>PUFA01000095.1:4255000-5455000 GCA_003508835.1 Eonycteris spelaea
AGACATACAAATGCCCGACAGCTGTATGAAGTGCTTAACATCACTAATCACCAGGGAAAGGGGCTTTCTCAAGGCTGTTTTGGCTATTTGGTGTCTTTTGTGGTCCCATATGAATTTTAGGATTGTTTTTCCTATTTCTTTTTAAATACCTTTTCCAAAATACCATTTTCAAAAATACCATTGGAATTTTGATAGTGATTGCATTGAATCTGTAGATAGTTTTGGGAAATATGGACATTTAAATAATATTCTCCAGTCAGTGAACGAGGGATATTTTTAAGTTTATTTGTATTTTCCTCGGTTTCTTTCATCCCGTGGGTTATAGGGCTGTTTCAGCACTTGCACTTGGGCTGAGGTTGGAGGGCCTGCCCTGGGGCACAGATAGCTTGTGTCCCATCTGGTCCCTGGGCAGGACCATTTTTAAGAGGTACAGAAGCCAGATCACTGGCTGCTGCAGGGTCTACCCACTTCAGAGTTCACAGTTGGAACTGAGATCTGTAGGCCTCACCAGGTGCATGGGCAGGAATGGCTTTTTCTGGGTCCTTTAGCAGATGGTGATGGTGTCAGGATCAAGGCCAGATGACAGTAGCTGGATCTAAAGGTAGACAGGACTGTTTGGGTCTAGCCAGGGCCATGGTGGGTGAGTCTGCCACCTGGGCATAGTCCTGACTTTTCAAAATGGCTCGACTCGGTCTTGTTTTCCACGGGGGTTTCATAACCTTCTACCTACCTGGATTTCAAGGCTCTCACAAAAGCTATTTTTTTTTTTTTCCTTTGGATGGCTGCTAAATTATTGTTGCTGAAGGGGACTAATTGAGGACCTCCTAGCCCACCACTCCTCCCTCTCCTTCCCCTCCTCCTCTTCCTTCCTTCTGGAGATCTAATGTATGTGTGACTAAGTATGGTGACTATAGTTAACAATATTATATTGTATACTTGGAGTTTGTGAGAGGGTAGATCTTAAGTGTTTATAAGACCCAAAGTCCCCCTTTTATAACAAATACTTGTTATGTTCCTTTAACACCCTGAAACAAAATTCATAATATCATCTATATTACATGTAATTTTTTAAAAAATCATATAATACTTTAACTGCAATATAAAGGAGAAGAAAGAAATATCAGAAAAAAAGATACTGATTCTTGATTTTCACCTTTAAGGTTTTTGTTGTTGTTTTGTTTGTTTTTTTAAAATTTTTATTGGGTCAGTCTGTGAAAGAGACTACCACCCTGTTTTACTTGAGAGGATACAATGTTAGTTTTAGACATAAGGGATTGTTACTAATCCCTTGGTATTAGCTGTTATGTGTGTGTGTGAATGAACTATCTTCTCTGAGAATATTAAATTTAGTTGAACCTAGATCAGTCTACGTTGATAGGGGTACTAACATTGGAAATGGGACCTTATGAGTAAATGTTTTAAAGTCTGTTCTGCAAACAGATAAATTGGTCAACTGCTGCTCAGAAAACATCCATTGTTCATTCATTCTATCACTGTAGAAGTAGGATCAAAAAGCTTGCATGTGACTGCAGGGATCTTTAATTTTCTGAGAGCCAATTTGTCAAGCAGCACAGGTTATGTTGATTGAGATTAACTAGGTCTCCCCGCCCCCCACCTTTAATTCATCAAGGAAACAAGATAAAAGTGCTGTAGTTAACTGAAAATAGAATTTTTAGAGGAAAGCCACATACTCTGGGCCATCCAGAGCTGACAACTTATATATTTGCAAATGTCTTTCTCCAGGAATGGGCTGTAGAGCATGGGCACACAATCCAGACAGATATGTGAGACTGGGTGGATAAAGGGAATAAAAAACGGATCTGCTATGTGATAAGCACATATGTTTAGGATTCAGGGGAAAAAATGCAAGATACATGTGAAACCCATATTGCAGCTAAATAACTTAATGTTCGTTAGACATGACATGCATTGGTTTTCCATATATGTATGGATATATATATATATATATTATATATATATATATATGTTCCATATATGTATATAAGATACATTAATGTACATCTATATCATCAATTTTTATTTTACAACAACAGTAAATAGGTTTCTTTGTTAAATTTATAAAGCAGAAGAGGAATCGATTGTAAGGGTAGTAGGTACATGAAAGTGCTTGGAAATACTAGAGAGCTGGTGAACTAGGCTCAGTAGAGGGTAATATCTATTCTAGACATGGAGATAAATGGTAGAAAAATCTCTGCCGCTACCGCTGCTTCTATTACTCCCACACTACTGCCTCCACTGCTAATACTCCATTGATTTTACCTTACTCTCTGAAGACCTTGCTTTGAATGTCCAAAACTGCAAAGACCACACCCAGTGGCAGAAAGATCACAATTATTTGAGCTTTGGGAATCAAGGAAATAGCTAGGCTAACACTCAAATACATGTGCACTACAATCAGTGTTATTATTCAGAATGTTATAAATACAATCTTCCTATCCAAAGGAACACAATCTAGTTAGGTGATCTCAATTCTTCCTTCAGTGCTATAATGACCTTAATATTCTGCAATTCAATGATTAAATGGTAAAGTTAATTACCAATAGGGCACAAAATACATGAACTGTGAAGGGAAAGAGAATGGGCAGCAGTGAAAATGAAATTCATGAATGAAACGTTAAGGAAGAAATATTCCACTGGCTTTGTTTCTGCAACTGAAGGTTAGGATGCGACTGGTTTTTAGTTTCCTCCTCCACTAGCATCATTTAGCGCAAGGAATCAAACTTTCACGTGAGAAGAATATGAGCCCTTCACATTAAAGCCTGATGGAATTTGAACGTCTACTAAACTATTTTTCAATGAACTTTTAAAATTTTAGAACGATTTCGATTTATAGGAAATTTGTGATGATAATACAGAGTTCCATGTACCTCACACAGATTCCTTTATTATTTTGGTGAATTTGTTATAATTAATGAAATAATATTGTAAATTACTATGAACTAACATCTAAACTTATTCAGGCTTCCTTAGTGTTTACCTAATGTCCTTTTTCTGTTCAAAGGTCCCATTCAGGATATCACATTACATTTAGTTATCAGATTTTCTTCGATTCCTCCTGATGGTGATGGTTCCTCAGATTTTTCTTGTTTTTAATGAACCTTATAATTTTTGAGGAATACTAGTAAGGCATTTTGTAGAGTGCCTCTTAATTGGGATTTGATATTTTTTCTCATGATTATACTGAGGTTATGGATTTTGGGGAGGAAGATCACAGGGTTAGTGCCATTTTCATCTCATCATTTTGAGGATACATAATATCAATATGATTTACCTCTGTTGATGTTGATCTAATTAGTGGGCTGAGGTAATGTATGTCTTGTTTCTCCAAGATAAATTTACTCCCCCTCCCCTTCTTTTCCAGACTCTAGTCTTTGGAATGATGTAACTACACAGCCTATACTTAGGAGGTGGGGAGTTATGCGTCATCTCCTAGAGAGTGGAATACTTACATTAATGATTTGGAATTCTTCTGCATGGGAAATGTGTGCTTTCTCCCATGTTTAGTCAGTTATTTATGTTACTATGAACTAATGGATATTTATTTTGTACTTTAGGTTAAAACCCAATACTACTTTAATTAGTTAATTAAATTACTCTAGTTATGGCTCTTGGAGATCCTTCAGGTAGTTCCCGTGTCCTTTTGACATTATTATGAGTTGTGTGTGTGTGTGTGTGTGTGTGTGTGTGTGTGTGTGTGTGTGTATGTGTATGAGTGTGTTTGTCTATTTTCTTACTTTCCGGTACTACAAGATGCTCCAGGCTCATATTGTGTGTGTGTGTGTGTGTGTGTGTATACATATACATACATATAGATATATATATATGTAATTTTTGTCTGAACTCTCATATTAGTCATTTCTCCAAGGAATCTTGATTTCTCTCATTAGACTACAGTATTGGAAGAAAAAATCTGAGTGTTATATGTACTCATTACCACCAAGTATTGCTTCTAGGCCCCTCTCAATTCACATAGCGAGGTAATACATGTGTGTCTATTAACCTATGTACATACACATATCTCTATATATTTCTGTATGTAGCCATTTGTATCTTTATTAAGCTAAACGTGAGTTCATACTAATGTCTCCAACTCTAATCCATCACTACATTTTAGCTTTCTCTCCTTGCTTCTCTATAAACTCATTTGAACAATGAAGAATCTGGCTCTCGCCATGCACCATTTATTTAATTATTCAATTACGGTAAAAACATATATAGCAGTTTTGGAGTTGTTAAATATTCCCTGACAGGAAACAACTTTATCAACTAGAGTGCTTATGCAGCTTCTTTTGCCTTTAGTTTAACATACTCCACTCACTTCCAAAGTGACTTGGGTCAGTACTCATATCTTTCCATCTCCTTCGATGAGTTTTTTTCATACATTTATAATATAGTTGGATTTTTTTTTGTTACATTCTACATTCTATCCCAGGATACCTCAATCTAAATAATTCTATTAAAATTTTATGGAAATTTTATAGAAATTATAAAAATATATTAACTGCTGTGAATTTCTATTGGTTTTGATAAATGCAGAGCCATGTCCCCATCATTATAGTATCAAGCAGAATAGCTTCACTGCCCTAAAAATCCCCCGTGTTTTGCCTGTTGAACCACCTCCTTCTTTCTCTGAACACCTGGCAAAAATTGATTTTTTTATAGTTTCTCTTGTTTTGCATTTTTCAGAATGTCATATTTGGAATCATACATCATGTAAACTATTTAGATCTATTTCACTTAGCAATAGGCATTTTAGATTCTTACATGCCTTTTGGTGGCTTGATAATTTCATTTTTATTGGTAAATAAAATTTCATTGTATGGATGCATCACTGTTTGACCATTCACCTACTGAAGGACATTTGGTTGATTCCAGTTTTTGGCAATTATAAATACAGTTACTATAAACATTTTGCGTGTAGGGTTTTTTTATTTTTTATTTTTTGTAGACATAGTTTTCAATGCAGTTGGGCAAATACTTAGGAGTGTGATCCCTGGATTGTATGGTATGACTATGTAAGACAGCTAAACACTGTTTTATATAACCACACCTGAGGACAATTTGCAATATAAAACAACTTGCCCTTATTTTCCCCTTTATATTCTTAGCTCCTTTTCTGAATGTTACTTTCACTATTGGCATCCCATGCAAATATATTCTCCTTTGACACTGAGATAACTTTTACTGTCTTTTATATTTATTATTTTTCCTTGCCACATGACAGTAGGTTATAATGAATTTATTAGGTAAGTTGATTAATATGAACCTCTTTAAAGTACTTATCAGGTGTTGCAGTGCCCTCTCTCTTAAGTTTGAACCACTATGGGTTGATAAACACTCCAGATTATTTGGATGACAGGAGAATTTGTTTCTTAACATTCTTGAAACTACAATTAAAAAATTAACATCTTTATTCAGGTATAATTAGTATACAAAAAAAACTGCACATATTTAATGGATACGATTCGATGAATTTGGACATATACGTGTACTCATGAAATCACAACAATCAAGATAATAAACATGTCCATCACCCCCAAAAGTTTGCTTATGCTCCATTTTTTTGTGTGGTAAGAACATTTAACATGAGCTCTACCCTCTTAAATTTTTAAGTGCACAATATAGTATTGTTAGCTATAGACATTATGTATAGCAGATCTCTAGAATGCATTTATAGCTAAAACTTATACCATTGAGCAGTAACTTCCTGTTCACCCCCACCCCAAGCCGTTGGCAACCACCATTTTATTCTTTGATTTTTTTGACTATTTTAGATACCTCATATAAGTGGAATTATGCAGCTTATGACTTTTTGTGACTAGCTTATTTCACTTAGTGTAATGTTTTCCAGGTTCATCTATGTTGCCACATATGGAAAGGTTTCCTTTTTTTATAGGCTGAATTAATATTCCACTATATGTACATGTAGAGAGCAGATCTGAGCCTGACCCATGGCCGAAGCATTGGCAAAGCCATGCTTGACTGTGTTGCAATCTGCCAAGGGCTGAGAAGCAAACAAAGAATGGACGGCTGCCTGTGGTTTAGCACAGATATCTGGGTACAGACAGCCTTTGGGAGATTATTGTTGCCATCAAGTTTTAAGTTCTGAGAACATCCCCTCCTTGTTTCAGTTTTATATAGTAAACATGCTGAGCTTGCCTCAGGGTCAATGTATCTCCATCGGAGTGCAGTGCCCCACCTGGCCCCAGATTTTCCTATAGTAAGTCTCTTGTTTTCTTCATCCTCCCCACCTCAGATATATTAACACTCTAGCCATGCAGGTTGTAACATGTATATACCATATCTTCTTTATCATTCATTCATCGATGGACATTTAGGTTGTTTCTTGGCTATTGTAAATAATGCTGCAGTGAACATAGAAGTGTAGATATCTCTTTGAGATCCTGATTTTATTTCCTTAGAATATATATCCTGACGTGAGATTGCTGGATCATATGGTAGTTCTATTTTTAATTTTTTGAGGAACCTTTATATTATTTTCTGTAGCGCTGCACCATTTTGCATTCCTACCAAAAGTGTACAAGAATTCCAATTTCTCTACGTTCTTGTCCATTTATCTATTTATCTATCTATCGATCGATCTATCTATCTGTCTGTCTGTTTGTTTGTTTGTTTGTTTATAGTATAAATCCTAACAGACGAGAGGTGATATTTCATTGTGGTTTCGATATGTATTTCCTTGGTGATTAGTGATGTAGAACATGTTTTCATAAAGTTGTTGGCCATTTGTATGTCTTCTTTGGAAAAATGTCTGTTCAAGTTCTTTGCCTCATTTTTAAAATTTTTGCTATTTTGTTGTATGAGTTTCTTATATATTTTTAATATTAATCTCTCATAAGATACATGGTTTGAAAATATTTTCTCCCATTCTTGAGATTGTCTTTTATTCTGTTGATCATTTCCTTTGATATACAGAAGATTTTTAGTTTGATGTAGTCCAAAGATTTTTAGTTTGATGTATTTTTTTTTGCTTTTATTACATATGATTTTGGCATCATATCCAAGAAATCATTGCCAAGACCAACATCAAGAAAGCAACAGATTCTTTTGTCTCTACTTACCTCGATGTTGGATCTTGCACATATAAATTGTCCACATTTCTTCTCAATTTACTTTTTTTCCTAATGAGTAGTCCTAATTAGTGTAAATTTCAAATGTGTTGTGATTATTTGCAATTGATTCAAAATTAATGAAAAACATTGTAAAGACTTTTAGAAGGTACCATTTCTAATGGAAAACTGTGTATAGACACAGATGCTTAGGTTCGTTGCCTAATGATTAGAACTACAAAATACAAATGATATATGACTCAGCTCCTATAAGGAGCTTAAATTTAATTAGGAAAATAACATACATATGCCAACATAAAGACTATTTCTTACAATTCTTTGAAATTTCGAATAATGTCTTATGGGTGAGCATCTAATAAGCGCAAAATAACTACTTGTTCAGCGAAATTATATTTGGTGTAGCCTATTGGACCCACTCTCTTGGCTTAAGTTGGTAATTCTCAAGCCCCTTGACCCAAAGGATTTAATGATTACTAACTCTTTTTTATTGTGAGTAGACAGTATGTTAGAATGTATAAGCTCAAGAACACATTATTATTCTATTATTATTCTATGATATAAATTAGATATAAATTAGCTATTTTCAAAGAATATATGTTTACAATGCATAATATATAGTTATATGCAAGCTCAGTATATATAGTATATATAAAAAATAGTATGTATTGAAAGGTCTGAGTCAGAGGAGGCATGATGAATATATGCAGATTAGAAACTAGTTAAGTTCTGAGTGCTTTTGTTATTGAATTTAAGTAAAACAGGCAAAAGGTTGCGGAACATCAGTTTGGTCTTAGAGATTATTTATTTAGAATAGGCTATCTGTTGTAATGAACAACCTAGAAATTTCAATAACAATACAGTAAAAGTTTATTCTTTACTCTAGCAAAGCCCAAAGAAGACACTCTTTTGGGGATGGCTCTTCTTGGCAACTCTCTTTAAGAGGCAAGAGTGTTCTCAATACTCATCCTTAGGGACAAGTGGTCAGAATCTCAAGATTCGAGTAATAGCGTTACCATTTGCTTTGCTTCCATGTTAGTAATATTTTAAAATAGTATGTATTAGTTACCTGCTGCCAACATAAAACTATGTAACAACTGCAAAACTCAGTGGCACTTAACATTAAACATTTACTTAGCTTTTGATTGTGTAGGGATTGTCTAATTTGGCTTGGATGATCTTGACTGCGTTTGCTTATATGTCTGTGGTCAGCTGCTGGTTGGCTAGGTGACTGCTAACCTTGGCTGAACTCACATCTTGTATAAAGAGCAAGCGAATAAAAACATTCAAGGTTTCTAAAACTTTTAGACTTGTTCTATGGGCCAAAGTGAGGCACCAAAGGAAGTCCAGATTTTATGGAGAGAAAATAGATTCGCTCTACCTCTTTGGTAAGAACTACAAAGTCACATAGCAAGGGCATGGATATAGAAGGGGGAAATAATTGGAACCTTGTTAGCAATTTACCATACAGCATTTAATTTGTTTCCATTGTTGCTGCTGTTAAGACAGGTAATTTTTATGCTAAGTAAAATTAATCAGAGAAAGACAAATTCTACGTATAAGATCTCACTAGTATGTAAGATCTAAAAAATAAATAAATAAACTTATGATACAGGGAACAGCTAGATTGGTTGTTGCCAGAGGTCGAGGGTGTTGGGTATGCGGTATAGATGAAGGTGGTTCAAAGGACATACTTCCAGTTTTGAAATAAGTAAATCCTGGGAGTGTAATTTACAGCATGGTGACTATAGTTAATAACACTGTATTGCATATTTGAAACTTACTAAGAATAAATCTTAAAAAGTTCTCAACACAAGAAAAAATATTGTACTATGTATGGTGACAAGTGTTAACTGTATTTATTATAGTGATCATTTTGCAACATATACAATATTGTACATCTGAAACTAATATAATGTCATATGTCAATTACGCCTCAATAAAAATGCAAGGTAACGATTTATCAATTATAAAAAAATGTATTACACTAATGCGAGACATTAAAAATGGAAGAAACTGTGGTGTGTATGGAATTTCTCTGTATTTCCCACTCAGTTTCTGTAAACCTAAAACTACTCTAAAGTTTAATAATAATAACAGCAACAACAACAACAACAACAACAACAACAACAACAACAGTACAATAGGCAGGAGCAGCATCAAGATAATTTCGTTGTTTCTGTTGAAACAACAGTTGAAACAACAGTATCTCAATATTATTTAACTTTAATCATGCCTGCTAGCTAAAAGAAGATTGATGAAGTTTAAGAAACTAATCCAGAGGTTTCTGTTTCAAGATAATAGACTAAGTACCATTTTTTTTCCCGAAGAAATGGAGCGAATTCTTTTTCTTTAATTAAAATTTTTCTAAAAAAATTTTATTTAACGAGCAGGTTCTTGGTTTGGGTATTGGATACTGAGAAAGAAGTAGAGCAGAACATGATTATACAGAGGAAAATTAAAAGGCTAGGCAGCTGCATCCATGGGTATAAAATGCTAAATTATTTATGCCCTTATTTTGTCAAATGGCAGCCCTGTCTGGCAGTCGGCTGGTTCCCAGGCTTTCTACCCTACAGGGAACCCTGCCTATTTACAAGTGTCAAGCCTTTACATAAAACCCACCCTCGGCTTCAAATGAAAGGATTATTAAGAAAACAACAAGTAAACTGCACAAGAAATAACAAGCAAAAAGCACAAGAAGGGGATAAAACACAAAAAAATCATGATGAAATGATGCAATGACCATACTGGAAAAGACAGAAGCATTTCAAGTAAAAGGAGAAAATGTAAAAAAATAAAAATTCTAGTTAGTGTCTTTAGAAGTACGAAAGAAGAAATTCGTTTGATAAAACAAGCATTAAAAATTAAAGAAACTCAGGGGGTAAGAAAGGTTTTAGAAATTTAGATATTCACTAGGCATGCGAAATACTAGAAAGGATATAGTTGAAAAATGAATTGGCAATATGGAAGATAGAGATAAATAATAAAGAGATTAGAAATATGATAAAGTCAAGAGACATGGTAGATAGATTTAGTGGGTACAGCATTTATAGAAATTCCATAAGAATGAAACAGAAATAGCAGGAAGGAGAAAAGAAGTAATAGAAGATAATTTTCTTGAGCTGAAGAAAGAAAAGTTTTCAGATTGAAAGAATCCCAGAAGAACCAAGAAGAAAAAAATTTAAAGAGATATATCTAGAAACATTTTGATAATGCTTTCTGAATTGCTAAAAATAAAAAAGAAATCCTAAAATATTTTTAAGAAATAGAACAAGATCCTTATAAAAGGAAAAGAATCAGCTTTGGACAGCTTATTGGCAATACTGGGTGGTGTAAAACTAAGTTCCTTCCAAATATGAGATAAAACGATTTTGAACTTAGAATCTATTACCAGCCACACAATCAAGCAAAGGTAAGATAGATTGTCAAAATGAAGTCATTCAAAAAGTTTATGACCAATTGATAACATATGGAGAAAATTGTAAATGTATTCCAGAAAAAAAAATTTTCAAGGATGAACATAGAAGATACTGGAAATAATAAGGATCAGTATTCTTCAAGTGACACATTTCTTTGGCTATTACTCTACTTGATTCTACAGTGAAAATTATAATATTCATTATAATTATATTATAAGGGATGTTTGTTTTTAGTTTTAAAATAAATCTGTTCAGAAGGTCCAGAGATGTAATTTTAGTTACAGATCATACTGCAAACTATCATAAACTTAACAATGCAAGAACTGATATCACTATTAATACAATTTCTATTATAACTACTAAATTCTCATTAAACTCACTGATTCTGTGTAACTTTCCCCTGGGGTCTTTGTTGACTAGACAACAGCAGAGTGTTATCCACCCAGATTATTTCAGCCATTATCTCTATTCAGATAAATATTTAATCTGTATTTGGAGCTCCTGCCCCACTCTTGGACTACAGTTTACATTTCAAACAGGGTGTCCTACCAGAATCTCAAATTCAACATGTCCCAGTCTTAATCCATCACGTACTTCTGGTTCAATGCCCAATGAACCTTTCCTCAGGCTTGTAATCTTAGTCTTCCTAGATACTTCCTTTCTCTCACCCTTTTATATACGATTGTTATAAAATCCTATATTCCTACTTTTGTTGCATATTTTTACATGACAAGATACAGCCCTTTATATTCATTCCTATGTCAGCCTTCATTCTTTCTTGCCTTGACTTTGTATCAACCTCCTAAACCTATGTCCCGCCTTGTCTATAATATCTTCATTATACCCATACCAACTATTGTTATTAGATTAATCATTCTAACATATAGGCATAATTTAGTTATTCCTTTGCTCAAAAATTTTTAAAGCCATTCGATGGTTGCCTATCACCACCAATAGCAGTGGTTCTCAAATATTAATGTGATGAACAACACATGAGAAGCTAGCCACAAATACGCATTCCGGAGGCTCACTTGGCCGAGATTCTGGTTTATTTATTCATGACTAGGGCTCAGGAAACTATTTTTAAAAAATCCCTCAGGTGAGTCATTGAAATGTACTTGTCCTTTGGGCTAATATCCAAATTTTTAAGCTTTATAATAATCTTCAATAATTGGTTTTTACATTACTTTTGTAAAAAATTTTTACTTGTCACCTCTCTACACATATGAATGGTTTAATGAAATGAGATTATCCCAAATTCTCTAAAATACAAATTTTCCAGACTTCATTCATTTTCTTATTTCCAACCAATATACACTGCCTGTTAACTGCAGCCCATCCCTCTTATTTTTTGGTATGGTTTCAATGCCACCCCCTTAATGGAACATTTCTTATCCCCTAACCAGATGCGAGCTCTCCTTTTCTGAAGCCTTGCGAAAGATTAGACCTAGGGATGTTTAAGATTCTCAGTGAAGAAAGGCTGAAAAAAAAATGTAAGTTAAGGCTAGTGTTCTACGTATCCTAAAAGGCAGAGGCTTAGATTTATATTTAAGGCAAAGCTCTCTTTGTTATGGGAAACAAATTGGGTTCCATGAAGCACCAGCTCTGTGTAGATTGTGCTTACATTATAATCCACACAGTGTTTGTTCACAGGGTACTTGTGACAATATATGCTTTTTGAATCTTAAGGAAAGAGAAAATTCAGAATAAGATCATATTTCAGTGTAATGTACAAACAAATGGATGGTGAATGTGTTAGTTTGCTAGGGCTGCCATCACAAAGTACTATAGACTGGGTGGCTAAACAAGAGAAAATTTCTCCTAGTCCTAGAGACTAAAGTCCAAGATCAAGGTGTTAGCAGGGTTGATTTCTTCTGATTTATAGATGGCCATCTTTTCCTTGCTTTCACATGGTCTTTCCTCTGTGTGTGCCTGTGTCCAAATTTCCTCTTATAAGGAAACCAGTTATATTGGATTAGAGCCTCCTCTAATGACCTCATTTTAACTTAATTACCTCTTTAAAGGCTGTATCTACAAATATATTTGTTTATTTATATTGCTTATGGTCTGTCTTTCCTTACTAAAATATTACATGAGGACAGAATATATATATATATATATACTTGTAGTATATATGTAGTGTGTATATATATATGTACTGCTATATATATATATATACTACAATATATACACTACAATATATATATATATAATATATATACTACAATATATATTCTAATATATATAATATATATATACTACAAGAATATTGCTTGGTATATTAGGTTCTCAATACACATCTGTTGAGTTTATTGAGTTGAATTGAGTGCTGGCTCTTTCCTAGAACTCCATTCCTAGAAATTCTCTGAAGCTCCTCTTTCTGATACTCAGCTCCATTTAGCTCCCTTGAGCTATCCTCTGTTCTCCTATTCTGACCCTTGGCTTTCAAACTGTTTCTAATCATCAATTCCCATAGCTATCCAAGGAGTTTAACCAGGATTCTTATCTACCTTCTTCAAAATAGCTTCATTTTTACTCTCTGTTGGATCATCTATTTTCTGAGAAAAGCCTTTATTTCCTTTATGTCACTGTCATTCTTCATACACCCCACTCCCAGTCAGACATCCAGGATGCCGTAGGCAGCCTTATCTTTTCTTGTCTGTTATGTAATCTGATTGTCAAACAAGTTTCACTCAGTACCAACATTAGCATATTGAATTCTTCTGTTTACCTTGCAAATACTCTTAGCTCAAGTGGATTGAGGCCATTCTACGTACATAGTTTCGGAATTTTTTTTTCCAGGTTGGGTTGGAAGTGGAAGTGGGAGGTGAAGAAGGCTGGGAATTAGGCATAATAATTATATGGTGAACATAGAGCCTTTCACAGTCAGCACATTTTTTTAAGTGCTGGCAGAGATTTTGAGCTCCATTGACGTAATTTATAGAGATGAACCCTAAAGATATTGAGTTCTTTTCCAAGGTCACCAATAAATAAATGGTAAAGTAGAGCCCAGGTTTTTTTTCCTCAATCTAGTACTCTTTCTATTCTATCAGGCTATCTTCCAATAAGAATATTTTAGGAAAAAAAATTTGCTTTCTTTCTCTTCATCACCACCTCTACCTATCCTTTTTATTTGTTTCTTTTATTATGATTGAGTGGAATTTCTAAATTCAGATAACTACATGGTCTTTAGGTTTCATCACAAAGATAGCATCTTAGGATCTTAAGGAGTCGTAGGTGGAACCCAAATGCCAACTGTTTTACAGTTCCTAGTTTACTACCTTTCCATTGAAGTGCATTATTTTTCTTTTTGGCATTGAAGTTCACTATTAATTCTCAGTTACAATGTATGGAGTTAATGTACAATATGGTCAGGCTACAATAGGTTGCTGTTGCATAGAAAATTTGTAAAAATGACTTGAATAAGTTTCCATGAAAAATTATCAGCTCTTTGGTAACAATGGGAGTCTTACTATATTACGTTATTGTCCTAAACTGAATGAGAACACATTTGAAAGTATTCAAGTAAGGATGATACAATACATATTAGGTTTAAAAATGGTAAATTACAAAAACTAAAAAGTCACAATTATCCTTCACTTTCCCTAGGTATATGCATTTTGCAGTGTCACGCTGGCCTTGCTAATAGAACGCAGCAGTGAGTGATCCAAATCTGAGCCTACACTTCAAGAGTCCTTGAATGCTTCTCAGCCAAGTTCTGAGTTTGGGCCTTGACAGGCCTTGGAACTGACTCAGTACACCATGAGAATAAGTGTCTGTTGGGAATAGATCATGGACAGCAGATCATGCAAGCTGAGGCCGTCCTGGACCAACCACTTTTTGGCAAACCCAGCCAATGACCATAGATACATATGGGCCCAGTGAAGACCAAAAGAGTCACCCAGCTGAGCTCAGCCCAAATAGTCTACCTGCAGAATTATTGTTTTAAGCCACTAAATTTTGGCATGATTTGTTATTCAGCTAACTGATACAGATCACTCAGCTAATTATTTGCTATGCTAGCTAACTGATCTAAGTTAGGAAGTCTTTTCTAGTAAATTCATTGGTAACACTCTCTCTGAGACAAAGCAAGGCATTACTTAAGGATGGATGTACTTGTAGTTCACTGTTCAATTAGAGTTTTAGTTGGAACGTTATAGACTTGCTTGCTTTATCTATATCTATCTGTCTATCTATCTATCTATCTATCTATCTATC
Source organism: Eonycteris spelaea (assembly GCA_003508835.1). Taxonomy (NCBI): domain Eukaryota; kingdom Metazoa; phylum Chordata; class Mammalia; order Chiroptera; family Pteropodidae; genus Eonycteris; species Eonycteris spelaea. Next base: position 4,269,747 of record PUFA01000095.1, read on the forward strand.
TATCTATTATCTATCTATCTATCTATTTATGTATCATCTATCTATTTTTATTTTCTTCATCTTTTTTTTTTTTTTAATTTTTATTTTTTTCAATTATAGTTGACATACAATATTATATTTCAGGTGTATGACACAGGGATTAGACATTTATATAACTTATGAAGTAATCACCCCAATAAATCCAGTACCTATCTGACACTAGTTATTACAATACTACTGACTATATTCCCCATGCTCTACTCTACATCTCCATGACTATTTTACAACTATCAATTTGTATCTCTTAATTCCCTCCCTTTCACTCCTTCCTCTGCCCCTGCCAATCTTACAACCTTCAAAATACTCTCTGTATCTATGAGCTTGTTTCTGTTGTTTGTTTATTCTGTTCTCTAAATTTCACATATGACATTTGTCTTTCTCTGCCTGACTTTACTCAGCACAATACGTTCTAGGTCCATCTGTGTTGTTGCAGATGGAGAGATCTCATTCTTCTTAATGGCTGAATGATATTCCATTGTATACATATATCATCTCTTCTTTATCTATTTATCCATTCATGCATACCCAGGATGCCTCCACATCTTGGCTACTGTAGATAATCCTACAATGAACATATGGATGCACATGTCCCTTCAAAGTAGTGTTTTGAGTTTCTTCAGATAAATACCCAGAAGCAGGATAACTGGGCCCTTCTTTGTCTCTTATTATAGCCTTCGTTTTAAAGTCTATTTTAAAATTTAAGCATGCTACTCTAGATTTGTTTGTTTGTTTCCATTTTCATGAAACATAATTTTTCATTCATTTGCTTTGTCTGTGTGTGTCTTTCGATCTGAAGTGAGTCTCTTGTAGGCAACATATGTAAGGGTCTTGTTTTTTTAAACATTCGGTCACTCAATCTTTTGATTAGAGCATTTAATCCATTTACATTTAAAGTAATTGTTGCTAGATGTGTAGTTATTGCCATTTTATTATTCAAACTTTTTATCTTTTTTTCATTTTTCTTCTTCTTCTTAAAGAAGTCCCTATAACATTTCCTGTAATACTAGATTGGTGATAATGAAATTCTTTAGCTTTTTCTTGTCTAGGAAGTTCCTTATCTGTCCTCTGATTCTAAATGATAGCTGTGCTGGGTTGAGTAATCTAGATTGCAGGTTCATGTTTTTCATCACTTTGAATATTTTGTGCCAATCCTTCTGGCCTGCAAAGTTTCTGTTGAGAATTCAGCTGTCAGTCATATGGGTGCTCCCTTGTACGTACTAACTGATTTCTCTCTTGCTGCTTTTAAGATTCCCTTTTTGTCTTTAACCTGTGTCATTTTAATTATGATGTGTCTTGATATGGGCCTCTTTGGGTTTATCTCATTTGAGACTTTCTGTGCTTTTTGGGCTGTATGTCGATTTTCTTCACTAGATTAGGGAATTTTTTAGTGATTATTTCTTGAAATAGGTTTTTAATTCTTTGCTCACTCTCTTTTCCTTCTGGTATCCCAATGATGTGAATGTTGGTATGCTTGATGTTGTCCCAGAGGCCCCTTAAACTATCCTCTTGTTTTGGATAATTTTTCTTGTTGCTGTTCTGGTTGGGTGTTTTCTGCTATCTTATCTTCTAAATCACTGATTCAATCCTTTGCTTCATCTAATCTACTATTAATTCCTCCTAAGGTATCCATTTCGATTATTGTATTTTTCATTTCCGATGGTTCTTTTTTATGTTTTCTATTTCCACTTCTATGTTTTCTATCTCTTTGTTAATGTTCTCACTGAGTTCATCTACTCTTCCCCTAAGTTCATTGAGTATCCTTATAACCAGAGTTTTGAAGTCTGTATCTGGTAGATTGCTTGTCTCAATTTTGAGTAGTGTTTTTTTTTTTTTTTTTTCCTGGAGCTTGTTCTTTCATTTGAGACATGTTTCTTTGTCTTCTAATTTTGGCTGCCTACTTGTGTTTGTTTCTATGTATTAGGCAGGGCTGTATGTCTCCCTGTTTTAGTAGTGTGGCCTTATATAGTAGATGTGCTGTGGGTCTCAGTAGCATAGTCTTCCCTGGTCAGCTGGGCTGGGTGCTCCCGGTATGTCCCTTGTATGGGTTGTGCGTGCCCTCCTGTTGTAGTTGAGCCATGGTTGCTGTTTGCTCATCCATGGGAGGGATTGATTGATCCTCAGTCTGATTAGTTGTGATGATTGGCTATGACCAGTGAAGGAGCTGTTGCGCATGGGCTGACCCTACAGAGCAGGAATCACAATAACAGGGCTCTGGTGTCTGCCCTGTCTGATCTTTGGGTGTGTATGTCCTCAGATGTGACCCTGGGTGGTGCTCGACATAGGCCAAAGCCGGCTGCTGGGGGTGCAGGCCAGAGTTTCCTGAGAGGGCCCCTGCCACAGGCCAAGTTCTGCTACACCATGCCCTACCCGGGGCCACCTGATATGAGCTTCCAAGGAATCCGCAGATGGCTGCCACCCACACTGGGCTTGGAAGTACCTCAAAAGGCCAAGCTACAAACTGAGGCTGGCTGCTACTAGTGTTGGGGCTCCTCGGCAAGAGATATGAGGCACACTGAATCCAGATCGTGCTTATTTAGGTTTTGTGAACCTTTGAAAGATTTTAGGAAAGTCCACAGTATTAGCCAAGCCGTGGAAAATCCACCAGAAGCAGCTTGGGTGGGTCTGTCCATTGGGAGGGCGGGATCTCAGGGAATCACTGGGGCAGGGTAACCAGCATTAGCTACCTTGATGGAGACTCAGATGTGGCACCTTCCTGGGTCTGTAAGCCAGGCAGGGGAGGGCTCAACAAAGGAACAGTGCCCTCTGCCAGCACTTCTGTCTGGGAGAAAACTGCCCCTCCAGCCCTCGCCCTCAAGCCAGATAATTCAGTTCCTCTCCTATATGCCGGAGCCAGCCGGCTAAAGTCGAACAGCACCTAAAAGAGGGGGTGAGGCCTAAGGAAAAAAAGAAGAAGACAGGAAAGCGCTTCGGGAGGGCATACAGTCAATGCTGCAGCCTCGAGTTTATTTAGCATAGCCCTTATATTTCTTATTGAACACAATAGCAAGGCACAGAGTACAATACTATAGGAGTGCTGGCATTTATATAAGTTCCTACATATCCTTCCTTCAGGGTACAAACATCCTTGCTTACTGTAAAACATTCCACTATCTTAAAAGGATTACTTTAGGAGGGAGGCATACCTCTCCTTCAGGGTCAGTAATGTTTAACTCAAATCCCTGCTTCCTTGAAACATTGTTTAAGCAGTCTCAGCAACTGCTTTATGGCTATAAGCTACAGGACTTCTTCAGTGTCTCATAATGGCTCCCGACACCTATATGTCCTGGCGCCTTTCGAACAGCTGCCCCAGGGCTGGAGCCCAGAGCAAGTGAGTCCCTCACCAAGTAAGTCCGCGCACGGTTCCTTTAAGAGAAAGTCTGCAATTCCCTCAGTCCTCCATCTCATTCAGCCACAATCTCCACTGGTTTTCACAGCCAGAGTTGTGGGGACTTCTCTTTCTGGCCCTGGAACCCTGGGCTGGGGAGTCTGGTGTGGGGCCAGGACCCTTCGCTCCTCTAGGACGACCTCCTCAGCGGAGACCAGCCCATTACGTGTATCTGCCCAAACTACCAGGTTTGAGGTGGCCTCTTCTATGTGTTCCCAGTCGTAGGGTTTCTGTTCAGCTAGATTTCAGGCAACTCCCAATGATGGCTGTTCTGTAGTTTAGTTGTAATGTTGATGTGGTTATGAGAGGAGGCAAGCACATTTACCTACTCCGCCATCTTGACCAAAAGCCTAGACTTGTTTATTTTAGCTGTGGGCTCTATTTTAGCTTCAGAGGTCATCTCTGGTAATCCTTTTTTTGAGCAACAGAAACAGGAGAATTTTTGTTTTATATGTACTCTGTAATTAAGATTATGTTTAAGTCTGTGGTGGAAATAAAAGTGGACCTTTGCACTGACACCCTGACACTGTGTCTTTCTCACCAGTGGGGAGAGCTCTGCAGATGAGGGTAGGGCTGTCCCTTTGTCAGTAGTTTGAATGAAGAGTTGGAGGTGAAGGAAAGGGCTATCTGGACAGGAGAATGGAAAGTTAACAACAACAACAACAACATAACACTGCGCTTTGTCTCCAAATTAAGTATTCTCAATTGTGTTGATCATGTCTTCCAGGGATATCATTAGTTGTCCCGATAAAAACTAGGAATGATACACTTGCAGAGAATGTAGCTTTAACATAATGCCAGAGAGCTGTGCAAGTTTTACCCTTCCTTTGTAAACTCAGCTGTTCTTCATATCATCTTGTCTCATTTATTGACAACTGTATATGAAAACACTCTCCCTTTTCATCAAGACTGAACATTTGATTATCTGGCATTTTTTTTTTTAAAAAGGACCAAATGCAATCATATGGTAGTTTTAAGTGGCAGCTTTAAATACCATGTTGAGATATACTAAAATTATATAGATGAACAACTCATCTATCCAGCTTTTATAGACATCTAATTAACACATTGCAGTGTGAGAGTGAAACCACAAGATGGCAACAGAATAACTCTAATCTCCAAGGCATTTTTCCCCCATACTAAATGATATATCCTGTTCAAGCTAATTAACCCTGTCATTAATTCAATGGAAAGGTTAATTAATTAGTTAATGCTAGGTATATATAGTTACGGTTTCCAAAAATATTTTAAACTTTTAATAATCTTCATTTCATTTTTGTCCAGGGAATGCCAAGGAATATAATTTGGCTTGTCAAGAATAAATTCACGTTCCTTTCTGGTTTAAGAACTATAATTTAACATTTAAAGTTGATTACAGTGAGTAGACATAGAGCTCAAACAAGCTAACATCTCCCTTAAATTGACATGAAGTTAATTGTTTTACATTTTGGTCCTAAATTCTTATATAGGAAGAGGAGATAGAGGAAAGGGAGTGTCCTTTTCTACAGTGAATTTGGAAAAAAATAAAAAGATTCAGGGTATCTGGTTAGTTAGATTTAATTTCTCACTTCAAAGTATTTCAGAGGCAATCCAGGTGAACGGGTGAAGAATGAGGACAAGAAGAGGAGAGGGATGATGGAAAGAGGGTTGAACTAATTACACAGCAAAAGGCAACCTTACTGATGTATTGCTATGGTTCTCTGTATGTTATCTCTTTAAATCCTCCTATGATTCTTTAAGATGAGGAGTGTTAATACCATCCTCATTCTATAGTAGAAGAAATTGAGGCTCAAAGTGGTTGACTAAGTAGTAGAATAACATTTTGAAACCAGGTAATTTGAGTCCAGAGTCTTTGCTTTTAGCTAGCCTATTCTACCATCCTTGAGCATGTCAAACAAAAGCACAACCTTGTTTTCATACTTTTATAAAAAATGGTTCATGCATAGCATAATATATAATAATAGATACACTGTAATATATAACATATACCATGTAGATAGTAAAATTGACTGAAGTTTTATTAAAATATTTTTTTAAATAGTCGACTTCTTCCTACAAGGGAGAATGAACAATTTAAAAGTCAGAGAATATAAGCTATTACCTGGGCTATTTAGTTAAATTTTCCCAAGAGTAAGACCTTAATTTTTTGAAATTCAAACAGTGCTACATCTTGAAAACTGACCAACTGTGTTCTATACCTCCAGGAACAAACTTGGAAGGTTTCCCCAGTTCAAAGCTTTTGAATTGGTCTCTGTATATACATGTGTGTACAGGAATATGTGTTTCTGAGTGAACTTGGTCATACTGAAAATAGAAGGAGACTCAATCTTCCAATATCAAATAATTATTTGTATGAAATAGTAATCAAAGCTACCTCCACTCCTACAGGGGTGCACTTTTGAATCATAATCAGTGAGATGATCTTAACCAATCTAGATTGACTAAATATATTCAGTTCCTCTGATTGAAGATGGCAAATGTTGACTGAAATTGCAAACTAAAATTAGAAATTTATATTTAAAAAGCCACAAAACAAAATAAGAGCAAATACAATTTCAATACTTAACTGCTCAAATGGTATGTTTTGCAGATTGGTAGCATTTATAATTTTGTAGTTATTAAAGCTTAAAACTACATTAAGACATTTTTGGTGGGAGGGAGAGAGAGAGAAAGTGTGTGAGAGATTGATTGAGGAAATTGCCCTCCTCAAGCAAATATTTCACTTGCTTTGGTACTGATGTCATCTGCCCACACCATCCTTTATTCTTTCTTGTTGTATTGGCCTCTTCCTCATATTTTGGAAGGACTTTGACTCCTGCTGATGGTCTTTTCTCTCTGTTGCCATCAACTGTTCAGTGTCCATTGGACAAATTAGCCACCACCCAGCTTTGTGGTACTTCTACCCCTTGAGATTTACTTTTTAAAAAATTTTATTTATTTTAATTAGTTCAAGTATACAGTACATTGGTTAGACATCTATATAGTTCATAAAACGATCCTCCCAATTGCTTCCCCCTCCCCTCACCCTCCATCTAGCCAACATATTAATGCTAACTGCATTCCTTATGCCATGCTCCCCATCTCCATGACCATCCATCGGCTACTAATTTGTACTTCTTTAACCCTTCACCCCATTCTCCCAGCCCCTCAAACTCCCTACTCTCTGTCTGTCACCAAATTGTCCACTATATTTGTGAGTCTGTTTTTTGATTAGTTTGTTTCTTTTTTTCCTTAGAATCCGCATGTAAGTAAAATCATAAAGTGTTTAACTTTCTCTGTCTGACTTAAATACCTTCTAGGTCCATCAAAGCAATACCTTTTTCTTTCCCCTTCCTTTTAGTCTGTTTGTGTCTTTTAATCTGAAGTGAGTCTCTTAAAGGCAACATGTAGGGGCTTGTTTTCCTTTCCATTCATCCACTCTATCTTTTAATCGGAGCACTTAATTCTTTTTCATTTGAGGTATTTATTGATAGAAATGTATTTGTTATTATCTTTATTCCTGTTTTTGATACGTGTTTTTTCTCTTAAAGAAGTCCCTCCAACATTCCTGTAATACCAGCTTGGTGGTGATAAATTCCTTTAGCTTATTTTTGTCTGGAAGCTCTTTATCTGTCCTTCACTCTAAATGATAGCTTTGCTGGATAAATTATTCTTGGTTGTAAATCTGGGTCTTCATCCTGTTGAATATTTTTGCCAAGCCCTTCCTGCATAGTTTCTTTAGAAATCAGCTGCCAGTCTTATGGGTGTTCCCTTATAAATATATCTGTTTTTCTCTTGCTGCTTTTAATATTCTTTCTTTGTATTTAACCTTTGGCATTTTAATTATGATGTGTCTTGGTGTGGGCCTCTTTGATCCCTGATTTTTGGAATTCTGAGCTTCCTGGGTTTTATGTCATTTCCTTCACCAGGTTAGGGAAGTTTTCCATCATTATTTCTTCAAACAGCTGTTCAACATCTTGATTTTCTTCAGTTACATGATCAAGATGGATATTTGGACCCTTAATAGTGTCCCATATGTCCTTAAATTATTTTTATTTTCTTGGCATCTCATCTCTTGCCATTGTGTGTCCTTGGCTTTTCCATCCTCTAGATAGGGCATTTGATCCTTTTCTTTATTCACTTTGTTTCTATTTAATATACTTCTCATCTCAGATAATGTGTTCTTCATTTCAGACTGGTTCTTTTATAATTTCCATTTCTTTTTATGTTTTTTTTTATGAAGTTCTCACTGAATTTATTTGCACTTCCCAAAAGTTCATTGAGCATCTTTATAATCAGTGTTTTGAACTCTGCATCTGTTAGATTACTTGACTCCATTATATCTGGATCTCTGTTCTGTTCTCTCATATGGTTTCTGCTTCTTTGTCTTCCCATTTTGGCTGCCTTTCCGTCTGTTTCTATGTACTAAGCAAAGCTCCTAAGTCTCCCGGTCTTATTAGTGTGGATTTGTGAAGTAGTGTCCAGTGGCACAGTCCTGAGAGGGGTTCAGCTGCAGGCCAAATTTAGCCCAAGCCTCTGCCCTCAGGGCCACCTGTTAAGATTCAGCAAGCAATCCACAGATGCTGTGCTTATAGTTGCCTCAAAAGGCCACACAGAAACCGAGGCCAGCTGCCTCCAGTGTGAGTCTAGGCACTGCTCAGCAAGAGCACCTGACTCCTGAGGGTATACCTTGATGTGGCTTGGGTGGGGCTGTGAGTTGGGGTAGGCGGAGCTTCAGGGAATCCTCTGGGTGGAGCGACCTTTGTTATCCACTTTGGTGGCCTTGCTGTGTCTGGCACACTGGAAAGCGGGAGGCTCAACAAGGAACAATGGATACCGCCAACACTTCTGTATAGGGTTAGTCTTACCTCGGCCTCACTTTGACAATGTCTCCCTATAAGTCCCTGGTACCCTCTGTGTGCAGCTGAATAGGTACTGGTGCTCAGAGGGAGCAGGTCTGTCACTGAGAAAATCTGCTCATGAATGTGGCCTCTTTAAGAGGTGTTGCCACTGCCGCAGCCTCTGTCTCACCCAGCTGACGGAGACCCGACAGCCTCGTGTCCTTGCCCATCCTACCTTCTGCCGTTGCGAGGTGCTTTCTTGGACTTCTCCCTAGTTGTATGGCTTGTTCCTCTAAATCCCAGGCAATTTTTCCTTGCTGCTGCTCCTTGTTTCCATCACAACTTTGATTTGGTTGCCAGAGGGATGAACAGAGCTTCCTATCATCTATGCCATTTTTTCCCCTCGAGATTTACTTTTATCCACTCTTGTTCTATTGTCATCATCTGGACTGTCATCTCCTATCCTTCTGGGTGTCTCATTTCCTTATTTACAGTTTACCATTTTCTCTCACCTTATAGTCTCTTACCTTTTATTTTTTAAGCCTAGGTTTTAATTTTTTTCCTTACCAGTCTACATTCTTATAGTGTCTTCTATTCTTTTATCAGCACCTTCTCTTATTTTTCCACCAGACTGCAAATCTCATCTTGCAGACTTGGGATTCGTGCAAGTAAATTCCTCATTCTGCATTCACTCCTCAACCCTTAGCACTTTTTTGTCCTTCCTCAGCATGTATCTTATTTCATCCAGAACAGTGTTTTTAAACCCAATTTTACAGAATAGGAAGCTAAGGCCTGATAATATCAAAAACTTTGCTCATGGTCCCCTGACTAGAAATTGGTAGAGCCAAACCAGGTTTTCTAACTCCGTTCAGTAACTTTTTCCTTAGAAGTTTTCAGATAATCTCAGGGAAAGATACATACATTTTTACGTAAGTTAATTACTTTTGTTCTGAAATTTAATTTTATTGTTTTGACCTTTGGTAATAGAAATCTGATCAGAGTATTAGCTGTAATCAAGGAAAGCTGCGTGAGCTTACATATTACTCCACCAGGTGGTGCTCTGAACCTGTAACCTATTTAAACAACTCAAAATCAATTTCTGACTAATGGCAAGAGCCTCACTTTATTAAAGACAAAGATATAACACACCATCTAATTTATAGTACCCCTAGCGATTATAACTCAGTGTCACATGTAGCTTGTGTGAAAGCATATTGGAATAATTTAAGGATTAGAACCAAGGTTCTGGAGGGAGAATTTGGGTATTTGGTCTTATTTTAGAAGTATAAGCTTTCTACAAACTACCATATTATTTGTGTAGTTAATTTCAGTCCCAGGTTTATGTCACATCAAGAGATCTACAATTACCTCAAAATGTGTCACAAAATATTATAAAATTATTATAATTCCTTCTAAGTACAAATATAGATTTTAATGCTTTTAGGAAGGAAAGGAGGCAGCAACTTAGATAAATGATAGGTTTAAGAAGAACTGAAAGAATCATTTATTTTCCTAGATAAAATATCCCCTCATTGATTTGCAGTAGTGTTCAAATATATCTTTTTTTTTTTTTTTTCTCTTCCTTGTAGGTAAAGGAATGTGTTATCTGGACAGTCTAAAGCATTACATCATTCATACTTATCAATACCACCACAACAAGAATTAGATTAGCTTAGTTGTCTGATCACCTGGTAGCAAAGGACAAAGGCCAGGAAATCAGATGGAGGGGAGGATTAACAGAGAAAGATAGCTTGGAGAGAGGATGTCTAGTGCCTTAAAGTGGTTGCTTTTGATAATTTTGTCCACTTTTATACTTTTTCTTTTCCTTCCATTCTTCTCTCTTTTCCCTTCCCTTCTCTTTCCTTCCCTCTCATTTGTGTAGAGGAATCACTGCCCCTTTTATACTGCCATAACAGTGTGAAGGAATCCTCCTTGACAAGTGGATATTTCAGAGGAAGATTGGCTGTTGACATATTTTCCTTTCATCTACCTGAGAGGGCTGGTTTCCAGGTGAGGGGACTCCAGGAACAAGAGCCTGAGAGGTGGGCCACCAGAAGTGGGAGCTAAGGAGATATTGAGGGAAGTTAAGCTAGAGCAGATCTGCATGAAGGAACTCTGCAGAGTAGAGGCCTTGGCAAAAACCCTACACCCTCCCACCCACCTCCAAGAAAAATAAAAAATAAAAGGATGCACGCATGCACTCCACAGAAGAGCCAGCACTGGGACACCTGCCACTCAGAGGCACTTATGTCCTCGAGACCCCAGCAGCATCCATAAATAAAAAGACACTGCTTTTCTCTAATTCCTTTCCCTCGTTCAAAAAACCCAAGAGCTAGAAACAGAAGAGGAGGGACTTAAAAAACACACAAAGGGAAAAAAGTAGGAAAATTTAATATTTATACACTTTGAGGAAATATTATTCAAAAAAATATGACAAAGAATAAAATTATTTTAAATCTATGTGTAGCCCAACCGAGAGCTAGCTGAGGTGTAGCTGAGTACCAACTCAGTGATTGACATTCATCTTATTCATTAATTTATTCATTCATCTAGTATTTTCTGAGCAACTACTAAGTGCCAGCTACTGGAGATAATGGAGATTAAAAAAAAAAACCAGATATGTAATTATTTTATGTATTGAGTCTAAAATGTAGAAATGAGAAGGGATGCATGTTAGGATCAAGGATAAATATACTATCTCAAAGCCCCTTCCTTCCTTCCTCCCTTTCTCCCTTTATCCCTCTCTCTTTCTTTCCATGCCTTGCCCTCACCCAGTCTTCCCTCCATGCTTGGACTTGAGTGAAACACTATCCCCTGAGAGAGGTAATTGGCTTCCTGAGTGAACAGAAGGCACAGATTTTCACAAGTCTAGATCTCCATGGGTGAACCCTAATCAGTTAAAAATGGGAGGGGTGGAGACTGGCTCATAAGCTCCCCCTCCTTTCTCTATTTTAGAGACTACTCTGAGAAGTCGTTGCTTCTTATAGCCTTCCCAAAGAAGTTCCTACATAGAGCAAACCTGCCTGTGTTAAGTTAATTAAACAAGGAGGCCATTAGACCAAGGTGTCTGTAATACCTTAGCAGCCTACATAAGCAAAGATAAGCAAATGCCTCAAGGTTAAGACTTTGAAACCTAAGGACAACCCATCACAAACAATCTTTTTCCAAATAAGGTGATGGCTTAAGCTATAGCCAATAAAAATGTTTTGCTTGCTTTGCTTCTGTCTCTTCGCTATAAAAGCCTTTCCCCCAGCTCCTGTCAGTGGAGCACTTCTAACAACTTCCAGTCTGGCGCTGCCCAATCGAAATCAATTTTAAAGTTTTTGATATGCTTCAGTTTATCTTTTAACACCTGTTAAATGACTTGCTGGCTCTAGGAAGTGAGAGCCACACAGTGGTGCATCATGGTGTCACATCACGCCTTTCCTTGCTTTCCTTCCCTTTCACTCTCTGCCTTTGGCCTTTCATCCTCTAATCAAATGCATTATCGTCTTGATTGTTCCCAAGACTCTGCTTTTTAGCCGCAGGCTAAGATCAGATGTTATTTTTGGTAATGACACAAATATTTTATAAATCTCTGGGGATTTGCAAACCATCAAATGGGGAAGTAGAACATTTTCCTAGTTAATTTCTTTCTTACACAGGGTTGTGAGTAACTGAACACAGGGTTTATTTTTTGTCTTTGAATTTCCAGTCTTTAGCAGAGTCCTGGCATGCAGTAGGAGTGCAAATATATAAATATATAAAATATATATTTTTATAAAATTTTAAATTTTATAAAATATATAAAATTTTAAATTTATATATATAATACATGCTTTCCCCTTGAAGAAAATCTTATACTTAATCGAAATACAAATTGATCAGTGAAGTTAGGCAAGTAGAGGTTGTCTACACCATAAAATAACATCTTTACGAAATTATATAAAATAAGTAAAACCCATAAAATTTAATTTGCCATAAAATTGGTTTATACAAGTATTTCCAGGATTATGTTTCTCCAAAAGAGCCCATATAACTGCTAGAGTCATTCACAAAGACAATTTCTGACAACACTGAAACATTTTCCAAAATGTGGACTTTTCTTGACATATCAGAGAATATCTAAACAGATAATGAAAATATCATATAAATACACATAGTTGAAACAGCTGTTCAAAAACTTAAACCCTTTAGAAATGACCTGTCCTTCATAATGTATAGCTTTTTCATGTTTATGCTGCTAATACGAAGTGCTTCTGATTTGCCTCATTTCTGTCATCTCAATGACTAATCCTTTAAGTTAGGATCCAGAGGCCTCCCCCCACAGGTGGCACGGAAGCTCAGTGTTGAGTTCCTGATGGCTGTCTGTGGCTCCACCAGAGGTGGACAAGCTCTACTCCAATACCAGGCTCATCTGCTTTCAAATCCTAGCTTTGAAGTTTTAAAACTATAACTTAGTCATGATTCAGTCCCCTCCTTTCTAAACTGATGGTCAAAATTCCTGCTGGATCCGCTCCAGTGTTGGTGCATGGATCAAAAGGGATAACATATGCGAAAGTGCTTTTTGCAAAGCGTGAAGTGCTAGTTAAATGTGGGTATTATTATTATTCCTCAGGAAGAACACTTAGGTCATTGCTTAGTAATGGTGAGGCAAACAGTGTCACTAAATAAGACAATATAATGGTCTTAAGAGGCTCTAATTCAGTTTCTCCTTTTTATTCAAGCACACAATTGCATTCTAACACTTCACAGCCAGCCTGAAATGGGCCCTGTGGAGGCTGATAAGGAAAATTAGAACAAGGAGCTATTTGTGCCCTCATTTTAATAACTGAGTCAAGGACCAGGCACTTTTAATATAGGAAAGAAAGAACACTTTCTCTTACTCAGTCCTCAGCAAGATAATGACTCCATTATAAAGCAGGCCTTCCCTAATAAACGACGTGCAGTGCTCATGGAGCATTTCCCTACATTTTGAGGAATCAGAAAGACACCAAAGTGCTCTGAAAGTATAAAATCAGATTTAGATTTAGTCATCATTCACAGAGGATGGTCATTTTCACAGACTTTTTTTTTTTTTTTTTTTTTTAAATCATCGGGGATAAATGGGGCCTCAGTTACAGATACCTGCCGGGCATCAATGCCTCCCAACTGGATTCCCCTTTATTTACATATTGTAGGGGAGGAAAGTTTTCCTTCACCCTTTTAAGGCTGCCAGTGGGGTCTGAAAATTAAACTGACAAAGATTAACAGGAGAGAAATATACATTTTATATGTTTTACCTCACATGGGAGCCTTCCTTCAGGAAATGAAGACCCAAAGAAACACACCTGAGTATTTTCTGCTAGGTATGATGAAGTGTTGGCAGTTGTGTAGAAATAATGACAGGTCAGAGAACATGAAGTACAGTAATCTGGGTGAAACTGAGCAAGGCCTGTTGGTTAGACTCTTCTTGGTGTTTCTCTGTCTTTAGGAATAAGGATGCTCCTTTCCTCCAGGCATAGGGAGGGCACCTCTCACAGGAGGCTTTTATGACCTATTTCACAGAAGAAGGTTCTGTGGGAGGTCGAAGTGATTTTCTTGTTTTTACTGTTTTCTCACTCCTTCAGCTTGAAACATTCCATTATGCCAAGGCACCATATTTTGGGGTAGCTTGTTCCAGACTCCATCAGTATATACACATACGTATACATATACATACTTATTTGCTTTTGTTTTAATTTCTAGAGAAACGTATGAAATTTTAATTGAATGTTAACATGGAGAATATAAAAATCTGTGCCTTGATTGGGGACGTGAGAGAAACCCGAGGCCTGTGTGAATGAGTGTGCAGGAGTGTGCATGTGCTTGGAGGCCTGTGCATTTCTTTTTCTGTTAATGTGGAATCTTAGTGATAGTCTGAGAAGTTTGAAATAGGCAAACATTTCTTATATATGACAGTAAAAGCATGATCCAAAGACAAAATTGATAAATTGGACTTTATTAAAGTTAAAAACTTCTCTTTGAAGACACTCTTAGGAAAAGGAAAGACAAGCCACAAACTGGGAGAAAATATTTGCAAATCATATATCTGATAAAGGACTAGTATCAAGAATTTATAAAGAACTCTAAACTCAATTAGAAAACAGAAATCTCATTTGAAAAGTAGGCAAAGGATTTGAGCAAATACATCACCTAAGAAGATATATTGTGGTAATAAGCACATAAAAAGATGCTTAATATTGCTTTATAGTCATTAGGAAATGCAAATTAAAACCATGAGATACCACTACACATATGTTAAAATGGCTAAAATTTAAAACACTAACCATATCAAATGTTGTTAAGGATGTGAAGAAATTAACTTTCATGCATTGCTTGTAGAAATAAAAAAATGGTATGAATAATTTGTAAAATAGTTTGGCAGTTTCTTAATTAGTTAAACATAGACATACCATATAATCTATGTATTTACAAAAGAGAAATAAAAATATGTATGTACAAAAAGACTTTTAATAAATGTTCATAGCTGCTTTATTCATAATAGCCCCAAACTATAAATAAATTATAGAATATCCATAAGTGGAATCCATGCTCAGCAATAATGAGAAATGAACTGTTAATATACACTAAAATGTGGATAATTCTCAAAATAATTATGCTGAGTGAAAGAAGCCAGAAATAAAATATACTGTATGATTCCATTTATATGAAATTATAGAAAATGCAAACTTACAGTGACAGAAAGCAGATCCCAGATTGCTTGGCGGGAAGGGGCAAGGTAGTCTAGGATGGAGGAATTACAGAGTAGCACAAAAAAACTAAGGAGGGTGATGAATATATTATTACCTTTGTTGTGGTCATGGTTTCACAGGCATATACATAATCAAAACTTATTAAATTGTACAATTTAGACATGTGTAGTTTATTATAAATTACACATAAAAAAGTTGTTAAGAAGAGTACTCCTTCCCCGCCACCTCCCCTCCCCCACTAAAATTAACACATCCTTTTACAATCTTATTTCCCTGGCTTTGGTTTTCTTCTTTCCACAGTAAATATTTCATTCCACTCTCTTCTTGTTTGCATGATTTCTGATGAGAGGTCAGCTGTAATCCTTATCCTGGATCCTCTACAGGGGTCCCCAATTCTTGGGCCCCAGACTGGCACCTGTCTGTGGCCTGTTAGGCCCTGGGCTGCACAGCAAGAGGTGAGTGGTGTGCTAGGAAGTAAAACTTCATCTGTATTTGCAGCCACTCCCCAGAACTAGCATCACCACCTCAGTTTTACCTCAGATCATCAGGCATTGGATTCTCACAGGAGCATCAGTCCCTGGTGCCAAAAATGTTGGGACCATCGTTCTATAGTTAAGAGTTTTTCCCCTTCTGGCTTTTTTAAGACTTTGTTTTAGTTTTCTGTAGTTTGTATATGAATGTATATTTCTTGGGTATTTATCCCGCTTGGTGTTCTCTTAGCTTCCTGGGTTTGTGGTTGGGTGTCTGGAAAATTCTTATCCATTATTTTTTCAAATATTTTTTTCCACTTTGTTCTCTTTTTCTTCTTCATCTGGTATTCCAATTACACCTATGCTATATCTTTTGAAATTGTCCCACAGTTCTTGGATGTTCTGTTTTTTGTGTTTTGTTTTTTGTTTTTAATTCTTTATTACTCTTTGAATTTTAGTTTGGGAAGTTTTTATTTACCTGCCTTTAAGCTGACTCATTCTTTCTTGGCTGTGACAAGTCTACTGGTGAGCTCATCAAAAACAGTCTTCATTTTTGTCATACTTTTACTTTTTAGCATTTTTTTGAAATTTTCCTAGAGCTTCCATCTCTTTGTTTATATTACCCATCTGATCTTGCATATTGACTACTTTTTCCATTAGAGTTTTTAATATATTAGCCATAGTTTTTATATTTCCTGTGTGATAATTCCAAAATCCATGTGTGACTCTGGCTTTAATGTTTGCTTTGCCTTTTCAGACTATGTTTTCTCCTGTCTTTTGGCATACTTTGCAATTTTTTTAAGAAAGTTGTATACCTTGCATCAGGTTATAGGAATTGAGGTAAATATACATTTAGCGTGAAGAGCTTGTTTTTTATTTTTTATTTTTATTTTTTTTAACATGTCTAGGAATTAGGCTGTGTTTAACATTTGTTGTAGCTGTAGGTATCAGAGGCTTTACATTCCTTGAGTAACCTTGTCTTACAATCTCCTTGTTTTTTCTTTTTCTTTCTTTCTTTCTTTCTTTCTTTCTTTCTTTCTTTCTTTCTTTCTTTTTCTTTCTCTTCTTTTTTTTAAAATTAATTAATTAATTTTAATTAGTTACAGGTATACAGTACATTGATTAGACATCTATATAGTTCATAAAACAATTCCCCCAATTGCTCCCCTCCTTCCCCTGACCCTCCGCCTAGCCAATGTATTAATGCTAACTGCATTCCCTATGCTGTGCTCCCCATCCCCATGACCATCTATCAACTACTAATTTGTACAATCCTTGGTTTTCTTCGGTCTTCCCTAAAAACTTATCTTTAGAGTCCTCATCTCACAGCCCTTTTAGCTATAAGCCATTGCTATTATATTGGAGCCCTGTTGGTGTGGTGGTACGGTGTGGACAGGGAAGGGTTCTGCAATCTTATGATCAAATTCCAGTCTTTTAGGGGGCTTAAACTATGATCTTCACAAGTGTTTCTTAGTTTACCTTTACTCCTTATATGATACAAGAAACCTAGAGGGGCTTGGAGTCAGGAAACAGCTCATCCCTAGATGGGGTAAAGTGGTAGGGAGAGTCCTTCCCGCCCTTTTTTAATGGAGAATGCTCTGTGCATTTCACAGTGGTTCTTCTCTACTTGCCCCTGCCAGAGCCACAAGAGGATCTTACCATGAGAACCTGGCAGGGTTCCTGGAGATAAAAGGTGTGAGGCCCTTCAGACTGCAGCTCCCAGGAGTTTATCACTGTCACACTAATTTACAATCAGCTTCGGCAATTCATTGAAATTCCTACTTAAGTGTTTCTACTAGTTTTTGGCTCCAGTGGCTTCTGCTCCAGGTAAGCACATATTAGTTATAGCTATAACTCTCTGGATTCACTTGTCTCCTCAGATTTCTGGATGGCAGTTTTCCTTTCAAACTCAGTACTCTGGTGGGTATAATCACTGGCTCATTTCTCCCCTTTACAGAATGGAAGCACTTCCCCTGCTTTCTTAGAGCTCAGTTTAATGCACAGGAGAGACCCTTTAAACACAGGAAGATAGATGGTTGGTAGAGAGATGCTGAGAAGGTCATGGGAGCACGGAGAAGGGCTACATTCTAATGTGGAGAGATGGGATAGAAAATGGGGAGGGCAGGCAAGGATTCAGGATAGTGGTGATACTTAAGTTGGGTTTTATGGAAGTTAACATGATGAAGAAGGAGAGGTGAGAGAGGAAAGATGTTCAGGGTTTAGGGAATAGCAAATGCAGTGGCACAAGCATGAAAGGGAAACATCTTAGACATTGTCATTTAGTGTTTTTGAGAGCTTTGCCTGTGTCAGGCAATTTACTCAAATTATTTTGTGCTACTTAATTCAGAACACTCTCTGCAGCATGAAGGGATTGTTTGTGGGTGGCTTTTGCACCTCCATCCTCATTGCAGTTACCTTAACTGAGTACAATTGGCAGCTAATTTTCTGTTGAATTGCAAGTGAAAATGTGATATATTTCATTTCAATTATAATTTGTTTTTAACATCTTAATTTATGTGATTATAAAACAAGGGGGAAATCCTTGATTTTTGTGTGTTTTGAGAATTAGTTTTTGAGAAATGCTTTAAAACTAATTAATGAGACTAATAACAGAATCTTGCAAATTGCAAGATGTTCAATTAACCACAGCTGCCCTTTGGGAACATTCCTGGACTCCAGTGATTCCTTGGAGGTTTTCGAGAACCTAAGGCAGAGTTTCAAGCCCAACACAGGAGAAGATTGTCTAATTTAGAGCAGCAGACTGGAAGTTGGTTACCTTGAGCTGTATTTTTGCTTTAGTAAGTTTTTCTGTATGACCTTGGGCAAATTGCATAATCTTTTGGGGTTTTCTTATCTTTCAAAGGCGGATAATGCTTGATTTTAGGCGTTTTTAAGGTCTTGGATGAAAGCTGTTTTATAAGCTTGTTGCATTATCAGGAAATGCCAGATTTAGAAGTTATTATTAACTATGGTAGACATGTGAACACATGTCTGCCCCGCTTCCAAGATTAAATAAAAACCCACCATTGGAATTCAACTGCTGGGTTGCCATGGGCACAGTGTTCTTTTCATGGTATTTGTAGAGCAGTTAATAGTTAGTAGTGACTGATGGGTAGAAGTTGGGCTTTTACTATTTTTTCAGGTCAACATCATTAACTTATTGACTGCAGGCCTTATATAGTCCACGAGGTGGCTTTATAAGTGTCATCGCAATGAACATCTGACATTGGTTCTTATAATATAAAAGAAATGACCTGATGAAAATGTGGAATCCCACAAGGTAAATAAATGAACATGCTTTTAAAAAACATTAAAATTAGAGAAGAGAGAAAAATAGTCATTTTCTAGTGGATAGCTTACAACACATTACAGCGCTCTCCTGACCCTAAGCAGGCACCTGTTCATCATGATTTCTATAATATTCAACCAGACTGGTAAATATTTCTGCTAGTAGAAAAACATCCTCTTTATTTCATCTCATTTACATTCTGCAAAAGTATTGTGTTTCTTTCTGTGATATTATTTGTTGATGCTTCAGAAAAAAAAAATGATTATGAATCCCGCTGCCAAATCCTTCGAGGCAAATGTTTTCAAAACATAGTAAGCTATTTGTTCTGAACTTTTGCCTCTCCCCTTTCTTCTTATGCTGTTTGCTTATTTATGTGGAACTAGAAAATATGTTAAGTACAAGGCAAGATAACTTGCTGACAAACCATTCAGGAAGTCCTACTCTGAGGCGCTTCTTTACTGGGCATCATCTGATGTGTGGGCTCACTGAGTGGCTCTTCCATGATCAGTGACTCAGGGGATGGTTCATTATACCATCAAATGTCCTCAATCATACACATGTAAATAGCTCTGGCAAAATTACATTTTTTATTGATTTATTACTTTAAATAGTATTATATACTGTGTGTTGGATACCGTGGTAGGCATGAGAAACTGAAGATTAATAAAACATAGCCCACAGTTTCTAGGGATTTATACCATAGTGGAAGAAACAGACATTCAAACTATTTAATTTGACTATTTCTACATCTTAATAGTCAATTGGTAAAATTGAGTAACTTAGATTCCTCTGGTTTATAGTTCTACCTGATAACATAGAACCTGGTCTCTTTAAAATCCATGCCACACTTCTCCCCTCCCCAGTTATTTGTGGGGATCCCTGGGAGTGGTCCACATGTCTTCATGTCTTCTTTAACCACTTTTGCCCTGGCTACTGCTGCTGGTGTCCCATGGGAAAGATAACAACATTGTACCAGGTATTTAAAGATAGGAAGTTGGCTAGGATTACCTTTAGAACCATGGTTCTAGAAACTGGGTAGCCAGTAGTAGCATTCATTAATCAAAATTGGGGAAGTAGGAAGAACAGATTTTGGGGGATGATGAAAGTGAATAATGTGTTTTAAATTAAAGGTGTCTGTAGGACACCAAATGGAGATGACCAGGGAGCAGAATTATCATCCTGTTGCTTAGCAGAGAACTGTTGTAAATTTGGAATTTATCAGCAGATAGGGCTGTCAAAGCCATATTGGCTGAGGCTGCCCTGGGAAAGTATTTAGAGGGTGAAGAGAAGAGGAATACATCACAGAGAGAGGAGGGGGGGAAAAAAAAAGCAGGCATGTTGTTAAAACCATGTTTTGGTAGATGAGAGCCTGGAGAGAATATGAAGATAAAAGGTATCTTAACATGAGGGTTTGAGGGGACCAATGTAAGGGGAAAAGGGCACAAATTTAGAGATCAGTTAGCCAAAGGCAGACTCTAGCAGCGTCGCATTTTTGCCAGTGACTGCCTCTTCTACCTAGAGGAGAAATGTTTGAAAACTGAAAGTTGGAGGACTTTGTTTTCTTGATAAGATTCTGTGGCTTCTAATCTCATGCCTCAGATACCACGTACATTCTCCTAAAACCAAACTGAACCAAATCAAACCAAACTAAATCAAAACAAACCAAACCAATATGACTTTTGGGGTGGGGGATACAAATATTCAGTCAATTACAATTCCCAATAACTATATTTACCTTTATGTTCCTCCCTCTCCATCTCCTGTGTCACTTTCTGAAGTAAACACTGTACTAATTTTTGTGATCATTTTCTTGATTTAAAAAAAAGTCACAGATAGCTATATGTCTAAATCCTATTTTTCCCTTTGCTTATTTTTAAACTTTAGAAAAAGGATGTGAAACTATATGATGTCTCCTGGGATTTGCTTTTTTCACTTGATATTATATTGCTAAAATTCATACATAATGATGATGTGTAGTAATATATTTTACTGATGTGTAATATTTACTATGTAAATATACCATGATTTGTAAACATACCATAGTTGTCAATGGGCATTCGGGTTGCAGAAACATTTTCATTATTATAAACAGTGCTGCTATGATTATCTCATATACGTGCAAAAGTTTATCTTGAAGATTGTATCAGACACGATAAGCAGATTATATGCTGTGAAAATTAAACCCTAGATATAGAAAACTTAACCCAGAAAAGGTTGATTTCTTGGTGGGGTGTCTCAGGGCCCCAGGCTGGCAGAGGCTACATTATTATTATATGTGTATTTAAGAATATAACACCACTTTTGCCTCCTCAGAGGGGAAGAGGGGTACTTTAGAGCTGCACAGGGCTTCTACCTTATCCCAGAAGTGACTGATGATGTCCATCCACATTTCCCTTTCCCAAAGTAGCTGTGTGACCAAACCTAATGCAAGAGAGGGAGGTGAGAGCTGCAGGGGAGCAGATGGAATATTGTGATCATCTCGGTCTCTGCCAGGTAGGAGCGAAATTCCTGGGTTATAGGGTTTATGAATATTCAGTTTTACAAGGCTAAATTATTTTCCAAAGTGTCAATACAGATCTACATTTTCAATAGAAGTATATGAGATGTAATTTATTTTTTAAAACATTTAACAAATATTTTCTCACCAAAGTCTTTTTTTTGGAGATATGTTTTTTTGTGCTTTTGTTTCCATTCAAAGTGAATAGAGACATTCTTAGGCCTGTATTTCATGTAGAATAAGTGATTCTTATAAATAGGTACTGTAGTAAATTCCTGGTGTGTTTGTCTGTCTATCTATCCTTCCTTTGCATCTGGTAATAGCACCTGATCTTTCATTTCTTGGACCATGTTTCCCTATTGCATGTAGTTATGATGAGTCTATCACTGTGTTTTGATTTCCTCACCTCCGTCTTATCATAAGAAAGAATATAAAACAGAGCCTGCAGATGTGGATTGTTTTATTTTTTATTTTTTGGTGCAGTCATTGTTCAGGGGTAGGGCCATGACCCAGATGAGGTAATCAGAGACTGATGCAAAATTTTGCTTATGAATGTTCAAAGAGAGAGAGGCAGTCCCTTTGATTTGGACTGAGAGTTATAAAGCCAGTGTATACCTGGAGCTGCCATTAGCTGTCTGCCTCAGCCACCTTAAACACACTGCAGAATAAAGCCAAAAGAGATGGTTAAGAGAGGCCAAGTACAGGAGAGAAATACATAGAGCCTTGATTTAGCTGTGTCTGAAGACCAATTTCTGGACTTTTTTGTTATATAATCTAAAACATTCGCTATTTTGCCTATACTCATTTCAATTGGGTGTTTGAGAGTCCCAATGTTAGTTAGTGCAGAGATAAGATGTGATTCCACATCTTCAACCCATTGGTTGGACTCTGTTTTCACAAATCTTTTGATTCTTAGCTCTTTAATACTGGGCTAAACGTTACCAGCTTCAGTTTCACATTGCTGTCTGGTAGTGGAGACCTAAGAAAACTTCAGTGGTGGTGGGTGGCGGGGCTCTTTAAGATTTTGAGAAAACATTTGGAAGGTTAAATCATGAGTGATGCGTCACAGTGCAAATTAATATATTATACAATTTTGTTGTTGTTCCCAAGACTAGAAATTGATTCTTAAGTTCCTTGGTCCATGGCGCTATAAAAAGATACACATCCACACAGGATGATGAGATTTTATCTTTATACTTACCTCAAGTGACAAATAGTTAATTAGACATATAAAGCATTTTCTAACATAGACAATTTTGAACTTGAAGTTTGCTGCTGACAGAGAGAGGGATCCCAGAGAGTGTAGGGGTCTGAACACTAAATAGATCCAGAAACTTCTCCAATTTCTCAATAACTGCCAAGTCAGCTCTGAGACCAATTAATAAAAAAAAAAATTACAATTAAACCCATAAAGAAGCACTAATTACTATGCTTGGCAAGAAGGAAATGTGTTGAAAAGGAAAACCTGAAGGTGAGAAGGGAAGAATGGTCTTGTCACTGTTCTGTCAAGGGCAGTGCTGTGGGGCAGTTGCATAGGGGATGCTGGACCTGTTCTTGTTCAGGTAGGGATGTGTCCTCACAGATGCAGCCCCTGCCTCCAAGGTGAGTACAGGGGACCTTGTACCTGTGTTCTACAATCAGGCCTGCTATCAACTGAACATTTGCATCCCCCACAAAATTCATATTTTGAAGTCTGAGTCACAATATGATGGTGTTTGAAGGTGGGGCCTTTGGGAGGTGATTAGATCATGAGTGTGGAGCCATCATGATGGGATTATTATGATTATAAAAGAGACAGAAGACAGCTTGCTTTTCATTCTGCTGTCCACCATGTAAGAACATAGCAAGAAGATGGCCATCTGTAGTCAGGAAGAGGGCTCTCACCAGAACCCAGCCATGATGGTACCCTTATCTCAGACCTTTGGCCTCCATACCTATGAGAAATAAATGTTTATTAAGTTAGGCAGTTTGTGGTATTTTGTTATAACAGCCATAACTGACAAAGGTAAGACTTGTTCCTTCTAAAAAAACACAACCTTTCTAGAAGTCACTCCTTGGTCTGCATGTGTGTTAACAGGAATAAGGAATTCAGAGACTTAAGGTTCTAGAGGAGCCATATCTTTTCTAATCATATCTAGTGAATAGAGCTTGCTGACAGCCATTGCCAGCTTTCATATAGGCTACCTTATGGCTTTGGTTATTTGCATTGCTGATAGTTTTACCGCCTCTGAATTCCTAATTTTATATACTGAGGCACATTGATCTGACATGAAATCCAACCTGCTTCAGTTTCCAGAATACGATGGACCTGAAGCAGTTATAATAACTAACAGCTACTTTTGCTGCTATTGGTATGGTGCTGATATTTGATGACACTGAGCTATGACATTGGCCACTGTCTTAAGAGTTTCAACTTTTGCCTTGATTTTTAGTCCTGGTCTCTTATCTTGGATTTGGTTTCTTCTACTCTGTTTATTCCCTTTCCTCCTAAGCCTCTCGGGCTCCCAGAATCTTGTTCCCAAACCTTGGCTATTATTGCTGGCAACAACTGTCAACCCAATTCCTAATGCTGGTCACTTAGTCACTCAACATATAGAGACTGACCTATTAAGTCAGAGAGTCCCTCCTCCTTCTGGGACACAGTTATATTACATTTTCTTGCTTCCTCTACAGATAAGTGGGCCCATATGCCTAAGTTCTGGCTAGTGGAACATGGGGGGAAGTGACAGTTGTCACTTCCAGGCCTGGACTTCCAAATCCCCCTGAAACACTTTTTATCTTTAATTGCTGGTTGGATACAGGAGATTAAATGGAAGATCTGAAGTCCTTGGAGGACATGGGAACACTAGATGAAAAGATGCCAGCCAGGTTCTGAATGATTGTGCAGAACATGGCCCCAGGCCGACCCACATTCAAATGTGGATATGTAAAAAATACACATTTGTTGGCCTACGGCACTGGAATATTGAGGTTGTTTGACACAGCAGTTAGCTTGTCCTGAGAAAAAATATCTTACATTCATCTATTCAGGTAATGGATACTTACTGAGTACCTACAAAGTTCTAGATTCTGTGTTAATGCCAGGAACGATAACGAAGAACTTATGATCCCTGGCTGCGCAGCAATTATAATCTACTACTGGTAACTAATGACAGTGGGATGAAGGGTTGGTAGAAGGGATGAACTCCAAAAACGCGTGATCATCACTTTCGAGGAACTGACATACGTAAAGTCTTACATGATACAATTGGATAAGATTTCTTGAGGTGAAAGACCTTGAATTTTTATTAAAATAAAGTCATAGAAGGACTGTAAGTGAGTTACTAGGTAGTTTATGTGGGGTCGAGTTTGTCTTTTGGATAAAGATAAACTTAATTAGAAGAATGTACCATGTTCTGGGAAAAGAATCAAAAGTTTACTGAGTTCTTAATATATTTTAGCCAATGTACATGTGTCCCTATTTAATTTTTCTTACATTATGAAGTAGATATCCCCATTTTCTATTGCAAAGACTGAAGCTCGAGGACATTAAGTTACTCGTCAGAGGCCATACAGCTAACGTGCAGCAGCAGAACTGGCATTCTAACTTAAGCTTGTTGGGCCCTTTCTTCAGCACTGTGCTGTTTGGTTGGGTAAGTGTTATTGCTCTCATAGCATCCCAAGATGAGAGACCAACACCCTGCTTGTTAGCCCACGTGGCAGGCTTCTGTCTTAGAAGTGAAGGCAAGCAGTGCATCTCTCCCTCTCCAGAAAGATATACGCTCCATTAGTTTTTCATTTGCCAGAAGCATCAGTTTTTAAATATTTTCTCTTTCTATTATCTCAGGAGGATATCAATCTATACAGATTTATTATTAATTCCATAGTAACATCATGGTTAACTGCTTATTTTTTTTTTATTTTTTATTTTTTTACTGTTGCTAGTAAAAGAAAGCTTGCCTGTTCTTGAAATTTCAGGGACTTTGATCACTTTGGGATGAAATATCACCTTGAGAGACATTTTAAGGAAAGTACAGAAAAAGTAACTCCCTCGACCTTCCACCCCATCTACTCTTTCTCTGGAACAAGCAAAAACTACTTATTGGAGGCTTCTTTTCCATCAGACTGATTCTATACTATTTCTCCACAGTCCTCGCCTTCTGAGAAATACCAAAGGTATGCTTAAAATGGTGTTTCCAAAGGAAGGGAATTCTCAGGCAGAAGTTTCCTTCTGCCCTCCCACCCCAATTTCTTTTCATGCCTCAATATCTAATGTTTAAATTGCTTAATTTGATAATTAGGGTATCTTTTATATATGGATGCAACAAACACATTCTTCACTATTATTCTGAACTATTGAGAATTTTAAAAATGAGAATTTAAAAGAGTTAACTTTTATAAATGTTGACTTATTTATTTAACAAATATCGATCACTCATTTATTTGACGAACGTTGATGAGGGGTGTACTATGTGTCAGTTTGACTGGGGAGCCAACACCTGTTTCCATGGAGCTTGTCGTCTAGGGGCAGACATGAACACTAAGCACTGTCAATGCACCGATAAGCTCTATATTTATTGATTTTCCCTTTCCTACTCCTTAATGGCATGTAGGGAGGATTTCATAACTTTCTAGCCACTTTAAAATTTCAGTACAAAAAATCCCAGTCCAGACTAATTTGGAAGTCCATTCTCTTGTCTGACTATTTGTTTCCCACTCCCAGCCATGGCCTGACCTCTGGTGGGACATGTACTGGGGAGGAGGGCAATCTTTTTTCCTGAGTCTGTCAACTTTGGACCTCATAAGTGGTGTGTGGGTTGGGGAACAAGCAGGGGGTGGGTGGGAAGATTTACAGAAAGGAAGCAACTAGTGCTGTGTGGTCTCTCTCTTGACCCTGGTCACTGTGGCAGCTCTCATTCAGCTCCTGTCCTTACCTCCAATGGCACACCTGATAATTACCTGCTGCTAGGCTGCTCACTCTTTCAGGCAACCAGGAGCTTCCAGCCAGGCTACCCTATTGCAGTATTTACTCCATCTATGGAAAATACTTATGCCCTTGTCATAGGGTTGGTGGGAGGGCCAGAGTTCCTGCTGCTGCCCTGTTTTCTCTTTCTAGTTCTCCATTTCTCTGTTTAGCTGAGGGAAGATCATGAAGTCTGTTGACTGAAGGTGTCAATATTCTCTTGTCATAGATCCCCCCACATCTATGAATGATTCTTTTAACCTGTCACTTGGCTTTGGAGAGATGGATACCTTTCCCAAACTCCCTATAACTTCTAATAACTCTTCTTCCAAATTACTAATAATCTGTTACATAGGCTTAAATCTGGGTGATCACAGCAGGTCCGGTTCTGCTACTAGTCGATCCCATGGGCTATGATTGATGGGTACTTCCTGCCTATTGTTCTCAGCATTGGAACTTTGGTTACAATTATGAGAGATGGGAAAAGTCCCCTTTAATATCCTGTTACAACTACAGTTGCAATATAGGAAGTTTAGGATGCTATGAGAGTTTTTAACAAGATGACTTCACCCAGATTGGAGTTGATTGGAAAGATGCATTAGGAAGAGTGTCCCTAAAGATTTAACTTTTAAGCAGAGACTTAGAAGATATCCAGGAGTTTAGGTTAGGACTGGTCAGTGGTATTGGTTTTAGGCAGAGGAAACAGCACAGCTGTTCTCTCATCAAATAGAGAAGATCAATAAAGAAGCTGAATTCTAAAAAAGAAACAAATGGAAATTCTAGAGTTGAAAAATATAATTGAAAAGGAAAATTCACTACTGAAGTTTAAAAGTAGTTGAATTGGCAGAGGAGAGTATCAGCAAACTTGAAAATAGATCAATAGAAAATAGATTGAACTTGAAAATAGATCAATAATCTGAAGAACAGAGAAAAAAAATTAAGAAAACTGGGGGAAATTATTAAGTGCATGAAAATAAGAGCAATAGGAGCAAGGAGTAAAAAAGGATAAAGAGACAGAAGAAAGTGATTAAAAATTCCAAATTTGATGAAGACATTAATCTACAATTAACAAAGTTCAATGAATTCCAGTAGGATAAATTCAAAGTGATCCACTCTCAGACACATCATAATCAAAATGATAAAAGCCAAAGATATAAAGAAAACATAGGTAATTACCTATGTTTTTTTCTTTTTCTTCTTAACTGACTTCAAAAGCAATTGCATAGAACAATATGTATATACTTTTATCATTTGTCCTTTAACACATAGAAAGATACTATATGGGACAGTAACAACACAAAGAAGGTGGGTGAAAACAAAGCTGTGAACGAAGAAATGACACTGGATGGCAATTCAAATCCACAGGAAGAAATATAAAGAGTCAAAAAGGGTAATTAAGAAGGCAAACATAACAAATTCTGCAAATATATATTTGTTTCTCCTTTTTTTCTCTCAGCTTCTTTAAAAGACTTAAGATTACAAAAATAAGTTTAATAGAGAAATGTTAGATTTGTAACATATATAGACAAAATGCATATAACAATATTTTCTTTAACTAAGCCAGTATAAATTTCAAGTAGATTCTGATAAGATGTGTGCTGTAAATCCTAAATTAATTACTAAGAAAATAACAAAAATAATTGAAAATCATTAAGGAAATAAATGGTACTCACAAAATATCTATTTACTAGAAAAATGGTAATAAAGGACATGAAATGTATAGAAAACAAAAATGACAGATGAAAGTCCCATCACATTGATAACAACATTAAATGAGACTGGATTAAACGAGCCAATCAAAAGGCAGAAATTGTCAGATTGGACAAAAGCAAGACAGCCATGTGCTGTCTACAGGATGCACGCTTTCGTTCTACAGGATGCACACTTTCATTCTATAGGATGTATATGTTTAAAGATACAAAGAATTGAAAGTAAAAGGATAGGAAAATTATATTATGCAAATAACACCCATAAAAGAGCTGTAATGACTATAGTATCAGATATAATAGACTTTAAACTAATAAAAAAGTTACTAGAGATAAAGAGGGACAATAAAAGGATCAATCTATCAGGAAGATATAACAATTCAAAAATTTTCCCGGGTGAATTTTAGAGAACAGTTAAAGAACTAATACCAATTCTTCACAAACTCTTGCAAAAAAAAAAAAAAAAAAAAAAAAAAGGAAGCACTTCTCAATTTATTCCACAAGGCCTGTATTACTCTGATACCAAAATCATACAAAGACATTATAAATAAACTATAGACCAATATTTCTTATAAAATCTGCATCAATGCAGTAGTAAACCTAATCTACCAACATATAAAAAGGATTATATACCATGACCAAATATGATCTATTTCAGTAACGCAAAGTTGCTTTAATGTCCCCAAATCAATTAATGATATATACCATTTCAATAGAATAGAGGTCGAAAACCATATGATCATCTCAATGGATGAAGAAAAAGTATTTGATAAAATCCAATATCCTTTCATTGTAAAAACACTGAAAAAGCTAGGAATAGAAAAAAATCTCGCCATAAGATCAAGGACAAGACAAGCTGTCTATTGCCATTTTTATTTAACCATCTACTGGAGATCCTAGGCAGCAATTAGGCAAGAAAATGAAATAAAAAGCATTCATATTGGAAAGGAAGAAGTAAAACTATTTCTGATTGTAGATGATGTGATCTTGTACAGTGAAAATTTAAGAAATCCACTAATGAACTATTATAAACTAATTATTAAGTTTAGAAAGGTTGTGGTATACGAGATCAATATCAGTCGTATTTTTATATACTAGCGACATATGTTGTAAAAAAGAAATTAAGAAAACAATTTCATCTACAATAACATTTAAAAAGAATAAAATACTTAGGTATAAATTTAACAAATGAAGTACAAGACTTGCACATTAAAAGCTTTAAGTTATTACTGAAAGAAAATGAAGATTTAAATAAATGGATAGATATTTTATATTCTTGGATTGAAAGACTTAATTTTAGATGGCAATGATCTTAAAATTGGATTTCAAATTTAGCATAATACTTATCAAATTCTCAGCTGGTATTTTTTGCAGAAATTGTCAAGTTGGTCTTAAAATTCATATGGTAATACAAGAGAATCAGAATAGCCAAAACAATCTTGGAAAAGAAGAACATTGGAGGATTCACACTTCCCAATTTCAAAACTTACTACAAAGCTATAGTCATCAAGGCAGTGTGATATTGTCATAAGAACAGATGTATGGTTCAATGAATTGGAATTGAGAGTCCAGAAAAAAAATTTCATATATGTTTATATACTATGTTCTACTTTAAATAAGTGTCATGTGGGAGTCTGGAAGCTGTAATAAATATGACTGAATTAATGTTTAAAAAAAAGTACAAACTTTCAGCTGTAAGAAAAATAAGTTCTAGGGATCTGATGTACAGCACGATGATTATAGCTAACAATACTGTATTGTATACTTGAAATTTGCTAAGAGAGTAGCTCTTAAGCGTTCTCAACACACACATGCACACACACACACACACGCAGGTAGCTATGTGAGGTGATGGATGTGCTAACTATATTGTGGCAATCATTTCACTATATATGTATATCAAATAAAGAAGGGAAATATTGATACATGACCCTGAAAACATTGTTAAGTGACGGAAACTGGTCACAAAACACCAGATGTTGTGTTACTCCTTTATATAAAGTGTCTAGGTAGGTAAATCTTTAGAGACAAAGTAGCTTAGTATTTTCTAGG
Source organism: Eonycteris spelaea (assembly GCA_003508835.1). Taxonomy (NCBI): domain Eukaryota; kingdom Metazoa; phylum Chordata; class Mammalia; order Chiroptera; family Pteropodidae; genus Eonycteris; species Eonycteris spelaea. The sequence continues at coordinate 4,299,660 of PUFA01000095.1, forward strand.
GGCTGGAGGTAGATGAGAATGGAAAGTGATTGCTAGCAGGTATGAAATTTCTTTTTAGAAGAATGAAAATATTTTAAAATTAAACTGGGATGGTTGCACAACCCTGCGAATATTCTTAAAAACCATAAATTGTACACTTAAATGGGTGAAATGTGTTGAAAAAAAATAAAGGTGAAAAAAAAAATTAAAGGGAAGGCCAGCATGCTGGAGCCAGAGGCAGCAGGAAAAATTATCTTGGAAGAACTGGCCTCTGCATAGAAGGTAGAAACTGAATTGAAACACTTTCCTCCTCTTCTTCTAGACATTGATTTTGTATATGTATGTGTGTGTGTGGGGGGGTGGGGTTTGATTTGGAAGCCATCTTGAGATATTTGAAGAATAATAGAATTTTAGGGTCTTAGAAATTTTTAAATATATCCTCATTAGTTGTTTAGTAAACAAAGGCCTGGAGCAATGGACATTAAGAGCCATGAGCTTTCTGTTGAAATGCACTCAGGTTCTAGCTTTGTTCCTGTAATTCGCAGGTTTTGTGACTTCACAAATGTTACCTGGCTTTTCTAATAATGCAAATATCTCCTGAGTATCTATAATGTGCCAGATGTTCTACCAATTATTTTACCATTTCAATTTTTTATCTAATTTTATCTTTATTGACAACCACACTTCCCTTCCCTATGTCCCAATAAGTCTTCTTTTTAACAGAAATTATTTTGTGGAATTTATTACAAAAGGGAGAAGAGGACCAAGAATATCAGGGTTGAACAAATGAACAGATACTGAGTGTCCAGGGAAATTCACTAGTTCTGTGATTTACTTCATCTTATGAGACTTATGGGGGTGGGGGATGTGATCTAAATTCAGTCTCAGTTACTATAAATTATGAAATTTTGGGATCGCTAAAGAGTATAAGAAATTACAAACATTGAATGTTCAGTTGCCAAAGGTTTACCACAGTATTTTTGTCCTTTTTGGTTTAATGCTAGCCACCACTGTGGGCTTATGATAGAATTTGCTGATTTTTTATCATTTTAGGCATTCTACTTTATTTTTATTTTTTATACTGTATCATTACATTGTCTGTTCTCTCTCTCTCTCTCTTTCTCTCTCTCTCTGTCTATTGTGATGACACTGGTTAACAAAGTTAGTAAGTTTCAGGTGTACAATTTAGCAGTAAGACATATATATATTACTGTGTGTTCAGTGCCCATAGTTAGATTTCTTTCTGTTATCACTATTTGACTCCTTTTACCCAATCTACCTCCCCCCTCCTCCTTCTCATCCTATAATCTGGTAACCACTAGTCTATTGTCCATGTCCATGAGTCTCTGTTTGTTTGTCCTGTTCATTTGTTGCTTATAGGTTTATATCCCACATATAAGTGATATCATGTGATTTTCAACTTTTTCTGTCTGGCTTATTTCGCTTAGCATGATTATCTCAAGGTCCATTCACGCTGTTGCAAATGGCAGTATTTCATCTCTTCTTATGGCTGAATAATATTCCATTGCATATATGTTCCACAGCTTTTTAATTTAATCATCCATTGTGAGACACTTTGGTTGCTTCCATGTTCTGGGCACCATAAATAATGCTGCTATGAATATCGGTGTGAAAATATCTTTTAAGATATGTGTTTTCAAGTCTTTGCGTATTGTTGGATCATATGGTAAATCAATTCTTATTTTTCATACTGTTTCCATACAATTCACTGTTTTCCATAGTGGCTGTAACAATTTGCAGTACCACCAGCAGTGTGTGAGGATTCCTTTTTCTCTGCATCCTCTCCAACTTTTGTTATTACTTGTTCTGTTGATATATTAGCTATTATAACAGGTGAGAGATGGTATCTCATTGTGGTTTTGATTTTGCGTTTCCCTGACAGCTAGCGATGTTGAACATCTTTTCATTAGTTTGTTGGCCATTTGTATGTCTTCTTGGGAGAAGAGCTTGTTCAGGTCCTCTGCCCATTTTTAAGTGAATTATTTGTTTTGTGTTGTTATTGAGTTGTATGAGTTCTTTGTATATTTTGGATATTAGGTCTTTATTGGAGAGGTTGCTTGCAAATATATTTCCCATTTGGATGGTTGCCTGATGGTTTCTTTTGCTGTGGAGAAGCTTTTTAGTTTGATGTAGTCTCATTCATTCATTTTTGCTTTTACTCTCCTTGCCTTTGAGGTCTAATTCATAAAATCCTCTTTAAGTCCAAGATCCATGAGTCTAGTTCCTGTTTTCTTCCATGCAATTTATTGTTTCAGGTCTTATATTCAGGTCTTTAATCCATTTTGAGTTAATTTCAGTGTGTGGTGATAGACAACAGTCTAGTTTCATTCTTTTGCAGGTGGTTTTCCAGTTTTCCCAGCACCATTTATTGAAGAGGCTTTCCTTTCTCTATTGTATGTTTTTGGCTTTTTTGTTGAAAATTACTTGCCCACATAAATATGGGTTTACTTCTGGACTTTCACTTATATTTCATTCGTCTGTGTGTCTATTTTCTGCTAATACCATGCCATTTTGATTACTGTCGCTTTTTAGTATAATTTAAGTCAGGCAGAGTGATGCCTCCAGCTCATTCTTTTTTTCTCAGGATGGCTTTGGCAATTCGGGATCTTTTGTGCTTCCATAAAATCTGATGATTTTTTGTTGTATTTCTTTAAAAAATGCCAATGGGATTTTGATGGGGGTTATATTAAATCTGTATAATGCTTTAGGTAATAAGGTCATTTTAACATGTTGATTCTTCCAATCCAAGAATACAGAATGTCTTTCCATTTTTGTATCTTCTTCAATTTCTTTTAATAAAGTCTTATAGTTTTTATTACATAGGTCCTTCACATGTTTTGTTAGATTTATTCCTAGGTACTTTATTCTTTTTGTTGCAATTGCAAAAGGAATTATTTTTCCAGTTCTTTTTCTGACACTTCATTATTAGAGTATAGGAGTGCTATGGATTTTCGAACACTGATTTTGTATCCAGAAAACTTTAGTGTATTTGCTTATTGTTTCTATTAGTGTTCTTATGGAGTTTCTAGGGTTTTCCATATAGAGAATCATGTCATCTGCAAATAGTGATAGTTTCGACTTTCTTAATTTCCTTTGGTGCATTTTATATCTTTCTCTTGCCTGATTGCACTTTACTAGGACTCCAATGTTATATTAAAAACAAGAGGTGATAGTGGACAGCCTTGTCTGTTCCTGATCTTAGAGGAATGGTGTTTATTTTTCACCATTAAGTATAATTTTGGCTGAGGATTTGTCATATATGGCCTTTATTATGTTAGGGTACTTTCCTTTTATACCAATTTTGTTAAGTGTTTTGGTCATAAATGGATGCTGTATCTTGTCAAAGGCTTTTTCTGCATCTATTGATATTGATCATATGATTCTTATTTTTTAATTTGTTCATTTAAATTATTTTTTAAATAAGTAATTTAAATTATTTATTTAAATAATTAATTTAAATTATTAATTAAATAATTAATTATTAAATGTGGTGTATCACATTTATGATTGCTTTGTTGAACCACCCCTGTGCCCCTGAAATGAAGCCCACTTGATCGTGGTGTATAATTCTTTTAATGTGTTGCTGTATTCAGTTCGCTAGTAATTAAATTTGGGATTTTTGCCTTTGTTTTCATGAGAGATTGGTCTGTAGTTTTCTTTTTTGTGTGTTATCTTTGCCAGGTTTTGGGATCAGGTATATTGGCCTCATAAAATGAGTTTGGGAAGTATTGCCTCCTCTTTTATTTTTTGGAAGAGTTCAAAGAGAATAGGTTTTAAAACTTCTTGGATGTTTGGTAGAATTCACTGTGAAGCCATTTGGTCCTGGACTTTTACTTTTGGTAGGTTTTGATGATTGTATTCAATTTCTGTACTGCTGATTGGTCTATTTAGATTTTCCAGATCTTGATTCAGTCTAGAAAGGCTGTCTTTCTAAGTACTTGTTCATTTCTTCTAGGTTATTAAATTTGGTGTTATATATTTTCATAGTATTCTTGTATGATGATCCTTTATATTCTGTGTGTCTGTCATAATTTCCCTCTTTCATCCCAGATATTGTTTGTTTTGTATCCTTCTCTTTTTTCTTTAGTGACTCTAACCAGGGGTTTGTCCAATTTTATTAACCTTCTCAAAGAACCAGCTCTTTTGGCATTTATTTTTTTCTATTTTTTTTCAATTCATTTAATTCTGCTCTATTTGATTATTATTTTTTGCCTCCTGCCGATTTTATGCTTCATTTGTTCTTTTTTTCTAGGTTTTTAAGATGAAGTGTTAGGTTGTTCTTTGGGCTTGTTTCTTAGTTTTTGAGATAGGCCTGTAATAAATATGAACTTTCTCTTATAATTGCTTTTGCTGCTGTACAAAAGTTTTGATGTGTTGTACTATCATTATCATTCATTTCTATGTATCTCTTGATCTTCTTTTTACTTCTTCCTGACCCAGTCATTTTTCAGTAGCATATTGTTTATCTCCATGTTTGTAGTTCTTCCTGCTTTCTTTTTACAGTTGATCTCCAGCTTCAAAGCATTATGATCAGAGAATATTGTGGTATGATTTGAACCCTCTATATTTTTTGAGGGTATCTCTGTTTCCCAGTATGTGGTTGATTCTTGAGAAATGTTCCATGTGCACTAGAGAAGAATGTATAAGCAGGTGTTTTAAAGATGAAAGGCTCCTGTAAATGTTGACTATGTGTCATTTAAGGATGTTATTTTCCTTACTGATTTCTCTTTGAATAATCTGTTCATATCTGACAGTGGGATATTTAGGTCCAACTACATAGTGTTTTTGGGCTGTTTCTCCCTTTAGTTCTGTTAGTAATTGCTTTAAATATTTCAGGATTCACTGTTTGGGACATAGATATTAATACAGTTTTATGTCTTCTTTGATGCATGATTCCTTTATCATTATGAAGTGTCCTTGCTGTCTTTCTTTACCTTTTTTTTTTTTGAGGTCTATTTTGTTTGGTATTAGTACCACTACTGCCTGCTTTTCTCTGAATACTGTTTGCTTGAAATATCGTTTTCCACCCTTTCACTTTGAGTCTATATTTGTCTTAAACTGAGATGTGTCTCCTGAAGGCAGCATATGGTAGGGTTTTGTTTTTTGATCTGATCTGCAACTCTGTGCCTTTTTATTGGTGATTTCAGTCCATTTACATTTAGGGTGATTATGAAATATGAGGTTTTCTATATAGCCTTTTTATCTTTGCTTTCTGGCAGCTTGTTCCAATTGCTTCCTTGTTCCTTATGTGTTCCCCCCCGCCCCGGCTTTTGGTTGGGTTATATGGGTTTTCCCTCAGGTCTTCTTGTCTTAATGTTATAATACTTCAGTTCTGAATCTTTCGTGTGTGGTTACCATTATGAATACGTAGAGGATAGTTATATATAAATAGTAGTCCTTTTCTCTTCTGTGTGTGCCTTATTCTCCATTCTCTTGCAAATTTGGATCTTTGAATCCTCCCCTTTTATGTTATTGTTGTTTCAATTGTCATGTATGCTGAATGTTCATTACTATCTTGCAATAGCAAATCTCTTATTGTTTAAGCTACAATGTTCTGTTCTTAATAAGGGTTACACTTCTCTACTTCTATCTGCCTGCTAATCACCTTAACTAAATAGTTATGTATGTTTTGTCATTTTGTTTTAGGTAAGCTGTAATGCTGTAATTCCTGTAATGCAGACCTATAGTGTAGAATTCCCTCAATTTTTGTATAAAAAAGATCTTTATTTCTCCTTCATATCTAAGGAGAGCTTTACTGGATACATTATTTTCGACTGCTAGTTCTTTTTCATTTAATAGTTTGAATATATTGATTCTACTCCTTTCTGGCTTGTAAGGTTTGTGCTGAGAAGTCTGATGATAATCTTTGGGTTTTCCTTTATAGATTCTTCGTTTTCCCTGTCTGCCCTGAGAATTATTTCTTTTTCATTGATTTTTGATAATTTTAATACACTGTGGCTTGAAAAAGGCTTTTGGGGTTGAGATAATTGAGTGATCTGTTGTCTTCTTGAAATTCCAAGTTCCAGCTCATTCTTAGATTTGGGAAATTCTTGTCCACTATTTGTTTGGAAATGTTTTCTAGTCCTTGCTCCTTTTTCCTCCTTTCAAGAATTCCCATTATTCTTAGGTTTCCTCTCCTGATGGTATCAGCTAGTTCTTGTATTTTTCTTTCATCATTTTTCATTCTTTTGTTTCTCTTTTTCTTCCTTCTGATTTATTTCTAGATTTCTGTCTTTGATATACTAATCCTTTTCTCCATTTGGTTGACTCTATTTCAAGCTTGCTATTTTCATTTTTCATCTCTTTTTGTGTATGTTTCATCTCCAGAAGTTATATTTGATTCTTTTTAAGGATTTTAATCTTCTTGCTAAAACTATTCTGCTGATCTAGTTGTTTTTTCATTCCTGTGGTAGCTGTTATGCACAGATCCCACGCTGAGATGTGCTGGTGTGCTGTTTCAGTGTTCTTTGTTTAGTTTAAGATGGTCAGCTTATTGTTGTTTCAAGGGGAGTGGTCTGGGACATCTCTCACTCCACCATGTTTGACATTACCTCTAGGCATTCTATTTTTTAATGTATAGTCCTATGTTTGACTTTATCTGTGGAGTAAGAAGTAGAAATAAACTGTTGAAGTAATTCGATTTGCCTGACGTAATATGAATTGTTCCTTTGATTTTTAGCTTTAAAGAATAAACTTGTAATTCATTTTATCTTATTGGTTTGTTGATTTATTTCTGGAATTGAATCTGAATTTTCTTAATATCTCATAAACATAGGACAACATCTTTTATATCATAAAAAGGTAACAAACAGAAATGTGTTTTTGTTAGCACTTATTCTCCAAGTCACCTCCATACAAAACTTTTCTAGGTAGTCCACACTACTCCTTGTTTAATCAAACTAGATCATCTTCATACTTCAAGTGAAACAATTTAATGATAAAATCTCAGTCTGAGTTTATTTATAAATCAGTTGCCTGTGAAATATGTATAGGCATCCAAATTTAGTAATAGTAAGTAAATGTATACATGATTAAAAAAATACATGGATCATTTCCTGTCTTTTCTTGTGGTTAAGGCAGACAGGAGAGAGTGGTCTCATACAGCTGCACTATCATTTCACGTTCTCTTTATTGCCCATCAAACATGTATAGATTTAATGACCTGGAGAGGATCAGTGAAATTCTTCACAGCACTGCATGTTTATTAATGAGCCTCCTGTTCATTGTAATGTGCTAGTGTCAGGATTATGCAGTGGTACTTGCAAGGAGGCAATTAAGGGTTTCTTTATTCCTGATAAAAGAAATTAGCCACTGATCAGCAACACAGAGCACTCAACATCCTAGCAAGTGCATGAAGGAAGGAGAAAAGCAACGGCTGCAAAGAGGTTAGAAGATGGGGAGAAGTTGATGAGTTTGCTATGTTATAGGGCATGACAGAGAGAATAGCAGCAGGGTCTGGAAAAAGAATGGAAAATAATAGAAAGCAAAAAAGGATTTAATAATAGATAGAATATAAAGGTCTTTGCAATGGCTCTGTTTCATTTGGCAAGGAGAATGAAAATTCAGTTAATTCAATCACATTTATTTCAATTTCATTCAAGTTCCATTCAGGAGGAGCTTCTTGATCTACTATTTATTTGAGTCTATGGAGGTTCTTTGGAATGTAAGAATAATTAGAATTTAATACCTTCCTCAAACAACAACAACAACAAACAACAACAAACAACAACAACAACAACAACAAACCCAACAAACGAACATTAAAAAAAAACCCAAACCCTCAAAACAAATGCTTGAAGAGTCTATCAAGGGTTGGGGAAGGAGCTTCATCATTTGATTCAGGCATTTGAAAAGCATTTATTAAGAGGTAATTCCATGTGACTCCAGCACTATTTCTTTCATCACCCTGTTATGGGCTGAATTGTATCTCTCCATTCATATATTCATATATTGATGTTCTAATCCCCAGTACCTCAGAATGTGACTGTATTTGAGATGACATCTTTAAATAGTAACTAAGGTTAAATGAGATCATTATCTAATATCCTATTCATATAACTGGTGTTCTTATGAGAAGAAATCTTTAGGACACAGGGACATCAGAATGAAGACCATGTGGAGGCACAGGGAGAAGATGGCCATCTACGAGCCAAAGAGAGAGGCCTCAGAAGAAAGCAACACTATTGACACCTTGATCTGGGACATCAGCCTCCAAAATTGTGAGAAAAATAAGCTTTGTTGTTTAAGCCCACTAGTCTGTGGCACTTTTATTATGGCAGCCCTAGCAAATAATACAGCTTGAAAGGAGGAATGTAATCCCACTTTAAGATGAAGCTGAGGTTCAGAAAGTAAGATATTAATCTGGATTTACAAAAATAGTAACTGGTGTTTATTTAGTACTTGGGCTTTCAGAACTTATATATTATATATATATATATTTATATATATATATATATATATATATATATATATAAACCTTGGTCACTGAGAACATCAGCATGAAGTATGTGAGCATCAGAATTTCTAAAAGAATCTTGAAAATTTTAATCCACAGTAAACTTCATATGTAAATGGTTTAAAAATGTCAATTCAAGCAAATTCAGGACGTCTAAGAGAGTATAGTGCTTCCTCTACTTATTGCTTATAATAGAGTATTTCATATCTCAGGATTCTACTTTTAAAAAAGCACAAATACATTAGAACTGGTTCCAAGGAGAGTGAGTCAAAGATGGCTAAAGTACTCAACAACCTGCCCACATCAGAAATGATAAAGGATAAGAGGTGTCTTTTCTAAGGATATTATATTGATTTAAAGAGGAAAGAAGGAATAGACTTGTTTTGAATGAGTCTGCAGGAACAAAATAGGACTAAGTTCTTACAAAGAATAGCTTTATGCTCAAACAGGGGCAGCTGAGGCACAGGGGGCATTGTTGGGCAGAACAATATTGTTTTTGGTTCACCTCTGTGGCAAAGCATGAAATAATTCCTAGTCTTATGTTATTGATGCTAAGCCTTGGAAGGCAGTGCTGGATCTGTTACCCCAAATTCAATTTGTGTTCAACACCAACAAGGGGCCTATGGAGAAGATCACTTTGAATTTTGCCCAGTCTGGACATAGGCCAAGAGTTACTCCATCTCTGATGGTCTCAAGTTGTCTCTGTGTTGGTTCATTACCTAAGAGAAAATTATCCCCCATTGAATGGGTTTCTTTCTCTTACATAGCAAAAGGTAGTGGAAATAGCCCTTTGGGCACAAAATTGAACCAATTTGTTAATGAGAGTGTATGGATGCTCTGTCACTTTATTTAGTATTAAGAGCCAGAAGAACAGGCATCAAGTTGGAAATGAAAAGCCTGTATATAATGTAGCTATCTCCTCAGAAATGGAAATGCAGAGTGCCAAAATTAGCCCCTTGCTAGAAGTTATTTCTGAGTTGAATTTAGGATCACAGATATGGATTCCAGACAGCTATCTAGATTGGTAGATAGTCTGGTGAGGTTAAAACCTGGGAGATTTTCTTCTTCCATCAGATTCCATTTTTTTCCCCATTATGGTCTTTGGCAACACTCTGAGTATTTGGTTCCATGAAACTAAATTTGTTTGGGATAAATGCTTTAGGGTTGGACATTGCCTTATATTTTAAATTTTCTAGTGCTTGATGATAAGCTATGTGTCCCAATAACTTTGGTCTCTTTGAAAAAACGAGGCATGCCAGAGGCTTATCATAGTCACTTGACTGTTTCACCAAAGATACTTGCCCTTCCTTCTGTGATAGAATGTTGCTGGGAGGTGGTTACGCAGCTTTCTCTGTATTCAAGGGGCAGGTGTCTAGGTCTTATCCATGTGCGGACTTAGGGACTGTAGGGTTTAAGATGTGGATGTGCCTTTTTCACCCTTCTTTCCAATTTGCCCTCAGGATCTGCATGTCCAGGGTGACCTTGGGAGCTTTATGTTGAGGATGGCAGAACTTTCATTAGCTTGGGCCTCAAAAGAGTAGAGCATGCCCCTCCCCTCTCCTGCTAACCAGGACATCCACCTTATGAAGTAAAGTTAAATCATGTTAAAGCACTTGAATTTTGATGTTTATAGCAGTTGGCATTGCCTTAACTAATTCATACCCTGAAGCAATGATGGTAACTCTGGGAGAGATGATACAGTCAGAGATGCTAAAGAAAACAAAATACCTCAATCTAGGTAACATCAAGAAATCTTATGAATGGAGTAATGAGTCAGAGGGGATCCTTTTGGACTTTTATTTAAGAATTCCAAACTTTGAACTATGATTCACAAGGGAAAAAAATTTTATTTTGGACTTTAATTTCTTTGGCTTTAAAGAGGACTATATCTTGAGCTCTAAATTCTCACTAGGATGTTGACAGTAAGAATGGCTTTTATTAAAATTTGAGAATTTCCATGTCATTTGCATTTATTATTGGAGTGCATTTTATTCTAATATTGATTAGTTTTTTTTTTTTTTTTGCAGAACATATGAAATTTTATGCTAGACTGTGTTTCTTAAAAAGTATGGATGAGAAATGGAAAAGAGCTGATTTTCAGCTGTACATTCAGAATAGCCTTGGGATTGACTTAATTGATGTATGGTTTCGATCTATATCAGAACCTTTTGTGGGGGAAATCTAATCATTCAGCAGGTTTTCCCTGGAGAAATAGTAGTTGGTATCCAGGGCATTCTTGGGATGACACAGGACTGCCCTCATAGAAAACTACCTCCCTTCCCTCGGGAAGATGGCTACTTCTGGTCAACTATGGGATTAATAGTTAAATGCAATGGATAAGAGGAAGCTGGGAAATGTTAGAACAGGCTACGCTTTTCCATAACTCTTGGATTTCATGATGATAGGCTTTTCTCTAAACACAGCGTTGGGCCATTAACTCTGCCTCTGGGAAGGTAGTGCATTTGGAAAGAATAACTGAGTGGGCATAGCTCACTTCCTGTCCTTCTTTTTCTTGAGAGAAGACAGGAGATCAAGGGCCTTCTCTATTCCTCCATGGATAGGCCACCCAGGCTCTCCACCAGCTCCCTACTCCTAGGGAGGTATGCCAAGTCCAGTGCTGCCAGGTACCAGGTTAGTGAGTCTTTATTTTTGGTCTAAGCCACATCTTCCAAGTTGCCTTCATTTGGTATTAAAGGTGATATGCTGATCCTCCTTCTGCCATTTCTTTATCAAATTATTCAATTTGAGCAAGCTAAGCAGAGAAGAGACATTCTAATTTTGGAATCAGAGATTTCAATAGGTACCAAGGAATAAGGTCTGATATGAAGCTGTACTGTTTTTTGTACTATAAATATTAATTATTGACCCATTAAAGTGTATGGTCTTTTCTTTTGAATCAAGATAGGCACATTAGATCTGAAATTTTCTGTAATTTTAATAATTTCCTCTCTAATCCATGAGTTTCAAGAAAAGATTGATTATATGTAGAGTTAGTAATCTGTCAATATTCTGGGCAAGGCAGGGATATGACTTTAGAAGTCATCAATACATGGCTTTAGAGCTCTGACCTCCTCCCCATGCCTATGTACTATAAATAAACAGTACTTGAACTGCATAATAAAAGTAATAGCAAACTTGCACAGAATTTATTATGTATCAAACACTGTCCTAAGTGCTCTTCCTATATTAATTCATTCATTTCTCATAGCAATCCTATGAAGTAGGTACTATTTTCATTGCCGTTTTATAGTTAAGGTAGAGTGGGGATGCAGTCCTAGGTAGATTGACACCAGAGTCCATCTTCTTAACTATTATGCTAGACTGTTGCTAATAATAATAAAAAGACAAGCGTAAGAATGTTTAACAAAGTTCTGTTTTATTTATGACAATTCAAATGGATTTTATTTTAAAATATCTCACATTAAATTTTACAAAAATCTCTCTCTCTCTCTCTCTTTTTTTTTTTTTTTTGATGCTCTTATTTGTTTGGATTTTTAGTTTAGATATTGGGTAATCCAACAGTGGCCCTGAGAGAGGACTTGAGCTATCAGCTTTGAACATAAATATAATAAAAACGTGATAGAAGAGACTATTGAGGTGGAAAAGAAGATGCTACATTTTTCGCCCCCAAAGCCAAAAAAGAAGCAAGTGGCTTGTGATCCTCTTGACTTCTTTTGCAGCAATTTGAATTCACATAATTTTGTTTTTTAATCAGCGAGAGAGGTCTTTTGCCTTCTAAACCATTCACCAAATTGCCCTTTTTTTTTTTTTTTTTTAAACATAATGAGCTACAATTGTTCAATGATCTTTCAAAGGGTAGCATCTCTGGGACCTAAGATCTCCTTTGAAAAAAAGGCTTTCTCAGGTTGAATTTGCTAACACTCTTTGTTATAATACAATTATTCTTTTTGGAGATGGAAATTGCTACAACTACAGTGAATTTTTAAGTGGAGGGCTAAACGTGTTATATACTTTACAAAGGTTATCTGATATCTAAACTTCTTATCTACACAATCTATTGTTACATCTGTGAAGGTGGGTGCAGAACTATGCCTGACCTTGTTGTCAGCTTTTTTGTTGAATGACAAAATCTCTGGGGCAAAACTCTTCTAAGTGTTTATTTAATTCTTCTTGTACTTCCAGCACTGCCCTTCTTTGCTGTGTCAAGCATTTATTAAGTTGTAATTAGACTGTCTGAAGGAAACCACATTCTATGCTGAAATCACTTCTGGATTAACCCACAGCTAGCTTAAATTATGCTTCAAGTACCAGCCAAATGAGGCATGGGGAGATAATACATATACATATACATATATATATATATATATATATAAACATATATATAAATATACACATATATTTACATATATTTTTAAATAGAATTTGATACATGCTATTTTAAAGTAAAAGCCTTCTTCGACATGACTAACATGGACGACAGGCTTTGCTTCATCTGGAACCCATTGATCCACAAGATGTGGTCCCAGTATTTTTGCTGTAGATTTATTTTTCTATCCTTTGGTCAGCCAGAGCCTCATGATTCCTGCATATGTTCCTTTTTACTTTCTTCCCATTTATTTAATTTATTGTATTAATTATCATTATTTTAAGGGTCCTGTCTATTTTCAGGTTCCAAGTAATATTGTACAAATTGTGACACCATGGTCTTCATCACAGTCTTGTCTCAACTTCCAATCAGTTGAGTGGCGAGCAGTCTGTGCATTAACATTTAGAATACCCTGCTGACACAATGACCCAGCCATGTGCTATACAAATGTAATCAAATCTATTAAGGCCTTTATAGATCAAGTTTATTTCTCCTTTATGGAAAGCAGTTCATGAGAATGGTACAGATGACACAAAGGGGTTGGCATCTAGTGGGTATAGATGAGGGAATTTTCCCCTTTAAATTGCCTCACAAATCACAAGGAGCGTTTTTTTTTTGTTTTTTAGCAATAAACTCTTGAGCTGAAACTTGGACTGAAAGTAATTTCCTTTTAGGCAAGATAGGGATGGGTAGGGAAATTAGTTGTTTAGGAAGGAAGACATATAAAAAGAAAGAACTTTTTTTCAGTAACAATTTCTGGTTAGAATCTCATGGGATTCCTTGCTCTACTTATTACCATTAAAGTCTACTGTCTTGTCTATAATAATTCTGAAATTAGCACTATGGGGAAAGGTTTCATATTTATTACTTCCATTTCATATATTATGAGCTTACATTGGATACAAATTTATGATAATAGTTACATAAAGAGAGAGTTTGAAAAATTAAGTACCCAAGGAGAAGAAGGAAAGATGGGTGAATGTAATCACTGATTCACAATTCAGAGGATTAAAATTCTATGTTAAGTATAAATTTGTGGGTTTCGCATGCCATAGCAACATACGACCGCTGGAGGTCAGTAAAAGGCCAGCAGATGAGAAATTTACAGCAGGAAGCTTTCCTCACACCCCGGTGGGTTTCTCAGATTTAACACGCATTTTGAAAGGGTTTCTTTTTAAAGATGACTAAAAATGGTATTCAAGGTTTCCTGGGAGAGGGGAGCAAAGTAAAGAACTTTATCTCTAAAAAAATAAGCTATGAAAAAAAGTGTTTGAAGAGGCTTCACAGCAAAAAACATTTCTTTTGCTTTTGTTGCCTAAGAGTGAACAAGGATATTTACCTTCATTGATCTTTCGGGTGTGGGCTTTAACAGGTGTAATAAAGCCTATTGCATACCTTTACTCCCTTCCTTCACCGTTATTGGAAGGCAACTTTCTCCTCTGGCTCCAGCAGCATATTTTGCTTGACCTCTGTGGCATGTATTGCATTGTTTACTAATGTTTCATGTACATGCCTTTCTTCTCTGTACTAGTTTGCAAGCTTCCGATGACATGAATCTGATCTCAGGTATTTTAAAAAATTCTCAATACTTAGACATTGCTTGACCAGGACATTGTAGGTCATCAAAAAAAATGATGAAACATATGAATAAATGCATAATGTTTTCATTACTACTATTTATAAAGTACAGTAGTATTTATGAATGTGTGTCTTTTTTATCCTTTAGAGAATTTAAAGTGTATAAACATCTACATGCTATCTTTCCTCTCAAAAAATTAATCAAAATAATTATGTTTTAAGTTTATCTCTTTGCTTTTTAATTTCTGATCAAATTCAGAACTAAAAACTAATATCTTCAGATGTAAAATGCAGGATGAAAAAGATCACTGTCACTTTAACCATAACCACTTTTCTTTCATAGAGTCAAAGATTTCAGAGCTTTTCAAATTGATGGGTGTTAAGTTTTGGCAAGCAATGAATTCTGGCCTTCAATTCTCAAGTTGTCAGACTATTTCACAGACCCGCTGCATGACGAAAGGCTATTGGGTAATATTCAGACATTGACCATTATGTTATTTTCTTCTGGCAAGCATTAAGCACTTTCCCTTTAAGAATGGGCTTCTGCTGTTTCCCCTGGTTTTGTGTGTTTGGAAGTCCTATAGAGGAGGCAGGTACCCAAATCCAGAGCACTCTCTGCTTTGGCATCCACATCTTTCATAGTAGGTGGCTCAATGTGGTGCCTTTGAACACATAGTTCCAGTGGGAGACCTATCATCTGCTAAATATTTCTGGAAATGTTTATACAGAACATGGAGCACAGCAGGCTTTCCTCTCCCTACCCCTACACTGACAGTTAAGCCTTCAAAATGGCAAATGCATAGACCTCTTGAGTGCCTCCACTTGGCCTCTGCTGTTTACATTTTCAAAGTTAACATATAAAATGATTCCACTGAACTAATATTTTTTGAAGATCTTATTGCCCAAACTTTATCAAAGTTCACAAATTAGCTCTAGGATGACATTTGACTTAGGGAGAGAGTGTGAGTTTAAAATGAAAATCCGATAGATTATATTTAAATGTATCCCACTGTGAAAGCTAGAACAATTGCTAAGCCTCCCATTCAATCGAGGCTGGGTTTTGACTTTCTCATGTCATTTCCAGACATGTAGTCCTAATATGTGAGTGCTAGATGGCCCCTCAGAGACTTTCTAGTAGGGCAATACCTTCATTTTAGAGGTAAAGAAATCTAGGCTCTTGAAGGACATCTGAAACTTTGGGCATGCAATTTTTCCCTCAGTAGTTGAATTAATGCAGTCTATGTATGATAATTGAGAACGGTATGGGATAGTGTCTGACTAAATTGCACAATCTTGGTACCATGAAAGATAACAGAACAGGTATCATAGGTAGAGTCAAATAGCACCATCTCTGATTAAAATCATCCTCTTTTCTCTGTATTTTTTCTCCTCCATAGTCTTGAAGGAGGTGAACATAGATAATGAAATATATGTATAAAAAGAAAAAAGGGCATCCGATCTTAGGGTGCAGATAAATTGAGAGTTGTGGCATACTGAGTGAAGATGGGCTCCTAGACAAAGTCTCTTCCTTCAAAGCTCTTTCCAAAAAATGTTTAAAAACTAGTAGTGGGCTGGCTAAGCAAAGTTAAAGATCCTTGGTGATAGTGGAAAAGAGATTGCTTTACTTTAGATGCAGAGAGAGAGCGTACCCAAGGATCCAAGGCACTGTCTCAGTCTCATAGGTAATGTACATTCTGTTCATTTCAGCTCAAAAAATGTAAATGTTTACTATGATTCAGGCATTGGATATATAGCAGCGAACAAAACAGAGTCTCTGTTCTTGTGCATTTTTGTGGAAAGGAGTAGACAATGAACAAGGAAGAGATGAGAAATGCTAATCGAGAAATGTTAAACAGGACAGGGAGGTGAAGAGTGACATCAGGGGTGCGGGTGATTATATAATGGGTGGCTGACTTGGGTATGAAGATGAGAACTTCAAAAGATGCACAAGCATCTGCAAAATGGCTTAGGCTTTCCTCTGGAAAGCAATCTGTCCTTGCATATAGAAAAACTGGAGTATTTGTCACCTCTGTTGCCTGTTTCATCAGCTTGTACCAGCCAAGATCCCAGCCTTCACGATCAGCCTCACCCCTTGTTCTGCCCCACTGTAAAATGGATGCATGTGGTTCCTGCTGTAGCTTATGTCCCTGATGCAGCATTAGCTGCACTGACCTAGTTTTGCTCTTATTTGTAACTGAAGAAATTGCTATTAAAACCATTTCTTGCAAGCACGGCACAAGCAGCATTTGAATTGGGTTGAGAACCTAGTTGAGAACCTGGAACAAAGAATATAGGAAATAAACATGGCTATTCTGGACATATTACTGAAGAGCTATTATTGAGATGGAATGCCAGATAGGTGAGGCTTCCTTTTGTTTAGGTTGTCTAAGTACAGTTTCATAGCTACAGAATTTGTGGAGAAAATTAGCCATAGATAATTTTTTTTCCATTTCAACACATGCTCACAGAATCTGTGAGAAGAGATTTTGGTTGAAATTAGCTTTGGAAGTAGATCAAATAGAAAGTTCTTATAGGTATAATTTTCAAGACACTAGAAAGGCCTGCTTCTTCCCCAAAAGACTTTCCTATAAGATGTTGATTTATGTTTTATTCAGTACCTCTTTTCATTCAATAAGAATTAATTCAGTAAATAGCTTACTATACCATAGCTATTGTTTTGGGTAGGCTTTGTCCATGGCTAAAAGCAGGAGATCTTAGAAAGTATGAGATATTGTTATAGTTGTTTATACCTTACTCTGACTAAGCTTCAAATTTTCTCTGCAATGGTGTTTGGTGGGAGGATAGAGAAATGAAGGGGACTTGATTTTACAGAGCAAGAGAAGGAAAGTTGAGGAAGCCCATCAGGAATAAGAGCGGGAGACAAGTTCCCAATTTTGGTGAAGGCCAGGATATTCTTCTGATTCTGCTCTTTTGATTTACTCTGTATTACTATTTTAACTCATGCCTCTATACAAGAGTTATCTTCAAATTATTTAATAACTGAGATAGCACTGAAACCAATCAATCAGAACAAACACTACAGATCCCTGGCACTGGTGAACCAGAGAGGAGCTGCTGACCATTAGGCAGCTTCCATTAGCTTTGATGTCTTGGTTATAAAATAAATTGAGAGGGGGAAACAAGGAGTGATTCACTAATAAACAAATAAGACTAAAGCAAATATAATGACCTAACTATGGGGCATCTAAGCCTCCTTGGTTTAGTCCTGAGATAGGCTGCCCTGGCCACTTTTGAGCTTTTGTGGCAGTTTCCTTTCTCTTATGTCACGCTTATTATTCTTAGACTTGTTATTGTTTGTAAATAGTATAATGGTTGTTTAACAATAATTGTGCTCATGTTCTTAGTACAAATTAGCAACTTTTATTTGTAATAGAATTTTAACCTCAATGATCTTTAAAAACTTACTGCGTACATGTATTGTCATATTCGATTTGCATTAAAAATTTAAGATGTATTCCCAGTATCGAAGTGGATACTCAATAAATATTTGCTGGACAAACATCTATGAATGAATGAGTGAGTGAGTGAATGAATTAATGAATGGAAGTAGGACTCATATCAATCATGTCCTCTAAAAGTCCTCCCACAATACTTGAGCTGGATGTAGTTTCTCCCTCCTCTGATTTTCCAGTGTCCTTCTTGTTTGTATTTATTGCCTCACACAGTTTTCTCATGAAAGCACAATGCCATCTTCTTAAGTGAATTACAAGATTGCAGGGTATTTTATAGTTTTTCATACCACCTACTTTTTGGCAATGAGAAGTTAAATTGGGAAGAGGGGTTGAGAGAGGCAGGGAGACCTGTTGCTGGTGTGAGTTGATAATGGTCTCAACTAATGTGACAGTAGGAATGAAACAGAAGGGGAGATAAAAGACATTTGATAATAGAAGAGTCACTCTGGCTTATTAATTACGTATGGGAAGGTGTGGAGAAGGAAGAATAATAGCTAACTTCTGATTTTGATTCTTTACAGTGTTAGGATTCTTAGACCTAATCTCTTCCGTGAGCTATGATATGAAGTCAAGGCTGCCCTACTTATAGTGTAAGAACTGAAATAGAGGGTTTAGCTATTGCTTTCAACCTGGAATGGGTTTACAGTTCAGCCAAGGCCAAACAGCTAGTATGACTGAGCAGAGATTATGGACTCGGGGAGGCTGGCTCCAGAGGGTGCTCTCTGACCACCTTGCTGAGCAGCCTCTTACAGTAAATGAGGAGGCATATGAAAGTGCTTTACAACCTTTATGGCTGTGTGAAAGTATTACTTCAAATGAACATCATGGGAATTTTATATTATTGGAACTCAAACTCAAAGCATTAGGAGAGTCAGTGGCAGAAGAAGAGGATTACAAGGGAAAATAGAGAGATGCCAAAGAGCGGTGAATCCACAAAGGCACAATAACTGGCCTACACTGTGAAGGAGGGAAGGAGAATGTGGCTGTTAAACAGCCTGAGCAAACCTTTTCCCGGTCATCTCAGTGATGATAGTAGGCTGCAGAGGGCATTTACTCTTAGAAATTTGATCCCAGAGTTTCCCTATACTTTACAGCTGAGAGAGTGGGATAATGTCTTGGGGTTTGCAGCTCATCTCTTCCACCTGCCACATATACACACAGTATCCTCAGACCAATCTGGTTAGAATAATGCCTTTTTTCAGAGCCTGCTAAAGCAAGGGTGCAATACCCTTGGAATTGTTTCTAAATATAAAATAGGGAGTGATCTTTTGTTTGAACTGTAGAATATAAGAGCCAAGAGTCCATGATCCAGAACTCAAAATGCAAGTGATATCCTTGACACTTTCACAGCATAAGTAGAATTCCTGAATGCAGAAGGCAAGGATTCTGCTTGGCACACACACCCAAAAGGGCCGATAGGGTACCTGTTGAGGATTAGTTCTGTTAAATACTAAATATAATAGGGAGCGAGCATTACACTGTTGTAGAGACTTTTCTTAATTAAACAATTCATATATGCATTTAATTCCTTGTTAAATAAAATGAGCAGAGAGAAGATAAGTGAATAGCACTTAGTGTTAAATATCCTGCCTTGGAAAGTACAGAGTGTTATCAGATCCTGAGCAGGACTAAGATGGTAAAAGCACAGAATGTGGGAGTAGGACAGTATGGAGGAAACTAGAGTGGCAAGTAGGGTCACATCATGAAGGATCTTTTAAGCCATGTTAAGGAATTAGTATTTTCTGAGGCAATGGGAAGCCATTCGAAGATTAAGAAGTAATTGCTTCTTAAATTTAGTATTGGAGAGGGAAAAAGAATTGTTCAGAAATATGAAATTAAGAAGTTATTATAATAATCTCTGCAAGAGGTAATGATGACTATCCCTTGACTAGTATTTAATATGATATAGACACTGTTCTGATTAAATAACTCATTTAATCCCATTACATGATAGATGCTATTTTTATAGTCATAATGCAGGTAAGGAAACTGAGGTAAAGAGAGGTTATGAAACATATCCAATGTCACAGAGTTAGTAGTGTAACTGAGATTTGAACTCATGCAATTGTTTTAATCACATAATGTACTATCTGGACTAAGATAGTCTTATTAGAGATGGAAAGAAGTAAACAGTCAAACATAATTAGGAGATTCAGCACTTGGTGATTCACTGGGGCAATGGAGATAAGGAATTTTTGTCTGGACATATGAAATCGAAGGGCCGTTAGGACATTCAAAGGACAGTTGACAATTGCATAAGGCGAGAATTTATGAGAGAGAGCTGGACGTTTGAGAGCTACTAGAGTGGGAGAACCCAAGCAGGTAGAGGATGAAGTGAAGAATGGTGAAAGAAAAGGCCTGGGACAAAATACTGAGTTATCCTAATTTAAGGACAGGTGGAGGGACAGATCTACCAGGAGCCTAGGAAGAAGTAACCAGAGAAGCACAGGAAATGAAGATAGTGGGTGTCACAGAAGGTGAAGTAAATGAGGAACCAAATATCTTTGATCTTGTATTTCCTTTATCTTCTAGGGCATCATCTTGTGTGTGGTGGTTCTCCACTCTGTCCTATCTGCCTTCTGAAGGAAGCGGAAAGAGAGCATTGAGAAGGTACTCCTGTTGGTCTTAAGACGTTGGCCAGGAAAAAACATATTACTTCTGTCCACTGTCATATGGCCATACCTGACTGCAAGTGAAGTAGGAAGATGTGGTCCACCTAACCAGCCACATGGTTTGCTACAATTTATCTCTGTTTAAGGGGAGGAGGATTTGGGGGTAAAGTTTATAGTCTCACATAGGAGAAAAGGTTCGAAATATAGTTACATTTTGTTATAAAAAATAACACCAGGTATGTGTTGGCCTATTCTGCCTATGAATCAAAAATTGGCTTTTGTCCTTAGATTCACTGAGGTTTCCTATTCCTATGTAAGTAAATTGCAACATTTTAATTTATAGCTTTAGGTCATTTATCTGGCATCCTCAGTTACCCAAATCAAAGCAGAGAAATTATGTAGGAAAAAATCTGAACATTAAAATAAACCACAAAGTTTATGCATTAAAAGTCATGTATTTTTCTTACAGGAAAATTTCTCAGATTTCCCATTCACTCCTGTTTCGTGCACAATTTGTACAGGCTGGGTTGTCTGGAGTAGAGCAGCAAATGAGATAGGAAGCAAGCTAGAGACACGTGTACTGAGAGTACAAGTGATACCTGAGGATGAATCAGTAAGGAAAAACAATAAAAATAAATGTAGTGAAAGATGAATGGACTCTTGAGTACTTAGTATTTTAGATGCAGCTCTACACTTTAATGATTTCCGAGGTAATCACCAATACAAGTACAAGAATAAGAATTTATGATAGTAATGGTTCTTGAGTAGTATAACTTCAGGGTTGTTTTAAATGGTAGTAAGTTAGCTTTTAAAACACCTATAAAGGGTATATACTCACTAGCAGGTCTTTCTCCCACTCATAATGAATTTTTACCATAATACCCAGAAGATGAGTAAATTATATTTATGTTATGTTTTGTGTCTGGAAACAGTGGGTTATTCAGGGAAAGAAGGAAAAAAAATGTTTTAAAATAAGTAAAATTTGTTTGTTGCCCTTTCATTTCTTTCCCTTGCCTCGGATTAATATTCTTTGACCTCCCAGGAATTCTCACTGCAGACCCTTTTGCCCTCATTGCACACCAAGCCCTCCATTGTGCACCCCAATACCTCTCCTCCTATTCCCACCTCCACCCCTACAGGCCACCCTTAGGGCCTGGCATCTAGCAGCACTCAATATGTCTGAATAAATGAATAGATGAATAAGTGCAAAACAGTTTTCAGTGCCCCTAAATTATCTTCATATTTCCTTCAGAATCAAACTCTTTAATTCAAATGCTTTCTAGGAATTAGGAGGAAGGCAATCTGATTGAATTAATTCAAAATAAATATGTTCATGATTGAAAGCCCATTAATTTTGGGGAAAGCATTTGCATTGCTAAGGGGAATACTTAATAGCCCAAATTAATATCTGATTCATGGAATTTAAGGCAGAGAAACAAAGTGAGACTATAAACAGGCAGGTTTAATCATGGCATTGGGCAGAAGAGGGCTGGCTAGGGCGGATTAACTTTCCCTGGGAATCCGTTCCCAGTGTGAGGGTCACTAAAACTGATCCTACCTTTTTGTAACTTCCTTCTACCCCCTCTTCCAAACCAATAGGTTTTCTACAATCACATAAGTGTTCTCTAGACTGCTTTTATGTTCCAGTAAAATAGAGCATAGGATGAGAGTGATAAGAGCCATTTGTATGAATGGGCTGTTGTGAATCAGTGACTGCTTGCTAGAAGATAGATTTGGATCTTTGTTATAGAGGAAGTTAATTTTGACAGAGCAATTCAAGTTCAAATGTAGAAACTTGAATGGCTTGTGTAAGGATGGGTTGCACATCCAAGATCACTATCACTTTCTGGATGAGCTCCATAAATTTAAGACTAGACTCTCTCTGGTGTGTGTGTGTGTGTGTGTGTGTGTGGTGTGTGTGTGTGTGTGTTGTGGGCGCGCGCGCGCGCGTCGGCACGGGCATGCCTATGAGCTGTAAAAGATGAAGTTTAGAGTGAGCAAGAAGGAATAAGATTAGCCATGGGTCATCCTCTGTCTCTGGAGAATAAGAATCAGCCCTTGTTTCCTTCCTCCTCGCCTCCTTCTCTCTTTCTTCCTACTTTCCTTTGTTTCTGCTTTCATCTCTCCTGTCCTTCATTGTAATGATATTTATTGATCACTTTCCATATATGCCTGGCTTCTTTCCTACAGTTTTGTTGCATGTGGATATTAATTTTGGTCTGAGATCACACCGGATTACAAGTCAATATGACCTTAGTTTTACTTAATTTTCTGTAATTAACCAGTAGTTGGTGGTTGTTTTTGTGATCCTAGGATGTTTAAGGGGTAATTTCTTAACATAATGAAGCAGGCAGCTCTCAGTTTTTTTTAATAGTTTATCAATTCCTTCTACTCAGGGCATAAAAGCAATGAAATTTTTGATGAAAGTTCTTCTCAGTAGATTTCTCGATGAGAAGAATGAATTGAGAAGAGGCGGCTCTCTGGTGCCAAAATAGAACTTGAACAAAATTTGACTAATTACCAACTGATTTATATGCATTTCTTTAATTTTCTTCCGTATCCTAGGATTGAGTTCAGGGCTCAAATGCATGTTTATTTTTGATATATCTCTTTCCAATTCTGGAGCAACTGTTAGATTACAGTGATTACAGTGATGGCTAATTTATTGAGCTTAGTAAGTACCAGGCATTGCACTAAACACTTCGCAGCAGCCCTGTGAGGTAGGTACTGTTATTATCTACACTTTGTACATAGGGAAACAAGATGGAGAAAGGTCAAGTCACTTGCCCATGGTTAAAATCCTGTTAAAATTTTTTTTTGGCATTAGTAAAATTGATAAGAAGGCTAAAAATTCATTCTGCCTTAAACTGAGATTTTCTCCCGTATCAGGAAGAGGAGACTTATGCCAAGAGCTATCTTGGCATTTTCTTCTCGTTTTCTTTTGCTATTCTGAGCAAGAGCAAGATGGGTTTCTGACCTTTTTTTTCTTGCCTTGTACTTAAATAGTATCCTCTGACAACCACATAGAGATTAGTCAGCGTAAGGAAAATCAAAGCTATTTTCTACTTGAAAGGTTACTGTGGTAAATTATTTTCTCTCCTTTGGAGATCATTTAAACAAACTACACACCTACACACACACACGTTCATTAGAAACTTCTGGAGAACTTTAAGGCCAGAATAGATTTTTTAGCCTTACTGAATGTGGAAAGTGAAGCAGATAATTTTTGTTCTTTTATAACTCTGATATTTTCTTCTTTAGAGATTATTGACTAGTTCTGTGGACAATGCATAGAATCACAATAAAAGACTTTAGTTTCTGTCCTAAGACCTTTGATTATATAGCAGAGCAATGATCTTAGTCATGCCTTTGACTTTTAAAAAACAGAAGTTAAGATTTGTTGGGTTAAGGCTACACATTTTATGAATAATACTAAGCCATGTTCTCTTGATGGTTTATGTTATTTATTTGGAAATAAGTTAAGACTTTGTAGAAGATGGTTAACTATTTAAAGTGACTGGGAAAATAGGAAGCAATGCCCTTTAATAAAACATATGATGATGAAACTTACCCCAAATATTCTGACTCCTTTTTTAAATTGTGTAGTTGATCTAATAGGATTCTCAGCAATTTTTCTTTGTTATTGTGATAGATGGAATAATTATCCCCCACAAAGTTCATGTCTCAATCCCCAGAACTGTGAATATGTTAGTTTATGTGGCAAAAGGAATTTTACTGATGTGATTAAGTTAAGGATCCTGAGATGAACAGATTATCCTGAATTATCTGGATGGGCCCATATAATCATAAAGTTTCTTGTAAGTGAAAGAGGGAGGCAGGAGAGTGAGGGTTAGAGTAAGAGAGAGATTTGAAGATGTTGCACCACTAGATTTGAAGCTAAAGTAAAGGGCCTTGAGCTAAGGAATGCAGGCAACCTCTAGAAGCTGGAAGAAGCAAGAGAATGGATTCTCCCCTATGCCTTTAAAAAGGAAGCAGTCCTGCCAACATATCGATTTTAGTCTATTGCTATAGTCTGAATGTTTGTGTCCCCCCTCTCCCCAAATTCATATTTGAAATCCTAATGCCTAATGTGATGGCATTAGGAAATGGGACTTTGGGCGGGTAATTAGGTCATGGGGGTGAAGCCCCCAGGAATGGGATTAGTGCTTTTATAAAAGAGATCCCACAGAGTTCCCTAGCTCCTTTG
Organism: Eonycteris spelaea; assembly: GCA_003508835.1. NCBI lineage: Eukaryota > Metazoa > Chordata > Mammalia > Chiroptera > Pteropodidae > Eonycteris > Eonycteris spelaea. The sequence continues at coordinate 4,324,312 of PUFA01000095.1, forward strand.
CTGTGTGCGAATACAGTGAGAAGTCTGCAACCTAGAAGAGGGCCTTTGACTAGCCATACTGGCACTCAGATCCTTGACTTCAGCCTCCAGAACCATGCGAGTAAATTTTTGTTGTTCATAAGCTACGCAGTGTGCAGTCTTTGTTATAGCAGGCCAAATGGATTAAGACACCCACATTTTAGACTCTTACCTTAGCACTGTAAAATAACAATTGTTTTAAGCTATTAAGTTTGTGGTAATTTGTTTAGCAGCAACAGGAAACTAGTACCATAAATTGTAACCATGGCTATGACACAGGCATTTAAACTTTAACTTTGGAATCAGTGTAGGAGCAAGATGCCCAAGAGTAATCTAATGTGTGTGAATCATCTTGTTGGCGCTGAAATGAGAGATAATGTCAATTTGGAGAATATTGTATTTGCAACTCTTGTACTTCTACGTTTGTCTCTAAACAAAAAATACAGGGTTGGTAAACTGCAGGGGTAGTTTGTGTAACTGTTGTTATAATCAGATACTGAAAGACAGTCAAATAGGGAGAAAGGAAAGGGAAGAAACCATGATGTAAGTTGTTATCTAGGAAGATTAAAGTTAAAATAAGTCATGTGCATAATTTAGGAAAAACTTTAAATGATTTAAGTTTTAGATATAAAGTTTCTGAGATCCTCAAATACATAACAATACCTAAATTGAAAATTAAAAAACAAATGGACTCTCTTGTTTTCTGAGGCAGCCTTAATCAGTTTTATTTATAGTGTTTCTGCATATGCCTTGTGAGATAATAGAAAATATGTATATTGGTCTCTGCTCCCCAGTTCCTGGCACAGAGCTCCTCAACACCAATGGAATTTTCTAAGCGGTAAGAGCACTAGGAGCATCTTTTGTTCTACTCTGTTTGGTCTTTGACCTTGTTCCTGACACAGAGTTCCTCAATCCCTTGGAATTTCCTGGGTGATAGCGGTATCTTTGTTCTAATGAGGTAACTCTTGGGGTGCTGGTCACCAGAAAGACCAAGCAATGATTAGAAGCCTGGAATTTTCAGCCCTAGCCATTCTCCAGAAAGGGAAGAGGGGCTGGAAAAGGAGTTAACTTAGGTTATGAAGCCTCCATAAAAATCTCAAAAGCAAGGGGTTTGGAGAGCTTCCAGGTTGGTGGACACATGGAAGGTCTGCTGAGGGGTACACTCAGACAGGGCATGGAAGCTCTGTCCCCCTTCCCACATACCTTGCCCTACGCACCTCTTCCATATGGATGTTCACCTGTGTCTTTTATCATATCCTTTTATGATAAACTGGTAAACAGTAAGTAAATTGTTTTCCTGAGTTCTGTGAGCTGCTCTAGCAAATTAATCAAACCTGAGAAAGGGGCCATGGAAATGTCCTATGTGTAGTGGATTGGTTAGAAGACAACCTGGACTTGAGACTGCTATCTGAAATAGAGAGTGCAGTCTTGTAGGACTGAGCTATTAACTTGTGCAATCTGACACTAATGCCAGGTAGGTAGTGTCAGGACTGAGTTAAGTTCTAGGACATGTAGCTGGTGCCACAGAGAATTGCTTGTTGTGGGGAAACCGCCTTCCCCCCGCCCCCAATCTGGGGTGAGAAGTATTATGAGTATGGTAGTAGTGTAAGATTAAAGGAGATACACAGGCGAAAAAGTGAAGTTTTCCCTGTACACAGCTGTAAGTGTGACTGATCATGATGTGTTAGAGAAACTGTGATACATTAACATGCTTTGTTATCATCAGTATGAGGTAAAATGATTGCTTAATATATTTTCCTGATTGTTTAAACATTTGGAATCCACATGAGCCATGTATATCAGGTGCTGTTGTGATATTTTGAGGGGACTGAGATCTCGGAATCACAAGCCTTGAGTTCTGATGTTATCTCTCAATATTGTGTAGTTCTCATAGGTTTATAGAACTTTTGGAGTAAAAAATTTATTCCACCCCTTTCACCTCACAGATGGGGGAGAGCTATGTTGCATCTTATTTTCTATCTGTAAAATGGGATTATGTAATATCTTTCTAATAACTTCAGGCTTAAGAAACTTTAGGGACTTAAAATGCTGCCATAATTGCATGCAAAATACTTTGTAACTTGTATATACATTTGTGTAATGTTTTTGAACACCTAGGGTAGTTAATTAGCTGGAAGGCAATATTCTTGCTGGATAATAAATTATCATCCATGTAAGTAACGTTACTAAAATTAGAGAGTATAATTATACTAATATCCTTTCTTTGTTTAATCTACAGAGTACAAGCCTGTATGACTAATGATATTTTTTCTTTTTTCCTGTTTCATTTCCTCATTCTCATCAGTAGAGAGAGGATACTTAGATGTGGAGTGCAGTTTTGTTTTATGTCTTCAGGCTGATTTTTTTTTTTATAGGAAGCTCCAGTGAATGAGAAAAATATGGTTTCAATATCAGAATTTTGCTTTAAAGACAACTTTTAATAATGAACTCTGTTTATTTTATTGAGGAATATCAGTATAACTTTGCTTCTGCTCTGTGCTAAGCATTTCAATTTGACATCTATTGTTTGTTACTTTTAATGTTCTCATTAACCTAGCACTTGAATGACCCATAGAGTTAAATTATTTCAGTATCTGAAAATGAAGATATTATCTAGCAAGATGCTGTTCCAGCATATCTGTACAGCTTGAAGAAGCTAATGTGGTTTCTGAGGGAGCCTGTTTGGAAGAAGCTGAATGACTGCAGACAGTCAGGCAGAAGCAAGTGCATTGTACAAAATAATAGCTGGAAATGTGAGTGATCAATAAAAACCCAGAAGCATCTTGAGACTGTGAATCATTATGATGTACACCTGAAACTAAGGATATTGTATGTCAATTATAAGTAAATTAAAAAAAAAAAAGAGAAATAAGAAAAAAAAACCCCAAAACAAAACAAAAAGTCTTGAAGATATAACATGGATTTTACTATCAAAGGTTTAATGTATCACTATTGGGAAAACTGTGGAAAAGATACTTCCTTTTGTGGATTTGTCCCCTCCCTTTACTATTTCCCCTTGTTCCTTTCCTTTGCCTATCTCTTAAACCATTATCCTTGGGTCTGTGTTGACCCATTACACTTTTACTCTTCAAGTTCTTCCTTAGTCTTATCCATGGTCATGATGTGCCAGAGATTACTCTTAGTTGAATCAATACCCCTCTTCCTTGGTAGCAGAATTCTATTTTATACAGGAAGTTAATAAGCTCAGCTAAAAGATTACATTTTCTAACTTCTATCATACCTAGGTAAGGCCGCATGTCTAAGACCTGACTAAGGAGTTGCAAATTGCAGTGGTGAGTCAGATTTCAGGGGAGGCCCTAAAAGATGCTGGAACACATCTTTCCTTGCTTTCCTCATCTTCCTTCAGCTACCTGGAATGCAGACATGATGGACAGAGCTTGAGGAGTCACATGAGACTAAGAGATGACCTTGAACATGGAACCCATGCTCTGAGGATGATGATGCAGAAAGCTGGAAGCCTGGTTCCCTGATGGCAAGTTTATGGCCACCATTTCAGCCCTGGAACCCCTACCACTGGATACAGAGAAATTCATTTTTATTCTGTTAAAACCATATTGTATCCAGGCAAACATTACCTTAATTGTGCTGATACCTATCACATCTTTACCTCTAATCTTGTCCTCCTGAGTCTCAGATTCATATGTAGAAATAATTATTGGACATTTCTTTATTGTTATCCTATAAGTAACTCAAAATTACCTTAACATCCTTATCGTAACATCCTTTCACTTCCTTCTCTGACCTGAACCTGTTGTGTTTGGAATTTTCCCACCAGTCTCATTACCCAAGGAGAACTCACGTGGTAGTCCTGGATCTCAACTCTCCCTCTCTCATAATATCTAATCAGTCACCAGATCCTTCTATTTTTTACTCAAACACTTACCAAGTTTATCTCCTAAGTCTCCATCCCTCTCTCACAACCCAATTTGTTTCTCATCATCTGCAACCTGTCTTAGCTATTTGAAGTAGGAAGTAATTCTGCCTTCAGTTCTATCCTCTTCAGAACTAAGTTTTTACATGACGTCAAAAAGGATTTATTTTTAAAAAGCAAATTGAATTACATCAATCTCCTTAAAACATTCTAAGAGTTCTGTAGCAACAGGCCCTTGATCTTGGCACATAGGTCCATGATCTGCTCCTACTAATCTCATACTTTCTGTTCTATATATTTCATAGTCCGGTAATAACACAATTTGTAGTTTCTGTAACATGCATGGGTTTTCATGGTTTCATGGCTTTGCTCATATTATTTCATTTTACTTTCACAGTTATTCTTTCTTTTGTATAATGCTAATTCTTCCTGACTTGGTTTGGTCTCATCTCCTCTGTGAAGTCATCCTGGATTGTCATAATCAATGGGCTAGATTGGATGGCCTCCTCACCACAGACCAGTTTTCAGTGTAAAGTAGCTGGGGGGGATGAGGGAAGAGGAGGAAAGAGATACTGAAGTAGAATTGCCAGATTTAGCATATAAAAGTATAAGATAACCAGTAAAATTTCAGTTTCGGATTAACAAAATGAATAATTCTTTTAAGTATAAATATGTCCCATGCAATATTTGAGGTGTACTTACACTGAAAAAGATGTGTTGTTTATTTGAAATTCAAACTTTTCTGGGCATCACATATTTTATCTGACGACCCTATATTGAAGACATGTTAGCATAATTCTAATTTTTGCCTGAGTCTTGTTCTGGCTTCACTTAAGAAAATATTGATAGTGAGAATTGATCAGCTTTAAACCTCACTATGGTCTGCCTTGTCTTCAGCCAGCAGAGATACTCCTTTAGGGAGGGAGAGAAAGAAAAAGAGAAAGGAAGGGAAAGAGGGAAAGGGAAAGGGAAGGGAGAAGGAGACAGAGACAGAAAGGGAGACTCTGTTCTAAGAAAGGGAACAAAGCTTTCAAGAGCATTCACTTCCTTTACATGCACAGCCTTTCCCTTTAGAGTTTGAAACAAATCATATCCTTGTCTACCAGATATTAATTGAGCTTGTTGAAGTGTCATCCTGAATCACTACCACCTGGTTTATCATTCTCATTTAAAGAGGAAGAAAATGCTTTAGCAGTTCTCCAGAGCCCCAGGAAGGCCCTCAGATGGTAGCAGGGGCCAGGAATATAGCACCAGGTGTGGTGGCTTCTCCCAACAACCAAATTGCTGACAAATCTTGTCACAGAGTACAAATGAGCTTGGCCAGGCCTGGATTTTCCCTTGAAGGGGCAGAATGGGAATGAACATTTCTTGAGCATTTACCATATAATGTATTATGCCTACCATTTCTTGAAAGTTATGCAAACTCAATCGGAAATTTGGTTGTGGGTCAGGCAACTTTCCATTGAGAATTAGGTCATTACACTTCAATGCAGAATGTGCTTTTGTAACACAGGATATTATATAATAAATATATTTATAAAAATGAATTTATCAGTGAACTATCCTGGGTATTTTAATGATGTATAAATGTGCACTTTTAAAATAATAAACTATGAACTTTAAAATCTGAGTGATTAAGACTAAGACTACATTTCTCTTAGTTACTTTAGGTGGATCTTGCTGTGTCCAGAGTGAGTTACAAATTTCCTTTTTCTCTGTGAAAGAGTGATTGCTAACCCACAGTGTCTCTGCATTAGGTCTACTCAGTCTCTTGCTCTTATCCCTCCTCACAGCTGGAATTGCAACAGATGGGATGATTGAATGCAGAGAAGGAGATGACATTAACACAGGTAATGAGCAGTAGTTTTACTGATGGAGGAATTTTAGTTTGTTTGGGAAAATTCCAGATGCTCAAGACGTGCAGTAAGATAAATCAAAACCTAGTTTGGGGGAAATAAAAGGGATATTGCTGCAATTTAACATTTACCTAAAGTCAGAATTGTGCTTAACATGGTGTATGGTAGAGGGGCAGCTTAGGTATTGTCCTCTGTTCTTAGTTTGTTGTTTAGGAAAAAAAAACCCTTTGGAAACTGGAACCATTCATATTTTAATTGGTTCATATGGACATTTAGAAAGTGTATTTAGTTAGGAGGATGCCACTTGTTCTTTAGATGTTAATGGGTTTCCATTTATTCAAATCTACTCAGAAAGCAATGGGGTAGGCTTATGCCACCCGTGACTGTAAATGTCATAAATGAGTTAGCTGCTATTTTTGCACATGCTGAGAGGGTACCTAGTGCTTTAATGATCTTGCAATTCTTCCCTCCCTCCCTCCTTCCCTCCCTCCTTTCCTTCCTTCCTTCCTTCCTTCCTTCCTTCCTTCCTTCCTTCCTTCCTTCCTTCCTTCCTTCCTTCCTTCCTTTTCTTCTTTCCTCATTCCCTTCTTCTCTCCTCACTGTCTCTCCTACAGTAATTGCTGAGTGTCTTCTGTTATTCTTGGTGCTAGAGAAAGAGAAGTAAACAAAATAGACAGAAATACTCAGTACATTCTAACTAGGAGACAGATCTTAAACAAGATAAATTTGAAAATATACAGTATGTTAGGTAGTGACAAGCACTAAGGATAAAACTACACCATAGGAGAGAGATGGTGTGTGTGGTTGTAAATATCAGATAGAGTGGCCAGGAAGCCCTCATTAAGAAGGTAGCATTAGAGAAAATACCTGAAGAGGCAAGGAAGCAAGTCATGCAGACTTCTGTGAGAAGAGTATTTTAAGAAGAGTGACCAGAAAGGGCAAAGGCCCTGAGGAAGGAATGTGTCTGGTGTCTCTGAGGAATAGAAGCAAGTAGGTCCATGTAATAAGGGTGGAGTGTAGTGAGATGAGGCCAGATGAGATAATAGATGGGGGCCCCCTTGAGTAGGACCTGGAGGTTTCTGTAAAAACTTTGACCTGAATTTTATTTTAAAAGACCACGTTGGCTACTGTTTTGACACTAGACTGAGGATGGGCAAGGGCAAAAACAGAAATTCTAGTTAGGAAGCTATGACAATAATCTAAGCAGGATGTGATGATGGCATGGGCCCAGGTGGCAGCAGAGGAGGTTGTGAGAATTACTTGGTTCTACATATATTTTGAAAGTAGAGTTAGCATAGTTTGCTAGTGGATTTTTGTGTGTGGTATAAGAAGAGAGAAGTCAAGGATGACTACAAGGTATTTGGCCTAGTACTGAGATGGGGAAGATTGTGGGGTGAAATGATTTTGATTGGAAATGGCAAAAGTTTAATTCTGGGCATGTTGACTTTGAGTCACCTATTAGACACCCAAGTGGAGATATCACTGGGTATAACAGGCTGGTATTCAGAGGAGCAGCCCTGGATGGAGACAGAAATTTAGTTGTTAGAAGCACATAGGTGGTATTTATAAACATGAGACTGGATAAAATCAGAAGATACAAAATCAAAAATGTCTAAAAACTAAGCTGTTGGATATTTCAAGTATGAAAGCTGGAGAAATCACGAGAAAGTAGCAAAGGAAACCATGGGAAACATCACGAGAGGGCAGAGGGCACGATGGAAGTTTGATGGCTGAGAGACTGGTTGAAGACAGTATTTTAAAGCAGAGAGAATTACCATCAGTATCAAATGCTGCTGATACGTCAGCCAAATGCTGCCGATAGGTCTGAGAATTGTTCATGTGAAGGGTGTTAGTGGCCTTAATAAGAGTAGTTTCGGGGATGTGATGGAGGAGATACTTTGTTAGAGAAGTGGAGAGGAAAGCAGTAAAAGATTGAAAACAGTATGGAGAACTCTTTCAAGTCCATAAATGGAAGGACAGTAGCCAGAGGGAAAAACTGGGTCAAGAAAATTCCCTCCTTTCTCTTCTCCTCCCCTCCCCTTCTTTCTCCTCCTTTCTTTTTAATTTCCTTTTCTTTTAATTTTCTGATAAGACATTAAAGAAAAATAAGTGTAAGGCCTCTAGAATCCTTACATTTTATAAATGTTAAAAGAAGACATTAAAAATAGAAAGAAAGAAGAAAGAAAAAAATGAAAGACCAAAAGAAAGGGAAGGAGGGAGGAAGGAAGGAAAAAAGAAAAGAATGAGTAAGTGAGTGAATTAGTGAGTCTAGGACAAACATTATAGGATTGTCACATTGGGTTCAGTTTAAGTTGTACTACTTCACTGCTGTGTTTGTTACCTTGGATATGTTATTTAATACCTGTAGGTCCTAAGAATGTCATCTATAAAATGAGAATAATTTCTCCCCTTATAATTACTATAGGAAAGTTCTGCATAAGGCATAAAAACCATGTAAAATGGTAAAATAGACTTGGTGGGAATTGAAAAATATTTAGAAAATGAAGAGAAAATTGCAGCAGATATTAAACTACTTTTTAAACTGAGAAAAGATTGCCATATTCTATGTTAGGTTTAACCAATATAGGTTATATTTTCTTTGATTAGCCAAGAAAAAATCAGATTTTTATGCAGCTAGTATGTGCATAGTTTTATTCTGAGTCTTTATTCCTATGCTCTAGGATCTTAGTATTGGGGAAAAAAACCCATAAATACACAAATATTTAAAACGAAAAGGAAATATAATAATTTGTTATGTAGAATACGGTAAGATGAATGTTTTCTATTACCAGTTCGCAAAATGCAATACAGGCAAAAACATTATACCAATTTCTTCCAGAGTTATACATTGCCAGTGTAATACATTTTAAAAAATCATTAAATAGTCATTAGCATTATCTCATTTACCAAGCACTTAGGTGGAAAAAGTCAATTGTTTTCCTAATCTGGGAATCCAGGCCTGATATATAAAGTCCCACCTCTGCTGGAAGTTTTAAAATGAATTGGGACCATATAGGGAATATAATTCTAAGAACTTGTGTTTTGGAAATAGAAAGAGTGTCAAGTGACAATAGAATCATGATTTCCAGAATAATTTCTGCTTGTACCAACAACCCTGCACCGTTAACTAAAATCTCATTCGTAATGTATTCCATAATAGAAAGGTAGAAGATAGAGTATAACAGTTGTATCTTCAAAGTACCTGTAGCATTAGGGAGAGTATGATCCTGTGAACCAATGCGCAGAAGACCCACTTGACAGCCAAGAATACCAAGCTCCACTTTAACCCTGGTAGCTCTAAGATTTTTTAAAAAGTAAGGTACTCTTCTATATGATTTTTATCACCATTTAAAGCAGGAGTAGATAACAACATTTAAGATGATTATATTGGGATCACTAATTAGCACATTGTGAAAATAGTTCCTTTTTGTACCCAAGACCCCTACTTTTCTATCAAGTACCTCCCCGTTACTTCCTCCCTATTTCATCCCTCCCAGCATGGTGCATACACACCTTTGCCCATCTCTTCGCTTCATTCTTTTATTCTTTTTCCTTCTTTTAGACAGATTTTTTTTTTTTAAGCTTTGGTGATGAAGAATAGCTTCTGAGTTTGAAGGGTTGCTTTGCAGCTCAGTTTTAGCTGTTTTCTTAGTGCCTGGAACTTACACATTGCAGGTCCTCAGTAAGTGCTTATTAAGTCACACAAAGAATAACCAATTGTTCCAGAATCTGATCTTCATTTTCTCTTAGGAAGACTAAATCGACAATGGGATAGAACTTAGTTAAGCTCTGCATGTGCAGCTAATGAAAGTTCATATGACCACTTTCGTCAGTGCTCATAAAAACACTTTTAGTACAGTTATGGTAAGTAAGCTTTTCAAATTTACAGCTTTAGAATTATGTTCTTCAAATATAGGAGAGCTGCTATAGACTAAATTGTGTGCTTTCCCCCACCCCCATTAATATTTTTAAGGCCCTAATTCTCAGTGTGACAGTATTTGGAGATGGAGCCTTTGGGAGGATTAGATTTAGATACAGTTGTGAGGGTGGGGATCTTATAATGAGATTAATAAATTTATAAGAAGAGGAAGAGACACTAGATATTTCTCTCTGTCATGGCTGTCTGCTAACTAGGAAGAGGATTCTCACCAGGCACCCGTCTGCTTTGGGTTCTTGGCACCTTGATTTTAAACCTCCAGAACTGTGAGAAATTGTCTGTTGTTTAAGCCATCCAGTCCATGGTATTGTCTCATAGCAGCTGGAGCTGACTAAAATACAGAGCAATGGCTGTATAACTTCTGGAGCATTGATTCCAGCCTCTGGACAATGGACTCCTGGAGGTCTAGATTTATTTCAAGGCATCTACAAATCCATATGCACACTAAACTTTTAAATTATTTTTGCTTTTTTGTGAGTTTCCCCACCAGGAACTCAACCGCTGGAGGTTGGAGGGTCTGAGAGTTTGGCCACCACACAGTTTTTGACTTGCTCTAAATCAATTATTTCCATTTGACCACTGGGGCTGTGGATAATAGATCCTGCTGAGTAGACAGTGGGCTGGAGTTATGTCTACTCTGGTGGCAGGAGGACTAGAACAATGAGTTGCATATTTCAGGACGCAATCTCAGTAGTTTTTCAAGTTTGAGTTTTTGGGCTTGGATACTCTAGATAATTGCCATTTTCTACTCCCTCTGGTGTGTGCAGTCTCAGGGTGGTTAATTAGGATTTCAGATGTGAAAAAAATCACTCTTGGAAATTGAATTTGTTTTCTAAAGCATGAAAAAAAACCAAAATACATTTTTTTACAACAAAATAAATATGAAAGTAAGAAAAAAAATTACTTCTTCAGCAGATATCTGAGCCTTTCTCTTTACAAAACTTAAAAATGAGTTAATAGGGATAAGGTAACACCATTTTGTTATTCCTTTTTTCTGCCTTTTCTATTCTGCATTCTCTCATAGAAAAATGCAATAAAAAGAGAAAGAGCTACACACACACCCTTGCCCCAGTTCTAAACTTCTAAACAATTCTCATGTCAGCAAACTGCTCATGGAATTGTCACATGTGCTTATTCATGACTGAATAGGAGTCATATATATTTGCCTCATTTCATAAATTTAGAGATTTTAAGAAATCTTTTGTTTAGAAGATTGTAAGTATTGACCCATGGGAAGGCATGAAAAGATCATGTAGATTTTTCAGATTTTGCCAGCTCTTCACATAAGTCAGAGAACGCATGACAAACTAATATTATATTATCGATGTCCTATATATTTGGCCACTCTTTGGGCCCTGGCTCAGTAGAATGACCACATAGCTTATTGAACCCTAAAAGAGGGCAAAACGTAGCTTGCAAATTTGTAATTTTCAACATGTAAGAAGAAACAATGTCAGCCTTGGTGTGACTGTCATGCTGCTTTTGCTTCTCTACATTTACCCCAGAGGAGTATCAGATTCTTCTGAGGATCTGGTGGTTTTATCTCATCTTATCTTTCAAAACTTCTTTTCATTAATTTTCATTTTAATAGCTCCATGAGAAATTATGGCAGCTCTAATAACATGAACATTAAAAAAAAAATCCCATAGTATCAAGGCTGCATATTTCCTACTGATTAGTGGTTTTCTCTTGATTAAATTGTGCATTTTTAATACAAATCTGCATTTCTTAACAGTAATACATGGCAGAGTCATTCCTTGGTATGGACCAAATGCATTTATGGATCCTTGTCTGGGCTTACATGGAACTGCTTTGAGCTTCAGGCTCTGTGTATGAAAGAGATTTAAAGTGCTTGATAAATGTTTCTGCTTCTGTTACAACCTCTTACAAGATCACTCTGAGGGGAAAAGTAATCTTCTCATTGTTAAGCTAGTGAAAGAAAAGAGGGGTATTTGAGGTGGGTGGTTCACCCAAGGTCAATGAAGGGTTCATCCCTAGACTACTAGCCAAGTAGTCTGGAGATCTAATTCCCAAGTATGTTCTATTTTCAATTGGTTCAGTAACTGTGTGCATCCCACTGTGGCATCTAATACCCAAATATATTGATCATTTTATTCTGGCTTCTATAGTGTCTTCATCTCAGTAACTTCTTCATATTTCATGTGATGCTCAAGAAAATCTTGGCCATATTTTTTAAACAACTAATCAATAGCAGACAGTGAATGGCACCTTAGGGCTTTCTTTCCTCTGATTTTTCTCTGAATTTTAGAATGCTCCATGTTCAGAGTAAGTATTGTACACAAAAAAGTAAATTTTCAGAGTATTTTAGGGCAAGTTGTTACATGCACTTTTTCTTCTAGCAGAGATTTTTTTTTTTATTGTAACTGGAGATTCAGACTCTTTACTGGTCTAATATTCTTTGTGCCAGTAAAAGATTTTTTTGGCAGATAATCTTTACATGTAGCAATTCTGGAAGATCATGTGGCCCAAAGAAATCTCATTTGTTGTGTTATGGCTCAGGGTCACCCAATGTTTGGTATCCTGAGGTATAATTGGAAGGAGGTAATTTTGGCTAATGTGGGAGACAGCATCCATGGTATGGCCTTTAATTTACCTCTCTGTATTCATCCGTGGCCCTTTTAGTCTACATTCTATCTTATAGTCAATGTAAGCTTTTAAAATTCAAGTCTTGTTAAGTGATTCTTTTGGCTAAATTTTCTTGTACCCTGTGTTATTAAAACTAGATTATGCTATGGTAGCAAATTAACTGAAAATCTCAGTGTTTTTATAAAGCAAAGGTTTAAGTCATATTCATTTTACATATTCCCTGTGGTTCAGGAGCTTGGGGTGGATACTCTCTCTTATACAGTTACTCAAGGACCAAGGCTGGCAGGGGCCCTACCATCTAGATATTGCTGGTTGCTGTAGCAAAGGTATAGAACACATGAAGTTGCCACCCTGCTTTTTTATGCTTTGGAGCAGAAGTGACATACAGTACTTCTGTCACAACCCATTGGCCAGAACTATTCATATAGACACCCCATCCATCCCCTTCAACTTCAATATGTGAGAAGTATACTCTTTTATGGGTCCAGATGGAGATCAGAATAGATATTTGTGAGCACTGGTTAATTTTACCACATTCTCCATTGCCCTTGTTATGGAAGTTTTTCATAATTTGGTCCTTACTCTCTATCTTCCCCACCACCCCTGGCCCCACCCCAGCTACCTTCAATTTTTATTTAAATCCAGTCATACTGAACTTCTTGCAGTTCCCGAATGTGGTGTGCTGTTTCTCACACCTTTGTATCTACATCTACGGTTCTCTTTCTAAACTCTTTTGCACTCTTTATATTCAGTTCTAGAATCGCTTCCTATGGGTGTGAAGATTTTTCTGACCCTTAGTGTGGACTATTTAGCTATTCCCTTGATTCCGTAACATCTTGTACTTAACATCTATGTAACATTTGCAATCTGACACTCTAATTGTGTATTGACTCACCATTCTTCCTATTAGACTGCCAACAAGTGTCTTGGGAGCAGAGACTACGCTTTACTTAACCTTGAATTTTCAGCATCCGACACTTGGCACATAATAGATGTTTAATAAGTGTTTGTTAAGTGAATACAATGGAGACTAGATTTGATAGCTGGGAATTTTAAAAAGATCTGTAAAAAATATAATAGTATTTTTTAGATGTTCATATTCAATTCTGTCTCTTTTTAAAGGGATTTTTACATTTATCTTGGATAAATTAGTGCTATGAAAAGGATTATATTATCTAGATGAGGATTTTTTTTTTCTTTAGGAATTATCTCTTTAATTCAGTTTGTAATTTTGACGTTTTTTACACCTGTATTTTCTATTTGCATAACTGCGTAAGTTACTCAAGCCCATCTCGAAGCTATGATATACCATCATCTGCCATTTTCCTTGAAATTTTAGGGGAAAGTTCATGCTACTGATTATTCCGAACTTTTCTGTGAGAATTATGCTTTACCTCTGTTATGGGTTGAATCATTTCTGCCTAAAAAATATGTTTGAGTTTTAACCACTGGCACCTATGAATGTGCCTGCATTTGAAAATAGCATCTTTGCAGATGTGATGAATTTAAGATGAGGTCATACGGGTTTAGAGTAGATCCTTATAAAAAGAGAAGAGGCTTTCAGGGACACTGTCATGTGATGACAGAAGCAGAGATCAGAGGATGAGGCTGTGAGCCAAGGAGTGCCAAGGACTGGTGACTGTACCAGAAGCCAGCAAACGGCAAAGAATAATTCTACTCAGGTTCTCAGAGGTTAGTATGGCACTATTGGCACCTAAATTTCTAACTTCTAGCCTCCAGAACTATAAGAATAAATTTCTGTTGTTTTAAGGCATCCATTTTGTGGTACTTTTTTTGTGGCAGCCCTAAGGAAACTAATACAGCCTCTTGCTGATGTGTTTTTCTATAATACAGAATATGTACACGTATTCAAGTCCAGACTTGCAAGCAACATGCAGAGACAAAGCAGCTTTGTGAGGCAGTAAAGGGTTAACTATACTTTTTTTTCCAAAAGAGACATGGTAAACAGGCTAGGGAATACATATAGAGAAGCAATAATAATGAAAAAAGAACCTTTAACTTGCAAAACACCTTTAAATTGGAGACTGCTGTTCTTGTTAGCATAAGTCTATAAGCTGAAGCTGAGGAGAAGGTAAAAATTCTGCTGGGTTGAAGAGAACTTCTATATTGTCAGGTGACTAATTAGCTGAACTTTTTCTGAGTTTAGTCAACTGACACCCAAATCTTGTGCTCATTCTTTCATGTGCCTTTCTGTATTACACAGGTTGGAAAGTTAAATCTTAAAGACTGCAGGTTGTGTGGCTATAATTAGGAACTTTCTATGGCTCTAAAAACAATCTCTTATTTCTTAAAGTTTCAAGGCTGATATAACTAAAATCATATCTTATGGGTTGCTAAATTACAACAAAATTTCAATTTGCTAGATTTGTTTGTTTATGTTTAGACATTAGTTGACTGGGAAAGACTGGGATACTAAGAAAAGTCATGGGGACATTTGAGTGAACTAAAATGAATCTGAGTAGCCTGAGAAACAAACTCTGAGCCTCCTTTACCAGCATTATCAAAAGATATGTTTGGATATAGAGAAGCCAAAGAGAGGGACTCTGAGGGATATAATTTTCAGCCTCTTCTAACTACAGGGAGCTGAAAAGCTTAAAACCACGTATCTCCCACCCTGTTTGTTTCTAGGATTTAAAATTCCACAAATTGGACTGTAGACATGAAACAGATGCTTCTTGTAGAGGCAGACAAGATTGTTGAAACAAGAGGCAATAGGAATAGGAATAGGAATAGTCAGATTCAGGGTTCTCCTTGGACTTAGGGCCTAGTCAGCAGCTTTTTGAGTGTCATGAGGCAGTTGTAGAAGCAGCAGCAGCTCCCTGATTCTGGATTGTAACTCTAGAAGTAAGCTCTTGCATTCAGTCATTCTTATACTCATATCCCTCAAACCCTTTTAAATATTTTGTGAGCATCCGATTCTTTTCATTAAGTTCTTCTTCTTCTTTTTTTTTGCTTAGAATATCTAGACTAACTTTAACTTTATGCACATAAATCTGTGTATACAGAGGTTTTCTGGATCTATGTCTGCATCTGCATCTTAAGCTTTAAGAGATACTGGAAAGACTTTTAACTCCTTTCCTTTCTTCTACTTTATCCCAGCAAAAAAACAAAACAAAACAAAACAAAACAAACAGAATGTAATAAGAGGTCCAAACCAACTATCTTCATCCTGTTTGATGATGCTATAAGTGAGACAGATTCATTAGATTAAGGCTTCATTTTTTTTTTTTTGTAAAAATTTAAGGAGATTAAGCCTGAGATAGCAAAATGTTGAGGGAATAATAATGGCTGCAAAATCTAACACTTACTCAGTACCTTAATATATTCTAGGCAGTATACTAAGCATGTTACATGCATTAGTTAATAATCATAAAAATTCAGTCAGGTAGGCTCTTGAATTCTCCTCCTCCTCCTCCTCCTCCTCCTTCTCCTCCTCCTCCTCCTTCCCCCTCTCTCTTTCCCCCCCTCTTTCTCCCTGTTCTTCTTCTATTTTTTTTTTTTTCTGGAAGAAGACTGAAGCCAAAGGTATTGAATGACTTGTTTAGCATCACACAACTAAGCTGTGAGGCTGAGACTTACAGAGAATACAATTCCAAATTGACAGTCTAACTACAATACTATGCTGCTTTAAAATCAGAAAATGGGGGCTCATTCCTACCTCTAACATTTAGCAAATTACTCATCTGCTCTTTACTAAGTCTCCCCGTATATATAGTAGAGATTCTAATACCCTCCCTGAATTGTGGTAAGGATCTGATGAGCTAGGGTGAATGAGTGAAAGCAGTTTGTAAGTAGCAAAAGAAGTTATAATAGTGTTAATACTATACTATTATCACACTACTAAGTTTATCAGATTTTTTCCCTCTAGACAAACAAGAAGGGTAGAGATATTTGAGAATATTGAGGGGCTTGGAAGAAGAAGGGATCAGTTTCTTAAAAGAGGAATGAGGTCCCTGACTAGAGAGGCTCAGGATGTAAGGACTCCTTTTATCTGCTTGACAACTTTGGCTGTGGCTGTTTCTGAATATTTATAAAGAGCAGTATAATTGGGCTCTACTAAGACCTCCTTCTGTTCTCTGGGCCTTTGTTCTCTCATTTGATATTATGGTTTGCTGTATCTCCTTACAGATTAAAATACTTTTAAATAATTGTGTTTGTTTTTGAATGAACTTCCCTCTATAACTCTCATTGTAAATGAAAAAGTGGTTAAAGTAATTTTTTAAATAATCCTTTTGGTCTCCTGTACATAGAATGCTTTTCAACTGTTTGAACCTTTGTCCAAAGAAGTACTGGCGGCAGTTCCGTTACAGTGTGTTCAGTGTTTCCATGTTCCAGTGTAAGCTTCTTTTCTGTACAGTGTGTTGTTTGTGCTTCTGGAGTCATTAATGGATCAAATCCATTGCTTTGGAGCTTATACTAGAGAATGGCACAGTTCATAGATTTGTGTAAAAACAGAAGTTTCTGAAGCTTCAATTGTCTAGCATGACAATCTGTATGGTGGCAACATCCAGTTATAAAAAGTTTCTGGCAGTCCATTTTGCAGTCTTATTACTGATTTGGCAACTGAATACAGACTGCGAGATCATCATGGTTCAAGAAACAAACAAAAAAAAGAAAGAAACTACTTCCCCACCCCTAAATCTCATTAACAAGCCTGTGTGCCATCTCCAACAAACAGACAGACAGATACACACACACACAAAGCCCAAAAAACTCATAAACAAACCTGTGTGCCATCTCAATCTGTGTTTGGCACATATATACCCAACTTATATTTGTTGTTTTAATGGAGATGCAGTTCTCATTGATTCTTCAATTTAGTCCCTTGATGTAAACCATTTGAAGTAAAATTTTGTCAGCACCAGTTCCTTTCTGATTTCTTCTTGGCATGATACTGGACAAAATAAAACCACAGGATAAAAGGGTATGTTTTACATGACCCAGTTATTTATCTTTAAACTTTGGGAGCACTTATCATTCTTCTGAATGTTACTCTTTAACTTTATTTTTTTTTAATTTTTTTTTTAACTTTTTAAAAATTAAGTTTATTGGGGAAACATTGGTTAATATGACTATATAATTTTCAGGTGTACATTATAATTTAACATCTGTATATTCTATTGTGTGTTTACCCTCCAAAGTCCAGTTTCTTTCAGTTACCATATATTTGATCCCCTTTACCCACTTCGCCCTCCTTCTACTCCCTATATTTGACCCCCTTTACTCTGTCTACCTCCTCCCTCCTCCCCTACTCCTTACCCTCTGATAGCCACTAGTCTATATAGTCCATGTCCATGAATCTCTGTTTGTTTGTCCTGTTCATTTCTTTAACTTTATAGATAAAGTTATTTACAAAATTAAAGTTATTTATGAAGAAAGAGACTAGAATAAGGTACACTTTAAGTTTTTTTCTTTAATGTGGTCTAGTCTTATTTGAACCGTGATCCAATGAAGCAGTAGATCTTGAAGTCAGTATGAAATTGAGCCATTTTCATATTTCCTAGGAAGAAATATATTTATATCCTCCAATGGAAAAGGTCATTTATATCAGTTAGAAGCCTTGGGAGAATCACTTGATGAGTGTAAATTATATATCCTTCACCTTTTAAATGATAAAAACACAAGTTTAATCTTTGTTGGATGGGCAGGCAAAATAACAGCCAGGAATTGGCATAAAACATGAAAGAAGATAACTTGTCCCGTTCATGTGAAATACCTTTGGGGAAAAGCCTGTGTGTGGAAGGAGGCAGAAGATTGAATTAACTTTGTGTAAGGTGACCTGAAGTCAGCAAACAGGAGGATAGGATGGGTCAAATCACTTAATTCATAGATATGAGGATAGAAAGTAGAGTGAAATTACTAGAATACTGTAGGACTTTTCTCTGTAAAATAGGAGTAGCTGATTCCTGTAGCACCTCATGCCTGGATCATTGCAGTGGTCTTGCCCTAACCTTTCTCAGAGATGCGTCAAACATTAAAAACTTGTGTCTTCTTGAATGTGAGGGAGGACAAGTATCAAATTCTCCAAGAAGTGCTCAAAGCCCTGCTTTCATTTTACCATGGGAGTGAGGGATGATAGAGGAAAAAGGCCATAGAATTTTTATTTTTTCCAAAATATTATCCTCTTTCTTCTGGCTTTAACTTGAATTCTTTTTATACATTTTAGGAGGCTAAAGCGATAGGTTTGCAAAATTGTTTTTCAATGATCTTTTTATAATTTTCATGTAGTTGATCTGGCACCTGATTTGGAATGTGGGAATACTTGCCATCTATTATTTTCTAGATCTTTGGGCCTCAGATAAAATGGACATAGAAAATTTCCCATTTTAACAGTTTTACCAGAACTTACATTGCTTAAAATTTTTTTTTAATTGTTTTAAGGGATTTATTTTTCTACTCTAAAATCAGTTATAATTATTGAAAGAAAGCATCATATTGTTATTTTCTTTTATAAACCAAACCATCCCTCCTTCCCCATTCCACCTTTTATTCTGGTATGTCACTCAGTTCTAAATAAGTAATTTGTAGTTGATTAATTTTAGAATTGTCAACCCCTACCTCCAGCTATTACACTGATATAGAGAAAAAGAATTAATGCATATTTCCACAGCTGGAGTGCCAACGAAGATCTGTTTGGCAATAGAAAGAGAATACAAAAATGAATGAGGATAGAAGCATGTGAGCCATCCAATTTGAGACACCTTTTGGTTCTTGTCTTTTCAGATACTGTTTTTATGTCTGCCTTCCCCCTTTTTTAAAAATTTCAAGTCATTTGATTAGTCTAGATTTGTTCTTTGCTAAGTTATTTGCCCCTTTTAACCTGACTTTGCTTTGTCTTTCTACTTGGATTAATTCTTGATTGTTTGTGTTAGATTATTATTTATTCTATTATCTGTATTAACTTCTTTTCACCAATAAGTCTTTATTCTCACTCTTACACAGAAAATGAGCTTAGAATAAGAGACCAATTGAACAGGTTTCATTTGAGAGCCTCAGATATGCTTAACATTGCTTTTATCAGTATTTTATAGACTAAATTTGTTTTTAGTTTCATAATTTGTTTTGAGAAATCTTTCTGTCCATTAACTTTGGAAAAAATCTAATATGCTGTTTTAATAAAAGATTTTTATTTTAAAATACTTGCTTATTATGATGAATATAAAAAATATAAAGGAGAAAATAAAGTCAACTGTCATATAATCACACAGAGATAACCACTGTTATCATTTTGGTGCATTTCCTTCCAGTCAGTTTTATGTGCATGTTTAATAAGATTATTCATAATATATGACTTCATTTCTCTTTTACTTAATTTTGTGGTCCACACATCTAGAATATTGTTAAAGATGATTATTATAGGCATCCTTGTTGGCTTCCTAGTTTAATAGGAATGCCTTTCTCTAAGTGCTCAGTAGAATATTAATAGGTGATATATGTGATAAGTGTTATGTGGTCAAGTAAGTTAGAGAAACACAAGGTTAAACAAAGATTATTTTTCTTAATTGCAGAAATTCCCAGGACCTTAAATATATCCACATATTGTGACATGCACCAGGAATGTTTACAGCATTTAAGTTTTCCAAACTTACCTCAGTGCAGAATCCTTTAGATTTTTTATATATTTAAAAAATATTTTTATGTTTTTATGCAAAAAACTCTTATATGAAATACACTTTTGGAAATATTTCTCTTGGGTTTCACTTTTCAGTATGATGTTGCTCCCGGCTTATATGGATAATATATTCTAATAATGTTAACAAAGAATACTATTTCTAGTTGATGAAGTTGCTTTCAATTTTTAAAATCAGGAATGAATGTGAATTTTATTAGTTACATTTTATAGGCACATATTGCAATGATTACATAAATAGTTTTTCTACTTTGATCTATATGACATATTAGTATATTCCTGAGTATAAATCCAATTTTATTTTACTAGCTTAATGCTTTTTAAGTCTCAGTTTTTGTGTATATAAAGAAAGTAATGATAGCTCCCTTAAAGAGATGTTAAAATTAAATAAGAAAATGCATGAATGTGCTGAAGCACCAATCCTGGAAAATTGTAAGTTATTATTATGATGAAAATAGCATTGGCTACAACCCATAAGCTTTGTTAAGTAGTTCTCTGAATTTTTTTCTACATGATACATAATTGTTTTAATTTGCTCTTAAGCCAAGAGCTAGGTAGGTGGATGTTTTACATTTTCATTTTGATTAGTTAGAAGAAAATATTCATTTCTTGCTCTATGGTACTGTGACCGTTGACTGTGATTTGAATAGTATTTGCTTTGGAAATTTGAGATTTCTCTATTTTGGAGTGATATATCAGTGTTTTTTTAAAACATTGTTCCCATACACTTGGAAAGATATTTTCTAGGCTACAGACATTAATCTATAGTTATGGATTTAAAATTATTAGTTGAGTTATTCTAACTCCCAGTAAGAAATGGTACTTACAAGTTTATTGTTTTTTGCCCCCAAATTGATTTTGTCTGAGATTATCATGCCAACTTTCTTTTCACTTGCATTTGTCTGCTATTCGTCTTCCTTTCTTTTTTGACTACTTGATCTGTTGAAAGGTAGTCTTCCATTACAGTTTTATTTCTGTCAGTTTCTCCTTTTAACGGTTTGAAATTTATTTATATTTGACAATATATTATTTAGAAATCAAAGGTTTATGACTGTTGTATCTTTGCTGTGGATTACATCTTTTTATAAACATAAAATAACATCATTTTGTTTTTAATTATTATTTAGCTTATTGGTGTTAACTTTTTTGAAGTTATTTTGTTGACTGTCAATTCAAAAAAAGACACTTGAGTAGCACATTGTTCAAGTTAAGATGAGTTTATTACTTATTGCAACCATGTATGAGTTTTGTGGTTTGATTTCAGGTGGGTCTTCAATGCAGAGATTTGAGTAGGATTGTGCAAATTTTTTGATATTATAGTTTAGGCTTGGTAGACACAGCAAGGTGAAAGTTTTCAAGCAAGTCTTGATGAGTAAACAGTTGTTTGATTACAGAGAGATTTGCCCTTAAGAAATCTCTTCCTGAGAAGGGGTTTATTCATTCTAGTACCCAATGAGGAGGCAAGTTGAGCAGTCTGTTCTTTGAATAAATGGATTTTAAAGAGTTCATGAAAGAAATAATTATGTTATTTAAAACTCTATTTTCCTGGACAAGAATTTACTGGAATAGTAAAATTGTGTTAATGTAGGACAGTCAATTCTTGATCCTATTAAATTTGTGGTTATAGACAGTATGTTCTCAATTTGATGAATCTTTGTCTAGCTTTTAAAAGATAGTGTCTTAGAGGCAGCATTATTTAGACTATGTCTTTTAATTCAGCTTGAGGATTTTTGTATTATGATAAATATAAGGTTTTTGTGCTATACGCAAATATTTTATAAGTTTTTCAACTTTTCTTTTTGTATTTTCTTAGTCTTATAAGACATGGCTGTGTCCTTTAGTTTTATCTTCTCTAGTAATTAAAGTTGTATTCCTCATCAATGCTTATAATCTGAAACAGCCATTCTTAACTAGATTCTTGTTACCTTTCATATCCCTTCTTTCAATGATTATTTTTGACATTGTGTTCAACCTTTTATTTCAAATAACAAGTTACTTACATTTAACTTTGTTAAACTATTCTCAAAGTGAACCGTTTCTGCCTTTATATTCTAACTTACCCATTCTTGAACTCTTAATTTTCATATCTTTAGGAAATTTTCAAGAAGGGCACAGAGAGGTTATATTTTTGAGCTCTTGTGTATGTGAGCGTCTGTTGTTTTAAAAAATGTATGTCATTTAGCTGGCCTACTTATTAGGTAACAGTTCTATTTCTTTGAAAACTTTATGCATATTACTTCATTATGTTTCTGTTATATAATTTTATAGATGTGAGAGTCCATTTGGTTTTTATTCCTTAGTGGTTAATCTGTTTAGTTTTCTCTGTCTTTACTTGGAGTTTTTTCCTTGATTGTTTTATTCAAAAATAATTGCCTAAATAGTTCTGGAAAATGGTCTCTTTTTATTCTTTTCCTTGGTTTATATTATTATTATTATTTTTAAAGTTTATTTAATTAGTTTCAAGTATACAGTATATTGGTTAGACATTTATATAGTTTATAAAACAATCCCTTTAATTGCTCTTTCTCTCTTCTGGCTCTTTACCTAGCCATTACATTAGTGCTAACTGCATTACCTATGTCGTGTTCCTCATCCCTATTACCATCTATCAACTACTAATTTGTACTTCTTTAACCTTCCACCCATCCTCCCAGACCTCCAACCCCCCACCCCTGGCTATCACCAGATTGTCCTCTATATTTGTGAGTCTGTTTTGATTAGTTTGTTCTTTTCATTCCTTAGATTCTGCATATAAGTGAAATCATAGGGTATTTATCTTTGTCTGACTTATTTCACTCAATATAATAACCTCTAGGTCCATTTATGTCACTGCAAATGGTAGGATTTCATTTTTTTTAATGGCTGAGTAACATTCCACTGTATATATGAACCATAACTTCTTTATCCAGTCATTTTTGATGGGCATTTAGGCTGCTTCCATATCTTGGCTATTGTAAATTGTGCTGCCACGAACATAGGGATGCACAGATCTTTACGAATTATTGTTGTGGTTTTCTTTGGATAAATACCCAAACATGCAACCGCTGGGTCAAAGGTAGTTCTATTTTTAATTTTTCAAGAAACCTCCAGACTATTTTCCATAGGGGCTTTACCAATTTGCAACCCCACCAACAATGTATGAGGGTTCCCTTTTCTCCGCATCCTTGCCAACACTTGTTATTCTTTGATTTATTGATGATAGTTATTTCGACAGGTGTTAGGTGATATCTTATTGTGGTTTTAATTTGCATTTCTCTTATGATTAATGACTTTGAGCAACTTTTCATATGTCTATTGGACATCTGTATTTCCTCTTTGGAGAAATATCTGTTCTTTTGCCCATTTTTTAATTGGATTGTTTGCTTTTTTGTTGTTGTTGGGTTGTAGGAGTTCTTTATATGGATATTAACCTCTTATCAGATGTGTCATAAGAGACTATCTTCTTCCAGTCAGTCAGTGTCTTTTTGTTTTGTTGATGGCTTCCTTCATTGTACAAATACATTTTAGTTTGATGTAGTCCTATTTGTTTACTTTTTCTTTTGTTTCTCTCACCCAAGAAGATATATTTGAAAAGAAATTACTGTTAGCAATATCAGAGTTCACTGCCTATGTTTTCGTCTAGATGTTTTATGGCTTCAGGTCATACGTTTGTGTCTCTAACCTATTTTGAGTCTTCTATTGTATATACAGTATAAGAAGGTGGTCCAGTTTCTCTCTTTCTCTTTTTTTTTGCATGTATATGTCTAATTTTCCCAACACCATTTATCGAAGAGACTGTCTTTACCCCATTGTATATTCTTACCTCCTTTGTCATATATTAAATAAGCGTATAGGCATGGATTTATTTTTGGACTCTCTATTTTGATCATTGTATCTGTTTTTATGCCAGTACCATACTCTTGTGATTACTATAGTCTTATAGTTTGACATCAGGTAATGTGATACCTCCAACTTTGTTCTCCTTTCTGAAGATGGTTCCATATAAATTTTAGGATGTTTGTTCTAGTTCTCTGAAAAATGCCATTGGTATTTTGATAGGGATTGCATTGTATCTATAGATTGCTTGGGTAGAATGGCCATTTTAATGATGTTGATTCTTCCTGGTTTACATTATTTTAAAAAATTATATCCTGGTTATTACTTTGATTCCAAATATTCTTATTTCTTGGAAATCTTCATGATTGCCAAGTTGATTCTAACTCTATTTCTTTACATCTAAGGTTTTTTCACATCTTTTTCGTTTTATTTCTTCATCATCAGTCATGCTCTTTAAAAAGTATTAAGCAGAATTTTTTAGTTCCCTTGAAACAGTTTGATTATCTCCCTTTAAATTTTATTTTGTTGTCTTTGTGTCTCCTCATTCAACTGTCCTTCCATTTTATTGTTTTATTTTCCTTAGATTCACTGGCCTTGTTTGCCACCTTTTATTGCAGTATACTGAAAGTACCATAAGGTTTCTGACATGTTTCTCTTGGTTCCTCAACTGAATCAAGTTCACGGCTTTGTTCATTCTTTGAGTCTTTGAAGAAAAATTTCCCTTTCTCTCCGATTATGCTAGTTTTAAAAAAACACTTCATCACCCCCTTCCCACCTGCCAATGTTTAATTTCTTATGAAGAAAAACTATCAAGACTGTGGTATGCCAACTTGTATGTGGCTTATGTTGGCTTTACTATCTATTCAGGTGGCCATTGAAAATGTTTCCCAAAGCTATTATATTAGTCTTGGCTTCTTTTCTACTTATAATTCTTGGTTATCTGAAATACTGAAATGAGAGAGTTTCTCAACAGCAGTGATAATTGGAATCAATTACTTTATTTAAAAAGTATATATTTCTCAACTTTAAACCTGGAAATTCTGTGCATGTACGGGTGTGTTTGGAAGAATAATGAAGGGGCTTGGAAAACTGCATTATAAAAACCAATTTAATTTGAGAAACCTGGACAGTTACTGTCTGCTGCAAGGTTTCCACTAAAGATGCAAGAAAAAAGCATCACCATGCTTTCTGTCTGTCTGATTGTGGCAGCCAAGATTTAATGGGGAATACAGGAGAAAACTATGGTATAACAGAGAAAAATATGAAGAGAGAATTTTTGCTACTCAGAAATACCTTATAAACAGTGAAGAGCATGTTTTATTCCAAAAAGAATCTAAAATTTGAATTTAAAAAAACCTCAGCAGATTTGAGTACTGGCAAGCACTGCAATTAGTACTATATTTTTCCCATCTCGTTACTTTTGGAAACTGTTCACTTTAGGCAACACCGGCTTCACAGGCGAGCAACCTGTGCATTTTCACAGGGCCCTGTGCTCAGAGGGCCCCATATTTGGTTTAATTTTTTGTTGTTGTTATTTTGAAATTCTTAATTTCATCTTTGCACTTGTGATTTTGTTTATGAAATTCACTGGGACTATGGACTATACACATGAGCAGAAGAGATACATACAATAAGCTTATCTGCCATTCTCACAATTCATTTGCATATTGCCTTTGTAGCATAGAATTCTGGTGGACCTGCAATGTGTAGGTTTTTGAAAAAGTTGAAATGAGTACCTCTGCAATTTAGTGTGTTAATTTCCTATTGCTGCTATAACAAATTACCACAATTTAGTGGCTTAAACCACAAATTTATTTTCTTAAAGTTCTGGAAGGCAAAAGTCTGAAATGTGTCTTGTGGAGTTAAAATCAAAGCCCGCATTCTTTCGGAAGCTGTAGGAAAGAATCTATTTCCTTGCCTTTTCTAGCTTCTAGAGGCTGCCTCATTCTTTGCTTTGGGGTTATATCCTCCGCTATTTTTAAAGCCAGCAGTATAGCATTTTTCATTTTTTTTCTCTGCTTCCATTGTCACATTGCCTTTTCCAACTCTGATCCTCCAGCTTTCCTCTTCTAAGGATTACATTGGGCCTACCCTGCTAATTCAGATAATCTCCCCATCCCAACCAGATCCTTAACTGCATCACAAGTACAAAGTCCCTTTAGCATGTAAGGTAACATATTCACAGGTTTTGGGATTACAAAGTAGACATCTTTGAGGGGGGCATTATTTAGCCTACTACATTGAGGATGTTATGCTTTCTATTTGAACTAGAACTTGCTTCAAATACACACACACACACACACACACACACACACACACACACACACACACAGCCAATGGAGTCTCTAAGAAACACAGATGACCAAACAACCCTATCATGTCTTACTCATAGTACTTCTCTGTATTACAGAGACACAGCTTGGTTACTGTTCATACAGTGGAGCAGAAGCTAATCACCATTTGAAACTGTCCCTTGTCAACAAATGCTCAAAATGATGCTACAGCAGAAAAAGGAAAGAGGATATCCTATGGTTTCTTTTACTTTTGATCCTTTCTTATTCATCAGTAAATTAGAAGTAGGAATTCCGATAGAATGTACGTGAATCAATAATGAAAATAAAATAGTAACATTTCCATTATTTTGGTGAAACATACTTATGCATATATGAGCTATGAAATACATTGTGTAATTTTGGTGACTCCACATATGAGTTAGTCTCTTTTATGTTTTCGTTTATAACTGGTACTGTAAAATGTAAAAATGCAGTTAAAATCATGTTAATAATTTAAAATTTTAATTATCTTTTCTTAGAATGACATTAAGTAGCAAATAACAAATATCAGATGACAGAGAGAGAGAGAGAGAGAGAGAGAGAGAGAGAACCATTGAAAAAATGGAAAAAAATATATACTTTAGTACCTTTAGCATTGTTTCTTTTCCTGCTTTCTGAATAAGGAGCTCTACATTTTTGTTTTGCACTGTATCCTTCAGAGTATGTGGCCAGCCCTGATTCCAGAAACCAAAAAACTAAGTCCATATTCCATATTTGTACATATACATGTACATATATACACATATTGCTCACAAGTGTATATGCACATATCTATGTATTTGTGATAAACAAGGTGAGTTTTTTCTCTAAATTGAAAGGAAATAAGTGGAATACTGGTTAAAGGGGGAAAAAAGAGGAAGTAGTATTCCGATGTGGAGCTTCTCTCTCATTCTGCTTCAACCAAAATGTTCTTTTTTGATTTCTTCATATTACCAGGTTTCAAACTTTTTGGCCTCAGGATCTCTTCTCTTTATAGTGTTAAATTTATTGAGGATAACAATGAGCTTTTCTTTGTGTCTTATATTTTTTGGTGTTTGCCATAATTAGAAATGATAACTAAAATTTTTTAAGTACTTATTTATTAGTTCATTAAAAATAATATTAATGGGCTATTACATATTTTCTTAAATAAAAATTAGCTATATTTTTCCAAGCAGAAAAAAACTAATGAGTGGTTTGCTTTACATTTTTGTCATTTTAAAAACTATCCAGCTTAATAAAAGGCATCTAGATGCTCATTTCAGGTCTTACATTTAATCTGTTATAATATCACATGTCATGCTGTCCCTGGACAATTCCATAGAACATCCATGAGAGAATCATTGTGAGAAATACAAGAAAGATAGCCTTATGAAAATACTTTTAACTATTTTCATATGAATTTCTGACCACATTGTGAGAACTGCTGCCTTCTATAGTGTTTTCTCTTGCTGCAGGGCCTTCACATATACTCTTATCTTTGACCAAACCCTGGTTTTCTCTCTTTTGCCGATTCTTTTTTTCTGAACTTGAAGATCATTTGCCGTCTCTCATTTTCTTTAAAAGGTTATATTCTGTTACTTTAGGCTTTTATAATGCTGTCTTTGTTTAAAACCATGTATAACTGTTCTTGTTGTCTATATGATTATGTTTCTTCCTTTCCTACAAGACTAGAAGTTTCAAGAGAATAGGACTGTGTTTCATCATTGTATCCCAGTCTATAACATAATATCTGGTCCATATAGGTACTGTATAATTGATGAATAAATAAATGTATTAATCTCAGTAATATGATAAAATCGCCATCTATCGTAAAGTTTAAAGCATTACCAATGCTAATTAACAAATCATGGTTTTTTTTCAAGATCAGGATATAGAAAGTTATAAGCGTTGTTCCCTTTGCATCATAACAAAATAAGATGATTGAGTTAAATCAAGAATTTGAGTTAAAGGAATTTTTGATATTTAGTTTATGTTTTAAACTAAAAATTTTGGGATGACCATTAAGAGTTGGTCAGTCATTAAAATACTTTAGTGATTAGATGCCAGGCATTTGGACACCTCTAGATATACAGAAACTACAATATGATAAGTGAACTGTTACACTGATACCCAGGTGATTAGTTGGTAGATTAATTAAACATCTGCCTCTTTTAGCTTTGAGTATAATGGAGACCTGAGAAGAATCAGTAAAGATCTTTTTTTGGGTTTTCTGCTGAAAGTGTTCAGAATGATTTCAATGGTTTAAAAATTTTTTTGAAATCTTATGTGTATATGTAAATGTTTTTTTTTTTTTAGACACCAAAAAAACTATGATAGAAAAGATCATATGCATGGTCAATGGGATACACAGATTCTTGAATTTAGGGTGAAATTTTCTATCAGTTTTAGAAAATAGATGGATTTCTGGTTTCTTAATCTTTGGTGAATTCTATGGCTAACTTGATGTCAAGATCCAGTCTGCCTCATTTCTGTCTCTCGTCCTAGTCCAGTGCTTGGACAAATGAGGCACTTAATGTGAGTAAGTAAATTGAGACTTGAACAAATTTCTTTTCTCTATCCTTTTAATAACTGAATTATTTGTTGTATATAGTAAGAGTGGCTTGAGTAACCTTGATTATTTAACATTAGGTTTCTAATTTATTTTATTTAATGTATAGGATTTTATTGGTAATCTTGTTCTCATCATTTTCTATTAGAGATGGAAGGGGGAAATCATGTAATTGGCTAAGTAGAAGTTATTAACATTGTCTATTGAAGATTTCAAGGACATTTTCATTTTTATGTTCCCCAGTTATTATACCAATTCAGCAGGCAGTCATCTCCTTTGCCTCTTCAGGTATGAAATGGCAGCTGCTGCAGAGACACAGCTTGGTCACTGTTCACACAGTGGAGCAGAAGTTAATCACCATTTGAAAACAATTGGCTGACATTAGACCAGAAAGTTAATTAAAGGGAAACTGTTGAGACAAGAATTATACTCATTTTTTAAAAAGTTTGCCTGTATGGCTAACAGTTGAGATCATTAAGAATAAGAACAAGAAGATTCTTAAATTCTAATAAATTCTGTTTACTTAACTTTTAGATTGGCTTAATCTAAATTTACTTTGTTCCCCTCTTTTTTTAATGCACATTGTTTGGCAAATGATATTATACTGTTCAAAGTAATTTGCCTTTTTAGTCATAAAGATACTTTTTTTATAAAGTTTTAGCTTTTCATACCTCTTTAGAATAAATTTTATCTTTCTCCCAAGACTTACTATCCACATTCATTGGGTAAAGACCCTATAAATTCTTTCCTGGGTTTAAGTCTTTGTAATTTTAAACCCATTGATTAATTTAGTACCATTGAGTTCTCAGTCTTCAGGGGAAATTCTTTTCATTTAATGGTCTTGCTTTTATTGAGATAAAGGTACCTATTTTAAAAACACCTTTAATGCCAACTGAAATAGAACTTAATTGAATTGTTCTGTAGTTCCTTGTGTAAAGGATTTTCTAATCTATATTCTATCATTCGTGTGCATAGAAAGGACCAGAAAGGAGGTTAGTGGTAATGATCTACATTTTGGAATTAATATATGCTTTTTGGAAATACAGAACTTATAAATTCAAGATCAGCCTAGGGAGAAAATATACTTTAACAACAATACTTTTCATGTGCACAAAACTTTAATTTTCTTCCTGTTGTTACTTTATTAGATTTTGGTAAGGGAATATTCTGGTGTAGTACAAATCTGTATCCCCAGACCTAATTTCCCGAGTTCAAAATTGAACACCATATTTTCTAGCCAGGTGGCTTTGTGTGAGTTACTTAGTTCCTAGATTACTCTTTCCTCATGTCTAATATGATGGTAACAATAATGATAATGATGATGATGATGATGATAAATAATAATAATAATAATAAACTTATTGGATGTTATGAGGTAGCAGTGAATTGTTTTAAGAATTAAGTAAAATTTTTTAGAATAGAGACTGCTAGTGTTAGAAATACATTATCACCACCATCACCATCATTTAAGAATCCAGGTTGAAACATGACCACAATTATGTTCTCTGAACCTCAAATCCCTGTATAGTTAGGATATACACTGTTGGATATTTATGCCAACATCAATTTCCTTTTCTTCCTTGTTAACAGAATGCGTGAGCAAAGTACTCTATCATGGGGATAAATTGTAAGGTGTAAGCCAGTTATGGTTTTTGAAGTTCTAGCTAATAAATGTAATAGGAAATATGCTGGGGATTTTTTGAGAAATATCCTGCACCCCTCCCCACCATGCCTTAGGTAACAGAGCTTATTTGTGCCCTTCTCTCTTTCCATACCTTGATGCTGTGATCTGAAGATATAATGCCTAGTGGTGTGGCAGCTATCTTCTGACCACGAGGCTACAAGCCTGAGGCAAAATCCTATACTCTGAGAGTAACAGAGTAGAAGGAGAAAAGATGGTTCTTGATGTCATTTTTGAAAATGGGACCACCACTTGTTAACAATAAATTTTCTTAAAATATAAGAGACTATTAGTGACTTCTTTTTACTTGCAGCTGAAAACATCTTAACTGCTAATTCAGCCATGGATTCTTTTGGTTGCAAGTGTCAGAAACCCAACTGAAATTAGGAAACTTATATAAGTACTGAAAATAGTTTATGTAGTCAAATGAATTACTATAAGAACCATGATAGTTCTAAGAACCTAAGAGATGGAAACTATGGTTGAACACCATTGTACACTTCCTTTTTCATTCCTCTTCTCTGCCACTTTCTTTC
Source organism: Eonycteris spelaea (assembly GCA_003508835.1). Taxonomy (NCBI): domain Eukaryota; kingdom Metazoa; phylum Chordata; class Mammalia; order Chiroptera; family Pteropodidae; genus Eonycteris; species Eonycteris spelaea. Next base: position 4,355,169 of record PUFA01000095.1, read on the forward strand.
TCAACCTCATTTGTTCTTACTGCAGATAAACTTCTTTTCTGGTGGCATGGGTGCTTAATTAGATAAAACAAAACAATAAACACAATGTAATCTCTCTTAGCTCCTGTTTAGAAAAAAAGCTAGTAAAGAATGCTAATTTGAATCTTGCACCAGTTGCTACAGCCAGTGGGGGAGGTTAGACCAGCTCACTACTTTGATCAGGGGATTGTGGTCCCTTTCTGGTAGACTAACTGGGAAAATACACGTGCTGGATGGAGGATTACCAAGGGACAGGCAGCCATCTTTATTTATTTCTAGTATAAAAGTATGATAGTTATGAAAAATATTTTCCTTGGGGCTATTTGAGTTATAGTTTGAATTAGTTTTGATGTTTTATTAGGGTCATTCTCATTCCCCTGGGCTAGTTTGACCATGTGTGTATGTGATCCAAAGAGAAGCTCAGAATCTGGAGTATTGTGAGGGGGTATTCCTGTAGAATTTGCTAGTGTGTCTTAACATTCTCCTTTTGTAGAGTGTGCTTGCTCTATGGGCTACATACACTATGCTGAGATTGGGAATGGGTAACTGTCAGATCATGTATCAAAACTTCTTGGGGTCTTGCTAGAGCCTATTAATGCTGGTCCTGGGCCCCCTATAAAGAATTCTTCCTTTTTATCTCAAGTGCTTCTGGAGGTCTCTCATAAATGCTCACAGAGAGCCACATGGCATTTCCCGAGCACTGCTTCATACTGGATGAGGCTACTGGGCTTCATACTGGATGTGCCTACTGGAGGTCAACACTACTGCCGGATACTGCTGCCACTTCTTGGAACTCTGTGCATCAGACACTGTTGGTTCCTTATCTCAGCTCTGCTGCCCTATTTGGCCAAGTGCTGCGATTTCTCACTGCTTATGGAAGATTTTTCTTTACCTCCCACCAGACTGCCACTGCCAAAGGCAGGCTGAAGGCTCTGAGGTGCCCCAAACTGCCTAGTGGCATGTGGAAAAGTAGGGGAAATACTTCTGACCCCTTTATATGCTACTTTGTTAAGGGTGTTTCCAAATCACAGTATCTTACAGGGGTTTTAATGAAGATCTTGGTTCTTCCTATTTCTTACCTAATAACTGTCCCCTTTCTGCTCTTTTCCTCACAACCCCACTGCACGGCACATAGACGTAATGACCATGCATCAGGCTGTGCCAGGGCCAGGCATGTGACAAACACCAGAATCATCCTCCATTATTTCCTGGAAGAGGGATTTGCTGCTTAGTACAGTTTGTCCTCTTGACCTTTTTCCCTCTTGGGCTGAGTCATCTCCTGGTTGGTTCTTCAGTTTTGAATGAAAATAGATTTCTGGCAAGCTTATTCCACCTGTCATTTCACTCTGAATGTGGAGACTTGTCTCATCTGAGAGATGGGTACCACTGGGCTTATGGTTTTCAGATTCTTGGGCTTAAAAGATCAAAAAATTTTCAAAAAAAAGGAGCCTTATGTGGCATGCCGAGTCTATTTTGCCTTCTATGGCACTAAAAAAAGTAATCCAAAATACTCTCACTACTACTATTTACTATTTCTATTATTTTATAAATTGAAATTATAAAACTTAATAATTAAGAATGAAAAAAATTATATAGTTTTAGAAAAATGTGTTCGTTTCAAAAATATACATTTGAAAATATATCTACAGACATTCAGACATTCAGCAGTATCTACATCCGACCGCACATTATAATATACATATATTTACATAGTTTCTAGACTTAATCCCCAGAGATGTTGCTTCAAGACTTGGATCTATATATTTTAAAAGCTCTTCAAATGATTCTAATGCAGGCATTCAGATTACTATGAGGACAATTTTTCTTTTCTATTTTTTTTTCTCCTTGAAGTGGTGAAAAATTGATTGCAGATCTGCAATGGTTTGTAGACTGGCTCTTGGGACCCAGCTGACTCAAATAAAATCTGGAACCCTGATTAAGATTTTCCTGAGATGCCAGTATGCTTTTTTCCCTCACTGGAAGAAGAAGTACTAAATGGTAAATGTTACAGATAGGAAAATTATGTGACTTGATCCAGGTCAAGCATGACAAGTGTTAAACGACAATGAGGCACCTATCAATTGACAGCAACTGCTAGAATGCCATGCTGAAAAAGATGCTAAGGGTGAGTTCAAGTTCAGAGGAAATATATGTCATGGTTATAAGCAGTGTCTCTTTAGGATAGAAAAGTAGTGTGGTGGCATATGTGGCATGTATTTGCCATTTTTAGTCTGACTCTTCGTGTAGATATATGTATAATGTTTGAGAAAGTATTAGTGGTTTAAACTGCTCAAACATTCTCTTCATTTATTATAATACAATAACAGCCAAATTGAAACCGTAGTGAAACAATGCCTGAATGCCTGTCATCTCAAAAGTCTTCATGCATCAAGAAGTCATTTAATCGAGAGCTGAGTTACAATTATCACATTTAAATTGAAGCCATATTATTGTGTTACATTTGTGTGACCACTAAGGTACATTACAATTTACTGAATGAATATTTATATGCTACATGCCAGTTCTAGGCAGTGAGGTTAGAGAGAAAGTATGGAAAGAGTCCCTACCTGCAGGGAATTTTAGCTACTGAGGGAAGTAGATCTCTAAATAAATGATGATAGTAAAAAATATCTACAAAGTATTCCAGAAACAGTGGGAAGGATAGAGTAACTGAATTTTAAATGAAGAAGAAGAGAGAAATGGTGTATTTCAGTTGAAAGAGTGATAGAAATCAGCAAAGTTGTTTCAAAGAAAATGCTTTCTAGAATGTATTGCTGAGTATGGTCATTGAATCTTTAGGCTACAGATTTTTACAGCATCAACTGGATATGATATTTACTTCTTTGAGAGAATTTGTAACTTTATTTATTGCGTCTCATGGTGTTTACCTTACAACTTGTTAATGTGTTATCGAGAATCTTCCCCCTCAATAGAATGTAAGCTGAACTATCTAAATAGGACAATAAATCAAAATAGGATGTAGGAGATGGAGTGAGAATGCCCACATGTTAATCCTAAAACTTTTATTTGCTAACAGTGTGACCTTAGACAAACAAATTTTAAAAAATTCTTTATAATTCCTCATCTGCTAAATGAGGATGATAATAACAACTACCACATTAGGTTGTTCTGAACATTAAACAAGGTATGCATATGAAAGTTCTTAGCATAGTGCTTGGCACTTAGTAAATGCTCAATAAAATTTAACTATTACTAATATTATGTGTCTCTGATCTCTAAATCTGTACTGTATAATAATGGGTACTCAGTGTATATTTGTTGTGTTGAAATTAGAGACACTTTCTTTACTTTTCAGAGTTTCTCCTCTATCTGCCCATCCGTCCATCCTTCTATTCATCCATCCATCTGTGTTACCTACTATGTACCTGCCCCTACTCAAGACTCAGTCCCATATCCCCAAAGAACTCCCAATTTTGTTTTCTGAGTCTACTTCCATAACTCTTTAGTTTTCCTTTCAAACTCCCTTCCCAGAGTATTTAAGATAGAGTTAACTATAAAGCTTTATTAGAATAGCTTAGTCCTAGTTTGAACCTCTGCCTTTTTGGTTTCTTTAAGGCAGGAGTGTATATGTATAATCCAAGTGTGTGTCTTAGAGGTTAGGGGAATGGGATGACTTCATGATTGCTTTCCACTGAACAACTCTCTTCTTGATAGGATATAATTTTATAATCGGTAATATGGCCAGGTCAAAAGCTCACTTAGAAACTCTTAGTGTTTCTACAATATAATTTTTGGCATGTGGTATACCTTATTCCTGTGTACTTTTAGTGCTATGTGACTTCATTTCTATTAATATATTAGATAAACCTTAAATAAAGGAGAAATTAAGAATAAGTTATTATTCATATGAAACATTGTAGCACCACTATTTTATCTAAATTTTCTGAATAAAAATTTTTATAGGAAAGACATCTAAGCTTTTCAAATTATATCTGTAAATGGAACAGGAGTCTCAAACAGCATTTATCTCTGAGTCTGAGTTATAGCTTGCTTCATTGCTCCCTAAATGCCAAATTTTCCACTGTAGGGATATACGCTCTTTCAGCTCAGTATGCTGTAGAGCTCAAGTGTGGCACATTTACATGGGCAGCTCTATTAGAAGAAAAAAATAGCATGGGAAACATTGAAATCGTACTGTAGAAGAGGTTTGAAATACAAATGTTAAGTGCTAAGCTTTCAGAAAGTAATAATTTCTCTGATTTTTATTAGAAAGAGGCTATATGAGCATAGCAACAAATGGTAAATCAGCATCTCGGCCTTTTTTCCAGCTTTTATGATCAGCATTAATGGCGGCAACTGTCACAGAGATTATGGCTGCCTTATTTCAAGGGAGTCTGAGAGGCAGAGCGCACTATGAGTATTTTATAAACATGTATTTTTAAAGTCAGCCATTTGGGTTTGCAGGAATGACAAATGATTCCTCGGAGAGCTTAAACAGGGAGAGGGATGGAGTGGCGGAAGGAAGGAAGTGGAGAAAATAGTATCATTTATTTGATGTAGAAATTTGGATGTTAGTTATAGTCCACATTTGTTAGCCATTTTATTCTAGCCTGTTTCCAAAATTATTTTATTGATCAGCTACCCTGGGATTGAAAAAGCCACATTCAGAGCAGGGCCAAGTGATTTTTATTTCCCATTACAAATCACTATTGGCCTCCAGAGTATTGTTGGTTTAACTACATTTATGACTATTTTTGTGAAAGATAAAATCCCCTATCTGTCATTTCCCAAACTTTCACGTCCTATGTAAGGTTTACAAAATCATAAGAAGGAGATAATCTCTATCATCTTTCTCCTAGTGTGTTCTGTATGCTTGATAAGGAGTGCTAATGTATATAACTATGGTACAAAAAGTACCCAAAGCGAACTCTGTTCCTATTGAATTGTAGTAGTATCATTAGCTAGAAAGGAAACTTTTAGGCAGTTTCTGACTTAAAAACATTTTGTAGATGGATCTCATGTGAAAAAAAGACATCAACATTCCTGCTCTGTTCTCATTGCTCTGTTAGAGTTGTAGCCAAAGAAGCCATTATGATAATGTATGGAAGTTTTAGAAAATTTGTTGGTGCATAAATGGAGGAAAGAAAGAACCACATATAGGACCTGACCCTCAGCCTACTTGTCTTCTATAGTAAATTCTTGACACTCCAAACTTCTTTTCTTCCTTCCCTCCCAAGTTGTCTGAATATTCTTTTTGTTCATTTATTCATTTAACAAATATTTATTTAGTATTTAATATGTGCCAGGCACTCTAGTAGATTTTTAGTATACACTGTCGAGTCACATAAAAACATTTTCCATCCTCGTAGAACTCAAATGGAGATGACATAATTAGGAAGCTAAGTGCTAAAGAAACACATGACAGGGCCACCTGATTCCATCAATAGAAATAAGGGAGGGCTTCTTAGATGAAGCAGTTTCTAAACTAATAACTAAAGGATAAATAGAAGTTAAATTTTATATTTAGCTAGTAGCTAGTAGCTAAATATATTTTGATATATGTTGTGGCAACACTATTGTTGTTGGAAATAGGAAGCATCTTATTGTTTATAGTTATGTTGTTTTCCATATCCAGGTAAAACACATTATTTTCTAGAACTAGTGCTCTATAACCACCTGAATACTTGGCCTACTTAAGTTTAGGGACTTGGCTAGGCCTTCCCCATTAGGGGGAGCTGGAAGAATAAAAGCTTCTATCCTGGTGTGGTGCCAGTGCGTTATAACCACTGTCTGCCTGATCCATGGGTGGATGGCGTAAGTGTGATAAGAAGCCAGAAAACCCGGAATCTTATTCTGATGTAACAATTAAATAAGCAAAACAAGTTGCTAAATTTCATGTAGTCGATTTCATCATCTGTAAAATGATCACCCAAAAAGGACAATCTATGATAAACTTTTCAGTACAGTTTCTGGATTTTAAGTACTGATGTCCCTAAATTATTCATTGAGGCCTGTTAATAGAATCTCAATAGAGATGAAATGTATACTGATTTCCTTCGTCTATGGAGCAATTTTGCTGGTAATACAAAGGAACAGATGTAAGTTGCATTTGTACCTAAGTTTATTCACTTGGATATATGTGTAAGTGTGTATAGATGTGGGCTGTCAAATTGTTAAGTTAAAAATATCTTCAGAATGAAAAACATCCTAGAAAATGTCAACATACCATTTTGCTCCTTTTGTTTATTTACTTGAACTCATTTCTTTTGTCTCAGATTCAGAAAAAAAATCATTTTTAGAAGGAATTCACACATGGGAACATATATGAATTGAGGCTCATTTAATAAAGTAGTGCAAAATTTAATGTGTAGTAATTTTGATGTATGTCAGAGACTAAAATAAGACCACAAATACTTTATACAGTGAAAAACTGGTAGGCAAATATTTGTCTGGAATATTTTAGCTAATAAGTGAGAATATTAAAATGTTCTAAACCCACGATTCAGAGCTTTCTCCTTAAACCTACACTAGTGGCTTACTTTGTCATTTATTAAACCATCTCAAACGAGGTAGTCCTATAGAGAATAAATACAGATATACCTTAAAATGAATCTGTTGTTCATATTCTATTAACTACAGATATCTTCACAAATGTTAAAACTGACAATAGTTTCTTTTCTGAAATTTTAGTGGGGACTTTACCCAATAATACATTCCCCCTCCAACCTTCCTCCGCTTCTATGACCACCAGTATCACTTTAGGCTTATAAGGCAGTTCAACATGTGAGGGACACATCAGACATGCCTAACAAATGAACTAACATGAAAAAAATTCGATTAGCATTTTCCTGATGAAAGCTGATTTCTGGGCTTTATCTGTTCTGGCGAAGAGAGACTGCTAGATGACATTTATTTTTATTAAAACAAACAAACAAACAATAGTCTTAAATTGATACATAAGCTGTTGATGTTCCATGTGAAAAAAATAAATAGCAAGTGAAAGAATAGGCTCTAAAGATCTTCTATGCCTCTTACTTAACAATGAGCTGATACCAACCCATACCTCTCTAGATTTAGGAAATCCTGAAGAAAGGAAAGAAATCACACATTTCCCTTCTTCACCTACTCTTATACTAGTACTACTAAAACTTTTATCTTCTATTTTTATATTATTAATATTATTTTTATTACTTTTTATTATAGACAAACAGCATATTGGTAAAAGAAATTAGAGTGCTTATGAATTCTCTTGGTAATATGGAATTTCTTTTTCATTTTTTTCAAGTGTTCTTGGTTACTGATTATTGATTATGAGTCAATGACTTAAAACATATACATATTAGAAACTAACACATTTTCTAGGGTTCAAGATACCAGCATTCTAGGCCCAACGATACTTTTCAGTAAAGGCTTTTGTGGATTGGCGACTGGCCTGCCATTCATGTGGAATCTAGTCACTGTTGTCTTTGTGTTTCTTCCCCAAGTGTTCTCCTTCTGCCTAAATTCAGTCAGTCAGAAAACATTGAACTCCGCTCCATTTCTTTCATGAAGTTTTCTATGGCAATTCTAGCAGATGCTGATTTCTTTATTTTATTTCCACAATATCCAAACCCCTACATTTGTTTAAATGTTTTCCAATAGACAAACTATCTTCACATACCACCTGTGATTGGATCCTCAATACCACTCCCTGACTTGGTAAGAACAAGTATTATTATTTCTACTTTACAGTAGAGAAGCCCAGGGGAAAAAAGAATGAGTGATTTGCCTCAGATCACAATACTGGCATATGATAGGACTAGGATTCATATTTGTGTGTGATAATTCCACACTCAATGTTCTTGTACTTATACAGTGCTGCCTGCTCAGAATGGATTTAGTGCTGGGTCATTTAAATTATGTGCATCAAAATGTTGATTTGGGGTTTATACTTGCTGCTATCATTATTTTCCCTTCTCTATACCACAGATGTAGCCAAGCCTTTAAATTCTTTGACTTAAGGTTCTGCTAACAGAATCGATGTTTTAGATTTTGTAGGAAATTTGTTGGGTTTCCAGAAGATACCTTCATCCAGGTTTTCAAAAGCACAGAGCAGTACTGGGTTGGAGGAAAATTGGGTTCAAATATTAGGAGAGGCAGAAGTCAGTGAATCTGAAGAGGAGAAAGGCTTTGAGAGTTTTAGCCAAGACTTTGAATGAATCTTCCAGGTTCCATTAGTAGTGAAGAGTAGTCTTTTTCCACTGGTGCTTCCTGGGTCAGAGGCTGGCCTCAGCAGGGGATGTTGATACCAAATCAACTGTACAGCTTCCTTGTCCAAGTTTTACCCAGAACTAGTAGTGTCAAATTCATTAAGGACTCTTCAGGATCGTTCAGTGCACATATCGTTGATGACCAGTGTGGGCTGAAGACCTGAGAACTGTTTCTTGAATATTTTGGATGGCGTAAGACTCTAAATTTTTGTGTAGCTATGAGAAGGGATCTTTCTTCCCAACATTATTGATTATTTTCATTTCCTGACATATAGGCAGATGTGGGCTCAGATTAGATTCATGTAATTTAGAAAAAAAGTGAAGTGCTATGACACATCCCACATCTGACATTTGTGGAGTGATGGTCTCATCCTCACCTTGTATGCACATCATAATTATTGGTTTTGTTGACTGGTCATCTCCTGATGAGACTGCAATTTCTCTCAGGTAGGGGTTGTCCTCAGACATTATGTAGTCCTACATTGCTTTATGTAGTTTCTGTAGCCTCAGTCACTAAAGCTATGCAGTGTAAGTAGCAGAAATTCATTTAAAAAAAACCCAACAAAATGGTTAAACTGAGTATTCAGATATGGACTAAATTCTGACCTTGGATAAAGAATTAGTTAATTTGGATACTGACTATTCTGTTAAAGTAAAAATACACTTTCTATTTCTTGAATTTTCCTGAGCCAGTTTGGCTACATTCCTGAAGGATTCTTCCCCAGTCATAACCAGAATCACAGGCTTTGTGCATGCATGCAACTCCACACTCTGCTGCCAGCTTTTCATTTTAAACCTTTGTTTAAACCTTTGCTTTACGTTCCTTGCCTTGTTTTTTTTGTTCTTTCTTGCCTATATTCTGCTACTTTGCCTAACCTCTTGAGATGGATGACCCAATTTTGTGGTCTACTTTGGTTTTGTTTTATTCCCTGGACTTTGCCTTTGGATCAGCCTTGTCTCCATACTCTGCAGAAGTTGGGCTATTCTGGTTTTACTAATTGCTCCCAAGATTCCATTCTGATCCTGTGTATGTCTTGGAAGGACATCAAATTAGCGTTTAATCTTGTGAAGTAGACTTGTGGTCACTTCAAGTTTGTCATGAAAATAATACACACACAGATTATTATATTGTGTTAGGTGTAACTTATGTTTTATACAGAACTATTAGGTGTACTATGAGTATAATAAGTTTTGTAAAAGAAGGTCTCGTATTGTACTTTATTTGGTCAGATGGAATTCTAAGATCAACTTAAGAAATGTAACCAAATAAAAACAACAATAACAAAAGCTCTATTTTTGGAATTTGACAATAATAGAGAGGTATCTTGTTTCTCATTTATTTTGTTTATGTATATCTCTAAATAAATAATTTCTCTGTCATTGGCCACTATTAGCCTTCAAATTAATTTAATTTTGCATATAGGCTGATGAATATATTGGTGTGTGCTTATACCCTTTAAGAGATCTAAAGGATTTAATTAATTCTTAATTTTTGGATAACTCATTATGTTCTAGAAGGTTCTTTATATATTTATTTCATGTAATCTGGCTTGGTATATATTATTATCTCTATTTTATGAGTAAAGGTGAAGCACCTTGACCAATGCAATGTTTAAAACTATTAAGTGAATGAGCTTAGATTTTCGCTAAAGCCTCTTAACTTTGAAGCTTGCCCTCTTTCCATTGCACCATTGACAATTCACTCAGGCCACATAAAGCCCAAATTTAGGTTAGTGTTTCTCAAAATGTGATATTTAAGGACCACCTGCATTAGAAGCAGTGTTTATTAAAAATGTGAACACTTCTTCCTGACTTGTGACCTATTGCACTAGAAATTCAAACTCCCTGCAGGCAATTTCTTTCTTTTTCCCTCCATCTCTCCTTCCATTCCATTTCTTTTCCCTTCCATTTTCCTCCTTTCCCCTACTTCACCTCTTTTGTTCATTTGGCTTAATTTATGTGACCTATGCTCCTTTTATGGAGATGGTATTTAGATACCACAATTTGACACTAGAGGTTCTTATTCAATTAGGTTGTCAAGCTCCCAAGAATTTGCAGGAGAAAAGCTGAAAATGTCTATTCTCTCTTTCTCTCCCTCCACCCCCCCTATCTTATCTATCATCTATCAATCATCTATCACCACTTGTGTGTGTATGTGTGTGTGTGTGTGTGTGTGTGTTGTGTGTGTGGTGAGAACACTTAAGATCTACTCTCTTAGCAAATTTCAAGTACACTTGAAATTATTAGTCATAGTCACAATGCTGTGCATTAAATTTCCAGAAATTGCTCATCATACATAACTGAAACTTTCTACCCTTGGTCAACATCTTTCCATTCCATGTACCACCTCCTCCCCTGCCATCACCACCACCCACTTCCTGCCCCTGGCAACTACCAATCTACTCTCTACTTTTTAAAATTTGGCTTTTTAAGATTTCACATGTAAATGAGATCATGATATATTTTTCTTTCTGTATATGGCTTATTTCACTTAGTGTAATGTCCTCTAGTTTCATCTGTGTTGTTATGGCATATTGTCTTCTTTTTTTTAAAGCCTGAATAATTTTCCACTGTTCCCTTTTCTCTGCATCTTGACCAGATTTATTTTTGAAAGGAGAATAAGCATCATATACTTATAAAGATTTACCAATTTAATTGTAAAATTATAATAAATTTATTTAATATATTTTATATATACTTGAATCTCTTTTCTCTTTTACTGAAAATCATGTTTTCCAACAATTTTTTTTTTACCTTTTGTATATATTTTTTTATTGTGGCAAAACAGGGGTCCCTAATCCTGGGCCACCAACTGGTACTGGTTTGTGTGTGTTAGGAACCAGGCTACACAGAGGAGGTGAGCAGCGGCTGAGCCAGCAAAGCTTCATCTGCATTTATAGCCACTCCCAGAACTAGCATCACAGCTTCAGTTCTACCTCAGATAGTCAGGCATTAGAGTCTCGTAAGGCCAAAAGTTTGGGGACTGCTGTTAAATACACAAACATGAAATTTACCATCTTAACTATTTTAAGTGTACAGTTCAGTGGTAATAAATACATATATAACATACTACAATCATTGCTATCTATCTCCAGAACGCTTTTCATCGTGCAAAAATGTGTGTGTGTGTGTGTGTGTGTGTGTTGTGTGTGTGTACAGCTGACCCTAGAAAAATATGGATTAGAATTGTACAAATCCACACTTATATGTGATTTTTTTCAATAAATACTGTAAACGTATTTTGTCTTTCTTATGATTTTTTTTATATCTCTAACTTTGTCTCATTTCTTCCCTCATATATCCTCTGATCCAGCCAGATTTGTTCCTTTTGTGTTTCATCGTTCCATGGTGTCCCACATTCATGCTCTTACAAATAAAGTTAACTGCCTGGATACCTTCTTATACTCATCTCTACTCCTCAAAATCCTACCCAATTTTCAGAGCCCAAGAAAGAATTTATCTCTTCTGTGAAGTCCATACCTATGTCTCCAGTTAAATAAATACTTCTCTTGCTTATGTTTGTATAGTACTTTGTACTAGTCACAGTCCGCTTTGTGCCCCATGTTCCCTACTAGGTCCCAAGCTCCTGGGAGTAGGTGTCTTGTGAACCTTCCTAACCATCTCTCACAGTGCCCAGCATCTTGTTGCATGAAGATGCTTAGAAATGCAGACTGGGAAAAATTAAAAGCAAGATGTGACATCAACTATAAAAAGAACTTTTCCTTCCCTGAATTAACCTAAAAACTAATAACAGACTTTTCTCTAAATGATGTGATAATATACTTGATATAAACTGCATATATGTAACCTAAAAGTGCATTTAAATGATCTCTTTAAAAATAAGAAATAATTCTTTCAGTTTCTTTTAAAATGTATGTATATAGTATCTTTTGACAGTCTGCATTTTTTTTTTAATTTTAGTAATATAAAATTTTTTCCTGGCTTTATTGAAATATAATAAATTAGTTGCTCATATTTACATTGTACAATTTGATGAGTTTTCTTCAATCATAGTTAACATACAATAATATATTAGTTTCAGTTATACAGCATAGTGATAAGAGATCTATGTAACTCACAAAGTAATCATCCCACTAAATCTAGTACCCTTCTTCTCCCTTACATATTATTATAACATTGTTAACTATTTTTCTTATGCTACACTTTATATCTCCATGTCTATTTTGTAACTATCCACTTGTACTTGATTCTTTTGCACTTTTCACTGTCCCCTAAACTTCCTCTCTCATGTAGTAACCCTCAAGATATTCTCTGTATCTGTGAGTTTGTTTCTGTTTTTGATGTTTATTTTGCTCTTTAGATTTCACATGTACATAAAATGTGGTATTTGTCTTTCTTACTCTGACTTACTTCATTTAGTGCAAACCCTCTAGGTCGATCAAGGCAATATCTTTTTCCATCCACTTCCTTTTAGTCTGTTTTTTTTAAGTCTGAAGTGAGTCTCCTGTAGGTAGCATATGTATGGGTCTTGTTTTCTTATCTTTCAGCCACTCTATCTTTTGGTTGGAGCACTTAATTCTTTTCCATTTGAGGTATTTGTTGATGGGTATGTAGTTATTACATTCTTTAGCTGCTTTTGATATATTTTTTTCTTCTTAAAGAAGTCCTCCAACATTTCCTGTAATACTGGCTTGGTATTGATAAATTCCTTTCAGCTTATTTTTGTCTGGGAAGCTTTATCTGTCCTTCGACTCTAAATAATAGCTTTGCTGGATAAATATTCTTGGTTGTAGATCCTGGGTTTTCAGCACTTTAAATATTTTGTGCCAAATCCTTTTGTCCTGCAAAGTTTCTTTTGAGAAATCAGCTGTCAGTCTAACAGGTGCTCCCTTGTAGGTAACTAACTGCTTTTCTCTTGCTGCTTTTAAGATTCTCTCTTCGTATTTAACCTTTAGCATTTTAATTATGATGTGTGTAGGTGTGGGCCTCTTTGAATTCATCTTTTTGAGACTCTTTGAGCTTCCTAGGGTTACATGTCTATTTCCTCCACGAGGTTATGGAAGTTTTCCATTATTTTTTCTTCAAATAGCTTTTCAGCTTCTAGTTCTCCCTCTTCTCCTTCAGGTACCCCTATGACATGGATGTTGTTACCCTTAATTTTGTCCCATTGGCTCCTTAAATTATTATTATTAGTCTTGGCTTCTTTTTTCTTGCTGTTATGATTGGGTGTTTTTGGCTTCCCCATCCTCTGTATCAGTGGTTTGATCCTTTTTTTCATCCCCTCTGTTGATTCTCTCTAACTTACTCTTCATCTCACATAATGTATTCATTTCTGACTGGTTCTCTTTTATAATTTCCATTTCCATTTTTATGTCTTTTTATTTCTTTGTTAAAGTTCTCACTGAATTCATCTACATTTTCCTTAAGTTCATTGAGAAAAATTTATAACCAGTGTTTTGAACTCTGTATCTATTATATTGCTTGACTCTGTTTTTCCTGAATGCCTGTTTTATTCTCTTATATGGTTTCTGCTTCTTTGTCTTCCCATTTTGGCTGCCTTTATGTGTTTTGTTTCTATGTACTAAGCAAAGCTCCTAAGTTTCCTGGTCTTAATAGTGTGGCTTTGCATAATAGGTGTCCAGTGGCACAGTCCTGAAAGGGGTTCAACTGCAGGCCAAGTTTAGCTCCAAATTGTGCCTCTCTGGGGCCACCTGTTAAGATTCAGCAAGAAATCCATAGATGCTGTGTTTATTATTTCCTTAAGAGGCCACACCAGAAAATGAAGCCAGCTGCCAAGTGTGGATCTTGGAACTGTTCAGCAAGGAGCACTAGACTCTTGGAGGACACAAGTGGATGTGCCTTGAGTAGGGCTGTGAGCTGGGGTAGGTGGAGTTTCAGGGAATCCTCTGGGCAGAGAGACCTTTGTTATCCAGTTTGATGACATCTCAGCTATGGCGATGCTGTGTCTGCACTCTGGGATTGGGGAGGGCTCAACAGAGTAATAATGGATACCACCAGCACTCCTTCCCGGGAAAAAGCCTCACCTCGGGCCCTCACTCCAACAACTTAGTATTCCCCTTTAATTTTCTGGTGCCTTCCGAGTAGCCGACCCAGTGCTGGTGCTCAAAGCGAGCAAGTCCATCACCTAGAAAGTCCAGTCACAGACACGGCCCCTTTGAGGCATCTGCACCTGGCAGGTACAGCTGTCATAGCCTCTGTTCCACTCAGCAGCTTGGGACTGGGAAGCCTTGCGTCTTTGCTCCCTCCTACCTCCAACTATTGCAGGGTGATTTCTTATTTCTCTTCCTTGTTGCAGGGCTTCTGTTCATCTAGGCCTCAGGCAACTCAGCTTGCTGTTTGCTCTGTGTTTCCTGTCACAACTTTGATATGATCTCAAGAGGGGATAAACAAAGCCTTTATCATCTACGTCATTTTCCCTGCTCCAATCCTCTTATGATTTTCTTAGTAATATTTTTCTTTTCTCTTGCTTACTTTATTGTAAGAATATAGTACATAGTACCTATAATATATAAAATATGTGTTAATCCTCAATTTTTATTGGTTAGGTTTCTGTTAGCTATTAGTAGTTAATTTGGGGAAGAGTCAAAAGTTACATGTGGATTTTCTACTGTGGGATGGGATCAGCACCCCTAACTGTGTTGTTCAAGGGTCATATATATACATACTTTCCAGAAGTGAAAAATGAATTGACATACAAAAACTCAAAAAAATTGGAAAGTGATGCATTTGAGATAAACATGAATATGTTTTTAAAACTAGAGATCAAAATTCATTATCTTTCAAAATATTTTAACTTTCTTATACTTTTAATTTCAAGGTTGACAATTCAAAGTTTTCTGGAGAGTAATATTCTCTCAGTCTTCTTAAAGAAAAATAAATTTAAAATAAAAATTTATTTGTTAAAATGTAAATCTTAATTCCCTACATATTTTATTATAGACTTTTCAATAAATGAATATTGAATATTAAAGTAAGAAACTTTTAATAACTATCTGGATGTATTCTAAGCTAAAAATTTAGAAAAACAGGTTTCTCTTTTTAACATAAGAATTTAATCCAACCATAATGTTATCGTTGATTATAGGGTCTCATTATGTGTTTTAAAGCAAAGCTGTCTTCATCTGCCTTCTGAAAATCACCATGACCATGCACAAAGTCAAATGAATAATCTTAGAAATCATTTTGCCTAATTTCTATATATTATGAGGGTAAAATTATTTACTGTATTGATGCCTCCAGCTAAAGGCCATCTGAACACACTTGTAGTTGGATATTTGGATTTATCAAGGATTGTGGGAGACAACACACCTAGCCATAGGAAGCCACAGGGATCTCAGTGAGAAATGCTAGAAAGGGCTTTTTAAATAGGATTCAGTGTTGGTTACATGGTTAGGGAGATTTAAGGAGTCTTAAATCTTTGTCCTGAGGCTTTGTTCTGAATTTGATGTGCTCAGGAAATAGGGATTATTCTATAATTGAATATCTTAATAAATCTTACCTTAAGACAAGAAGACTAAAGTGAAGCTAAAGCCATTAGCAGCATTTGCTCATATTACTCAAAACAGAGATGTTTGTTTGTTTTTCTGTTTTGGACAATGTTTACATTTTTCTCTGTGTTCAGACATGATTACACATTGGTCTTGTTTTTGTCTTAATATTATGGCCAGATAGTGCTTTGTCTGATGCTGGTGTCCTATGAGAGAGTGTTCAGGATAGTTTCTAGGTGTCAAGGACTGCTTTTTTTTGTTCTTTTGTACTTCAAATAACACAAATTTTGTTCAATTTACCTTTAATAGCCAGGGTAACAAGTTCAAGCTGCTGTGGCAAACCACGAATTTCAGTTGTCTAACACAATAATAGTTTCTCATGCACACAAAATCCAATACAGATATTCCTTATTGGGCCAATCTTTAGGCTTCATTCATCTTGTGTACCACATATGGCCATCCTCTCCATGTGGCTTCCAAATTTCCTGCAGAAGAAAAAGAGAAAGTACACCAGATAATTAAATACCTTATTGCAGTAGTGACACACTTTACTTTTCTTGTAATCCATTGGCCAGGATTATTCACTTGACCCCACATAGATTTGAGTGTGTGTGTGTGTGTGTGTGTGTGTGTGTGTGTGTGTGTGTGAGTGAACATAGAGAGAGTGTGATTGAGTTTTATTTTTAAAGAATTGGCTAACATGATTATAGAGGCAGACAAGTCCAAAATCTGCAGGCCAATAGGCTGGACACCCAGAGAAGAGCTCACCTTGCAATTAAAGTTTGAAGGTTGTCTGTTTGCCAGCAGAATTTCTTCCTGCTCAGGAGAGATCAGTCTTTGTTCTATTCAGAACTCAATAAATTGAATTAGGCCACGTCATAGAGGGTGATCTTCTTTACTCAAAAGTTCAACAATATAAATGTTAATTTCATACAAAAAATACCTTCACAGAAACATCCGGAATAATGTTTGACCAAATATCAGGACACCATGGCCCAGCCAAGTTGACACATCAATTAATCATCACAAAGAGGTGTGTGATTTATGTCTGGACTATTTCCCAAACCACCTGGCACAGGCAATTTAGAACATGAACCTTGCTCACCAGTCAGCTTTCCAAAACATTCCTTTCACTAAAAATATATACTTTATAAACATGTTTATTCACTTACATTTCAACTCAGTGCAAACACCTCACATTTATTAGTGGTTGTAATTTTATTTTTGGTGCGATAAGTAGGATAGGGATTGTTAAAGGAAAAAGTGAAACTAAGATAATTTATGCAAGGGTACAGGGTAAGGAAGTGAAAGATCACAAATCTAGAAGTCCAATTTTCACTCCTTTTATCCACCACAGACACAAACATGGTAAAACAAATCAGAGTGAATAAAACAAATCATTCCTGGAATTGATATGTAGAGATAAAGATTTGGACTTACCTTTTATGCTAATAAGTAAAAATGTCTTAGCTTTCCATATCTTAAGAAGATGAAAAAAAATAATTGACATAATTTCAGTTCTTATCATAAATCTAATTGTAATATTGTGCACTATTTAGGCTTTCTACAGTTTGTCTTTGTGAGGAATGGTTAGTCCAAAAGGTGATAAGGTGACATGAGATTTGAATTCATCATATTTAAGGCTTCTAATAATCATTAAGTTCACTAGCACGAGTCTCGTAAGAGGTTCACAGTTGTGAGCAAACCCAGTGGACCTGCCAGGCTTTCTAAAGTTAACACTAGCCAATTGCCCACTTCTGAGTTTAACAGCCAGTGGCAAAATCACACTGATGGTTTCTGTGTTGCTTCTAAGAGACTGCCAAGGCATCATGCAGTCAGCTGAAGCCAGTCTCAGGAAAATCACAGTCTTTATAGCAGTTTCAAACATACATATTATATAACTTGAATAGTAACAACGCAGTCTGAATTCATGGTGATAACTCTTTGAAATTCCTTTAAAGAAGGCATATTTCTGGCATACAGGAGGGTAATGTTAGTGAATCAGAAACATGTCAGCAGGAGAGGATTTGGATCAAAATGACTCCCTAGGACACTTTGGGAAAAAGCATATTTAATAATGATGACAGAAATTTAAAACAGCCTCTTCTCATTGTATCAGTCTTCTCCCTTGTAGCCACCTTTTACTAGCAAGCAGAAGAATGGGCAATTGACAGAACATTTCTATAACTTTAATAGGAACAGGAGGAAACAGATGTTGAACTATTAACCCTATCCTTTCTGGCATTTGAACTTATATTCAGTTTCTGGGAGGGGATTGAGATAGAGAAACCATGGGGCTGACTGGAAGTATGAATCAGGTACCAGCAGCTCAGAGGTATAGAGGACATTATGCTTGTTGGATGGATGATCTGTGGGTGAACTATAATACATCAAACATTCCCTAAATTATTCTTCTCTTCCTAGTCTTCTCTATTGATTTGTGTTTGTTCTGTATTTATATCTGCTGTTAAGAATGATACAAAAAGAAAGAAGACTGTGGATAGAGTCAGTACTTGAGATTTAAAAAAAAAATCTTAGCATTATTTGTTTGGTTGTCAAGTCTCACTGATTCAGAACAACTAGTGATTTCTTTCTCTCTAGCTTTAATTACATTTGCTGTCAGAGACATAAGCCATAGGAAAGGACAGGACAGCAACTTTATTGTAAGCCGATTCAATATCACTAAATCTCTTCAGTTTCTATCAGCTCTGGAATTATGGTTTTTCTCTCTAAAAATACTATATAGTTTACTTAAAGTTTTTTAAGTTTGACTTTTGAGTTGTAAAGTTACCATTTTATTCTTAAAACAGTGGTAGAGTGGAATCTGAACTACATTAATTAGGTGGTATTTAAAAAATATATACAAAGGAGTCTACAGATTAGAAACCACTGAGCATGTACAAGAAGTAAAATATGTGTTCGACATTTTATTTACAAACAATGAAGTAGACTTTAAGCAACTTCTGTTTAATACTTGAAAGAGAATCATTTTTCATATGCAGAAATCCCATTGTACCTAGAAATATTTGATTGATTAATTGTGTAAAAGTGTGATAAAAGTATATTCACAATGCCTTAATTTTCTTTGTGATATAAGATTAAGATGAATGTCCATTATCTGCTCAATATAAGGAAATATTTAACAATGTGGTTGTTAGATTTGAATGGATTTTCAAAAAAAATTAAACCATTTTTCTTTGATTTGGATTATATGGCCAATTGATCAGATATAAGTTAAGCATTGATTCCAAAAAATTTTTCAATTGTAGAGTTGAATGCCAGTGAGAATGAAGAATTGTGCATTGAATTTGATTTTTTGCTATTTGAAGAGCTCATTGATGTACAGAATATTCTCATTCATGTTTCCATCACCTCCTAAGAGGACTTTACCACTCCATTATCCACTGCTCATTCCTGAAGAGGTTCTACTTGGTGTTGTTCAAAGGGAATATCATACAGAAAGATTCAATATAAGATTTCAGAAAGAATGATCATGGAATCTAGCTTGAAAAACATAAATCTCATTTTGTTAATGCAAAGACTATGTTCAAAGAGGAGCTAGAAAGCCAGTGTAGCTTGAATAGAATGAGTGATAGAAATTCGAATATATAAGGCATTTAGGCCATGATTAGGAGTTTGAAATTTCTTCTGCATACGTTGAGAAGAGGGAAGACTTTGGCAGGTTTTGAGCAAAGGAGGGAAATGGTCTGATTTTTGCTTAAAATGTTCACTCTGGTTACTATGAAGAAAATTGCCTGAAGTAAAATGAAAGTGGAAGCAAGGAGAAGCACTAGAAAGCTCCTGGAATAACCTGAGTCATGAAGGTGGCTATGTGGTGAGACATGCTGGATTTGGCATATCTTTTAAAGGTAGAACTCTCAGGACTTGCTGATGGGTTAAATATAATGCAAAGGCATGAAAGCAGGTGAGAGGATCCTAGGTTTTGAGCTTGAACAAATATATGAAGTGTGGCACTAATTATTGATTATAAAACTAGACTAAAAATTTAATTGATTTAAAATTATTAAAACATGCAAAATATCACAGTGTTCATTTAATACCACTATTTCAAAAAGCCAGATAGGTTTATATGTATGATCAACAAATTATCCTGCATTGACATTAGACATGTATCATTAGATTGTTTAAGATAAAAATGTATTTGGGCTCTAAAAGACCACTCACTATACTTTGTTATAACATCTCTGTTGACACACTTAGGGTAGACTCCTGAGTAGATTAGCAATAAGATTGACTCAGATGACCTTATTGTCCTCATATCTGTCATGCAGTAGCTTTATATTCTCCTTTTTGGGACTCTTACATAATCAAGCAGTTATATTTCAAACAGGATCCTGTTAGCACTTTATTATTCTCTCTCTGGGAAGATTCAAGCTAAGACAAAACAGCTTTTTATTGCATTTCCATATTTCCATCTCATACTGCACTGAGCAAAGATGGAAACAAATTTAGAGTCATTTTAAGTGTCCATTTCTCCTATAATCTTAGATAGATATTATATCCAAAGAGCTAAAATAATAGGGATGAGAAATACAGCATAGGGAATATAGTTAATAATATTCTAATAACTATGTATAGTGCCAGATGGATATGAGACTAATCAGGGAGATCACTTTGTAAATTATGTAAATGTCTAATCACTATGCTGTATACCTGAAACTAATATAAAATAATAGTAACTCTGATTGAAAAAAAAAAAAGAGCTAAAGTAAAAATGTGATAGTTTCCAAATCTTTAATTGCAAATGAAGTGGAATTCTGGATCACTGAACTGGTTAATTTTCATTTATGCCCTCCAATTTTACTTTTCAGTAGAAGAAGGGTGATACATAATATAGCTGGTGCTATGTGTTTTCTTCTGGGCTTTCCCAGATAATGACCAGAAAGTAGCTCATTTGACCCTACTTTGTAATAAAGATGATACACACTGCCTTGTAGTCTAAACAATGATGTGCAGAGCTGTAATCACATCTGACTGGTAGGCGGACCAGTTGTCTTTGTCTTCAATCTCTCCTGTTGTATTGCTCTGAAGTTGTATTGTAATGACTGATAGAAGGTTTGAAGTTGTAAATTCAGGAGAAAGATTCAGTTATACAGCAGAAATGACAGCTTTCTTATAGAGTAATCCTTATGCATAAGTAGAGTGGAAACCGCACACATATGAGTGGTTTCAGGGTATAAAAGAAGACAGCCTCCAAAATCTCTTCTTACTCCCTTGAGGATACCCAAAATTATACAAGTGAAACTAATTTTTAACTCACACCTAAGTAAAGATGCAGACAACACGAACGTATACCATGTTAAGATCAAATGGCCATACAGCAGGCTTTGAGATAATGGGGAAGAATACAAACTATCAGACACTTGCAGCTGGGGAAATGGAATTGTTACCAAAGCAGGGGGGAAAGGGCATTGAATAAGGAAAAATTGCTCACAGCACAATTTTGTCTTGGATTTACCCTATAATTTTGTCTAAGTAGTACATCGCTCCCTGAGTTTAGTTGTCTCTATGCATCTGTAGTTTTATGTTGCTTTCTTTAAATTGTATAACATGTAACCAACAGAAAAACCATTAGAAAATTTACTATAGTTTCAATGTGGTCTATTACTACAAATTTATCTGCTTCTGAATGTTTTTTATTAATGAGGATTCCTTCTAAATACAGTGAAGTGGTTACTATAAGCATTTGGCAAAATTGCTACTTGGCTAGTTTGGCTGTCTTTGCAATGTTCTTAAACACTGCCATGACAAAATAAAAACATAGAATCACAGAATCTGTATATTTTAAGTTAAGTTTATTGCTCTTTTTCTTCAGATTTATTCTACCACAAAGGCAACTTGAACTGATAAAACCAGTTGGTTGGGATACATGTTCTATTTCCTGGCATACAATTTTCATTTCTACACTTAGCCTGTTTGACCTTATTTGAAAAATGAAAATACATCTGTTATTCTTCGACTCACAGTGATTTTTTAATAATCAAGTCAATTTTTAAAAAAAGTTTTTTCAAAGAGAAGCAAAGACTTCTAGACTGGCAGAGTAAGGTTGGTAGACTCTCCTTAGCAAACAACAATATGGTAAAAATTATGTTAAAAAATTGAGGTTTTTAAATTGTCCTAAAGGCATACATAGAATAGAAAAAATATTCATTTAAGAAAATCTATGAAATCTCAGTAAGAAAAGAAAGAGTTGTGGCATTTGTCCTGACTTTCTCCCTTACACTTCCCCTATCTGCACCCTAGCTTCCTGTTATAGAAACTCTATCTCGTTTATGTACAGCCAAGAAGACAGGGCCTGTGTTTCCCTCTGGCTCTCAGTGTGGGGCTAAAGTTTCACCCCTGGAATGGCAGGTCACCATTTCTCATCCCTCATAGCTCCGTGAACAGATAGGTTCACTAAGAGGACTAGTTTTCCCTCTCCCACCACCAACCACTGCTTAAAGGGCAAGACGTTTGCTCCAACCTGATCCTAACATTTTTACAAAAATGCAAGAGACCCAGAACAGCCATAACAATTTTGAAAAGGAATACTGGAGTATTCCTTTTTGAAATCACATTTTGTTATTTCAAAGTTCATCACAAAATTACAATGACCAAGACAATGTGGTATTGGCATAAAGATAGACATATAGATCAATGAAACAGAATTGAGAATCCAGAAATAAACCCTCACATTTCCAGTCAATTGATTTATGGCAAGGGTGCTAAGACAATTCAACTGGAGGAAGAATAATCTTTCAGCATATAGTGCTGGAAAACTGGATATCCACACGCAGAAGAATGAAGGCAGACCCTACCTCAAACCATAAACACAAATAACACAAATGGATAATAGACCTCAATGCAGGACTTAAAACTATAAGATTATTTCTCTTAGGGGAAAAAAATTTTCATGACCTCAGGTTAGGCAATGGTTTCTTAAATACAACACCAAAAGCATAAGTGACAAAAGAAAAAACAGATAAATTGGACTGCATCAAAACTTCAAATTTTTGCCAGGAACAACGTCATCAAGAAAGTGCAAAGGCAATGGATAAAATGGGAGAAACTTTTTGTAAGTCATATGTCTGATAAGGGACTTGTATCCAGTATATATATATAATGTTTTATATTCAATATTAAAAGCACTCAATAACATATTAAAAATGAATATGTAGGGGTGGGGTGGTGGTTCCATAGTGTAGTAGCGTAGTGGTTAGCACGTCTGCTTTACACACAGAAGGTCTTGGGTTTGCGCCCCAAGTGAAGCCCCAAGTGAAGCCACAGACCATATCCTGGGTGTGCCAAGCCCCAAGTGTATGCTGTGAGTGTGTGAGAGGAGACACCCCACTTCAGAAATCCAGTTCTTAAGGGGAAATGGCAACATCTATAGGTCAGGGGTGGAAGTGGGTTGGGGGATGGATTAAAGAGAGGAAAAAAATAAATATAGGATATGAATAGTCATTTCTCCAAAGAAAATTCATGGCTAGTAAGCACTAGAAATGATGCTCAACATCATTAATCATTAGAGAAATACACATCGAAACTCCAGTGAGATAACACTTTGTATTCTATAGGTTGCTATAATAAAAAAAGACAGACAATTGCAAGTATTACTGAGAGTGTTGAGAAATTGGAACCTTTATACATTACTAATTGGAATATAAGATGGTCTATCTCTTTGGAAAACAGTCTGGCATTTCCTCAAAATGTTAAACACAGAGTTCCCATATGATCTAACAATTCTATTTTTAAGTATTTACCTAAAGAAAAGGAAACATGTGTTCACACACACACACACAAAATGCACATGAATGTTCAGAGCAGCATTATTCATAATAGCCAAAGTAGAAACAACCCAAATGTTTATCCATGATGAATGAAGAAATAAAATTTTGTATAACCATACAATGGAATATTATTCAGCAATAAAAAGAAATGGATATAACTTGAAAAATGCTAAGTGGAAAAAAAGATCACATATTGTATGATCTCATTTACTTGAAATGTCCAGAAAAGGAAAATTTACAGAGAATGAAAGCAGACTAGTTGTTGCCTAAGACTGAGGATGGGGCAGGGTGAAGAGGCATGAGGCTATGTGCTTTTTTGTGTATGTGAGGGAATAAAATCTTCTAAAATTAGATCGTGATGATGGTTGCATAACCCTGTAAATATAATAGCATTGAATTACATGTACACTGTAAGTGAACAAATCATATTTATTAATTATAGCTCAAGAAAACTTTCAAACAAGTAAAACTGCCAGCACTGAAAAAATTTATGTAAAACACTTAAGCTTTTCATATTGATGTGCTTTTGATAATTATATTTATGTTACCCACAAGGAGAAAAGGCAAAAAAAGCTATTTTTCTTTCAAAACTGATTTTTGTCTCCATAAAATAATTTTAGGTGATTAAGCTATTTAACTTAAATAAGTTATGTTAAAGCCTAAGAAGTTCTCTCCTTTGGTATATTTTATGTTTTAATGAGGGA
Source organism: Eonycteris spelaea (assembly GCA_003508835.1). Taxonomy (NCBI): domain Eukaryota; kingdom Metazoa; phylum Chordata; class Mammalia; order Chiroptera; family Pteropodidae; genus Eonycteris; species Eonycteris spelaea. The sequence continues at coordinate 4,379,360 of PUFA01000095.1, forward strand.
ATAAGTCCATGATAAATATATGAAAGAAAAATTGATCTATATTTATTGTATAGAAGTTTTTAATAAAGCATCTACATCTGTGTAACTTGGTAGATTTTATTACCTATGACATTTAGACGAACAGACTTCTTAAACTTTTTTTTTGATAAATGAGTAACTTTTCATCTATAAGCAGCTTTATAATTTATTTTCACTTCCAAGAGTACATTTTCACAAAAGCTCAAATTGACTAAACAGTAAAAATGAAAGTCTAAATTATAATTCTTATATAATATGATGTTTGCTATTATTGAAATATGTTGAATACGCAAAGTTAATTCCTTTAAATCTTAGCTTTCATTTCTATTCTGAGACCATACACCTATATTTCTGTATCAGCCATGACTGTCAGATGAAAGTATCTTGAGTATAAACTCAAGAGTAGGTTTTTTGCCAAGCAAGACCAATTGAAGATGTGAAGAGAATGCATATGATTTAGTTGAATATATCTTTACTAAAATCTAACAATTAAAATAGTAGATATTAAAAATAAGGGAAATTATCATTTGAAGAAAGATGATCCAAAAGCAATTGTCTTCAATCTACAAATGTTTTTCATAATCACTGCTTAACTTAATCTGATGTTTCCTCAGTCTGATTAGAACTCATATGAAGAAAAAGTTCAGTTTTAAGCTGTTTAGAGCTTTTCCTTGCCTGATTCTGCTATATCCTGCTGGTCAAGGTAGTTTTTACAATTAACAAACTTTTTTCTATAAAGGATCACATCGTAAATTGTTTTTAGCTTTGTGGGCCATAAGGTCTTGGTGATAACCATTCAACTGTGCCTTGGTAGTGTAAAAGTGGCTATAGATAATCTATAAAGAAGTCAGCATAGCTGTGTTCTAATAAAACTTTATTTACAAAACCAGGTCAATGGACCATAGTTTGCAGACCTGCATTGAGCTCTGTATGCTTGGAACTCATGAATTTCTCCCTGTTTTAAGTTGCTATTTGCTAGCAACTTGGATGTGACTATCAGGAAAATGATTGATTCTTTTGAACATGGGTTAGGATGGTGACCTCATGATGATGTTTGTCCACCTAAATAAGCTGGCAGCATCACTAAACAAAAACAAACACCTTTTGGTATTCACGATGGGTAAGGGGATCTCTTATTGTTAGTATTTTTCCTTTGGAATGTTCATTACTCTGCGTTTTACTTTCAGGTTGTTAAGTAAATTCAAAAACTTAAGCTTTTATAATTTTTTACTTTTGACCAGAATGTTGTATTTGTGTTTATCTTTTGGGGCTTTACATTTGGCTTGTTCCTGGCTTGCCAGATTTAGCAAATATAAATGTAGGATTACTAGTTAAATTTTAATTTTAGATAAACAATGAATAATGTCTTATTATAAGTAAGCTTCATGAAATATTTGGGGTACCGATATGTAAAAATATGTTATTTCTCTGAAATTAAAGTTTAACTGGGAATTCTGTATTTTGTAGGGCAACCCTAATTTATCCTTCATCCCCACAATTTCAAAAAATATTCAGAAAATAAATTTTCATTTACCAACATAAGGGTTTCACCACCGTTCTTTTTTCCATCACTATTATTATTGCTCCAAGTGTCCTTTCATTTACTTTTCATGTATTTTGCCAAAGTATTTGTTTCCATAATAATTTGAGACTACCTATTTTAAATAAAGTAAATCGTATATGTTTTCTCTACCCTCGAGGAGCTTAGCAAGTGTTCTATGTAGACTTATTCTGTTTCTTGTCTCCTAGTTTTCCTGGCTACCCAACTAACCAACCAAATAGTCTTTCACTTTACATGAACCAATGTACTTCATCTATTTGTTAACTCACCCACTCTTTTTTCTAAGTATTTTACTGTTCCTACTTAGAAAATAATTTGTGCCTTACACCTCCCATATCTAGACAAAAGCGAGCATATATATTATTAAAATGCCCATTAATATTAATTTTTTCAAGATGTACATGCACATTATTTAAAAAGCAAAATAACATTAGTGGGCTAATGTTTAATAACAGCTGTCACTTGCTCCATTCTTTCTTCTCCTGATTTCTACCTTGAGATAACCAGTTCACATCTTTTTAGTTAATTGATTATTTTGATAAATGCCCTCTATTTATATTGCTATTTTTTGATTTTTAAATTTTATATATTATTTATTAGCCTCCTGTTACTCTTCTTTTTTCCATATAGTTATAATATTTGGTTATAATGTTCAATATTTACATATTTATAATTATATAACCATTATTCACAGATGACTCAAGAAGTGTTCTATGGTTACATATGTTTTCTTGTTTATTTTTTGCTTTTTTTTTTTAGAGTCAATGTTAATGCCTAGTGTCTTGTGCAGTTAGTCTAATATAATTTGTTTCATTTCTATGTATCTATTGTTAATTAATCTCTACAAGCCCTCTTCTAAATTTCTTTAAACAAGGTAGATATTTCACCAGCTTTATTTTCATCTTGGAGACATTTTTCTTGTACTTCTGTTCTCTTGTTTCAATTGGGAATGGTTCATCCCTACGTCTGCTGCACAGATTCATTCTGTGTGTTTCCTTAACTATCACCTGGAAATTTTTTGTACCTTATGTGTTCTATTTCTGGGTTCTTCAATCACCCGGTTTATTTAAAAAATTCTAGTTAGTTTAGGTTGTGTATGAGGCTCCTATGAGACACCTAAATGAAGGTGTGTAGTTAGCAACTAAAAGAAGCTTAGGAGTGAGGTCTTTTCTCTAGGTAAGTATTTGTTAATTAATTATATTAATATATGATCTATGTAAATAGTAGAGGTCATGAATGTATATGTAACTACCCAGAAAGAATGTGTGGATGAAGAAGAGATTTCTCACTGAGGACAATCTATAAATGTATACTGTCTGTTAAAGAGCCAGAAGTAGAATTAGGTTGAGGTGGCTCAGGCAAGAATATTAAAGGAAAATCAAGAAAGCATTAGGTAACTGAAACCATGAAGAAGAAAGTTGCCACCTTCACAAAAATACTGTTAGGTGATGATGGTTGTTGTATTTAGCAGCAAGCAAGTCACTGATTAAAGTACTTTAGGCAGAATTATGAGAGATAATTTAGTGGTCAGGTAATTATAAAATAGAAAATAATTATGATTATAGTTAAATGGTAATGAGGAGTTAGAAAAGGAAGAATTTGGTGCTGTAGGGAGGAGTGGAAAAATCAACAGAGTGAATGACAAAAGGATGGTTATTAATGCTTGTAGCTTTGTAAGCTTGTGGTTGAGAGTTCAAGGGCTTACTTTTTTTTTTTTTTATCATTTCTATGATAGCAAAACAAGAGTGAGTCAAGTTTAGATTTAGAGACAAATGTGTTTTGTGAAGAATGAGAGTAAGTTAAGAACTATTAGTATTTTTAGGGAGTATAGGAGGATTCAGTTCATATTGGTGAGCACAATTTTAAGCAAATCTGTCTATCTAGTTGTAAGTATTTTATAAGATGAAGCTACAGAGAAGACAGACGCTTTTGCTCATCCAAAGTTTGTTGAGTATAGGGAAGGAAGGGAAAATGAATAAAAGACACTAAGAATTCAAATGGAAGAGTGCAAAATTGCTAGAATTAGAATTACTAAGGATCAAAATCAATGAGATTAATAATCATTATGATGAAAAAAGAAAAAATATTCTAGGGGTCCTAATGAAGTTGAAGAATTGGTATAATAGGGAATGATTAAATAAATGAAGTTAAAGGTTGTGTTCAGTATGAATTTGTTATTTCAGAGAAGAAACTCATCCAGGTGATGAAAATATGCATGTATCTTTATGGAATGTGGGGCTGAAGTGATGTTGAAATAATTGAAGTGATATAGTGAAATAGCGGACTAAATTGGTTGGTGAATGGGTCATGCACATAAATATTAAGAGCATCCATGTTAATTGTAGGCTATATAAGAAAAGACAAAGTTCCAGGGATTATATCATCAAATGGCATGCTATTTCAAATGTGTAATCGTCTATGAGGAGATGATAAACCTGAGATCCAGATTCTGAGGCGTATATGAATGGACAAACAAACACGCTATTCACGAGAGTGCTTAGTAAGAACTGTTGAAATTCAGGAGTGTATTAGTCAGAATAGGCTAGGTGTAGCTGCTGAAACAAACAGAACTAGATCTCAGAGGTTTACTTACCAAAAGGTTAACACAGAAAAGTCAGTCAGATTGAGCTAACTCTAGGACAGCTCTCCTTCATGGGGTGGCTCAATATTCCTGAATATTTTCATAATATGTTACCTGCATATCAAAATAAGCTTCCACAAGTACCACAATAAAGGAAGCAAATATAGAGAATCATATACTGGCTTCTAAATACTTCTGCAAAGAGATACAGTGTCTATTCCACATATATTTCATTAAACCATGAAAGTTACCTGGTCATATTTAACTTCAAGGGGGTATCCATACATACATATTCAAGAAGGAAAAAGAAAATAAGAAATGTTGATGAGCATTAGTAATTCTTACTCCAAGTGCTACACAAAAATTTCAGTTAAAACATATAATAAAAAGAAACTTCATTAAAGAGGTGAGAGATTTTAGAAAGCTTGTTAATCATGGCATGCAAGTTCTAGGATGCACACAGTAAATGGAATTGAAGGTACTGAGCATCTTTTCATATGTTCGTTGATTATCTACATATTTTCTTTGGAAAAATGTGTATTCAGGTCCTATGCCTATTTTTAAATTGAATTGTTTGTTATTTTGGTGTTGAGTTATTATGAGTTCCTTTATAGATTTTGATTAGTAACCCCTTATTGGATATAAAATTGGTGAAAACTTCTCCAATTCAGTAAGTTGTCTTTTAGTTTTGTTGATGGTTTCCATTGTTGTGCAAAAACTTTTTGTTTGATGTAATTCCATTTCCTTATTTTTTTCTTTTGTTTCTTTTGCCCAAGGAGATATATCTAAAATAAATATTCTAAGAGCAATGCCAGAGCATTTACTGTCTATGTTTTCTTCTAGAAGTTTTATAGTTTCAGGTTTTATAGTTGTGTTTAATCCATTTTAAATTTATTTTTGTATATGATGTAAGAAGTTTGTTTAGTTTAATTTTTTATGTGTATCTGTTTAATTTTCCCAACACCTTTATTGAGGAGACTGTCTTTTACTCATAGTATATTATTGACACCTTTGTCATAGATTAATTGACCATATATTTGTGGGTTTATTTCTAGTCTCTATTATGTTCTGTTGATCTATGTGTCTGTTTTCATGACAGTACCATGCTGTTTTGATTACTATAGCTTTGTAATATAGTTTGATATCAGGTAGTGTGGTATCTCCAACTTTGTTCTTTTTTAAGATTGCTGTTGCTATTTGGGGTCTTTGTGGTTCCATATAGGTTTTAGAATTATTTGTTCTAGTTCTTTGAAAAGTGCCATTAGTGTTTTGATAGCAATTGTATTAAATCTATTGTTTGCTTTGGGCAGTCTAGACATTTTAATAATTTAATTCTGTGTATCCATGAACATAGTATATATGTTTCCTATTTTTCACTGCCACAGGTGGGTGTGGGACCCCCTGTTCTGCATCTCTGCCCTTCCTATCAGTCTCGACCTGATTTCTTTTGTGTATTCTTAGTTATAAGAGTTCTATTCAGCTAGACTTCAGGTGGTTCTCAATGATGGTTGTTCCCTAATTTAGTTGTAATTTTGATTTGGTTGTGGAAGGAGGTGAGCACAATATCTACCTACTATGCCAATCATAATGTCATATCCACTCAGCAGGAGTGTTTTGATGTGTTGAAACATTAGGGTGACTGATATGGGTTACAGGGTAATGAACTAAAGTGAACATAGAAAAAAAATTAGTGTCACAAGTCATTTGCATCCATTATTCTAATGGATTTTAAAACATTATTTGTATCAAGGCATAATGAAAATTTGCACAGTTTAGAATCCATTTGATTTTTATATACTCTATATTTTAACATTTAACAATATGATAGTTTCAAAATGGCATGCTGTCACAGTTGAAAATCACTATAGAAATTCTGAAGTACTAAATTACATGTAGTGTAAGCTATATGCAATTATCTTCGGAATTATAGGGAAATACTGATTTTCAAGGATGTAGATGACAATATTGTGATCCTGCAACCTGTTTAATGAAGTACCTATCAGAAGTATAGAACTGTTTCCTACAGAAGAACCTGAAGCGTGTGAATTCAGAAAGTTTTCTAAATTGTGTGTATGTATTATATACTGCTGAGACAGCTATATAAGGTAGATGGCAGCCCCATCTCTCTCTCTCTCTCTCAAACACACACACACACACACACAACACACACACCACACAACACACACAGAATTAAAGACAGAGCCCTACTGTTCCTACCATGCAATCCTGCGTGATTTATGGGAGTATATTACAAGAGATTGTGGCTCAGTCTACAAGGTAAAAGAATTTATGTAGGATTGGCTTCATATTTGGTACTTAAAACGATGAAAAAGGATATCATTAATCTTCTTATCTTCATTTGAATAGTCATTAAAGATGCTATTTGAAGTGCTTGCCGCATTCCTATGTGCACAGTGGGCCCGATGACTATACTTAAACACAATTACTCTGTGGCTTATATTTATACACCATGCTGTTCTAACAGCTGCTGCAGCACCTCTCTCAAATATGTGGTGCTTTATCATTATTTTTGATGCTATGGGTGGTTTTGCCAAGATATGCATCACATTTGTAATGGTAAGCTTGTTTATTACTCATAATCCTATGCTTCTACTTTAGGTTCAATAAAACTTGGAGGAGTTCTAAAAATTCCTTGTGTTATTTGTGTTAGAATCAGATTCCATAAATAGGAAACATTGTTTTAGGCTCAGTTTTAGATATATTGATGCCACCTGATTTGCTTCTTAACAAAGGCATTAGTTTCTTTTTTAAAAAACAATATCATGACGCAAATGCAAATTGTTTTGCCCCAGAAGCAGGATTTAGGGACAGTAATTTGCATTGCGTTTTAATAAAAATGTTATGTTCTATAAACAACTTCCTTAATCTGTTCTGGTATTATTAAGTAATTGACAGAGTTATTGGCAGTTCATAGTACTGTATTCAACTCTGCAAAACTCTGTATAATTAATTGCACACTGTATGTTCACTTCTGTGTACCTGGCTAAGTTCCTAGATGAGTAGCTTCATGGTTTTGGATACTGTCCTTTGTCTATTGACTTGGAAAATGGAAGAGATGAAAAAGGGCCATGGAGATTTCTTCTGGCCCTAGTTTCCATCAGTTCCTGTCCCTTTCCATTGCTCTTGTCTTGCCTGAAGGTCCTCTAGGACGTGTAGGTTTGGAAGGAATGTGGTGGTGCTTTTACTAATTTCCTGTGGCATTGATGTGAGCCAGGGAGGAGCACTGCTTTGGTGCAAAGCAATCCATGACTTTGAGAACCTGCTAGCAAACTCTAAATAAAATAAACATGACACTGATAATAGGATTTCTCAAATGTTTATTAGTTCTTTATATATATATATATATATATATATATATATATATATATATATATATATATAAATAAAGAACTGCCAATAACTCTGTCAATTACTATTTATTTATTTATTTATTTATTTATTTATTTATTTATTTATTTAACACACACATACCACACATGCACAAACCTTATTGCAAATATAAGATGTTGATCTCTTTTGCAGATAAGGACATTGAGGCACTTACAGTTTCAACAACTTGTTCATAGTCACCATGTAGTAAGTGGCTGCACAGAGGTTTGAACACAGGCAGTCAGGGAAAGTGGCAGCAGGGCACAAAATTCTTCAGAAGCACACAAGTATCCCTTCTCTGCTCCTTATTTTCTGCCTTCCATTGTCCTGCTGGTCAGAGTCCTTTTTGTGATGTGGTGCGTGATTTGCCTGCTTTCTTGTTCTGTTTCAGTTCTGCCCCATCTTTTTTGTGTTACATCATATTTCCAAGTCTGGCTTCATGACTAGGGCCACTACTTGCCCATTTAGCACCTTTGTTTAAATTAAAAATATTCCCTTCCTTAAGTCAAATGTTTTATATGAGTTTACAATGTGAAGGACTCTATGTTGAGGCAGTGCTGGCTGTGTGCACATTCATTCTCTTGCCCACTCATACCCGTGTAACTCAGTGTACACACCACTAGCACTGCACACATTATTTCACACTTCCACTACCATCCACTTCACAGCCCCTTTTGGAGGTTAGGAACTGGGTTCTGTGAACTCAGGCAGGTGAGGTCTGGCCATAGTTCAGCTATGTGCCTGTGCGTATGTGTATACATGCACGTGTGCACATGTGTGTGTGTGTGCATATGTGTGAGATCTCAAATGTGCACAGCTTTAAGGGCCAGTGCTTATATAGGAGGGTTTCTTTTTCTCTTCCCAAGATTAATCTAGAGGTCTCAGGATCTCCACTCCTGCTCTCATACACTCATGTAATTTAGCAAAAGTTTAAGATGTGCAGGAGGTGGTACCTTTGAGTAGTACACTATTTGAATACCTACATACCAAAACCGGCTCTGTCCTCACTTTGGGGAATTTTCCTTATGTGCATGTAAGAAGGTAAAGTCTGTGGCCTGCTGTTTATATAGGCTTAAATTTTATATACTCTTAAAATATTATAGTCTTACCATCACTGTTATTGTCATAAGTAATTCAATTTTATGTAGAAAATATCTTACATGTATCACCGCTTAATTTCCAAAATAACCCTGTGGCATAGTGGTGATCCTCATTTTACAGATGAGAAAATTGAGGCCCATAGAGGTGCCATGAATCTCCCACAAATAAGCAGCTAGTGAATAGTGGAGCAATGGTCGGGACCCAGATTAGTTTAACATCAAAGCCTGTGCTTTAAAAATCTGTAGAGGGTTGCTTCCCAATAGGACTATTAAAATAATGTGCACAAATAACTGTCTAACTTCCATTTAAATTCTGTCTGTACAGATCCCCAGGTAGACTTTTTTCTTGCATTTTTTTGTCAGTCTGAGAGATGGGATGATTCATTCCTCCGTTTCTCCAAAATAAGTCAGTAAAAATATAGAATGAAAGCGATCAACATATATTGATACATAATTGAATAAAGAACTTCAACTATTATGCTCCGAATATTAACCTCTCTTTTGAAACAATAAAGCAATTATGCTTTGTTAATAAACAAAAACATCTTATTGAGTGTAAAAGTTTTAAACTTAGGTTTCCCTCATGACGTAACGTCATCATGCCTGGATAACATGTTAATCAAATTTGTAAATCATAACAATCCCCTTAACAATTTATCTTTTGCTCATAGTCTTTTCACAGTACCTTAACACCCTGCTCACCAGCCTTCATCAACTATAGTTAACATTTTACACATATATACAAGCTAAACTTTTAAATTGATTATTATTATACTTGCGTGAGTTATAAATCTCTCCCAGACTCATCTCAGCATGTTTGTCTGAAGTCAGTGTTTTCCTGTCATCTTTTAACTTTTACATTCTATTCAACTATTTTCATTTTTCTCTACTTACCCAATCTTGTTACTAATTAATTATCAACTAATATCCAAGTCACTCATGTCTGAAACTAAAATCCATTTAAAACCCAGAAGCTCACTTATAATCCAAGGTTACTGAAACAATAGTAAGGAAAAAGATAAAGCCCAATTTAATCCTATTGTTATTTATTGAACACCATATGTACAGTAGTGGGTTCTAAGTATTACCTGAGGAAGAATAAGTAAACGAGCAGGGGCTGAGGTCAAGTGCGGAAGTGTTGACTTCTGTGATTAAGCTTTGCAAGAAGCTATATAAATCATGGAGGTGATCAGATGTTCCTAGAAGTGGGAATGTGGCTCGTGTATTATGTGATTAATGACATTAAAGAATTCTGTTCTATGTTGATAGAACTCATAAGTAGAACTATAATCTATGCAAAATAATCTCTAATGGTGAAATTGTAAAGGTTTATGAGAATAGGTTGACTGAAAAGAGAAATGACGTAAACGACGACAGCCAACAGAATGGTGTGAACAGAAGTAGAGAAGCTTGTGGTCCAGCATTTCACTACTCTGTCTGGTGCAGGTGCTATGTTTGATGACAGGAGTCACCTGATATAAAGGATATGGATTCTGAAGAAATTGTCCTATCAGATAAACAAAACAGAGGTATATTAAGAAACTCTGATTTTATATTCCAAAAGTGATGCTTTCATTATCAATGTATTTTTCTAGATATCTCTACGAGTCATGAAACACATATTTTCAGAACTAGTGTGAGTTCATACAAAATGACTAATAAACTATAAGTCAATAGAATTGGGAATTAGAAGTAGAAGACAGCTTTACCTTTTCTTACTGAAAGAAGACATGTATAAAGGTATTATTTCTATTTTGATAAAAGGTGTAATTAACATACTCTACCCATAGTTTCCAACTAAAGAGTTTTTGCCAATCTAAGGATTTTATGCTATAATGTAGCTTCAAAAGAAGCATTCAGGTTTTTTTTTCTTTTGAATACATTCTATTCCAGTTATACCACAGTATATTCCCCCCTTTAATGAACATGAAAAATGTACTACATTGATATTGCATCTTAGTCTTGATATTAAAATTGTAAAGCCAATAGACTATTAGTTTGACCACCCTTTGCCCCAAGTATCTTAGAAGAAATCGAAGTGTTATTTGTAAGAATTCTCTTAGGATTACTGCAGACTCTCCCCAGAAAAGTTTGAGAAGTTGCTACAAAGGAAGAAACTTTTCCCTGCATTGATTAGCAAATACTAATTCCATTATAAATATATATGCATGTTGACCTTTAGTTTGTTTTCCAGAAGTACAAATTTAGTAGAGCCTGCATGCTGTTGTACATGCTGTGAAAGTATTTTGGGGGCAGTGGAATGCTAGTGGGATATCAATCTACCCACTTCATTTCTGAGTTACTATATAGAGCCTTATTTCTGGCTTCTCTGTGGTACTGGAACAGAGCTCATGCTGGTCAGCAGGCCTGGGGTTTAAAGATTTCTTCATCTGGAGCCCTGCAAGCTTAAATAAAGAGCAGGTTGGAGTCTTAGACAAATAAAACATATACTGAGTGGCTTACAATGTCTTTCCCCTTTGACTTGAAAAACAAATATGCCTGCATTGTAAGACTGTGTGTACATTGATACAGGCATGGGTAATACAACTGCTAAATGAAAAAAGCAGAAACAAAATCCCAATTAATTTTTTCCATAGACAAAAAGACTAATTTTCATTTGTATGATTTTGAAGGGCTCTCTTAAATATGGTGCAGCCAATCAAAACATAAATTGAGAGATTGAATAATATAGCATTTAGAAAGACATTTTATATCCTTTTTGCTAAATTTTACTCTATATGGTCAACATTGCTTGTTGCTTCCATGTACTGACATGCCAGAGTTAGACACTGTGATATTGTCTTTATACTTTATATATATCATCTATAATTCTGACAACAACCCCTCAAGGCAGAACTTATTTTTCTAATCTTAACAGAGGAAACAAAACCTAGAGAAATTGAATATAAATTCCAAGTTCAAATTCTGATTCCCCTACGTACTCTTGATATAATCTCAAGTGACTTTCTTAACCACTTTGGGCCTCATTTCTTTATTTCTAAAGTGTGATGAGAAGCATATCTACTCATAGATTTATTGTGGAGATGAAATGAGTTAATTATATGGATAGATAAATGTTTATTTCTTGACACATAGTAAGCATTATACAATGTTTCTATTATTATTACAATGACACTATAATTGACTATGTTGTTTATTTCCCAGACATCTAAAATTTTTTCTATTTTTAAAATTGCATTGCTTTAGGTGTCTGAAATAACAGAGGTAAATGAAACAAAGAAAATCCTTGCTCTCATGAAACTTGAATCCTAATAGGAATGGACAGTTAATAAATAAAATACATAGTAAGTTCCATGGTGAAATTTCAAAAGAGAAAAACAAAGCAGTGAAAGGGGACAGAGGGTCAGATTCGGGATTTCTGTTTTTAAATATGATGTCAGGGAAAACCTTTCTAAGAAGAGAATATGTGAGCAAACACTATACCAAACACTATACATAAACAAGTGAAAGGCTGAGCCATGTGGATATCTGGGAGGAGAAGAGCATTCCAGGCCACGAGGGCAGAAAGTGCTTACCATCTGATATGAAGCACATAGCAAGTCTGAGCAGGCACAACATGACCAGTGGGAACGTAGGGGAGTGAGATAAAGGTGGCGAGAGTTAGCAGGGAGCCATAGCGTGAGATCTTATAGGGCCCGAGAGGTCATTGTAAAAATATTGCCTCTTAATTTTAGTAAGCAGGGGCATAGTAAAGATTTTTTAGTAGAAGAGTGATATGATCTGACTTATAAGTTTTTCCAGAATCTCTGTGGCTACAGTGTTGAGAATTCTCAGAAAGAAGCAGTAAGATCACTTGAGAGTCCATTGAAATAAGCTAGGAGGCTTGGGCCAGAATAGTAGTGGTGAAAGTGGTGAAAACTGCTTGAACTCTGGATATATTTTGAATATATGGTTGGTAGGATGGATTTGGTATTGGATAGGATAGAAGCGTATGAATGTGAGAGAAGCGTCAAGAGTGACTCCAAAGTTTTCGGCCTGAGAAATGGAAACAATGAAGCTGCTCTTCATTAAGAAGACCATGGTAGATGACCTGGGGAGAAGGATCTGTTTGGGAGTTCAGTTGGGATATTCTAATCTTGAGATGCCTATGAGACATGCATGTGGAGATGCTGAGTGGCAGTTTGAAGTTGAGAGCTGGAGATTAAATATGGGGTCATCAGCATAGAGGCAGTCTTTAAAGCCTTGGATGCAATTGCTAAGGAGTAAGTATAGAGAGAAAATAGGTGAGGTTCAGGGACCAAGTCCTGGGTTACTCCATTATAAAGAAATTGGTGAGCTAAAGAGAAACTAGCCCATAGACTGAAAGGTGTATCTGGTGAGCTATGAGAAAGTCAGGGGAGTATAAAGTTTTTGAAACCATGTCAAGGAGGAATAAGTGATCAAATGTGTCAAATGCTGCTGATAGGTTAAATACAAGTGACAATTTAGCATTGATTTAGTAATGGTGAAGTCATGTTGACAATGATAAGAGTAAGAGGAGTTACAGAATCATGAAAGCAAAAACCTTATTGGAATATATTTAAAAGAAAGTAGGAGAGAAATTGAAGATGGTAGTCACAAAAATTTAGTTCTAGGTGTTTACTGTAATGGGAAAGAGAGAAAATGGTCTGTAGTTGGCAAGTGAGGTGAAATCAAGGGACATTTTATGTTTTTTTAAGGGAAGAAATAATACAATGCCTGTGTGGTGGTAAAAGAGAGGCACTTGCAAAAAGTAACCTTAATAATGCAAGAGAGAGAGAAGAAATCAGCTGGAACAATATTCTCAAGCATGCAAGAGATGATGACATCTATTGCAAAGTAAAACAGTTAATCCTAGCTAGGAACATGGACAATTCATAGTAACGAGAGAGAAGGAAGAGAACATAGACGATAGATGAGTGGGTATAATAGTAAAACTGTACAAGTCACCTATTATTTTATTTTTCCCAGGGAAAATAAGAATAAAATTCAGGAAAGAAGGATGACCAGAGAGCCCTGGGCTTCCTATGGTAAAGATATACTGTAATAAAAGGCATTATGAAATTAGTCCTGCTGGTCCCAAGACTAGACCAGACCATCGGTGTCATCAGTGTTAGGTCAGGACAAAAGGATGGCTGTCTTACCTGGAGTTGCAAAGTTTTGGTGTTTTCACTTGATACTAAGCAATGAGTGTGCATGAAGGACTAAGGATTAGGCTTATTCTAGTACTTGGGGTCCCTCTGGATCCTGCAGATGAAAAGCTAGAGGCGGGCAGAGGGTGATGTTATTTGAATATGCAGATCTCCCTGGATGAGCCTTCCTCTTGCCCTTGTTGAAGGATAGAACTCTCCCCAGCCCATTGCCCCATAGTTCCTCAATACTTGTTTTTTTTAAAAAAGGCAAAAATCTATAAATTTGAATAAAACATAAAGGGATTTAAATACTATAGTAATGCTACAATAATAATATTGAGTAGTCAGTGTCCCAGGGATGATAAATGTGTCGATCTAGGAAGCCTCTGTTTTGGATTAATTTCTCATTCGTACTTATTTGATTCATAGCATGGGGCCAGGACTTTTCTATTTCAATTAAATTGATTTCCATCATTTAAAGATTATTTGAACAGGACAGATAATTTTGAAGACTTAGGGAAACTATCCATTATTAATGAGGGACTACAAATTATCCATTGAAAGCAGAAATGTTTGATTTTTACAAGATAAAACAGTATTCAAAACAATTCATTATTTATAAGTAACCATAAAATAATCAGATTGATATTTTTGTCAGAGATTTTATACTGTATACTCATTTTATAAAACAGCAACACTTTTTATGGGTCGCCATAGAGGAGCGAAAATAACATCATTTGATTTTTAAAATAGAGGTTCATCACAATGCTCCCAGAGAAGAGGTAATAATAATAATTAGCAGTTATTACATGAGGTAATAATAATAATAGTTAGCAGTTGTTACCTGGGTACTATGTGCCAGATATATTGTCTTCTTTATGCTTTAAAATTATTCCAGGACATAGGCATTATTAATTCCATTTTATAGATGAGAAATTTAAATTCAGACAGATTAGCAAATTTTGCTCAAAGTCAAACAGCTATCTAATGATAAGGAAGGGACTTAACTCCACATCTGTGCTTTCAAACTCTGCTAATATGGCATTCTTTCAATTCTTTCTACCTTGAACTTCTCACTCTAGACAAATCGTCCAGGACAGATTCGTGAGTAAGTAGAGCAGATGATTACTTATGCTCCAGAAATTTACTCTATTTCTCAGTTCATCATTATAATTTCAATCTTTGGGTCATGATATTTTAGTCTTTGAGAATCCACTTATTTTAAAATGCTATTACTTGTGGGAAGGGTCATTCATTTAGCCATTATCAGCTAACATCTTTATTACTAGACGACTACATAGCATTAATTGCCAGACAGTTTGCCTGAGTAGTGAACAGGATAAGATCAGGAGGTTGGAAAGAATTCTTAGGGAAATGTGGCAAGAGGAAGGAAATGTAAAATGATTTACCTACTTCACTATTTGATTGAGTGTCTTCTACAAAGTCACAGTAGAGAATTTTATAGCTGAAATGATCTTCACAGATCAAGCACTCTAATACCCTTATTTGGTAGATTACAAAACCTTCCCCCAATATCGCACACCAGGATGGAGGGAGAGGTAGAATAACAATTCACAGACCAGAACACTTCCTGTGATAAGGTACCCTACTAGGTTGTTGTCAAGTCATAGTTTGAATCTTAATGCACTTGCTCTCCTTCCCTATTTTGGGTCTGAGACATGTACTCCTCTTTTCTCATTTTCTTTCTGTCTTTGACATAAGAAGCACTGAACTGTCCTTTAGTTTTCAATACCTCCTACCTCTTTGTGAGCCCACAAATTCAAGGCCACTAACATAAAAACTTTACCCCCAGAACTGTGCAAAAGAGAATCAATTACTGCCACACTTACAGATCATCTAGAAAAAAGGATGCAAAACTAAATTTCATGATCTTGCTTGAAAAAGTTCCCAGTGTCATTATTAGAGATCCCATCAGTCATAAGAAAGTGCACAAGCAGCAATTTCAGAAATGCTCAGAGCCTATTAACTCACAATCGGCCATCTCAAATTCGCTGCCTTCTAATAAGAAACTCAAACTCTTCTTGGTTCACATTTTCTGGCAAGGTTTTGATTTTGGAGTATAAGTGGAAAACAATTAATAAAATATACTAGTGCTAAATAAAACAGAATATCAGATTTTTCTCTAGAAGCTATATAGAAAGACTATATAAATCTTTTAACCAAGCAGTTTTAATCATTCATGACCAAAAGAATCCTCAGAAAGCTATAAATCCCCACATATAACTCTATTAATTTCCAAACTTAATGTCTTGTCTATTCTACCAAACAAATAATAAGTTGACTCCCAATCAACTACCATTCATTTAACCAAGTTTAAATTCTTCTTCATCTGCTGTGCATACTAAGCAAAAAAAGAAATAAGTAGATTCAATGTCCTTTGAGGTTATGTGGAATTTGAAATTGTTGGTGGGAATTTACATATGAGTTAGTCAATAGGCCATTTGCCTGGGGAAGTTGTAGCCAGACAGATATTGACCTTCTATCTGCATCTGGTCCTCAACTTTGAGTCCAGCTCAGAAATCAAAATCAGACTGAACAAAATGACACGGGAGTCTAGCATCCCATTGTCATTTTATATAGGCGGTAGGCTTGTACAGAGAGGAGAAGGTGAATCTAGATGTAGACTATAGGGTTTAAAAATGCTTGCAACTTAACCTAATATAATTCTTAAAGACATTTTGGGTGCAGAGAAAAGAGAAGATAGGTTTTTTTAGTCCCCAGAAAAAAAAATCTTTTTACCAATAATGGTGGAAAGAGCTGTTTGTTTCCTCACATGGTTGGGACAGTTATATGAATATAGTTCTAACTGTGGCCATAAGCTCCAGTGTTTCTGCTCATGGTGACTTCAGTATTTCTTAGCAGAATGTTTAGCAATGTGGTGAGCAGCTTGTGACACCGGTCCCAATGAATGCTCTTCTACCTGGCCTTTCTGGTGTTCATGGCCTCATGTAATCCTTCCCCCTCAATGACCTTTGAGTGTGTTTTACCTAGTTGCTTCTAATGAATAGGATGTTTAAAAAGTGATAGATGTCACTTATGTGATTAGATTACAAAACGATTGGGACTTTCATCTTATTGGTATTCTCTCTTGCTCTCTCACTTGCTCCAATGAAGCAAGCTGCCACGTTGCCTATGTGGCGAAAACAAGAAAATAAACAAGGGAGGCTTCTGGCCAAGAACTCATGAAAAACTGAGGTCTCAGTCAAACAAGCTGCAAGAATTCGAATTCTGCTAACAACTATGTGAGGGAGCTAGGATGAAGGTTCTTTTCAGTTGAGCCTTGAGATGACTGCAGCCTTTAGAGACACACAGAGCCAGAGAACCCAGCTAATCATCTCCCAGATTCTTCAATCACAGAAGCTATGGGACAATGAATGTTGTTTAGATCAACTAAGTTTTGGGGGATAATTTATTATATTGTAATAGATAATTATGTATATTGTAATTAGGATTTTAGATTTCTTATGGAAAATACAATTTCTCTCAAAAAACACTTTTATTCCTTTATTCAGCAAATATTTATTGAGCACCTATTATGTGCCAGGCAGTTTTAGATGCTGGGTGTAGTCATGTTCATATAGACACAGATCCTTCTGGAGTGGGCATTATCTATTTAATCCCAAAGGAAGATTTTTGTGGTTATTAGTGTTTTCCTAGATAAATTCAATTTTCCTCATTCATTCATCAAAACTTTATTGGATGCCATTTCTAGGAATCAATGATACACTCACTATATCATGTGAGAAATAAAAATTAGCACAAAGAAATTATAATACGACAAATATAAACAAAGATCCTTAATCTGTTATGGCATTCTGCTAGGTGTTTCTGACTTTTGTGACTGAGCAGATGTCATTTTCTGAAAGATACAATAAAAGTGAAAGAGCAGATTTACTTTTAAATAGAATGAGTCTGCTTTTTGATTTGTTTGAATTTGGGAATAGCCAGGTAGACACATCAAGAAGGAACTCAAGAGTAAACTTTGGATTGTAGATAAATATTTGGATGTCATCAGCACGTAAGTGGCAGTTGAAACCATTGTATTGAAAGGCTTGTCCAGGGAACTATATAGGATGTAAAGGGGCACATATATTTAAAGAGTAGGCATTTATGCCTGAAGAGTTTGAATAGGTAAGAAAATGAACAAGAGGGAGTGTCTTTACAATATACCAGAGGAGAAAAGGATTTAATGAATGGGAAAGTACAGTGTTCAATTATATCAGTGATTTAAAAGAGTGTAAGATAAGGGTTAGGTGTCCTTTTTATATAGGAGCCAGAAGAGATAGATACCCTTAATTGAGAATAGCTTTAATGGGGTAGTGATGGCAGAAATGAAAATAAAGTAGTTTGAAGCATAGACATGCATAAAAAAAAAAAGAGTTTGTAAGATGAAACTTTAAAAATTGGATGTAATAATTGTAGATCTTTACATTAGTTGGTGATGGAAGTCTTTCTTTTTTATCTTCTGTTTGGATGAAAATGCTTTTTTTTTAGTTGCAGAACAGTAGAATATAACAAATTTTATGATTTTATATAGTGAATTTTATGTCTTTTTGAAGTTTTATCTTGCTTCCAACAATTAAAATACAATGTTTTGAGTGGTACTTATGTTGGATCTTTACATTGAAATTAGAAATGTTATTTTGGCACATGAAAGATGCATGAGCTCTCCTTCTCCTCCCTGACTATACGCCTAACAAAGAGTAATAGGAAGAAAATTTGAATTTGGTCTTTTTACTCATACTTAACAAACCTGAATTCATCTCTCTAGACTGATTGAAATAAATACATATAGAATAAAAGGTAGACAATTCTTAAGACTCAAAGAGAATTTTTGTGAAATTGTGAAAGTTTTCTATATTTTCTTTCTGTAGCTAGAATGAAATTGATTTAACAATGAAGAAGTAGTTGTGAAGAGAGGAAGTAAAACTCTGTGTAAAATAGCTTAAAAAAAAAGTAAATACCACCATAAGTCTGCTATCACAGTCGAGAGTGACAAAGAACAGCACTTAAGAGTAGGGGAGACAGCAGCCATCTGTACTCACAGACATAACCACTGTTCTACAACTAGCTGACATCTAATACATAGACACAGTGATATTTCCATTTTGGGTGTGTTCTTCAGAGTTAAATGGGTAGTTATAGAGCATCAGAAATTAAGGAAGAAACCATCTCTACAGGGAGATTGTCAAGATTACTCTGTGTTTCTCAGGCACCCCCTTACTGGTGGTGTGATGGCACCACTGACATTGTGGCAAAATAAAGACAGTAAAAGAGGAAACTAGTAAATTAGTCTGCCTGTTAAAAATACAGCTTTTTATTTTACATCTATGTGAACAGGAATGGATTTTTTTTTTCTGAGAACTGCCCCTCTCCCAAATCATGCCAAAGGAAATAGACTCAATAATAACTAGATAATGGAGGAATTTTATGTTTTTTGTGCAAGTAGAGAAAGGAACCTATAAATTATGTCTTTCCTAGGAGAAAGAACAAAGTAATCATAATTTTATACAAATAGACTAGAAAATTTGGAACTGAAGAGTATCTAGGTTAAATTGTTATCAGACAGAAAGGGAGAAAATATATATTAAAGGTTGGAATTTTGACCTTTCACATTTGCTATTAACCAGGCATTTAATTTTAATTATATGTAGTGGTTTTTTTCTTTTTAAAATTAAATTATTGGGGGTAACATTGGTTAATAAAATAATATAGGTTTCAAGTGTACAATTAATATATCATATGTATATTGCATTTTGTGTTCATACTCAAAGTTAAATTTCCTTTAGTCATCATATATTTAACCCCCTTTACCCTTATCTATCTCTTCCCCTCCCCCTTTCCTCTGGTAATCACTAAACTGTTGACTGTATCTCTGAGTCTCTGTGTTGTTTGTTTGTTGTTTTCAGTTTTTTTCAAATTAGTTAATTAATTTTTAATTCTTTAATGTCACCACATATTTGACCCCTTTACCCATCTACCTCCCTCCTCCCTCATCTCCCTCTGCCCTCTGGTAACCATAGTCTATAGTCCATGATGATGAGTCTCTGTTTATTTGTCCTGTTCATTTGTTGGTTTTAGGTTTATCTCCCACATATAAGTGAAATCATTTCCTTCTCCCTACCTTTCTTCCTCTTCCCTCTTCATTTTTGGAAAGTAAGGGTGAGAAAGGCATTGGGATACTAGCTGTCAAAATAAAATAGACAAGAGGGCAGATATAAACTTTTTTTCTTCCATTTCATTTAACAGAAAATAATAAAAGGTAGTAAAGAAAGGTAATAATTATTGACCCTCAGTATTATATTCTATTCTCTTGGGTAAGCACATAATTAGGTTGTTCTTTTAAAAGCATATTATGTAGCCGGCAGCAGACTCTGGTTCAGATCAGATAACTCCTTATGCAGGCAGCTTTTAAAATGCTCATCATGTACCAAAGGAACTTTTCTGGTCTATTGGGTAAATATGTATTAAAGTAATTTTTTAAATACTTATGTACTCAATAGGCTGGAAGTGGTCAATGGTTTAATGAATAGTCATGCATTTTTAAATGTGTATTATTATTTACGCTCTGACCCAAGTGAGAAAGTCTTTAAAAAAATGGCATATTCTTGATGACTGTGTAATTTTGCAGTAAAGTCTTAAAAGTGTTTCAGGAGAACAGGAGCCAATTTTAAAATTACATTATCTCATTGTCCCTTTACCTCATTTTTCCTGCCTGTTCTTCCTCTTATGGGCTGTATTCTAATAGGCTCATTCATGGCCCCCCTGCTGGCCTAATTTCATTTTCATAGATTAAAGCTGATTTACATTTGAATTGCAATTTTAGTATAGAATTTATTTTCTATTGATGCATAGTGTCTGTCACATAGTAGGCACATAGTCAATATCTGTTGAATGAGTTTTTTTTTTATAGTTTGTATCCTTCTTGCAAGCAAACATTAGCCTTATGCCTACTATATGCTAAGTACAGTGTTGATTATCAGTCATCTTAGCACAGGTAAGACATCTGCAGGTCATTAATAGATCCAAGATCAACTTCCAGTGAAGTCACTTATCAGCTACCACTTCTTTGACAGAGTAGCTCCCCCTCTCTGTATCAGTTTCCTCATCTACAAAAGGGGAAACAATAGCTCCAAGCTGGCAGATTTTTTATGGGGACCAGTTGAAACTTTATATTGAGCACAGTGCCAGATACCCAGTGAGCTCTTAGTCAATGCTTTTTCGATTTTGACCTGAGTTCCTGTGCTAAAACTTGAGGACAGTCATTTCTAAACAGCAGAGGCATCCAGGCTCCACAGTATCCTAATCACAAATATCAAGAACAACATTTTAATAACCCAATAAATAGGTACCATGCTCTGAAGTTAGAAACAGGAGTATTCAATAATTTTCAAGTCCCATTTCCAGATGGGTACCCCCTATGGGCACTGATCTCTCCGCATCAACACCTGTCTGAGGATCCAGAATCTTTTGTGCTTGTCTCCACCTTACCTTCTATGCTGGCTTCCCCCTTCTCCCACAACTTTTGGGTCTTTCCCTCCCACACTCAAAATCTTGCGGGAGTAGAGGAAGTTAGACTTTAAGGTCCCTTCTGAATTTCAGAAAATTTTGCAAACAAACGTCCCTCCCAAAAGTCAGATTTTCTAAGAGCAAACAGGGGTAATGATATCTACTGCAGCACAGCACAGTAAATAGGGCCTTGAGAATAAGCATTATTAACATGCTCACTGAGCTGCCTCGAATCCTATTTGGAGGGAAGTGTGGTATAAATAAATAAACATGCTCCCTGGATCTTTACAGTCGGAGGTTTAGTGAGTCACTTCAATCTTGGAAAGGCATTAAAATTGCTGGTACATAATTAGATTTGTTTTGCTATTAGGTGCAGATCTCTAACTTTTTCTGTGTATGCCACATTCATGAAGCAGGAGCAGTCTTATCTTGGTGGAAATGCTATTAATGATGTGACTCTTGGGACCTGAAGGACAGAGGAAAAGAACCAGAGGATGCAAATTCTTTTGTTTCCTCCTCTTCTCACTGAGTGCCTGTTTTTTTCAGCAAATGCTGGGTAAATGGACAAGCTAGTAGTTCAAGTGCTGATTGTTATTGTGTTGGCACAGGGCCTCTGTTCATCACTAAGTTGTTTATCCTTTACATTATTCATGGTCTTAGACCAGAAGGCTTTGACTTGTCAAATGAACTAATTTGAAACAGAAAACCTTATGTTACTTGCTTTTACCTATTGGAAGAATATTTTTATATATCCTGGTATGCTGTTCTAAAATATTGTTACATATGGCTATATAATATGGTTATACATGACTTTTTAATAAGAAATTATTTTTTAAGTCATCAACAGCAGAGAGCAATTTTTTTCTTTTCAGTAAAAATGGAGAGATAGAGGAAAGTTAGAAATCTTTCCAAATTATTACATAAAGAAAAAAATCAGAAATATCTTGGAAAAGACAATGTTGCTTTGGAGAGATCCTTTTAGAGACAAATTAGGTCCCATCAAAACTTTGGGACACATATAAGCCTTGAGACAAAGACAGCAACCAAAGTGGATTTTGGGAATAAAGAATCCAGAGGCCAGAGGGGAAACTTTTGGTTTTGAGGTCAGCTACTAGGTGGATTTAAAGGGGAAAAGGGATTATAAGTTTAGAAGGAAGTATCAAGTTCAAGCTCTGGTTTTTTCAGGCAAGGGAACACAATTTAATTAGCAGAAATATAGTTCAGTTTGGAGATAGCCAGGAGGACACAGCCTGCCCTGTTTGTTAATGGAATAGCTTATCTCCTGCAAGGTAGCTGAGAGAACAGATATCAGATGGGTTAGGTGAAGAATGCATCACTACAGCCATAGATATAACAGAAACTTTTCTCAATGTAACTTCCGAGGCTCTTGCTTCAGGATAAGACAGGGGCGTTCACAGAGTGCTCCTTGAAGGAAATGAGGTGGTGAGAAGGAGTTAACATGCATGGCATGGATGTATTTAAAAACAGGGGCACATAAAAGGGGCCTAGGAGAAGGTACAGAAAAGATTGCTTTACAAGAAAAGCAGGTGCATGCCAGAGGCAAGGATATTATATGATAAACAGAGATGACCTAGATGCACTCAAAATCTATAATCTCAGATAAGAAAAGTGGTTCTGGAATCAAGACCAAGAGGTCGTAGATGGCCCTAGGAGACTGAGATTCTTAAGATAAATGTGTACAAAATAGCAAAAAGGTAGATGTTTCTGTTAGTGGAATACTGATAGGCATACTTCAACGTAACTTGCAGTCTTTAGGGAAAAGCAAAAACCGAATGTACAATTGGTTGGGAATAAGTCACACTTTGAACACCTTCTTTAGATATTTCTGGAATCAGTATATCTTCTACCCTTTCTATTCATTTAGAAAACCTTATTTATTAGGCAGTGATTTCTCCCTTGGCTTTTGTCTGGCTGTGGGGGAATCAGGTTGTGATCAGATTTGATTTACTTTCTCTCTTCCACTTCATATGACCTAACGATTTCTGCCACTTGTCAGTTAAAAAAGAATTTTGTTACTTTTTTAGCCAAAGGAAGAAATTGTACCAACATGAGTATTGTCTTGACATGGGTTCACTGGCTTGCCAGGTGTGTTTGAAACATCCTTTGCCTCTCAATGCTGTAGGCCTCAGACCACAGGAATGCTTCAAGAAAGAAAAATAAGAAGGCTGCCCTGTTTGGGAAGAAAATTTTGGATTATTTGTCTCTGGTCCAAACATCTTGTTTTTATAGTATTTATAATTTCTTAGGACTAGAAGACTGACACCCAGATAGCCATTAGTTAGTTATTCTTCAGTAAGTCTGAAAAGGTGAAAAATAATCTTCTCTAATGACTAAAAGGCAAGGGTGTGGGTGGCGAATTCAGCTATTAAGTAAACCCTGGGATTGACAGCCATTCTGCCTTCTTTGGTGGCATTTATTGGTAATATTGAGAAGGCATGAACTAGCCAAAACCAAGGTCTAGGGTAATAAGCTTTGTTTTTTATCTTTACCCCTGTTCCTTCTTTATTATTATTTAGTGTTGTGCCTCCATATGGGGGAAAGAGGAGGGTGGGCAGTTATCCTGTGGATTATAAGATGTTCTGGGTATCTTAGTGAATGGCTTTAGTGAGAGTAAAAATCATAGAGTGTGGGAGTACATGAGTGGTAAAATGGCAGAGACAGGGCTAGATTTAATTTTAAAAGAATGAATAGAATAGAAATACAGAGAAGATGTGGAAAAGTCACTTCCTTTTTTTTTTTTTTTTAAGGTATGAGGCCCTTTGCATGTTTGAGGACAGAGGAGAAGCCTGAACATAGGGTGTAGGTAAAGGCATTAGTGTGAAAAGGGAAAAGTATCTCCTGACTCTGCCAATTACTAGTTCCATGACAATAAAAAATATATTCATTCTTGCATGTTGTATTTTTAATTTTTATATTAAAATTGGCTTTGAATTTAAGTCAGCATTTGCAACCGGGGTACACATCAGAATCACCTGGGAGCTTTTTTCAAACTATGCTCAAGTTTGCGTTGGCACTTGTATATATTTATAAAGCTTCGTAGATGGATTGGATATGTATTTTCTGTGCATCAAGAATCCAGGCATGACTTAGCTGAGTCACCTACAAAACTTAAGGGGCCAATTGGTTTGGGCTCATTTGAGGCATCATCGAGGAAGGATTTGCTTCAAAGCTCATGTGGTGTTGGCAGCGTTCAGTTCTTTGTGGGTTGTTGGACTGAGGGCCTCAGTTTCTTGCTGAGTGTTAGTCAGAAGCTACCCTTGCTTCCTTACCATCAGAGTCTCCCCTACACGGCTTCTTACTTCAAAACCATAAGGGAAGAGACAGTGTCCTCACAAGATGGGCATTACATTTTATGTCATTATTTGTGTACTTATAAAAAAATGTATACTGTCATCTTTGCTGTATTCAATTGATCAGAAACAAGAATAGTTCCCACTCTTACTCAAGAGGAGAGAATAATCAAAGATGTAGACACCAGAAGGCAGGAATCCTGGGGACCACCTTAGAGTCTGTCTACCACACCTATTACCTAAAATCCTTTCAATGCCTCTAATTTTAATTGCTAAAAATGAGGGAAGGGTTTTCACTTATTTATTCAATGAATACTTCATATTCCATGCCAGGCACTGTCCTTAGGTATAGCTCTTCCTTTCAGTGACAGATATATAAGTAATTAAAATATAATGAACTCTGTAAGCAGCATCTGGAGAGCCTAGGCATGCATAATGTTGACAGGGGTAGGTTTTGTAAGAGTATTAAAGGAATGGTTTGGTGCAATGTGAGTGGGAAACAGTATTTACCAAAAAACATCATTGCTTTGTGGAACTAAGTGAGGCCACACAGGCCTCATTTGCTTTTTTCATGGAAAGAATGATAAGGACAATATAATAGCCTTAGAATGTTTGAACCAAAATATTTGGAAAGAAGTTCTTGTTATGTCCATTTGAAAATAGTAGAGAAATATGGACTGGAATCTATAACAACTAAAGAAATTAATTGCTAATGGGAGAAATATGCTCAAAGGATACTGATCAACACTGTTGAACCAATGAATCCATGTCATCCTGGAGGACAATCCCTGTTGTCATGACAGAGCTTGTTTTCATCAGTAATGTGAATGAATGCAGAGAGGGCATAGAAGCCAGGAGGAACAGTGACTACAAATGATGAGAGAAGCAAAATCCAAAATGGTGATGTAGTAACAACAGATCAAATCTAATAGGACATATTATTAATAATAAAATATCTTTCTCTTAGGACCAAAAGTTAGTATAAATTTGTGGGAAATGGTTTGTCAATTTAGGAATTTTAGGTTATTAAGTTAAATGTGAGCTATATATGTCATATGGATGTCACAAAGAAAAGTACAAATAAAATGTTAAAATACATTTCTTGAAGTGTATCATCTAGATTGAGAGAAAACTAGTTTTGATATTCTGGCTACTAAAAAGATTTTGTATGAAGAACTTCATCTGTAATAGGATACCTTTTAAAAGCAAGTATAGACAAACTGCTATCTGTTCAGGGGGCAAGAACAGAACTGGTGAAAAGGATCGAAAACTTTGTCATATAGGAAAAAGTTGAGGAGATGAAGGCATTGAGTCTGGAAATGGGTTTTTCAGATGGGAATCTACTCAAAAAACTTTAAAAAGCCATCTTGGGTGAAGTAAATTAGACTTCTTTTAAATATCTTCAATAGAAACACATAGGACCAGTTTCTGGAAATTGCTGTGAGACTTATTTTTAACGAATCTCTTGTACTCTGAACGGTAAAGTTGGAATAGGTTGCTTTAGAAAGTGTGTTCACTGTCATTAGTGAGGTGGGGGGGGGCAATAATATAACTTGTTAGAGTGTTGATTAATTCAAGAGTTAAATAAGAGTTAAATATGTAGTTGAGCTGGACAATGACACATAAGATTTCTTCACGACCTACGATTAGTAGTTTTACGCTCTGTCATCTGTAGAGTTTTTAAAAAGCTATATACACCTTTGTTCAACTCCAGCCCTATTGTATAATCAGAATTATTCTATACATTCTTTTCCTACATAATTATTCCTATAATTTGAAGAAACTCCCCAGGTAAATTTTCAGGGCAATCAGAGTTGGCTGGAGAAGTATACAAAGGAGCATTTGAAAAATGTCTCACACTTACCTTTCTCTTATCACAGTGCTGAAAAACACACACCATTAACTGTTTTACTTTTCTCCCCTCACTTAATTTGGTGGTACACATTAAGTGTTATGTGTTGACTCCAATTCTCCCCAACAGAAGATTGTAATGGAACAAGCATCTAAACGAAGAGGTTTGGAGTGAGAAAAAAAGATCAATTCAAATTGTCTAACAGGAAGGGAAAAGGAATTCAGAAGGTTATACATGAAGAAGATATCTTAAGGATAAACTTCCTTTTTCTATGAAGTATTTTTCCAGGAAATGTATTAGAACGATGTGCTTAATTAAGTAAAATGGAGCTGTACTGACTTTCTGGGTTCTACAATTTATCAGCTAATCTAGTGTTTTTCCAACTGGCTTCTCTGTGTCATTGGGACACAGAAATGATGATGTACTTTATTTTCTCTAATTTATAACTTCTCTGTGCTTTCCCCTTCTGTAAAGATGACTTACTTATGAAAGTGTTGATATGTGAAAAACTAGAGTAAACAAAATTGTTTAAAATAACAATTCATAAAGAATCAAAGCACTTTAAGAAATTTCAAAATTAATAGGAACAGCTTTTATACACTAAGGGGGACTATATAAATTATAGCAAAATTTCTGACATTTATAACTTTGAAAAAATTAGAAAACTTTATTATAAACTACTATTAATCAGATTATCATGTTTAAAGTTAAAAGGGAATCTAAAAATCATCTTCAAAGATCATACTGATATTTTTTCCCTAGAAGACTTTCTGGAAGTAAGAACTTTCTGGTGCATGTTCCTTATCTCCTGACATTTGGTATAAACAAGTCACTATCAACTACTTTGACTAGCACTGATCTAGTCAATGCCCCCCCCCCCCTTTTTAATAAATGAGAAAATAAACTGAGAAAGGTCTTAATAGCCTTGAAATAAATCTTTATTCGAGTATCCAGGACTTATATTAAAGGTAATTAGACAATTTTATCATTATCTAGGATTTTTGAAGGGGGACATGGGATATTATTTTTATCTCTATTTGGAGAAAAATAAAATTAACATGTATATGAATGAGAAAGCTTAAGATTGTAAAATGTCAGTTCTTCCCAAATTAATCTAAAAGTATAGTGAAATTTTATTTAAAATTCCAATGTAATAATTTCAAGAATCAAACAATATATTTTTGGAGAACTGAATGTCAATGAATGACTAAAACAAAAGTAAAAGTAATGTTGTTTTACCAGACAATCATATAATCAGATTATATGTGTGTGTATATATGAAACACATATATATGTACATGCATAATAGTGGTGGCTTCATAACTAAGTAGAAAAAGGATTATTTAATACATACTATTGGGAAATGGACTTTGCCCTTGTAACTATAAAAAACTAAAATAAAAAAATGGATTAGAGACCCATACATGAAAGGAAATGTTACAACTATTAGAACAAAATTTAGAAGAATATAATTATGACCTTGGATCTGGAATAGATTTCTTAAACAAGAAACAAATGGATTAATCACAAATACAGGAAGATTAAAAGTTTTGAGTGCAGTAACATTAAAGACTTCTATTTAACAATGGGTACCATATGTAAACATTAAAAACAAACAAATAACTGGAAAACATGTTTTTAAAATATGTGAATAAAAAACAAAATAAATATGTAAATAAAGGAAGATTAAAACTTAAAAGTTTTGAGAATCCCTGCAAGTCAAGAAGAAACTGCCAGGCAACCCAATCCAGAAGTGAACCAAGGGTATGAATGGAAAATTCACAGAAAGAAAACTTAAATGGCTAATAATTATATGGAAAGAGCTCATATTTATTAGTAATTAAAAAATTAAAATAAGATAATTTTACATACTCATTAGAAGACTGAAACTTAAAAATCAGATGGTGTCCAGTGCTAGCAAGGATATGAAGGAATAGACACTCTCATTCACTTTTGGAAGGAAAGGATATTGGAGCAACCATTCAGGAGACTTGAATATTTAGTGAAATCGAATATGCATAATTTACTACAGTGTAGTACTGCTCCGTACTATACATCTCAGAGAAATTCTTAGCTCAAATAAGCCTGGATAAGAATGTATATCAGAGCACTATATATAATAGGAAAGAGTTTGAAACAATGGAAATACCAATTCATGTTCAATAAGACATTATTATATAAGAAAAAATAGAATAATACATCACAGTTAAAAAGAATGAACTCAATCTAAAGCTATCAGTATGGATTGATAGAGCATGTATATGTTTTGTGGAAAAAGTGAGCCGAGTTAGATATGTAGTACAATACCACACATTAAATTTCAAACTCGTGTCCAGATTAGAGTAGGGAAAAGAATAGGATGGGATATCGTGGTTGTGAAGATGAAGGGAATGAAAATAT
Organism: Eonycteris spelaea; assembly: GCA_003508835.1. Taxonomy (NCBI): domain Eukaryota; kingdom Metazoa; phylum Chordata; class Mammalia; order Chiroptera; family Pteropodidae; genus Eonycteris; species Eonycteris spelaea. Next base: position 4,408,214 of record PUFA01000095.1, read on the forward strand.
TTTTTAAATGTGAGGATATTGATTATTAAAATAACATCCACAAATTAATAATTTATAAATATGAGGCTTGAAAAAAAGAATGCAAAAAACTTATAGGGCCTACTCGCTATAAGAATTTGTGGACTCTAGTCCCTCATTTTGTGAAGGAGTCTTTTTTTCTCTAATTTCTGTGATCATGCAAAAGTACCCATAGTTTCAATGCTCACTTGAATTGAGAAAATAGAAGGATCACATCCTAGAGGTAGTCTTGGTGGATTTCACCTTAGAGAAGGATATATAGCTTGAGAGTTTAGAAAATGTCCATATTAGCTGGAATAAGAACAAGGAACAAAATTTAAGAAGAGTCAATAGTATTTAGGCCCAATTACAATAACTGGACTAGATCCAGGAACTGTTAAAAAATAATATGAAATCAAACCTAAATGCTGGATGCAGATGGAGATGTTTGGGTGGTAAAATCAATACATTTATAAAAATCAGGGAAACTACAAGTAGGAACAGGGCACTGGTTGGATTATGGAGGGAATGGTTGCAAGTGCTGGATGGGGAGAGGTGTCTGCACAGGTCAAAGGACCTGAATTGGGGAGAAAAGGGAGAAGCAATATTAAAAAATATATAACCTATAAAAATAGGTAATCTATTTTTGTAAACCCAAACTCAAGCCAATTTGAATAGGGCTACTTTTCCTTCCAGCTACCTTGTCGATTTAGGAAATTCCAATAAGGAAGTTATTTTTAAGGACTTTTCTATTAAACTTCCTAACCTCTCAACATAGGGAGATCTATTATAAAGGTCACTGTCTCCCCTAACAAATACTCTTTCCTTCGCTAAACTTTAGACAGAATCCTTTGAATTCTCTTTTTGACTAGGCCCTGTCCTTGGGCCCTCTCTTCAGTCTGCTGTGTCCAGTTTTAACAAGAATCCTATTAAGTTTACCTAGATGTCTCCCACTCTTGATACCTGATCACCCTGGCTTGATAATTCTTGCCTTTGTCAAGAATACTATTGAGTCAATTTAGAAAGAATTTTCTTATCCTTGATACCTCTTCCTAAAGGCTATAAATCTCAGCTATTTTTGCTATATTTGAAGTTGAGCCCAATCTCTCTCCTCTTGTGATAGTCTTGACATTGGTCACAAATAGTCTTGAACAGAGTCTTCCTTACCATTTTAACAAGGGTCAGAATAATTTTTTCTTTAGTATCCAGAAACAAGAAGCTTTAATGATTAATGGTTGTCATGAGAAGTGAAGGTAGGGTGGCTTGGGATTATAGGGAATAAGATTATACTGCTCACTGTATGCAGGAAATCTAACAAACTCCAGGGAAATTCCCCTCTTTAAGGGATGTCTGTATTAGAGATTTATTTCATGACTGTAAGGAAATGTAAATCACATCAAATACAGATGAAGTTATATGTCTTCAAGCTATTGGAAGAAGATCTATGGGCACAAGGATAGGTGATAGAAGGCATTGTTTCCTCATTCCTTCTGCATCAGGACTATATGCTGTCATCTGTTAGTCCCTGATCACCATGATTCTGTATCTCCATATTCAAAATGATAGTAACCTCTTAAAAGGAAGCAACTTCTTAGGCAGTTATGAAGAAGTCCTGCTACTCAAGTAATCTCTGACTTTTGACTTTTCCTGTAGTGCTGTTGCAGGTTGACAGGAAGTCTGTAAACAGAAGGATAGCAGCAAAATATTCTGCCTCTTATCATCCTCTCTGATTCAGATAGTTTTGCTGCTTTCAGAGTTTCTTTTTCTTGAGCTCAAACAGTGGAGCAAAAGGCTTTGGCTCCCCACAAAGGTTGCTGGCCTTCTGGCCAGATATAAACGCCTGTCTGTATTGTCCTTTTTCTGGAGGTGAAAAGGAAGGTAAACACTTCCTCCTACTGAGTCTGGTTTATGTGATTGATTCTAGGACTTCCAATTTGCAGGACAAACGATCCATTAGTGGAAATGGGCACACAGGAAACCTCAGTGCCAATAAGTTAAGTACCCATCGCTGTACTCAGTGAACAGTCTGCTGATCTCAATTGTAGGCAATTAACAGTGATTAGCAAATGCGTGCTTGGTGGGTGGCACAATGAGGTTCTTCTTACTGATGAGACAAACTCTCAAACAACCCAGAGAGATATTGCCATGAAAATGCAACAGAAAAGCTCAATCGCTGTGCGAGGGGGTCTGACCAAAGAGGGACTCTCGTGAATGTTTTAATTTTGCCTCTTAAACCTCTCATTAACTTTCAAATAATCCAGTAATATGTGGGGAAGGCCAGATACTCATTTAGAATCAGATACTCTTTATGCATCCTGAGTTAGAGAAATTAGAACAAGAAAAATATAAATCTCTACAAAATTGTGCAACCCTAGGGAACACAGCTTTTTCTTACTTATCTTGGTATTTCCTTCCAACCTGACACAGTGCCTTGCTCCTAGAGGGTCTCAGTAAATGTTGATAAAAGTGAATTGAGATTAGGTTTCCTTGTCCTAGCTACTTGTAATCATGTTAGCCTTTTCTTGTCTTTTCTATTATTTTATTTTTTGCTTTATAAAATTTTTTCTACCTTCTTTCTCTTCCCTTTTTTGTAATTAAGACTATATTGTGGGGTTTTGGGGGGGCGTATAAAATACATTTGAGAGATTTGTAAAGTGAAAATTAAATATTTTTTTATTTTCCTATTGACTTTTATTATAATTTCAATTTCATAGTAGTAGTCTCATCAAAACATTTGGGCTCAAAGGCATGCTAAATAAAGAACAACTAATATCCATTTCAAATAACTTTCTGCTACTGGCCATACACAATAGTGGGAGATTATTCTCCTTAATAGCAAGAAAATAATCAAGTGGACAATTAATTTACATGTTTTTTAAACACACACCTATTAAATCACATTATACAATTCCCATTTTCTTGGGAGTCCTCACTGACTTTATGAGACTTGGATGTCTAACTAACCACGTGAGCTATACCAGGTATTCAGAGAAATTCACTAATTGGAAGAATCTCATAGAAATACTGTTTTTAACAAATGCAAGCTGTATCATTCCGCTATTAGGTGCCGAATGCTCTGTGAAGGCAAGGACTATTACATTTTTACTATAAACTCCTCAGTGCCTAGCATAGTGCTTGACTTATATATAGTAGAGTTGAAAGAATAAATTACTTAATTACTTAATATGAAAATAAAGCAGGTATTTTTTCCATAAAAAAACAGAATATATCCATTCTTATTTCTTGTTAGAAATTAACCAATCACTACTTTAAAATCTCATTTAAGCCTGTCCATAGCCACATAATGGAAAACAATGCATTATATCACCAAATCATTGGAGATCATGGTTTAAGAAGGAACACTTTGCTACTAAAAGGATACTATTGCTCAAAGTATAATTTGAATAGATGATATGACCTACAGGTAAATTGTGCATCTCAATATCTAAGGCCAAGGTGAGAAAGTGACCTTAATTAAAGCTAACAATAATCAATGCCTAGTGGAAGAAACTAATTGTTACTTGATTCGCTAAAATTCAGGTCAGATTATCCTTGCTTTAATAAAAAAATCCTTACCTCTGTTTTAACTATATTTTCATCAAGCAGTTATTGTATTATAAATCCAGTTTTCTTCTTCTTAATTTTTAGCTACTTTATTGAAGTATGATTGACATGCAAAAAGCTGTATACATTGAGTGTGTACAAATTGATGGGTTAGGAGATAACTATACACCCAAGAAACCGTCATTACTATCAATGCCATAAACTTATCTATCACCTCTAAAGTTTCTTATCATTCCCTTTGTTTTTGTTTGTTTGTTTGTTTCCTTTTGTGGTAAGAGCACTTAACATAATATCTGCCCTTTTAGCAAATTTTTAAAATATAATACAATATTTTAATGTTAAAAAGCAAAATTCCGCCACTAAATTTGAAGATCTAATTGGCTTTATTGAGTGATTCATTGGTCTGGCAACATCCCATTTAGCTAGTAGGAGAGTGATCTGAAAGGCTGTATAAAACAAAAGGTTTCTATAGGAAGAAGGGTGGAGCAAGGGAGCTATTAACAAAAGAAAAGAAAGGATTATTTTTAGACCAAGAAATCTTTTTTGGAGAAAGAAGTGGCAAAGGTTTTTATCATCCTGATTGCCTCTTCTTTCTATGTGGAGGTTGGGAAGGGGAGAGAGGGCCAATGTGACAGATTACTCCTTAATTGTTGAGCAGAAAATTCCAGACTAGCTGATTAAGATTTTTTCTCTAGGAAAGGTTGAAACAGCAATTAGGGCAGGTTTAAATCTAGGTTTAATATCATAGTCTTTAGCACAAATGACACCATTTTGGGCCTGTGGCTTTCTCTTTAACATTAATCATAGGCCTATATTGTTCAGTAGAATGCCAGAACTAATTTATTTTACGTATCTGAAATTTGGTACCCTTTGATCAACACCTCCCCATTTCACCCCCTCCTAGCCACTGGCAATCCCGATTCTACTTGGTGTTTTTGTGTGACTATTTTAGGTTCCACAAATAAGTGAGATCATGCAGTATTCGTATTTCTGTGTCTGGTATATTTTACTAAGCGTAATATGTCCACTAGGTGGATGCCAGTATTGCAAATGGCAGTGCTACCGTTGGGGGAGATTTGAACTCTGGTGTCACTCGGGTAGTGGGTAACAACACAGAAGCACAATTAGCATTTCTCCTTGGTTTTTCCCCGCCAACACAGTGAAGAATTACAGGTCAGCAAGATTTAGAAGTAAGATTTATTAAAAGTCTATTTTAGGAGGAGACAGACCATGCTAAGGAAGACTATAGCCCTGTGGAATTTGGGATGTGAAAGATGAAAGAAAGAGTGCACTCCAAGAGAGGAGCAGGTTCTCAGGGAAGAGGGCTATAAAAGTACAGAAGAGGGAAGGTCTGTATTATACTGGGGCTGCGATGGGTGTTTACAAAGACGTTCCTAGATGACTGGCACATGAGGTCATTTTGATTGACATTTGGCTGCTATATAACTCCTTGCCTAGTATGCATGTGTTTATCCAGAATTCAATCTGTTATAATTAGATTCATGAACTTCCAAGCATAAGCATGGTATTATAATGATGGTATGAGGCTGAGGTTTGGGGCAGGTTAGGGTAATACCTGCTGTGCAAGAATCTGTGGCCAGATTAAACCAGCTATAGGTTTATGGCCCTCCAGTCCTTTGTCTCTCAGGATGCAGGAGGGATTCTTTAACTACCAGTGGAGTGTTCTGAGAGTGGTCTCTGGGCTGGGCCTCCCATTCCTTTGTTCCCCTGTTGCTCATGTCTGACCTAACAGCAGAATTTCCTTCTTTTTAGGCTGAATAATGTTTCATTGTATGTATATACCTCATTTTCTTTACTCATGTGTTCGTTAATGGACATTCAGGTTTTTTCCTAAGTCATTGCTAGTGTGAATTATGCTTCAATGAACATGAGAATGCAGATTTTTATTTGAGATCCTGATTTCAGTTCAGGATATATACCCAGATGTGGTATTGCTAGTCAAACGGTAATTCTATTTTAAAAATTTTAAGGAATCTGCATATTATTTTCCATAGCAGCTGTACCAATTTACATTCCCATTAGTAGGCAGGGTTTCCTTCTCTTCATATTCTCATTAATATTTGCTAACCTTTGTTTTTTAGATAATAACCATCAAAACAGGTTTGAGGTTATGTCTCACTGTAGTTCTGATGTGCATTTGCCTGATGATTTGTGAATTTAAGCATTTTTTATATATTTGTTGGCTGTTCGCATGTCTTGGGAGAAATGTCTATTCAGGTCCTTCTCCCATTTTTTAAGTTGGATTATTTGTTTTTTTGTGCATGATTGAGTTGTATGAAATAATTATAAATGAAGCCCAGATATATATAATTATGTAAAATAGTATAATTTTTTAATGAGTGCTCCCATCTTTATTTCTCTTGATACGCTCATGACACTTCATCCATAATAGCATTAAGCGACTTGTACATGCTTATATAATAAGCCAGAGACACAACCAAATAACACCTGGCTCAGCAGCTAAGGTCACTGAGAGGTCTCACAGGAAGTTCACCATCACTTTGAAGATCTATCTATGGCTTAACTGGAGAATGAATGACTTCAGGAGGATTGCAGAAAATAAAGTCATGAGAAGAAGTCTTTTATTTTTTGAGTCTTGATTATCTCTCTCAATAGTCAGATGTGGGGGCTTCCTTTAAGTTCTTCTAGCAGCTTTTGGAGTTGAGCATCAGATTTATCGATCTTCAGTATATCTTATATACATATCAGATATATGTCAATTATTTTAAAAATATTTTTATTGTAAATGTAAATCTTGCCATTATGTTTTATGCATTAGCCAATTTTGAGTGTGCTTAGTATTAACCAGTTTTCAAGACATCAAATCGTCCCTGAGTAAAATGAATAAAATATAAGGGTTTTTTATATATACAAAACTAAGGAATAAACATACCAAGACCTAATTAGTTTATTATTCTGTCCCCAAATTATTCAGAGTGGACTATCTTGTCTTTTAAAAATTATCCATCTTAACCATATTCAGTAACCCTTGATCATCATTTAATACAAAATTATTCACCCTAGACTGTCAAAGACCAGGTTGTCCACAACTTCCACAAAGCTCTGATTTTGAATAATCTGAGGCCAGATTAATGAGAATTAATTTGTGTCTTCTTTGATGTTCTTTTGACCTATCTTTTAGTCCTCTGCTTTTTATAGAAGTCTGCAAACATCTATTAATAAAGTGCTTGAAATTGAACAAAGAGTGTCCGAAAGCTCTTGTTAATGGGGCAATTAACATTTTCCATCATTATCACCTTAATAATATTTAAATATGAGTACACCAAAGATTTCTTTTTATGTGCTTTAAAGATGCCTGATTGCTGGGCTGAATAAAAATGGTCAATGATAATAAATATTTTTTTATTTGCTCCAAACAGATTTCATATCAGTAAGCAATAACAAAATAGTTAAAAATAAAACAAATTTTATTATCATCAAAGATTTTTTAATTTTAATTTTTTTCAAGTTTTATTAAAATATAACTGACAACATTATTGTATAAGCTTAAGTTGTATAGGATAGTGATTTGCCTTATAGAAAAAAAAGGAAAAAACGTATTTTTTTTCTTGTGATAAGAACTCTAGGATATACTCTCTTAACAAATTTCATATATATCATGCAACAGTGTTAATTATCACCATCATGTGTACATTATCTTCCTAATATTTATCTCATAACTGAAAGTTTGCACCTTTTGCCCATCTTCACCCAGTTCACCTTCTCCCCACCCCCTGCCTCTGGTAGCTACAAATCTGATTTCTTTTTCTATTACTTTTTTTCTTTTTAGATTATACATACAAGTGAGATCATACAGTATTTGTCTTTCTCTGTCTGACTTCACTTAGTATAATGATTTCAAGGTCCATCCATGTTGTCACAAATGGCAGAATTTCCTTCTTTACTATGGTTGAATAATATTTAAATATATGTATATATATTTAATTATACCACAACTTCTTTATCCATTCATTTATTGATAGACACTTAAGGATTACTGGATTTTATGGTAACTTTATAAGAAACTGCCAAACTATTTTCTAGGTGACCATACCATTTTGTATTCTTCTACATCCACAGTAGGAATTGTCTTTTGTTGTTTTTATGTTTCTCTTTAACATTTATGAAATAAAAGTAGTTACTTATTGTTCCTTTCTAGGATTTCATGTAAAAAGAATCAGAGAAAATATAGTCTTGTGTCTGATTTTCTTCATTAAACATAACATTTTTAAGATTCAGTGTATTGTTGCATTTGTCAATAGTTTGTTGCTTTTTATTGCTGTGTGGATATTCTGCAATTTATATATCTATTCCCTGATTGATTGACACATAGGTTGTTTTCAAGTTTTAGGCGTTGTGGTGTGATGGAGAATATGTACGGTCTTTTATCCTAGTTTCTGGCACAGAGATTTAAAAAATCTATAATTTCTTGTGTGATAGGGGTGTCTTTGTTATGTTAACAAGGTGATTCATGTTGGGGGGTGGCCCAAGATAGCATCAGGATGGGGGCCGGTCATCAGAAAGGACCAGCACATGATTAGAGGATTGGAACTTTCATATCCCTAACCTTCAAGGATGGAGTTGGGACTGGAGATTGAATTTAATCCATGGCCAATATTTAATCAGTTATGCCAGCATAATGAAACCCTTATAAAAACTCTGAAACTAAGGTTTGGTGTAACATCAAGGCTGCTGATGTGCTGAGAGAGTGATGTTCTCTAATCCACAGGAACAGGGCATGGAAGCTCCCTGTCCAGGACCCTGCCAGACCTTACCATATGTATCTCTTGTGTTTAAATGTTCCTGAATTGTATCCTTTATAATAAAACTGTACTCATAAGCAAAGCACTTTCCATGAAGTCTGTGAGTTGTTCTCATAAACTAGAGTACCTGGGCAGTTCACAGGAAACTCTAAATTTATAGTCAGCCTGTCATAAGTATGCGTAGTCCCAAGACTTGTGTAGCTGGTGTCAAAAGGGAGGGCAGTCTTTTGGAGGACTAAGCCCTTAAACCTGTGGAGTTTAATTCTAACTTTGGGTATTTAGTGTCAGAATTGCATTTCACTTAGAGCAGAACGACAGTATATATTCTGAATAAAACTGATGTGGTCTTTGTGTGGACATAAGTTTTTATTTATTTTATTTATTTTTATTATGATGACATTGGTTAACAAAATCTAGTCAGTTTCAGGTGTACAATTTAGCAGTAAGGCATATACATGTATGTGTGTATGTGTATGTGTGTGTATATGTATATATGTATATATTGCATTGTGAGTTCACCACCCATAGTTAGATTTTTTTCTATCACCACATATTTGACTCCTTTTACCCCATCTACCTCCCCTCTCCCCGCTCTCCCCCCTACCCTCTGGTAACCACAAGTATATTTTTCATGACCATGAGTCTCTGTTTGTTTGTACAGTTCATTTGTTTTCTTTTAGGTTTATATCCCTCATATAAGTGATATCATGTGTTTTTTAACTTTTTCTGTCTAGCCTATTTCTCTTAGCATGATTTATCTCGAGGTCCATCCATGTTGTTGCAAATGGCAGTATTTCATCTCCTTGTGGCTGAGCAATATTCCATTGTATATGTGTACCACCACTTCTTTAGCCAATCTTCTATCATAGGACACTTCGATGCTTCCATGTCCTGGCCACTGTGAATAATGCTGCTATGAACATCAGTGTGCAAATATTTTTTGATATGAGTTTTTTAATTCTTTGGGCAAATACCTTGTAGAGGGGTTGCTGATCATATGGTTGATCAATTCTTAGTTTTTTGAGGAAACTCCATACCGTTTTCCATAGTGGCTGTCCCAATTTGCAGTCCCATCAAGTAGTATTGAGAGTTCCTTTTTTCTTCCATCCTCTCCAACACTTATTATTACTTGTTCTGTTGATAACAGCTGTGAGATGTGTAAGATGGTATCTCATTGTGGTTTTGATTTGCATTTCCCTAATAGCTAGCAATGTTGAGCATCTTTTCATAGAGTTGTTGGCCATTTGTATGTCCTCTGGGAAGAATTGTCTGTTCACACCTTCTGCCCATTTTTTAATTGGATTGTTTGTTTGTTTTTTTGTGTTATGTTATTGCGTTGTATGAGTCTTTGTATATTTTGGATATTAAGCCCTTATCACAGGTGTTGCCTTACAAATGTATGTCATCATTCAGATAGTTGTCTCTTTACATTGCTGACAGTTTTTTTTTTCTTGCTGTTGAGAAACTTTTTAGTTTGATATAGTTCCATTCATTTGTTTTTGCTTTTATTTCCCTTGCCTTGGAGGTGAAATTCATAAAATCCATGTAAGTCTAAGGTCCACGAGTTTAGTTCCTATGTTTTCTTTCATGCAATGTGTTTCAGGTCTTATATTCAGGTTCTTAATCCTTAATTTTAGTGTGTAGTGATAGACAACAGTCGAGTATCATTCTTTTGCAGATGGCTTTCCGGTTTTTCCCAGCGCCATTTATTGAAGAGGCTCTCCTTTCTCCACTGTATGTTTTTGGCCATTTTGTTGAAAATTGTTTGCGCATATAAATAGGGGTTTAATCCTGGACTCTTGATTCTGTTCCACAGGTCCATATGTCTGCTTTTTAGCCGATATGATGCTGTTTGCCTATTGTTGCTTGTAGTATGATTTGAATCAGGCAGAGTGATACCTCCAGCCTCGTTCTTTGTTCTCAGGATGACTAGCAATTTGGGGTCTTCTGTGTTTTCATACAAATTTGATGATTTGTTGTTATATTTCCTTTAAAAATGCCAATGGGATTTTGATGGGAGTTGCATTAAATCTGTATAATGCTTTAGATAATAAGGTCATTTTAACTATGATGTTTGTTCAATCCAAGAACACAAAATATCTTTCCATTTCTTTGTATCTTCTCCAATTTCTTTTAATGGAGTCTTATATTTTCATTATATAGATGCCCCATGTTTTGTTAAATTTATCCTAGTATAGGAAAGCTATGGATTTTTGAACGTTGATTTGTATCCAGAAATTTTACTGTACTTGCTTATTGTTTCTAGTAGTGTTCTTGTGGCATCTTTAGGGGTTTTTTTTAATATAGAAAATCATGTCATTCACAAATAGTGACATTACGACTTCTTGATTTTCTATTTGGATGCTTTTATATCTTTCTCTTGCCTGATTGCACTTGCTAGGACTGCCAATGTTATATTGAATAACAGTGGTGATAGTGGACATTCTTTGTCTTATTCTGATCTTAGAGAAATGGTGTTTAGTTTTTCACCATTAAGTATAATGTTGGCTAAGGGTTTTGTCATATATGGCATGTATTATGTTAAGGTACGTTCCTTTTATATCAATTTTGTTATGTGTTTTGGTCATAAATGGATGCTAAATCTTATCAAAGGCTTTTTCTGCATTATGATATGATCATATGATTCTTATTTTTAAATTTGTGTATATGGTATATCACATTAACCAATTCGCGTATTTTGAACCATCCCTCTGCCACTGGATAAAGCCCACTTGATCATGGTGTATAATCTTTTTAATATGTTGCTGTATTCGGTTTGCTAGTATCTTATTTAGGATTTTTGCATTGTGTTCATGAGAGATATTGGTCTGTAGTTTTTTTTTTGTGTTACCATTACCAGGTTTTGGTATCAGGTAGTATTGGTCTATAATTGCCTCCTCTTCAATTTTTTGGAAGAGTTTGAGGAGAATAGGTATTAAATCTTTGAATGTTTGGTAGAATTCACTGGTGAAGCCATCTGGTCCTGGACTTTTACTTTTTGGTAGGTTTTTGATGATTGTTTCAATTTCCATACTGCTGATCAGTCTATTTAGATTTTCCAGTTCTTCTTGATTCAGTCTAGGAAGTTGTATTTTTCTAAGTACTGGTCCATTTCTTCTAGGTTATTAAATTTGGTGTTATATACTTTTTCATAGTATTCTTGTATGATCCTTTGTATTTCTGCAGTGTCTGTTGTAATTTCTCTTTCATCCCTGATTTTGTTTATTTGTGTCCTTTCTCTTTTTTCTTTAGTGAGTCTAGCCAGGGTTTGTCAATTTTATTAACCTTCTCAAAGAACCAGCTCTTTGTTGCATTTATTTTTTCTATTTTTTTTTGTTTTCAATTTCATTTATTTCTGCTCTAATTTTGATTATTTCCTTCTGCTGACTTTAGGCTTCATTTGTTCTTCCTTTTCTAGTTTTTTTAAGATGAAGCATTAGGTTGTTTATTTGGGCTCATTCTTGTTTTTGGAGATAGGCCTGTAATGATATGAACTTTCCTCTTATGACTGTTTTGCCATGTCCCAAAAGTTTTGATATGTTGTACTATCATTCATCATTTCTATGTATCTCTGATCTCTCTTTTTATTTCTTCTCTGACCAGTTATTCTTCAGTAGCATGTTGTTTAATCTCCATGTATTTGTGGTTCTTCCCACTTTCTTTTACAGTTGATCTTCAGCTTCAAAAGCATTATGATCAGATAATATAGTTACTATGATTTCAATCCTCTTGTATTAGTTGAGGCAAGTATTGTGTACCAGTATGTAGTCAATCCTTGAGAGGTCCCATGTGCGCTAGAGAAGAATGTATAAGCAGCGATTTTGGGAAGGCTCTGTAAATGTCAATTATGTCCAGTTGGTCTAAGTGTCATTTAAGGATGTTATTTCCTTTTCGATTTTCTGTTGGATGATCTTGTCCATATCTGACAGTGGGGTATTTAGGTCCCTACTGTGATAGTGTTTTGGTCTGTTTCTCCCTTTAGTTCTGTTAGTAATTGCTTTACATATTTTCAGGGCTCCCTGATTGGGAGCATAGATATTAATAATATGTCTTCTTGGTGCATGATTCCTTTATCATTATGAAGAGTCTCTTAGTATCTTTTTTACCTTTTTATTTTGAAGTCTATTTTGTCTGATTTTAGTACTGCCATTCCCACCTTTTCTCTGAATGCCATTTGCTTGAAATATCATTTTCCACCCTTTCACTTTGAGTCTATATTTGTCTTTGGATGAGATGTGTCTCCTGGAGGCAGCATGGTTGGGTTTTTTTTTGATCCAATCTGCAACTTTTCCTTTTTATTGGTGAGTTCAGTCCATTTACATTTAGGGTGATTATTGAAATATGAGGTCTTCTTATAGCCTTTTTATCTTTTGCTTTCTGGCAGTTTGTTTCCATTGCTTCCTTGTTCCTTGTGTGTCTTTTTTTTTTTTTTTTTTTTTAACATTTTAGTTGGGTTATATGGGTTTTCCCTCAGGTCCTTCTTGTCTTATGTTATATACTTCAGTTTCTGAGTCTTCTGTGGGTGGTTACCATTACAAATGCGTAGAGGATAGTTTTATATATATATTAGTAGTCCATATTCATTTTTGTGAGTCTTATCTTCATTCCCCTTTATGAATTTGGATCTTTGAATCCTCCTGCTTCTCTGTCATTGTGTCCTCAGTTTGTCCCTATGCATGCTAATAGTTTATTACTATCTTGCAGTAGCAAATCTTTTCTTATTGTTTGAGCTTATAATGCTCTGTTCTTAATAAGACTTGCACTCCTCTGCTTCTATCTGCCTGTTATTTACCTTACTAATAGTTCTGTAATTTTTTGTCATTTTGTTTTAGGTCCCAGTGATTCAATATTTCCTGTAATGTAGGCCTATAGTGGAGAATCCTCTTAATTTTTGTATGTCTGGAAAGGTCTTTATTTCTCCTTCATATCTAGAGAAGAGCTTAGCTAGATACATTATCTTGGCTGGTAGTTCCTTTTATTTAATAGTTTGAATATTTGATTCCACTCCTTTTCTGGCTTTAAGGTTTGTGCTGAGAAGTCTGACGATAATCTAATGGGTTTTCTTTTATAGGTTATCATCTTCTTTTCCCTGGCTGCCCTGAAAATTCTTTCTTTTTTGACTTGTTCTGTTGACTTCTTGAATTCCAAGCTCCAGTTCATTCCTTAGTTTTGGAAAATTCTTGTCAGCTATTTTTCTGAAAATGCTTTCTAATCCTTGCTCCTTTTCCTCGCCTTTGAGAATGCTCCTTATTCTTTCCTCTCCTGATGGTATCAGCTAGTTCTTGTATTTCTCTTTCATTATTTTTCATTCCTTGGTTTCTCTCTACTTCCTTTTGATTTATTTCTAGATTTCTGTGTTTGAAATTACTGTAATTTTCTTAATTTGGTCAACTGTTCCAAAGCTTGCTATTTTCATTTTCATCTCTCTCAGTGTGTTCATCTCCAGAAGTTCTATTTTGTTCTTTTTGTTATTTTAATATCCTTGCTAGAAAAGTCATCTGCTCAACTAGTTGTTTTTTCAATCCTTGGAATTTTTGATATGAATTATTTGGGATTTCATTTAATTTTTTTTCAGAAGTACCATTTGAATTCTCTGTCATTTAAATTGCGTATTTCTACGTCTGTAAGCTTATTTTCTAGAGATTTTTCTCTTTCCTTCTGAGCTGCCTTGTCACCTTGGTGGTTCATTGTGTTTAATGGACTATTTCTCTGCTTGGACATTAATGGAAGAGTATACTGCTTTTTTTCCTAGAAGAAGACTTATATAAAGTTCTCTCTTTAGCCTGTTGCTAAGATGCACTTTTCTTTTGGTTTCCAGTAGGTGGCGTCTAAGGCTTTTGGATCCTTGTGGGTAGCTCTTATGTGCAGATCTCTTGCTCAGATGTGCTTGTGTTCAGTTGGTGGTTTTTTGTTGAGTTTTAGATGTTCAACTTATTGTTATTTCAAGAGGAGAAATCTGGGGACATCTCTCACCCCGTCATGTTTCTGATGTCACTCTTTTAGTTTTAGAAGTGAGAAAAACTATTAGTTTCATGGACAATGCCAGGAGCCAGAAGAATTCTTTTTCCTTTTTCTAGGGTACTGAATTAAATCAAGAGTCAAGTTACATGTGCAATGAGAGATCCCAGAGAGAGATGATATTATAGGGAATCCTTCCTGGAGCAGACGAACTAAGAGTATCTTCTCTTGAGAAAGAAATTCTTTTATACCCCTTCAGCTTCTATTACATTTGCTTCTCTTTAGCCTTTTCTTGCAAAGGACAGGGTGGTGAGGATGTGCTGAGTGTAAGTGGTGTTCAATGAATGTTGAAGTCCAGCCTGAGAAGCTGCACCCAAAGCTCAATCACAAGTTTTATTTTGAAATGTGGATTACTACGTTTTATGGTAACTTTATAAAAAACTGCCAACTGTTTTTCAAAATGACTGTACAAATTTGTATATTCTCTGGAAACATGAGACTTTCAGTTACTCCACATCCTTATAAACCTTTCAGTACTCCATCCTTATTAATCTTATGAATTTTAGCTACTCACATGGATGTGTAGTGGTATTTTATTGTAGTTTTAAATTCTCCTTTCCTTAATTAAACCAAATAAAAATTTTAAATTTACTTTATAAATGACAGTTTCATGGGTCATTTAATTTTTAATTCATCTTATATGTAAACACATTGTATAGTAGATATAAGTTAGCATCTTAAATTAATGGAAAGTTGCTATAAAACCATTTTTTTTCTTCACATTTTGCATTGATGATGTGTCTTAAAGGGTATTTCCTTTTCTAAATTAATTAAAAGTCTTTGAAAATTAATTCAAATCTTTTGATTTGTAAGCCCCTTAATATTTTAAAAAAGTCTGTTAATTTCTTACCCTCTGGAATATGTCGTCATCTCTTTCTTAAAAAATTATTTTCTCCTTTTTCTCTGCCACCCCTTACCCCCCACCTTCAGGAGATAATGCTATATTTTTTGATCATTCATTCTTTATTTGTCTTCCCACAATGACTTTTTTTTTTTTTGGCTTGTATTGTTTTTATTTGTTTTTACATTTCTATTTAACATTTGTAAAGTAAAAGTAGTTATATATTGTTCTTGATTTTCTACAATTAAAAAGAGTAAGTTAGTTTGGCCTAATTATTGAATCTGATTCACTACTTTGGAAACCTAAAGGAAATTCAGTGTAATTTAAATTATTCTAGATATAGAAACATGAATAAAGAGTAATAAATCTGAAAATAATTCCTAATTCCTTCAAAATAATGCTTACTTTATCCTTTATCATGTTCATAATTTATTTTCATTTTTTTATGGCTGGAAGTTCATATTACATGGTATTTGAGAAATGACAGTAGGTAGATGGTTCTGTAGGTTTGAAATTGTCTCCAAGTCATTCTGATAGTTATCCCTCCCATGAGAATCAGAGCAGTAGCCTATAAGTAACCTGAAGGAATGTAAGTGGATATATACTGGTGGGCAGGAAAGTGGTAGAGGTGAAATAATCCTAGAGATTAGAAATGTAGGTGGGAGAGAAGGGAGTTAATAATGTGGAATCTAAGCAACAAAATGAACAAACAAACAGAACGAAAAATAGACTCACAGATACAGAGAACAAACTGGTGACTGCCAGAGGAGAGGTTGAGGGGACAGGGTGAAAAAAGGTGAAGGGATGAAGAACTACAATTTAGCAGTTGCAACAGTCATGGGATATGAAGTACAGAGTAGGAGAATATAGTCAATAGTATTATAATGGCTGTGCTTAGTGCCAGATGGGGATCACTTCATAAATTATATAAATGCTTAACCACGTTGTGCTATATACCTGAAAACTAAAAAGAAAAACTGAAAGCTGATTTAGAGAAATAGTGTAGAAATATTTAGAAGCAGAAATACTTAGTAAAAGAGGGATGTCATATAATAACCAATAGAGAAATCATGAGGAAGTGTTTTTCTTGAGTGTTTTTTTCTTTGTGCAATAGCAAGGGAGATTCAAACCAAGACATTCATTGGGAAAAGTTCAGAATTATGAGTTAGGATCTGAGAGTTTGTAAAGAATAGAATTTTGATGTCCAAATTAAGGATAAACTTGTGACTCAGATAAAAAGAAAGAATCTTAATTTCACAGAGACTAAATAAACATTTAATGGAAAATTACTAGAGTTAGAAGTAGAAGGAAGGGCTAACTGGAAGTAGAATTATGATAGGTATGCCAGCATTATTTTTGTTAACTCATAAGGAATTCAAGTTAGTAATTCAACTGAATTCAAAATTTTATTAAATAAAGTCTTTTATTGAACTTACTTCTACTAAATAAATTAACACTCTCTAAATAGTTGGCTGTGTGGGTTATTGTACAGTTCACATTTTGGGGGAGGAGTAAAATAGTAAGGAGTAAATGAAAAGATCATAATCCTTGATATAAAACCTGTCTGTAAAGGAGACATGAGCAAAATGTTAAAATAAGCAGCAGGAAATGTGCCAGGTGAAACTTCTCTTGAAACTGTCTTTAGACCTTCCTTTCATCCCACTAATGGGTATCCAACAGTCTAAGGGACGAGAGATACTAGAAGAAGGCAGTGAAGGATTTGAGAGATTCCAGCTGGATTTTGCTACTAAAATGTGGTATAAAATTGGGCAAGATCATCAGTTTTCTTATGTGTAAAAAGAGTTAATAATAGTCACTTGAAAAGTTATAATGTAGATTGAATATATATATATATGTTATTGTGTGGGCTGAGATTTATATAGAATGCTTGGAAAATAGTTTAGAATATGGTTTAATTTTTTTTGGATTATGTTCTTCGAACTTACATCTATGCAAGTACACACACATACCTACACATTTTTAAAATATGTATATCACATTAGGAGATGACTCATGCCTACATTTTAATTTTTACAAAAAACTTGTTTATTTGTAAATAATCTATAATCTATAAAATTTACAAATGAATTTTGAAAAAATAGAAAAAACATAAGAAGAAAATAAAATCACTGATATTTTCCATTTAGAGATAATTATTATTAATATATTGGTGTCTCTCTCTCTCTGATTTGTCCTCTATTGCATAAAATGTATAAATGTTTTATTTTACAAACTGCATTCATATTATGTATTCTATTTAGAATGTATTCTGCTTTATTCATCTAGCATTATAAATGAGCACTTTGGATAGATTCCATTAATATTTCATGATAGAGGATCCTTTGGGTCTGTTATTGGGTCAGGGAGTTGACACTTGTCTAAAGAGATTGTGAGAAGTCTAGTTAGATGCTAACTTAAATTATTGGAGAAATTGACCAATTATGGGCTTTCCTCATAGGTTACATATTTTAAACTAAGAAAAGTTTTTTTTCAGACCCAAATGTGAACCGATGATCTAATCTGCATCAGAGTTTTTGACCTTGCTGTAATTTGTTGCTGATGTTTCTAAGTTACTGCTGCTTTAATAGCAAGAATTCCAGAAATATGAATATGAATGCTATTAGGGAAGTGGGTTTGTTTGGCCAGTGTCTCTTGAATGTTACAGGTGGAAAAAAAAAAAAACTAATTAAGGCAGTCTCTCATTGATTTTTGCTTGCCCAAGCAAAAGAAGAGTATTGCTAATTCATACTTTCATTCATATTGAGTGCTGACATGGACCAATGGTAATATTAGGACAAAATTATATAATTTTTTTCAATGTGCAAGCTACTATGCATTATGGGAGACAAAGAGCACAAGTTCTTCTCCCAGAAAACTCACAATCTTCTGAGAGTGATAAAATATAGTGTTGCAGTGGTTTGTTACGTGTGGATTGTGAGTTTATTTGCCCTTGTGTGAACTAGATTTGAATTATATTACACATGTGCGTAAAATGGCTCCACTAATGTTAAACCTCAGAAATGTAAACAACTTGTTTTGCTGAACTGAAGTTGTTTACCCCAAGAGTGAAATTGTTTTGACAAGAGTGATAACCAGACACCGTGCACCTGGCTGATAAGACAATGAAGACGCCACTGCTACACATAAAATCTCCAGGACTCTCTACCTGAATAAGAGCACTCTCTCTGTCTCACAAGAGTGTGTTTCTCCATCCCTTGATTTCCTTCTTGGCCCAAGACTCTGCCCATCCAAACGAGAGGCCTCTTTGCCGATCGACCGTTGATCGACCAGCAACTGACCCAGCATTGATACGGCGCCGTTCCTGCTCATCGTGTGTCTGTCTCAGCCAGCATCACCGGGTGGTCTGCTAGGACTGAAAGCCATCAGGATCAGGTATGAATAAACCCTAGCATGCTTGCAATCTTATTCGTTTTGTGTGTCTGCATCCTTACTTAGTTGTTGTCTCGCTGGGCTCTTCATATTCAAGTATATTAAGCAAAGTGCTATCATGGGTTTGAACTGGTTTAAAGGCCTTAAGGAACAAGTGAAGCCACCTGTGCATAATTCCAAGAAAGTGACTTGGACATATAGCAGTTCCTTATAGTGGAAGGCGCTACCTTATGTTTGTGTTATTCACCAAATACCTCAAAAGGAAACAATGAATATGAGTGATTTTGAAAAAATTTTAATATTTTTCTGGGTTGAATAGAAATATTGAGAACTTAAAAACTTATGTTTATTTAAAAAATTAAATAGCTCTATTACTAAATATTTTCTATTTTATTTTAATAAATCTAATATTTAAGTCAAAAATTTCATTATGAACATAATTTTACTTATGATGAGATTTTAGAGGTAGAAAATGGCCATTAAACACTAGTTAATGGTTAAGTTATTGTAATAAAATGAAGACAAATTCTTTCTGACACTTAAAATATATTATAAAGCTGACTCATGTACTGAAAAGTTGAGCCTAAGTATTTATTGCTCAGTCTTTTTGTTCTAGTTAGATTTTATATATTTCCAGTATCTTTAGAGGAGACTGAGAAAAGATTACAAAAAAATGGTCCATTATGCAGCTACATCATTTGAACTTTTTAAAGGCAAATAATCTTGATAGCAAGAAATCCATATAATACCTAGGCTTCCTCAATAAACGTACAGACAAATGGCAGGAATAATACCTTTATATCACTTTTTCAAGTGCATCTCAGTTGCAGCTTCGATGAATACACGTTATATCACTGAGTGTGTAATAATGAGGAAGTCTTTCTAGGAGGCTGAACGGGTTCATCAAATTCAATTCAGAAAAATACAACAAAACAAACAAAAGAAAAAGAAACCAACAAACTCCATGTCAATCAATGAAGAATCTAACACAACTTTTGGGAAAGAATGTGCCATTTTTATTGTCCCATATGCTTATAAACAAATATGACCAATATTCTGCATATCCTCCTTTTGGTCCTTGTTTAAGAATAGTAAATTGGCTTAGTGACTATTGTTGTCTAATACAATATTAACTGAGAGTCCTTAACCCTGGTTTGAAAGTGCTGGGAATTAACATGCTTACAAAAGCCTTGCATTGGAGAATAGTAAGATGCTACCTATAAAAAATGAACTTGGGGCAGTACTGGTGCATACCAGCTGGATGTCAGCTCTCATTGTCTGGTGTTTCTGAGATTTTGCCTGAGGTGGCATTTTCTCTGGAGAATTAAAAGAGATTAGATTAATGGGAGGCAAATCAAACCTCCCTTTGCACACAAAGGAGCAGTATGTCAGAGGCTCTGGTGACTACATCTTTGCATACATACAAAGGAGTAGCTTAGAGATAAATTTACTTATTTAGCAAATATTTATTAAATATCTTTCCTGTGCTAACCTAGGAGTCCATCTGTTAACTTTCCTATTATATATCAGTTTTATTTAAAATAAATAATAAAGCTGGAAAGAAATTTGAGGGTCATCTAATTTTTTTTTATTTTTATAAATGGAGAAACTGAGTCCCAGATCGTTTAAGTGACAAATGTTTATTGGGCATCTACTCTGCGCTAAGCATTTTTCTAGGTGCTGGTGATAGAGTGGTGAACATATAAAACATGAGAACCCTCCTCTCGTGAAATGTACATTCCAGAGAAGAGAAAGCAAAAAATAAATCAGAAAAACAACTTTCAGATAGTAATGAAAGCCACGAAAATGAAACTGTGAGATCTGATAGAGTGGCTGTGGTTGAGGTTTGGCCATTCTAGAGTTGGTGTTTAAGAAAGTCTACTTGAGGAGGTGACATTAACTGTGACCGTGAATGAAAAAGAGAAGCCAGGCTCATAAAAATAAGAGGCAAAACATTTAAAGCAGAGGAATAGCAAGTGTAAAGACTAAGTTTGCCCTGCAGGAAAATAGAAATAAGACTGTGTCTCTGGAGTGTGGTGAGTAACCAAATGCAATTGAAGAGGTAGGAGGGGTCAGATCACAGAGGGTTTTTAGATTTTGGTGACTAGTTTTGTTTTTTATTCTAAGTTCTGTAGAAATAAATGTATATTTATACTTAAATTTTATTGCATGATATATATAACATTTTTTATATGTATATACATACATGGCATGGGAATGATAAGATCTGTTGTATTTTTTGAAAGATCATTCTGGCAGAAAGAGAATCATTTAGGCTATTACAGTCAAGTGAAAGGTGATAACATTGTGGACTATTGTGGTAGGTGTGGATTTGAGACGAGAAGACAGTTATATTTCAAGATCAAGGGTGAGGCAGAGAGTGGAATTAGGTTGCCTCCTAGTTTTTTGCTGGTAAGCTAAGATGGGTACACTGGGGAAAGAATAGGTGGGTTGGGGAAGAAATCAAGAATTTTGTTCTAGTTACATGAACTATGAGATGCCTGTAAGATATCTTCATAGAGATGTCCAATAGGCTTTTGGGCTGTTGGAGTATGAGTCTGGAGCTGAATGAGGAGGTCAGTGCTAGGACTAAAAATTTGGGAAATCGCCTACATAATCAATGATATTTAAAACCATTGAATAAAATGGGATCTCTTAAGGAGGGAGAGCAGATAGAGAAGAGGACTGAGGGTGAAGTCCTAGTGTCACCACTGGGCTGATGTGATATCTGGTATCCCCCAGTGGCATTGGGGAGGAGGATGGTAGAGGACAGTGGATGATGGTGATAGGGAGTAAAGTGGATGGTGGTGTTGTGTGTTGTTTCTTGGTTCTTCTCTGCTGATGCAGTAAAGAAATTACAGGTCAGCAAGATCAGAAAATGTAAGATTTTATTAAAGTACATTTTAGAGACTGGCCATGCTCCGGAAGGCTGCAGCCTTGTGGAATTTAGGAGATAAAGATATAAGACAGTAATCCCAAAGGATAGAGCAGGTTTCCAGCCAGGAATGCTGCAACAATGCAGAGATGTGAAGATCTGCTTATATTTGGGCTGTGATGAGAGGTCCTAGATGATTTGTGTATGAGGTCACCTTGACTGACAGCTGGCTGCTATAATAACACTTTGCCTAACTGCATGTGTGCTTGCCAGAATTTAGTCTCTTAAATTAGCTTTATGAACTTCCAGGCATAGTCATTGATATTATAATGATGTTATAATGAAGACTGAAGTTTTGGGCAGTACCTTTTTTGGCACATGCATGTGTAGCTGGTTTAGCCCGCAGCTTTTATGGCCTTTGTGCTCTAGGATTTGGGGTAATTTATAACCGTAAAAGTGAGGTATTCTGGGAGATCCTTAAGGAAGGTCTTTGAAGGAAGTTTCTATGGTTACAGAGCTGGGCCTTGGCTCCCGTTGCTCATGCCTAACTCCCTAGTGCTAGGGCCTTTCAAAATTAAGATTTCGAGCTAAGGGAAGAGCTAGGAGTGAAAACTGAGAAGCAACAGCCACTGAGGTAGAAAGGAAACCAGATGAAGGAATGTCAAGGAAGCCAGAAGGTTAATAGGGTACACTAAGTCCCAGATTTCCCAACTCTTCGACAAGGCCTGTTTATAATGCCATGCTGCATGCTTGTCTTTTTCATGATTCTTGTTTGTGGTTCATATTTTGCTTCAAAATAAAAAATGAAAAACTGGATCAGTTAGTGACTAAATTTTTAATGTAATCTCTTGCCTGGTGTCATTGTCTTATCTGCCTGTTTGATTTTGTTTTTACTGTACTTTGGTCATATTTTTTGATATATTTGAAACTGTAGGTTTCTTTAATTTGGAATGCTTTCTGGTCTATTAAGGCCTGGTGATGGTCAATCTGGTGATGTTTAGAACCAGGATATTATTATTATTATTTTTTGCTTGTGCATGCCCTTCCCACTGTAATTATCTCCTTAATAGTATTTCACAGGAGGCAGCAGCTTCAAGTTTCGGTCTTTCCCTCTGACATCCAAACCCCAAATCTCAATGAGAGCTTTATATATCTCTACCCTTTACTTGTTTCATCGAGCTCCAAATCTTGCTACTTCACTTTATGTTTGCAGCTTTTTTTTTTATCTCCCCCCACCACTGCCTAAGTCTTTACCTGAATAACTCTCTCTATTGAAGCACTTTCCCTGTAAACAGTCCATCTGTTCCATTTTTGCCTACTGCTGCTCTTCAACTGATCCTTTCTGAGGTTCTGGCATTTCCATTCTTCCTCTTAAATCTCACATGGGCTTCTCATTCTCTAAAGAATCAAGTTCACAATTGCTGCCCATGTCAGGTATTCAAGCTCTGAATGATTTTGTTTTTCTCATCCCATTCAACATGTCTGCCTTCTTTCACTTTTTCTAGGTTTTCAGAATTCTCTTGTTTACAATTGTTTCAAATTGATCTTTAATCAGACTCAATCTTTTAAGAGCTATTAAAAATATAAGAAAAATGAAGATTTTTGACATTTCTTTCTGAAATATAGTTCAATTACTCAGGACACATGTTTAACATATTAAATATTTATCTGAAAAGTTAATGTGTGACACACATTGTTTTTTTACCTTATGGCTCCTCTAAAACTTTGCTATTCCAAGCCCAAAAGGAGCTAACACAAAATGATACCCTCCAGGCAGGAACAAATAAAAGCCTTGCAAACGCGTGGAGCTCTGGAATGAGCCAACTAGGCGAATGGAAAAATGAAATGTTCTTTATTACAAAGTGCCTATTTTGACTTTGATCTTTGATTTTGTTAGACAGCATTAATTCATAGGCAGCAAGATGCTCAAAGTAAAAAGGAGAAACGAATTAGTAAGCACCAGTTGCCATGTGAGCAGAGATCTGTTTGTGTTACAGATATTGGCAAAGATCAAACCAGAGATGGAAGGCTTTGATACTATATGACTGAGCTCAGCAGCTCATCACCAATTCCCATAGCCAGAGCGAGTAGTTTGTGACTGTCTGCTGCCTGAGGTGTGCCTGTAATAGGGAGTCCACATAAGAACCGCTGGCTGGGACAGAGGTCAGCCTACATGGTAATGATGATGGTCTGGGCTGATACAGAGTTGAGGTGCCAGGTTCTGGCAGGAATTAACATAACAGATACTAAGGTATTAAAGCAGCCAGCTTACTGTGATCTCAGACAGATGTGACAGCAGCTGGTGAAAGCTCCAGGAACAAAACAAGCAGCAGTGGCTTCAAAGACAGCTGAAAGATTCTAGCTATAGGTCATTGATATTTGGGAAACTCTCAGCAAGAAGAGGTTTGGACATCTATTTTTCTGACTTTGCCATTATTTTTAAAGGGCTTAAAGTTGGCTGACTCTTGCTGTTCCCTATGCTTATATGCACTACTTAAACCTACATCCAAAAGGTATGTGTTTACGTGGGTACGGCATAGGTAATAAATGCTTGGCATTCTCCATAAATATTTGTTGAAGGAAGGAAAGCAGCAAAGTAGGAGAGAAAACTGGTTGGAGAGTATAGCTTACATGTAAATTTCTAACAAAGTGGTACTCATAGGAGTCCAACTGGCATTGTGAGTAAGTAGCAGGCAAAATGGCAACATTTGAGGAAGTAGATCTGTTTCCTATTTTCTCCCCAACACCTGTCTGTGAAATTTATGCAATTATATATTCATTCCCAAGTGTCATGAATCTTTTCAGGCTTCAAGAATTTCTTATCATAATGTAAATAACACTTATAAGAAAATGCATGTTAACTGTATGTTTGCCTTATACTTCAACTGACAACTAGTGAAGCACAGAGATATTTTGGAAAGGGATACAGACCAAATACACTCTAGATTTCAGGAGGAAAATTGATTTCAATGCACTTAAAAGAGTTAGGAGCAGCTCCTCTTATATTTGACAAGTCTAGATAGAACTAGCACCGACAAGAATTCGTTCTCACCTAGTGTCACTACAGAAAGTGAATGTAACCTGTAACCTGAATTCAAATGGTACACATGATTCATTCCACAGAAATATTTTTGTCCCAAAGTAAAGTGCAACCCATGCAAGCAAGTGTATACATATATGCAAAGATATACATGAAAGTATGTGTATGTGTGTGTGTGTGCATGTGTATATACACATGCGTGTGTGTGTGTGTGTATTTGTAATTGGGAAAAAAGTTAAATTCAGAAGGTTCTTGAGCTTGTTTAGTGCTGACCAATAATGCAAAAAGCTCACATATGGAGTTTCAGATGTCATTGTATTATTTACTCAGGAAATTAACTTGCAGAATCAGTACCTTCAGTGACCTGATGAACTCTACAGCCAGCATCATTTGTCAGTCTCTCTTACCTTGTAATAGCTGTAAAAAAAATTCGGATTTACAAAATGGATAACAGAATCACATTCTACTTTTAGATGCTAATGTGTCTCTGAAGCGGTGTCAGGAAATCTGATTGGATTTCATGGTCCCTATTATTTTCTAAAGGCAGTTCTAGAGTCTGGCATGGTACAGAAAATAATGTACAGTTAGTATAAATTCAAATAATTCAAATGATTTGCCTCCTATGGAGCAATTCTTTACCTTCAAGAAATATCCCAGTACTCTCCCAGTTATTTTGATGAAGACCAATTGACAAAGACTCAATTGCTTGGAAAAATTCCATCAGGAATAAAATTATAAAACTGTGAGAATTAAATAATTTCCATTCGTTGTTTGGTGCATGTTTGTGATAGTGTTTTAAAAAATATTTAAACCTTTGCCTAATTTGAGGTTCATTTGCTCTGTCACACCATCAGTTGTCGCCCATTGTTTTGCCGTTAGCAGACTTTGGCCGGCCCAATTCGAGTTTTGTTTTGGAAATGACTAAGACTGGAGTTTGCCCATCTTCTGCTTGAATTTTCCCAATGTTTATAATTGGCTAGGTGATTTAGATCATATTAAGAAATATTTTTCCTAGCATATTTGATATATTTTGATATATACTTTTGTACTTCAAGGGAGCTAAGTATCTCAATCAATCAATTATTCAATATGGGCTTTGGTGTAAGTCAGATCTAAGTATAAATCTAAGCTCTCACTCACCGCTGGATATAGGACGAGTCATTTAATCTTGCTACAACTGTTTCATCATCTATTAAATGGATAATACCTCAAGAATCTGTGGTGAGCATAAAGTAAAAGAGTGTATATAATAATCTTAGCTATTATTTAATACTTCACAACATAATAAGTGATGCACTGGAACAGCTCCATCCAATAGGAATATAATGCAAGCCACATATCTAATTTTAAATTTTCCAATAGCCACATTAAGAAAGTAAAAGAGAAATAGATGAAATTAATTTTAATAATATCTTTTATATACTTCGCTGTCTAAATATTTCAACATGTAATTGATATAAAAATTACTAAAGAGCTATTTTACATTTTTTCCCTCATTACTAAGTCT
The DNA here is from genome assembly GCA_003508835.1 of Eonycteris spelaea. Lineage (NCBI taxonomy): Eukaryota > Metazoa > Chordata > Mammalia > Chiroptera > Pteropodidae > Eonycteris > Eonycteris spelaea. The sequence continues at coordinate 4,434,230 of PUFA01000095.1, forward strand.
TCAAAATTCAATGTGTATTGTATACTTACAGCATACCTCAATTTGAATGCTAAGTTTTTAATAGATAAAGTGAAAAGTAGTTCTGGCAAAACAATAAAATCATGTTTAATAAAAAATGATTTTACTCTGCTTCGGTTTATAAATTTAATGAATTAAAATTAAATAAAATTAATAGTTCTCAGCTTTTTAGTTGCAGTAGATGCATTTCAAGTGCTTAATAGCCACATGTGGCTAGTGGGTAGTAGTATTGGACATTGTAGGACTAGAAAAACTGGGTGTATGGAAATAAGTTTCCAGACGATGGAGTTTAGCCTTCACCTGCTTACTCTTATTAAGGACCTTCACTGCTACTTGTCTGTACTCTAATTTTCCTACTCATGGAGCAGAAAAGAGAGGACAATAAGTGCTTGTTTCTTCACAACTGTCTGTGTCAACCACGTGTTGAAAGAGGGCATAAAAAGTTGGATTTTATGGCCATATTTGTTGCTCAGGCCAGACTTTCTGCCTTGAGAGCCCTTTCTTGAAGGCAGAAATAGAGACATCAGTGGTGCAAGCGAGCTCAAAGGTCACGTGTACCCCTACAATCCTGTGTGTGGAGGGCTACTGCACATGCAGAGCCATGATCAGTGAAGTGAGACCTAGAATACTCAAGTCAGAATGTTATTGTGACTACACTTTTTGCACTTGGGAGGCCAAGCTCAGCTGCAATAGGTGGTGACCCGAAGCTGGAGTCTCTGTGATACAGGGCAGATTTATAGCAGTATAGTGATCAAAGTGGTAGCAGTGAAATAAATTTAGTTGTTTAAAAAGAGTCTTCTACCACCCAGTAATGAGAGCAATGCAAATATGTCAAAGGTCTAGTTCCTGCCATCCTCCACTTAAGGTTAGTCTAATTGAAAAATAATACAGAAGAAGGAAAGATTTTAATTATGTATGAGAGAAGTGTACAACAGCATTAGAAAAATGGTAAAAGAGAAAACTAGAATATTGTTAATTACTAAATTAATAATATTAATAATAAGGAATGTTAGAGTTCACATAAAAGATCATGATGGATTCATGTGAAAAAAATTTTTCTAGAGTCAGAGTATAGATTGAGTAAAAGTACTAGGTTCAAACAGTATAAGATTTATTTACTAGCATGGAGAATTCAGAAGTGAATAGTTGGAGCCAAAGATGTGATTGGTCTGTTTAAAACGCTTTTTTTTTTTTCTTTAGACAATGGACAGTACTTGAATGTATGGATTACGAGTGCCAGTATCAAAGAAAATTGATTTTTTTTTTTAGGAACTTAACTGTTAGAATAGCATAATGGGTGCAGGATTTTATAGTTTCCTGAGATATTTTAATTTTTAAACACAATCTTCATTAATAACTTGAGAGAAAGATAAGCAGGTGTAATTATCTCCATTTTTACAGAAGGTACTGAGGATTAAGTGTTAAGCTAGTTGCCCAAGTTGTCACAAGACTAGTGAGTGGTCACGAGGGTCAGAATCTATGATTCCTCATATTCAGTCTAGGGCTGCCTCCATTATATGTCAGTGTATCTTTTAGAGGTAGAGCTTCTTAAAAGCAATGAGATGTTTCTGGGTGATTCATGCATTCTTTGATCTACTGAATTTTGTTATTGAAAGGGATTATTTAATTTAGACTATCCTGGGCAATATCAGCAGAATGAAAACTTGGCCACTGGTGTTCTCTTTAGTTTTTCAACCTCTCTCTACCCCTTTGTTAAACCCAAATTCCTCGTGTCCTCATAATGGAATCAGAACGATTAATACTGCCTACTCCTGGCACAAAAATCTTGCCTCTGATCATCTTGCCAACTTAAAAACATGTCTGTCTCTTGTCTCTTTTTATTTTCTGCAAGTGCCCAACAGTTTTTTGGAAGAGAGTGGTTAACTGTTGGTTTGTATTAACCTCTGCATTTTTAAAATATGTTAATTTGTTTTCCTTCATAATATTTAGACTTTCTTATGCTATTGATTAGGACATTATCATTTCCAGAGGTCTTGAGGTATGAGTCAGTAGAAATACTTTCACCCCTCTGTTTCTGCTTGAGATGGTTTCCTGTCTGCTTTGTATGTTCCCATATTATACCACTTACTGAATTCTGTCCAAGTGCTAGCCTGTGTTCAAGCTCCATTCAAGGAGATTTGCACACATTTGTTTCTAACCCTCTAACTACCCTGCAAGTTTGCTATGACCAGCTGGTACTCATCTTGGTTCAAAGCCCAGGCTTTCCCTTATGTCAGGTTGTTCAATGAAGTTTCCAAATGGCAGCTGCTCCAGGATCTTCTCAGCCTGATTGTGTTAACTCAAAGGGCAACAACACAGTTGTCAATCCCTACTCCTGATTTCTAGCTGAAAGACTATTCTGGAGTTAGGTATCCAAATCTAGGTTTTGCTCTTTATTAGCAGGAACCTTAGAAATTATTATATTTCTATAATTCACCTAGGGTCTCTAATACCGTACCTGGCACATGTAAGATATTTACTACTTAATAAGTGATTCTACTACCTCTACTGCTGCAACTACTCTTACTATACTGCTGTCACAATACTACTACTTTTGGGTTCACAGTCTCTAGATTCTTAATAGAGGAGGGCTACGCTGATAATCCTTAATGTTGTTTCTTCCTTGGAGGAGAAGACACTTACTAGATTCAGAAGGTCTGTTATCCTGGTCATCCTCAAACTTGTAGTTAATGCTCTGCAATGACATTCATTCATTCATTCATTCATTCATTCACTTTCCCCAACTCCTTCCTTTGGCAACCAGCAGCTTGTTCTCTATATCTATGGGTCTTGTTCTGTTTTTGATTGTTTGTTTGTTTATTTACTTATTTATAGAGTACATATATACATGAGATCATGTGATTATTTATTTTTGTCTGATTTATTTAATTTAGTATAATACCCTTTAGGTCTATCTATATTCTCACAAATGTCAAGATTTCATTCTTTTTTACTGCTGAATAATATTCTGTTTTGTGCATGTGGGGGTGTCTATGTATGTGTGTGTGTGTGTGTGTGTGTGTGTATGTATATATATATAATATATATATATACACACACATATATATGCATACACACTCACTTAGATGTCCATTAATAGGTGACTGGATAAAGATGTGTTAGGTAGCTAGTCATATGTGAATGACAGGGGAACAAGGAATGAGAGCCCAGCTCTGTAACCATAGAAATGTCCCTTAAAGACCTTCCTTAAGGACCTCCAGAAATACCTCCCTTTTAGGGTTATAAATTGCCCCAAATCCTAGAGCACAAAGGCCATAAAAGCTGCTGGCCTAAACCAGTTACAAATGCAAACAGTTACAAACTTTAGCTTCATTATACCATCATTATAATATCATGACTATCCATGGAAGTTCATGAATCTAATAATAACAGACTAAATTCTGGGTACACACATGTGCACTAGGCAAAGTTATTGCCTAGTGCAATCAGGTGTCAATCAAAATGACCTCATTTGCCAATCACCTAGGAATACCTTTGTACCACCCATCACAGCCCAAATAAAAGGCAGACATTCCCACTTCTAAGTCTTTTTTTGCCCTTAGGGCTTCCCCTTTTCTTTTTGCCCTCTGGGCTCTTTCTCTTTTTGATGCCTTTTTGTGGCCTTTTTGCACTTTTGTGGTCATTTTGGCTCCTTTGTATTAATTACAGCTCTGAAACCATGTACCTCCTTGGGCATACTTTGTCTTTTTCCATGGTCCTCCTTGGAGCATTCTTTGTCTTTCTAAAACATACTTTTAATAAAACTATTACTTCTTAATGACCTATGATTCTTCACAGTGTCATTTGAGGAAGAACCAAGGAAAAATGCTAACTACCTTCTGCATTTTTGTTATCCTCTCTTTCACCCCTACCTACTGTTGGGTGACACCGACTCTGAATGGCCCCAGAGGTAAGGTGACAGATCTAATATCTTCTTTATCCATTCTTCTATTGATGGACATCTAGGTTATATTCATATCTTGGCTATCACTAGTAATACTGCAATGAACACAGGAGTGCATGTATTTTTTTGAACTAATAGTTTTGTTTTGTTTGAATAAATACTCAGAAGTGGAATTGCTGGATCCTGTAACAGCGCTATTTTTAATTTTTTGAGGAATCTCCACATTGTTTTCCATAGTGGCTGCACCAATTTTCAATTTCACCAACAGGACACAAGGGTTTCCTTTTCTTCACATTCTTGCCAACACCTGTTTTTTGTTGATTTATTAATGATAGCCATTCTGACAGATGTGAGGTGATATCTCATTGTGATTTTAATTTGCATTTCCCCAATGATTAGTGATGTCGAGCATATTTTCTTATGTCTGTTAGCCATCTGTATGTCTTCTTTGGAGAAGTGTCTATTCACGTCCTCTGACCATTTTAAAATTGGATTTCTTTGTCTTTCTGATATTAAGTTGTATGAGTTCTTTATAATTTTAAATATTAACCCCTCATTGGATGTATCATTTGCAAATATCTTCTCCCATTTAGCAGGTTGCTGAAATGACCTTTAAATTCTTATCCTCAAAGATAATTGTGGCACCTGTCAAATTCCATCTAAATTCTTTCATGTGATCGTAGGGAATCTTGTGCATTTCAGAGTTCTCATCTCTGAACCTCTCTGGGCTCTTTAAAGTTGGAATATTTCAGGCTGAAGAAGTCCTTTGCTCACATCCATTCCCACAGAGCATATTGTAGCCGTGGGGAAAACTAATTTGACTCTTTTCGAAGGCCATCCTGGAAACCTTCATTCAGAACTATAGTTTCTCAGGTTCACAGTGGGAATAAGATTGTCTTTGGTCTTGTAGGAGACCATGTGCTGCACCCTGCTCCCCCTTCAAGACTGGAGGACTTTTCTTCCAGCCACTGGGCATGCTGCTGTGCTGGGAATACACGCTAAGGACCATTCTCAGCAGAGCAGCAGTGTAAGCAGCTGCCTTCCTCAAATTATGTCCCTTCCCAGGGGCAATTTATGCCCAATGTCTGGTTCTAATGAGGGTGCAAAGGTCTCAATCCTTCTCCCCAACTAGAGGCAAATGCTAAGTGCCAATCTAGCTTTAGAGCTTTTTTAGGTGGTTTCAGCTGAGGTCTTTTGAAAAACTACGCTGCAGCCTGAACTCTCCCCTACCCAATTCTACTTCCTTCCCTTTCACTCTGGTTGTTAACATCTAGAACAATCCCTTGCAAGTTTCCCAGGCCAATCCCTGTCTCAGAATTTACTACCCAGGAACCTTGAGTGCAACAACTGTTAATGCTTAACGGTCCCAATTAAATGTGTTGATTATCTTACATTTTGCATATTCTGAGTATGCCATGTGATTTGGAGAGTTGACTAGATGGTTCCCAGTTCAAATAATTCTATGATGATTGGAGGAAGAGAACAGGACACTAACATATGTACAAAGTGATTCAAATAAACTCAAGCTATAGATGACAGATTCTAAATCATTGAGGTTATAACATAATATTCTTCATACAATTTCTACATGCATATATAAAATTCAAGTATGTTGAATTTTTTTTGTTTATTAATAAAGTTTTTTCATAATAATGAATAAGAAGTAGTAACTTTCTAAAAATAAATTGAACTCTCCATTGTAAGGTAAATGCGGGACACGCTGAAGTTTTAAAAGCAAACCTTTTGCTTCTGGAGAAAGCAAACTATTGGAGAGTGCTCCTGGGCGAGGTTCACTGGTCCAGAGAGGAGAGGGGCCAGAGAAGTCGCGCCCTGGGACAGGAGTGTAGTTTTTATAGGGTTATGTGGGGGTAGGGTATAGAATGGGGAATGTCAGTTGAGCATGCGGATTAGGATGATGGTAGATTAGGGCGGTGGCCCCCGGGCTTTATGGTGGGCCCTTGTCTGGATTCCGATGTCAAACTGGAAAGCCTCCAGGCAGGCCCCCGCCAACCTAGACCTAACATCTGTGTGTGTATATTTGAATCTTATATTAAAAGTTTCAAGGAAATCTGCCTAGAGTATTTTGTTACTTAACATTCATGTTGACTGTTTTCCAAAATCACAGTGATAATAGACACCAGAAAGCTTGTGTGCTCGCTAATGCTCTGTCAGCCACATTAGGACACAGTACGAAGTTGTTTTTCACCTTTCTGAGATCTTTAATGGCCAACTTATTTTTGTGGAGGAATTGCCTCATTTGTAAAACCCAAAACTTCTTCATTCAAAATAGCAACTAAACCTGGTTTAATATGGTTTTAGTTTTAGTTCTTTTATAAAATAGTATTAAATATAATAATGTCTTAATAGGAGGTAATGAGCAACTTGATGGGCTTTGAGAGCAAAATTTCATTAGTGTAGTATTATTAGTTTTGTGAGAAGGGAATACTCCACTTATTTGAATAACACCACGGTTATATTTCCTGAAAAGGTGAACTTTATTATAAATGGCATTATTTGATATAATTATCCATACAAACAATGTTGCAAATGGGAATTAAGTTCCAAGAGAAACTCACTTTCATTATGTCATAAAATAAAATTTTACTTTGTCATTCACTATGGTAATTACCTCACACTCCCTCTTTCTTCAAATCTAAAATACCCTCTCTTTCTTTACTTAGAAGAGAACTACTCCATATCTCCTCCAACAAATTTCCAGACATACCTGGATGAGAACCCACACTCTGACGTTCCTCACATTGAATTCTATGAATTCTCTTTTTGCCTATGGACAACCTTTCTGCTTATTCACAGCATTTCATCACTCTTGCCTACTCAAGGTTTTGATAGTTTTCTCTGTCTCCTTCCTTAATTAACTTCTCTTCTCCTGAATAATCAACACACAAACTTGCTATTATCTCCCATTAAGGAAATTCTCCCTTGACTCATTGTCTTTCAACTGCTGTCAAACTTCTCTGATAGCTTTTAACTGTCTCTATGGCTTTTTTTGATTCCTAATTTCCAATTCTCTTTTTACCCCATTATAATTAGCCTTTCGTCTCCATTAAAACTCCACTAAAAATGGATGTTACAACTGACCTCCATTTTATCAAGTCCACTCATCCATTCTCTATTCTCTTTCTACTTAAGCTCTCAGCAGAATATGACACAAATACTTTCTTCTATTAAATGCATGGGACCACACTCTCCTGGGTTTTCTTTCTACAACTCTGCCAGCATCCCAACCTCTGACTTTCCTCCTGTATGTGCAGTGTCAGAGTTCAGCTATTGGTCTCTTCTTTCTTACACTCTCTCCTAGGTGATCTCATTCAGTTCCATAGCTTTAAATACCACCTTTACTGATGACTTCCAAATTAGAAGTCATCTTCAACTTCTCTTTGGGCTTCCCAAAATCCAGCCTTTACTTAGGTGTCTAATGGGCATCTCAAACTTGACATATTAAACTGAACTCTTAATTTCCACCTCATTACTTCTTTGCCTGTCTAGTCAGTCAGTCTCAGTAAATGATACCCTCATTCATGTGGTTTCTGAGGCCAAAACTTAGGAGAAAGTCTTCATTTTTTTCTTTCTCTTTTTTTCTATTTGCTTTAGACATCTATCAGCAAGTCCTGCTGGCTCTACCTTCAAAATATGTACTGAGTCCCACTACCTCTTATCATTTCCACCACTTTTAAATCAAGACCATTACTTTTCATTTAGTCTCTTTCAAGAGCGTCCGATCTAAGACGCTTTTATTTTGTCTCTTCAGTAGATTCTCCACATAGCAGATAGTGATTTTATTTTAAACATAAATTAAATCAAATAATTCTCTTCCTCAAAACCCTTCTATGTCTTTAAATTATATTCATAATAACCTCTAAATTCCTCATTAGTTTCATAATATTTTTTATGACTTGGCTCCTGTTTGTCTCTCCAATCTCATTTTGACCACTCACTTGCTCAGTAAAGGGAGTCAAATATGTGGTGATAGAAGGAAATCTAACTATGGGAGGTGAACACACAGTGCAAATATACACATGCTTTACTGTTAAAGTGTACAGCTAAAATTTATTGGATTTCATTAACCAATGTCATCATAAAAAAAGATAAAAGAAAAAAAATGATGTTTATAAAAACTAATACATGAGAAAATGTTAAATGACTGAACGGTAGAAGATCATTTAAATGAAAAAGCAAAATACAAAACTGTTTACAGTAGTAGTCTAATTTTAATATATATCTGTATGGGAGAAAGACTGGAATGGAATTACCCAATAGTTATTGCCAAAATAATTTTTTACCTTTTCTTTAAACATTTCTATATTTTCTAAATATTTTGCAAATAAACAAGTGTTACTTTCAAATTAAAAAAAAAAAAGAAAGAAAGAAAAAAGAAAGAAAGAAAGAAAGAAAGAAGAAAGAAAGAAGGAGTCTTATTCTATGATTGAAATGTGCCCAGGAGTTCTGAGTACCAAATCTGAAAATAGTCTTCTAGAACATGGCTCCGTTACTGGCTCTTTTTAGATACTACATTTTCTGTTAGAGAAATATGCCTATTTTATGTTCTTTCCATATTTTTTCACTGTCTTTTTCAGGAACAGAGGTTCCCAACAAAGTTAAATAAATCATGGTCCATCTGGCTTTCTGACTATGAACAAAATCCTTTTTCTGAACTTCAATCTAGTTCCGCTCTTTCTGCTCATTTTATGATATTGTTAGAGAAATGTGCTGGCTACAAGAAGGTAAAAATTGAGATATCTTTATTGCTACAAAAAGAAAGAACAAACAATTCCAGAAAAATATACATAGGCTTCTTAGAGTTTGCAACTGGTCAAATTTCAATTTTTTAAAGGCTGTGAGTATCCTATTGAATGTTCAGCTGGTTAGCTCCAATGGCTGTTATCAAATGCTCAATTGAGGTTATAAGGATGAGGATGGGTCTATTCATAATATGGAGGCCCTGACACTTTCTATATTTGATTTTCAGAGCTCAATCTAGATGGTCATTTTCTTTAAATTGAGATTTAAAGAAACCTTAATTTCTACCAGATTGTTTCATTTATGATAACATTTTAGTAATATGGACAAAAATTATTGTTTTACTGCATGTAGTTTTAATGTGGTAAAATCCTGAGGCTTAAGCAATAAGCATGAAATAAGTCAAGAATGTATAGGTTTGTTCGTTGTCTCTCAATTCTTTTGGAGTAATGCTCAAAAGCTTCTTAAGTTACTGTTCCATTTCTCCCTTCAAATTCAGTTGGATTTGGTCCCACAACATTGGCTAACCTATATGAATAAAAAGGGATTTATAGATCATCTGAGGATATAATACATCCACATTCCCCATTATCTTGTCTATTAGTGGACTTCTACTTGATTAATGCTCTCTGAGCACTCTCATACAATTACCAAATAGTAATATTTCATAATTATGTACTATATATTTCTTAACAGAAATCTTAAAAATTTAACAAATGCTATTTTAATCACAGGATTGCATTGAGAGATGTCTTGGTTATATTATTTTCTCCAAAGTGACTTACTTAGTGATCCCAGGCTAGTCACTTTTGTCTCATTTTCCTCATTTGCAAACCAGGGATAATATCACATGCCTACTCAAAAAGCATGCAATAATGATTAATTAGTTAAATATCAGCAGAGCCCTCTGAGCTCCTTAGTACTGAGGCATTTATTCATCTGAGGTATTATTATCATTATTATTATCATGCTATTTCACTTGGATCACAAATAAAACTCACAGCCAATAAAGACAAAAAAGATTTTGTTGGCTTGCTAAGTCCTGCTTCACAACCTCTGTAAGTATCAGGGCAAGACCAAGTGAGTCCCTTGACAGAAGACATATAATGGATTAAACTGATACTTCAGTCGCTCATGGCCAAGGTTTGTGTTAATGAGCTTAATATATTTACTTGGTGGGTGTCCAGAACAGCTGTCCTTTATTGTTGCAGGTGCCAGAACCAAAGCTAAAGCAAGTCTGGATTTAGCAAATCCAATTACTTAAGATTTGCTCCCTTCCAAGACAGCACTTATCATAATCACTTCTTGATAATAGACACCCTGTTGATACTAGATACCCATAACCAGATTCAGGGATCCATTTTCTTTCTAAAGATACTATTTTAGCTTTATGTCATAAGGCTTATCAGACATGTTTTACATTTAGAGTCAGAATTTTGCTTTGATTATGATAACACAAAACAACTAATTTCAGATTCTCTTGATTTGATAACACCCCTATAAGAAATGCATTTTAATTGTTTCTGAGCTCACAAAGATATTTCTTGATTAATTTTTTTTTTGTCTGTGGAAGCAAAAAGAGATTTCAGAAGACATCCTAATTAAAAATGAAAATGGTTCATCATACAAGTAGCTTATTATGAGATGTAAAACTTCATGAAAAATGAATATAATCTTTGTCAAGCAGGGTAAGCTATGTGTATATTGTAATAACCTAGAACACCTGTATATTTCACATCCAGATAAAAGGCAGAGTGGTAAGGTGAAAGTGCCCTTGCAGTATGAAAGAATTCGCTATGGAAGGAGGATGCCTGAATGAGCAGACTAAGTGGCGACTGAAATTAGAAAACCCTTCCAATCAGTGTGAAGTCTCTGAGAGAGCATATATTGGCGGAATGACTGAAATGACATTGATGGCCAATAGCTCTCAGGCTGCTCACACACAAACAAGCCTGCTAGAATACCTTGCTTAAAGAATTTATTTTTCTATTTGTTTTATTTGTTTGTTTGTTTGTTTTTCAGGGAGAAAGAGCAGGGAGAAAAAGTATATTTGGTTTGGAAATGTGAAAATTCCATTTTAAGCCTTATTTTAGCTAGTTTATATTTCCTATCATTAGATATTTTCTAAGTGACACGGCTTTGCTTTAGTGGATTAGGTAGACAAATGCCTCATCCATAAAAATATATCTGTATTCCTGAATGAAAATCCCTCTGCCTGTTTGCAGCAGATGTGATGTTTCAGTAATTGGGTTAATTTGCACAAGGTAACAAAATTTCAGTACATTGGACTTTCCATATCATGATGTTTCAAAGCTTTCTATTTAAAATAATATTATATTTCTAAGCAGTTTATCTGACTCCTAATTTTTTTTCTTCTTTAGCTTCTCCTTGCATTGGTCTCTAACTTTGTAATTTCCATAGTTATAGAGATCATATATCCCAGACTTTCAGGAACTGTCCCAAATTTCTCCTTGCAGTTTGACAAGTCACTAACATGTCCTAAGCATCCAAATAACAGTTACTACATTGCCTATCCCATTAGGAAACTGTACAAAATTTCTGAGTCAGGTGCATTCTGATTAGGTTTATAAGAAAAATATGGTTTCTATTCCTGTGTAATGCATAAGTTTGCAAACTTAAGTAAATTCACCTGCTTGTAGGTTGTGAATGCTTCACTTTAAGCCAATGTGTTTTCACCAACATAAGTTTTGTATAGCGCTATTTTTAATTAGGCCTTTAAAATGCTGCATTCTGGTATGACCTAATTTCTACTCTTTTAATGGTTAACTCTATGAATATCGAGTGTCTATGCAGGGTCTCTTTTCTTTCTTGGCCACAGAGTCAGTTTTGAATTTCTAGAGTAAATAGATCAATATGTGAGCTGAATAGTCCATGTCTTAACAGTCAATGTCTTCACACAGTTATCTCAAAGATGAATTTTTTCCTAAAAATACAAGTAATACAATTTTAAAGAATAAGTGCTGTTAAGTTTACATTCTACTTTCTACAGTCAGAGCCATTTAACAGCTTCATATGCAGCATTTTTCTATAAATTTTTATATGCAAATTCTAATAATAATCATATTTATTGCTTCTCATTTGATCAGATTTTAAATCTGATATCTAGAGAGAGAAAATTATTAGACAAAATCTAAATATCAAAAAGTCTGAGCCTGGAGGAAACTCTTTTAGATGCAATTTGCTGAGACGAGGTAGGAGAGGGTAGAGAGTAGTCATTGTTTGGGGGATAGGGACCAACATGTTCTTATGTATGTCCTCAACCCTATTTTGTTCTCTATTTAGCAAACTATGTCATTTTTAGGAATCCAAGTAAAGAGAAGACACACTGCTGATAAGTGAGAACTTTGCCAACTTTGATAATATCTTTAATAAATTTTCATTGACCTATTTCCATATGTCAATTCTGTGTTCTTTTTTTGGAGAAATTGTGAGGAAGAATGTCTCCAAAATAATCAAGGTGTTCTAGCCATTTTATTGCTGTTTTGACAATTTTTAATGTCTGGCAGCTGAGAACAGCAAAATAATACCCACGTCCCCCACCCCTCCACCACCCTCCACCCCCCCCCCCCCACCATGGATTCTACTTTCCTAACCTTGATGAAACTGGAAGTGTAGACCAGGAATAAAGAAAAAGATAAATAGATAGTAAGCACACACTGGCTAGGTACATTTGGCTGGCTAGCTATGGGATAAGCTTGAATTCCTATTTATAAGATTGTTTTCCACGAAATGGAGTGATTTTCCCACTATATATTATACTTTATTCCTTCCTAAATTAATTTATTTATGAAATCAACCCTAGCATATTCTCTTGTTGTTGCCTGGACTGCCATGTGCATTCATATTTCTCTGAATATCTCTGGCTCTCTTATAGCAATTAAAAGCCTAGCCGTGGGGGGCAAAAATGGCGTAGATGATAGAGGCTCTCTGTTCTTCCTTCTTGTGACCAAATCAAAGCTGTGGCAGAAACAAGGAGCAAACAGAAAGGAGAGTCTCCTGGGATCTAGAGGAACAGAAGCACTACAACTAGGGAGAGAAGTAATTAATCACCCTGTAATGGTAGAAGGCACGAGGGGGTGAACGTGCAAGCTGCCTGGTCCAAGCAGCTGAGTGAGACGGAGGCTGCAGCAGTGGTAGTTGTAGACGCCTCTTACAGGGGTCGTGTCCGCAAGTGGACTGTAGCGGTGACGGACCTGCTCCTTCTGAACACCAGTACTGGGTTGGCTGGTCTGGAGGCACCAGGGACACACAGGGGGACACTGAGTTGTCGAAGTGAGGGCCGGATGCGAGGCTCGCTCCTGGAAAAAAGTGCTGGTGGTATCCATTGTTCCTCTGTTGCACCCTCCTTCCTTCCAGTGTGAGGACACAGTGCTGCCATAGTTGAGACATCATCAAACTGCATAACAGAGGTCACTCAGCCCAGAGGATTCCGTGAAACTCCACCTCCCCCAACTTGTGGCCCCACCCAAGCCACATCCAATTGTATCCTCTGTGAGTCGGTTGCTCCTTGCTGAGCAGCACCAAGACTCACACTGGTGGCAGCTGACCACAGTTTCTGTCATGGTTTCTTGAGGCAACTATAAGCACAGCATTTGTGGATTGCTCGCTGAATCTTAACAGGTAGCCCTGGAGGGGTATGGGCTGGGTCTAAACTTGACCTGCAGCTAAACATCATTCAGTACTGTGATACTGGACACCTATTACACAAAGCTGCACAAATAAGACCAGAAGACTTAAGAGCTTTGTTTAGTACATAAAAACAGGCACAGAAAGTCCTCCAAAATGGGAAGACAAAGAAGCAGAAACCGTATGAGAGAACAGAATAGAGATCCAGGAATAATAGAGTCAAGCAATCTAACAGATGCAGAATTCAAAACACTGGTTATAAAATGCTTAATGAACTTAGGGGAGGTGTAGATGAACTCAGTGAGAACTTTAACAAAGAGGTAAAAAACATGAAAATGGAAATGGAAATTATAAAAGGAAACCAGTTTAAAATGAAGAACACATTTTCTGAGATGAAAAACATATTAAATGGAATAAACAGAGTGAATAAAGAAGATGATCAAATGACATATAGATGGGGAAGCCAAGGACACTCAATGAGAATGGTAAGAAAAAAGAAGCTGACTATAATAATAATTTAAGGAGCCGATGGGACACTATTAAAGGTCATAGGAGTACCAGAAGGAAAACAAGACATTGAAGAGCTATTTGAAAAAATAATGATGGAAAAACTTCCCTAACCTTGTGAAAGAAATAAACATACAACCCCGGGAAACTCCCAGAGTCCCAAAAAATGGGAATCCAAAGAGGCCCACACCAAGACACATAATAATTAAAATACCAAAGGTTAAATACAAAGAGAAAATCTTAAAAGCAGCAAGAGAAGAGCAGATAGTTACCTACAAGGGAGCATCCATAAGACTGGCAGCTGATTTCTGAAAAGAAACTTAGGACAGAAGGGCTTGGCACAAAATATTCAAAGTGCTGAAAACCCGGGATCTACAACCAAGAATACTTTATCCAGAAAAGCTATCATTGAGAGTTGAAGGACAGATAAAGAGTTTCCCATACAAAAATAAGCTAAGGTAATTTATCAACATCAAGCCACTATTATAGGAAATCTTGGAGAGTCTTCTTTAAGAAGATAAAAACATGATGTATCAAAAACAGGAATAAAGAATGGTAATAACTACATTCCTATCAACAAGTACCTCAAATGGAAAAGAATTAAATGCTCCAACCAAAAGATAGAGTGGCTGAATGGACAAGGAAACAAGACCCTATATATGCTGCCTACAAGAGACTCACTTCAGATTATGACACACTAAAAGGAAGAGGATAGAAAAAGATATTGCCTTGATGGACCTAGAAGGCATTGTGCTGAATGAAGTGGGTTGGATATAGAAAGACAAATATTGCATGATTTCATGTATCATACATGTGGATCTAAAGAACAAAAAAAACAACAACAAAAGCAGAAATAAACTCATAGATACAGAGAATATTTTGATGGCTACTAGATGTGATGGGAGTTAGGGGATACGAAAAAAAGGCAAAGGAATTAAAGGTACAAATGGATAGCTACAGAATAGACACGGAGATGTAGAGTGTAACATAGGGAAGATAGTTAAAAATATTGTAATAAATATGTAAGTGGGAAGAAGGGTACTAGATTTAGTGGGATGATCACTTTGCAAGTCATGTGGATCTCTGACCACTGTGCTGTACAGCTGAAATTGGTATATTATTGTATGCTAACTATAATTGAAAAAAAACTCATTGAATTGTATAATGTAAATACAAGCAACTAATTGTCTATTATATTTCAATAAAGCTGGAAAAGAAAGTGTAGCAGCATATTGGTGATGGTAGGAAACAGATTTAACTCCTAGTAAGTGCAATTAGTGGAGCTCAGGTTAGTTTATTATTTTCTTACTACATTATCACCTCCCATTTTCTACACAAATCCTCATAGCTGCATCAAAGATGAATTACCAAGAACACAAGGCCACCTATTTAGGGAATCATGTTTATTACAGTTTTACTCTTATATCTATTTTATGTTCTTGGGGCATTCAACCCTAATGTCTTACCTTGGAGAAATCCAAAGTTGGGAAGATGCGGTGAATAGTATAATTGCACAATTCCAAGTTTAAAAAAATCAGTCCTCTTCTGTGGGTTCTATCTCTCAGACAATTTTTATAAAGTAAAAATTAATTTGTAGTCCCATATTTTTATCAAACTGCCAATCAGAGCTTGTGATTAATATTAATAGTCGAACTGAATAAGAATTTAATTTAATGATTGTCTTAACATGTCAGGCACTGAGAATGTGAAAGGGAAGAAGCATTGTCCTGGCCTTCAAGGAGCTTATAGTCTAGCGGAAAACACATATATCAATGTATACCAAGTTTATATAATATAATCTCAAAGCAAAGAAAATTCATTTAAGTTTTAAGCTGTATTATAGTCTTTTATTAGATAAATATGATTTTTATTAAACTTTACGAAATTAGGTAAAAATTTTTGTGTCTGCTTCTGAGTGGGTTATTACTAGCCCAAGTTGTAATGGTAATGGCATTCGCAGTGTTAGAATTAGAGTTCAGAGTAATAATGCCACCAAAAAGGGCTTCTGGCATTTCAATGTTTCTTGTATGTAGCTGAATTAGCATTACATGAAGAAGGTTTGCATTATGGGGAAAATACTGGCAAAGTGTGTGTGTGTGTGATTTTTTTTTTTTTTTTTTTGGTTTTTGGTTTTTTTTTTTTTTTACAGTATTTTCTGCTGTGGTCATACAGTAGAAAATGTTAGATTTGCTCCCAACCTGTCAAATGTACCTAAATCACAAGAGAGAGAAACTGTTTTGCAAGAGGAATTCTAGAAGCAATCTCTTTTCATGAATACTGGTTGGCATTTATGACTTGGGTACACCTCAGAGGAGATTATTCTCTAGTGAGTGATGTGGCATAGATGAACAGTGAAAGTCTGGTATTTATTATGCCCATGTAGAATATAACCCTTAGTTATATCCTAGGCTCTGATTTCTTCTACTGGTGATGCCAGCAGTTTAGGAGAAAGTGGCATATTGTGTCTCACTCCAAGGCCTCTATCAATATACATGATTTGTCTCTCTCCCTCACACAAGCACACATAAACACTCCTACTTAAACAACACACATTTATACACAAAGCCTCCAGTGATTTGGACAATGCTATTTATGGAAGAGGCAGGCTCTGGTGCCTAAATCCTGCAGTAATTACTTTAGTTCTCGAAGCATGAGATTTGATTACCCATATATTATTATGCATGCTGCATATTTTTGACTATCATTTCATGCAGCTCTTCTTAAAAAAGAATCTTACAATTTAGCTCAAGAAGACCAATGTTTTGCATAGGTAGAGCAAGTTAGCGGTAAGCTCTGCAAAGAGATGTATAGGGTTTTAGGAAGCCCTGAAGTAGAGGCTGGGCAGACCAATGTTTTGTAAGGAGAAGCTCTTACAAAAAAAGAAGTTTGGAGGTTCAAAAAGGTGAGTGAATTTATAGAGTGGAGCCTATAGCTACTAATTAAACACTATACGGTAAAATGTAGTTTTTAAACTTAAGCAGAGGTTGAACCCCAAATAATGAAAGGAGAACATAGGCTAATTAATTTCCTTTACATATGATTCAATAATCATAGCATCTTGGTGAAAAGGAAAATCTTTTACCATTATGTGCCCTCTTGTGACATCTGTGTTCTGAGAATATGTTGTGTAACAAAAATAATCACAAAGCAAGAGTAAAGGACAGGTTAGTGTACAGCCCTATTAAAATTTGGCTTCCTATATGGAGAAAAATAAAGCTTATCTCTGTTTTCTAATCTAACAGTAGACTTACTGCATTAAACACTTTACTATGAAAGATTAAATATCACTGATAGAAGAAACACAGGGAATATTTTGTAACTTAAGGGAAGATGAAGACTTTTAAGTGAGATTCCTTAAGCACAAATTCTAAGATGGTACATGGCTAAATATGGTTACATTAAAATAAAACATTTTTGCTCAATAAAGAATGCCACAGATAAAAATGATTATTTGGGAGAAATATTTGCATTTTTTTAAATCGAGAAGAGATCAATTTCTAAAATATAAAGTGAATTCTTAGAAAAAAAAGATGAAGGCAAGATATCAAATGAAAAATAGGCAAAGGGTATGAGTTGGCAATTTAGATAAAGGAAAGCCTGATTTGCCAAGAAATAAAGTAGTCCAAGATATGGAAATGAACACACTGAGATATGCTTTTACACTCATCAGATTAGTTATAATTAAAAAGAAACATGTTACCAAGGAAGGAGAAGATGTGTGAGAGACTATAATTTTATTCTCTGCTAATAAGAATGTAAATAGTCCTTCCCCCCACTTCCGCCCCCCCACCCCCCGCCCACCCTCCGCTTCTGGAAAGCAGACTCCCAGTCCTTAGTGAAATTAGAATGTGCATCCTTTATTATCTCTCTACCCCTATGGATATACGCTAGGAAAATTTTCACAGGTCATTAAGAAAACATGTTTAGAGGTTTTTGTCAGCCCATATTTGTGGTAGTGGGGAGATGAAGGCAGAGTAGGTTTCTATCACTAGGAGAGTGAATAAATAAAATGTGGTCGATATGTAGTAAGGAAAATCACACAACAAGTAATAACAGCGAACTAGATGTATATACAAAGCTCAGACATATTGACAAAACAAGCAGAATAAGAGTCATAGCTTATTGCCAGTTTTATAAATTAATGCATGACTTACAATCCATTTGTGAATTTGTGATGTATAATAAACAACATAAATTTGGTCTTTATCTTCAGCTCCTGGCCAGAGCTCATAAACCTTTGTGTTTCCTAAGTGACAAAGGTGCTGGGAGCATCTTTTGTTCTAACGTTTGGCCTTTACATTTTTATTTTTTTATTTTTTATTTTTCAATTACACTTGACTTACAATATTATTTTAGTTTCAGGTGTATATCATTGATCAGACATTTATTTAACTTACAAATGGTCACCCTGATAAGTCCACCATGGGTAGTTATTACAATATTATTGAGTATATTTCCAATGCTGCAATTTACATTTCTGTGACTGTTTCTATAACTGGCAATTTGTTCTTCTTAAACACTTTCTTCCCCCTTTTCACCCACCCTGGCAACCACTTCCCATCTGGCAACTATCAATTTGTTCATCTAGTTCATTTATTTTGTTTTTGTTTCTTTTTAGATTCCACATCTGTAAGGTGAAGGTATTTTTCAGGATTATAATAGTGTTAAATTTTTTTTCTTCCATATTACTTTTAAAAATTGCAAATTAGGACTGCTACTTTGCACAAGTCCAAAGGATACCATTCAGGTAAAACACAAACTGCAACAATGTGGTCAGGTGAGAAATTCCTTTAAATCCTTAAAGTATTTTGACTGAATTTGCCATTGAGTATAGGCCAATTTGGCAAATATTGACATATTTCTAATGTTATTTTAGGCTTCATGTAACTATATACTTATATTTACTCTATAAGACTACACATTTTGTTGTTTACTTCACTGCTGTGACACTGTAACCTAAATGAGAGTGGCATAGCAAGAACTCAATTAATAATTGCTAAATGAAGAAATAAAGTTTTCTATTCATTCATTCATGTATATGGTATATCTCCACCTATTTTGGTATATTGGGATGTCGATTAAACGTCATTTAATGATATTTACAAGTTTCCAGATGGCTTTGTAAAGCCTTTGTTAGGTCAATTCCTAGATATCCTACAGGTTTTGGTATTATTGTGACTGATATATACAACTTATGATGTGTTTCTATAAAATACTGTTGGGCTCATTTAGATGTTCCTTTACATAGAATTTTTGTAAATATACTCACAAATGGGAATAATCTATAATGTTAGTATCTTGTACTTCCCTGCTCTGACCTTGGGTGGTCCTGACTTTGTGCAGCTTTTTGATCAGAGCTTGGTTCCCTATATCAGGCTGGGCCTTGGGTGTCGGGAGCCATTGCAAGGCACTGAAGGTGTCAGGTAGTTTGGGAGCCATAAATCAGTTGCTGAGACTGCTTGGAGCCCTAAAGCAGCTGCTGAGGCTATGTTATCATTGATTAAAGGAAACAAATAGTTGAAAGTTAAACATTACTGACCCTAATGAGGAGATTCACCCATTAAGAAACTTTTTTAAGGTAATGGAATGTTTTTACAGCCTTGAAAGCAAGGATGTTTGTACCCTGAGGGAAGGATGTATAGGAACTTATGTAAATGTCAGCATTCCTATGGTAATGTAGTCTGTGCCTTGCTATTGTGTTCGAAAAGAAATACAAGGGCTATGCTAAATAAACTCGAGGCTGCAGCATTGACTGTATGCCCTCCCGAAGTGCTTTCCTGTCTTCTTCTTTTTTCCTTAGGCTTCATCCCCTCTTTTAGGTGCTGTTCGACTTTAGCCGGCTGGCTCGGGGCATTGGGGGCAAGGCACCACAGTACTAAGACTCTGACTGGGGTATTGCAGAGGTGTTCAGGAGGGTTGGAATTTGCTTGATAGGTGGCATGTGCCAGATTTCTCAAGGATGAGTCTGAGATGAGGAGCCTCTGGCACCTGAGGGCACCCAGGTGTTTTCTCGTTCAGGACTCTTTTGCCGCTCCTTTAGATCTCGGCAGATCCCACTAAGTTAGGTCTCCTCCGGAAAGCGTGGTTATGATGGTAGTGCCTTGGTCTTGATCCCACTGTCCTCTGAGCAGCCCCCGATGCTCTGAGCACTTTACAACCCATCTTTTCCTGGAGCTGCGTTTACTCTTCACACACCTGACGCCACAAAGCACACCCTGTTCGCGGCGTCTGCACCCTGCTCGCCTTCCTGGAAAACCCACACTCCACCCACCTGCCCTGCCTAGCTGTGACCTACCTCCATGGTCTGAATTGTGTGGATGTAGACGGCAAGTGGTGTTTGGAAAACATCATACTTAAGTCTGCAAAAGAGATAGAAGAGTGGCAGTGGAAGGCGGCCGAAGCCAACAGCACTATCAGGGCATTATCAGGTGAGCTCCCGTTCAGGACCTCTCCTGGCCTTATTTTCTGATTTCAGAATGGAACTGCCCACGTTCAAGTTACTGTGGCATTGTACTCTGGTAAATGTGGGACCGGGCTAAGGGTTTACCCGAGTGGTACATTCATTAGAATAGATTAACTTGCATTAATACATCATTATCACCTGAAATTTTAAGAGTTCTTTGTATGTTTTGGATAACAGTCCTCTTTATCAGATGTGTCTTTTGCAAATGTTTTTCTCCCAGTCTGTGGATTGTCTTTTCACAGTGTCTTTCACAGAGCCGAAGTTTTCAATTTTAATGAAGTCCAGCTTTTCAAATATTTTTTTTATGCATCATGGCTTTGGTGTCATGTCTAAAAATTCATTGCCATACTCAAGGTTATCTAGGTTTTCTCTTGCATTATCTTCTAAGAGTTTTATAGGTCTTCATTTTACATTTAGGCCTATGCTCAGTTTTGAGTTAATTTTTATGAAGAGTATAGGGTCTATGTCTGGATTCATTTATTTTTGCATGTGGATGTCTAGTTGTTTCCAGCACCACTTTTGAACAGATTGTCTTTATTGTTTTACTTTTGCTTCTTTGTCAAAGATTAGTTGACTATATCATGTGGGTCTGTTTATGGGCTATCTAATCCTTTCCATTGCTCTATGTAGTCTTTCACCAGTACCACACTCTTGATTACCGTAGCTTTATAATAATCTTGGGGTTAGGTAGTGTCAGTTCTCTTTTCTCCTTTTGTTGTATTGACGATTCTAAATCTTTTGTCTCTCCATATAACTTTAGACTCAATATGTTAATATCCACAAAATAACTTGGTGATATTTTCATTGGAATTGCACTAAATCTATAGATGACGTTGGGAAGAACTGACATCTTGACAATATTGAATTTTTCTATCCATGAACATGGAATATCTTTCAATTTATTATAGTTCTTTGATTTTGCTCATCAGAGTTTTGTAGTTTTTCTCATATAGATCTTGTACATGTTTTCTTAGATTTATATCCAAGTATTTCGTTTTTTGTGTGCCAATGTAAATGGTATTGTGTTTTTTTATTTCAAATTCCACTTGTCATTGCCGACATGTGGAAAAATGATTGACTTTTGTATATTAACCTTATATCCTTTATCCTTGCTATAATTGCTTATTAGTTTCAGTATTTTGTTGATTCTTTCAGATTTTTTACATGGATCATTATGTTATCTTCAAACAAAGACAGTTTTTTTTTTCTTCCCAATATGTATACATTTTGTTTCCTTTTGTTGTCATATTGCTTTAGCTAGTATTCCAGTATGATCTTGAAAAAAGTGGTGAGAGTGGATATTTTTGCCTTGTTCCTGATTTTAGTGGGAAAGTTCCGAGTTTCTTTCTACTAAGTATGATATTAGCTGTAGGGTTTTTGTATATATTCTTTATAAAGTTGAGGAATTTTGTCTTGTAGTTTACTGAAAGTTTTTATAATGAGGGGGTGTTGGATTTTGTTAAATGCTTTTTCCATATCTATTGGTATGAACATGTTATTTTTCTTTTTTAGTCTGTTGAAGTAATTATGATTAATTGATTTTTGAATATTGAATCAGTCATGCATACCTGGGAAAAGTCCCACTTGGTTGCAGTGTATAATTCTTTTTATACATAGTTGGATCCAATTTACTAATATCTTGTTGAAAATTTTTGCATCTCTGTTTATAAGAAATATTGATTTGTATGTTTTTTTGTAATGTCTGTCTTTTTGGTATTGGGGTAATTCTTGCCTCATCAGACTATCTTTTAAATCTGATTTATGATGGATTTCTGAGTACATTCTGTATGTAAAAAGGATGTACATTCTTTGTTTACTAGACATACATTTTTGATATATATCAAGTTCAGATTTGTTAAAAATATAATTCTCATCTTCCATGTCCTTTTTCTTTGCTTGATCCATCAGATTTTATATAGACATGTTAGAATTTCTACTAAAATTAATAATTAATTGTTTTTATTTCTTAGTGATTATTTCAGATTTTGCTTTATGTATTTTGAGATCCTATCATTTGGAGTTTATATTCATGATTATTATATGTTATTAGTATGTTGTTATTTTTTTCCAGTGAGAAATTCTCATTATCTTTTATGGGACTTTTTTTTACCTTAAATTGTATTTTGTCTGGTACGTATTGCTTAACATATATTTTAATCCTTTTGTTGTCCATCTTTTTGTGTCTATTTCTTGTTACTTAGGTCTTTAGAATAACATTATTGGATTCATTTGGAAAAAAATTTGTTTTGAGAGTTTATATCCCATAAATGGCAAATTTAACTCCATCTATTGTAATTAATGTAAGTAAAGACTTATTTCTAACACTATTTTGTAGTTATACTTACTATGCTCTATTTCTTTCTTTTCTTACTTTTGATTGAAGATAAAATTTTCTTCAAATTTTATTTATTTTCTGGCTTCTTTGTTGGAAAGATTGCATGATTTTTTTGTTTATTTCTACCATAGTTGCACTTATTTTTCTTATTAACATAAAGCAAAACCTCAACTCACTTTCATTTTTAATTCTGTTTAACACCCCCTTCCCCCAGCCATGCCCTACCTTTATTCTGATTCTTTATCTGGAGGGTTTGTTGCCGAAGAGGGGTCTGTGATAAGTACCTCAATTTTCATTCTACAGTGGACAATTTAATTGACTTTGGTGAAGTTATTTTTGTGGAGTAAGATTATTGGAGTGGGTAACAGTTCATCATCCACATGCTGTTATCATTAGCCTGGTTTCTTTTCCCCTTCTACCCTCCCCCTTTCCACTTACTCTTTCAGTCCTAGATGTTTTCCAGAAGCTCCAAAGAATTCTGTTTCTATTGGGCAGAGATGTATTTTCTTATTGTTAAAGATTTACTTCAGCTAATAATACTCAGCTTTTCAGGAAAGATCCTCTATTCTTGTTACAAATCAATACAATTTTTTTCGAAATAAATATTTCTTTTTGAAAGGGTCTGTGGTGCATTCTGGGAAAATAATGAATAGTCTAATTTTATTACATAAGATAATTTTTTGTGTGCAATGAGGAAGAAAGCCTATTTGATGTCTATATCATGGATTGATAGAAATTTGGAAAGAGAAGAGCCCATACAAACAAATTGATAATGGTTTTTAGGACTTTTAAAAAAAAAACAATTAGAAATTCTACATGCAATTTGGTTTAACTATAACATTTTATAGTAGAAGAGATGATGCATATTTGGTGTATACTATTAATGCCTTGACAGAAAAAAGACTCTTTAGGAGGTGGTTTTTTTAATCTTTGGCAAATTACAATGAGCAATCTTTGGGAAGAAGAGAGAATATTTAAAGCAGAAGGAAGCAACAGTGGGTCTCTTATTTATGGTTGTGGCACTCAAGTAAGTAACTTACACTCTCAATTTCTGCATAATAGGAGTTGAAAGCTCCTGCTGAACTTAACTCTCAAGGTTTCTAAGCCTTCAATAGGAAATGGTAGGGTAATTACTTGCTGGTAAAGTGCTTTGAGATCCTTAAAAGGCATTCAGTGTATGAGCTAGAGCTTTATTTTAAAGAGAGAGAACATTTTGGTGGTTGCTTTGTCCATTTTTTTTTTCTGTATTATAATTTTGTTTTTAAAAACAGCAGGGTCCTTTTGTGGATGGCTTCCATCTTTATAAAATTCTGGTTTTTAACTAGCACCCAGGCAGCTTTTGGAACAAAGCAATAACGAAAGCAACGTGGTGTGTGTGTGTGTGTGTGTGTGTGTGTGTGTGTGTGTGTGTGTGTTGTTGTGTGTTTAACTCTCTAGCCTTTTATCTTTACACATTCTTTTTTGTCTAACATTCTGTATTCATCACCCTATGTCTAGTTGCAATAAGGATATTATAAGATGGGTGGATGCAGAGATGACGGGAATACAGACAATTCAAGTTTTTCATTTCCTTTGTAGCTAGAGTTTTCATAATTCTCTAAATCTGTATTCATATTCTTTTTAAAGGAAAATAGTCTTTTTTGCTGTCTCATTGCTAAAAAAAATTTTCCATGATTTTTATTTTTACTATGTTAATAAATTTATTTATTACAAGATAAAAAGAAGTAGATTCAGTTATATTCAATGAACTAACTTAGTACATGCTCAAAGGCCTCAGAATTCCCTTCTTTAGAAGACAAGATAATTGTACTTTCTTTTTCTAACTCAGTGAGCAGCAGCCTGTGGAACAGGGAATCAAAAAGAGCTTTTCTGTTGGGTGGTTTTGTCATTTCCAAATTGTGTGTATCCTGCTGTAGAGTGGGAAATGGGTCTTGAAGCAGAAATTTTAAATAGGTAAAACATTTTCCTAGAAAATCAGTGCTGATTACATGAGAATAATTTTTGGTAGATTATACATTTATTTTTTAAAAATAATTCTGTTGCTCACTCTGATTTTTTCAGAATTAATATAAACAGGATGTTTTAGTACAAAGCCACTATAAGATAACTAAAAATTAGTTTTACATGTATAAGTAGTGAGTCACTTATATTCCTTTCTTGGTAATCTGTTATTTTTAGAAATGTACTTGCAAATTATTTGGGTATGTATAGCAAAGTCACAATTATGTAGCATGTATTCAGTAGTCATTTTACCATTGTATAAAATGTCTAGATCAACAGTGAAGTCTCAGTCCATCTGGCTATTGGTCACCTTTATGCCACATATATTAAGAAATGTATGACTTGAAGTAATGTACATTTCAAGTTCATTCTGTTTGTCTATTCAGGACGAATAAATATCTAAACAGTCAAAATTTCCCTAGAATATAGTTGGTATAGTTTTACCTTGTTATCTGGCTCTGTCTTCTATAACCTTTGGTTTTGGCCTACAGATTTAGTTTTGCCAGTTCCTGAGTGAGTCTTCTGCCACTGATGGCAGTCAGTACCTTAGAAAGCCCATGGCCAGCCACAGGCAGGGGCTCTTATTCACCATGCTGTCATAAGCCTGGCGTTCATAGTATATGAAGTGAATCCTGGGTCCTTATGTTTCCATTGTATTTTCTAAATTCATGACTAGGTTTCCAGTTAGATTTTCTTATATTTCCTTCAGTTCTACTAGTGGGACCTCATTACTCTAATTTAGGGCTCTGGCACTATATTGATATCTCTTTCCACCATAAATTATTTTTCCATGATTTCTGGGTCCTATTGTCACCATCTCTTAATGGTATCTTCAAATATCCTTAAAAATTGCCTAACTCTTGAGTATTGCCATTTCTGGAAAATCTCCTATGCTTCCACCTACTATACAGGATTCTCTGGATTGTAGATCCTAGAAGGTATTGAACGGGAGTTCAGCATACAGTTTGGACACTCTAATTTGGACCTTCTCTAAAATCTAATCCTCTGTGAACATCAGTTGTTTTATACTAGCCCCATTCATTTATAGCTTCCTTCCCTTTTTCATCTTTGCAGGAGGAACTTGCAAATTATTTGGGTGTGACTCAGTATGTACAGCAGAGTCACAATTATGTAGCACATTGTAGCACATATTCAGCAATTATCACCATCTTGCTGCTGAGATGCCAGTATGTTTCAGAGCTGAATCAACTCAAATTAGGGCATTGTAATTTAATTCTTGGTTCTCAAACTGTTCTAAAGAATGATATAGTAATGCCTAAATATTTAGAGCTAAAGGCAGGTGTGATTTGTGTATATTCCATCAGCCTCAGGTCCCACTTCAGTATCTCTTTATTTCTTTGGTGATTAAAAGCAAACATATCAAGCTAAATGGTTCCACAACTGCACAATATATAGTGAAAAGTATTTTCAGCCATACTGACTTCTAAATGGAAATGGATACTTGCCTCCTATGGGAGTTGAATATATCGTACTCACTTCCAGGCCATACCCAACTACATTCTTTTCTCTAACTATTCATGCTGCCTCTCATTTCTATGCCTTTGCACTTAATTTCATTTGTCTAGAACACAGGACTATTTTTACTTCTGCAGTTCAACCATCAATACCAGTAAACATTAGGTGCTCTCCTTGATGTTTCTAAATATCTTTGTGCTTGCTGCTATCCTAGCTCTTACCACTCTGAATCATAATTGTCTCTGCTATGGCCTCTGAGCTCAGAGAGGACCACTTTGTGTATCTGTCACCTAACACACAGAAGATACTCAACTGTTACTCAACGTAAGAACAGATTTTCTCCTGATGTGGTATATGTTAGGGTTTAGATGTTTCAATATGAGATATTTCTTTCACTCTTATCTAGTTCAAGAGCTTTTTAAAATTATCATACACTAAAGGGGTTTGTATATAGCTTTCCTTAACAACTTTTGAAACAAGAAATAAGTAAATTGGGAATACTCTTTGACAATATTACCTCAGGTCTTTCAGGTATCATTGTACTTCATTTTACCCTGAGTTTTTTGTGTCATCCTAATGGTATCAATACTTGAATTTTTTTCAGGTTTATTGAGGTATAATTGACAAATATATGAAATTGGAAGTTGTTTAAATTATACACCATGGTGATTTCATATGTGTACACATTGTGAAAGGATACCCATCATTTAGTTAATTAACACACCTATCACCTCACATATTTATCTTTTTAATGGTGAGATCATTTTGGTACTCTCTTAGCCAATTTCAATGATATAATACAATGTTATCAATTATAGTCACCATGTTTTACATTAGATCCTCAACCCTTATTCATCTTATAGTGCAAGTTTGTACACTTTTACCAACCTATTTGTCTTTGCCCACCCTCAAGCCCTTGGCAACCTCTTTTCTACTCTGTTTCTAAGAGTTTGGCTTTTAAAAATATTTCACTTTTAAAGATACTTTGTAGGATTTGCCTTTCTCTGTCTGGCTTATTTCATTTACAGTGCCCTTACAATCTGTCCATGTTGTTGTAAATGGCAGGATTTCCATTTTTCTCATGGCTGAATAATATTCCTGTGTG
This sequence comes from Eonycteris spelaea, assembly GCA_003508835.1. Classification (NCBI taxonomy): domain Eukaryota; kingdom Metazoa; phylum Chordata; class Mammalia; order Chiroptera; family Pteropodidae; genus Eonycteris; species Eonycteris spelaea. The sequence continues at coordinate 4,461,444 of PUFA01000095.1, forward strand.
TGTGTACACACACACACAGCATCTTTTTTATCCATTCATCCATTAGTGGACACTTAGATTATTTCTATGCCTTGTCTATTGTAAACAAGGCTGCAGTGAACATGATATCCTATTTTGTTTCCTTTGGATGTATACTCAGAAGTAGGTTTGCTGGGTCACATGGTAGTTTTATTTTTAATTTTTCAGGAACTTCCATAGTGTTTTCCATAGTGACTGCACTAATTTACATTCCACCAACAGTGCACATAAGTTCTCTTTTCTCCACATCGTCACCACACTTGTTATCTCTTGTCTTTTTGGTGATAACCATTTGAACAGATATAGAGTGATATCTCAGTGTGGTTTTGATTTGAATTTCCTGATGATTAGTAATGTTGAACACCTTTTCATATATCTATTGATCATTTGTATGTCTTTTTGGAAAAAATGTCTATTCAGTTTCTCTGCCCATATTTTACATACTTGAACATTTTAATAATGTGATTTCTTATTTGCTTTATTTAAAAGTACTACTGCAATAGTCATAGATTGAGTATCAATACTACCACCTAAAGTATGATTAATAAAAATAGTTTCTTTATTTTCAGCTCCTTTTGTTCTTATAATATATTGCTCCATGGGTATATAGTCAAATTTCTTTGTTTTAGTGTTATTAGAAAGGATTCCTCTCATTCTGCTTTTGTATGAACTGGATATATGTTTAGGTACATTTATTTAATTTTGATTTAAAAACTTTAAATTGCTTTTTATTATTCAGTTTTGTTATATAATTATGTGCATCATATTAAAATCAAATCTATACATCAAAGTATATTTAGGTCTGTCCCATGATCACTTCACCTTGTTTCCTCTGTTTCCCATAGGTAACTGTTTTTCTATCTGCAATTCCACTTTGTTCTACTTTTATAACTGCTTTCTGCTATTTTAGGTTAATCTTATTCTTTCTTAAAAATGTTTGTCCTTATTTATATTTTTTAATATTTGTATTATATTTACTTTGATCTCAGCTTAGTTTGCTCAATTTGTTGTTCTTTTATCCCTCTCCTGTGGCATCAACCCCCTCTGCTTGACTTCATTTTCCTTTCCACACCATGTCACAACAACCTTCTATCTACACAGGGATTCTGCAGGATCTTTGCTTTTTCAGATCTTTAGGCTTTTCTTTTATTTATGTGGCACATCTATGGTTGGACTAAGAGAGGGAAATAGAAACCTAGCAAGTCTATCACCAATCCTCAAGAGCCCCAATCAGTTATTTTTAATATTTTGAAATACAAGGATCACTAAAAGGCATATTATCAACACTTAAAGGGAAATGGAGTTCACTTATTTAAGAAATAAATAACAGAAATTGTTTCCAATCATCCAACTTTAGTATATAGAAAATAGGAAAAACAACCAATTGTATCCTTCAGAATGGCTGGCTTTATTATTCTATTAGTTTTATATAAGGAATATACTTTCACTTTACATTTTATATTTTCTTGCATTTAAGTTGTTTTAATTATCAGCATAAGCATGAACTTTGGAATAAGATGGACAAATTAAATTCTAAGTCTGTACTAGCAAACTCTGTAACTTTGGGTCATTTACAGTAAAAATCTGTAATTTATAGTGATTTTATAAGCATAGTACTTGGCACTTAGAAGTGCTCAATAAATGTTGGCTTTTTGTGATGATGATTAATGATGTCTATGATGATAAAAATGATGATGAGGAGGAGGCTACAATTCTATTTTTTCATGCACCTTTAGTTATAATAAAAGATAATAAGTAAATGTGACTAAGTAGTGAATACATAAAGTATCGAAAATGTGTCCATTCAATAAAATTAGAGACCAGTATTACAGTAGATATCCTTTTATCTGAAATAAGAGACTGAGTGAACAATTTGGTTCTAACAATGTGATTTAACCAGTATTTTATAATTTGTACTAATTTAGATTTTAAAGAAGGTAATAATAAGTTTGCGAGAAGTTTGTCTTTTGTTTTGAGTAACTGCTTACATGTGAAAATATATCTCTATTTTAATTATCATTTCATTTAATAGATAACTTTATTTAAAATATGAGCTATGTTTCAGTCTTAGTTTTTAATTCTTTGTGAATTTCCTGTTCACATATTTATTTCTTTACATCTTGCTAATATTCATAGTTTTATACTGCAAAGATTGAGAAAAAATTAGGTACCCCGAATTTTACTGAAATGAAATTTCTACCATCATGTTAAAAGGCTTTTAACTGTTATTTAACACAATTCATGCTTTCTGGGGTTTGAAATTTTCTAAATCCCCCTTCCAGTGAATCCCCATTCTCTTAAGTTTTTCAATATGTGCTCAAGGATTGTGTTAATTTGCTTTCATCATTTAAAATGAAATGTAGGAGAACAGAGTAGGACAGAGCTCAAGGAAGGATGGCTAATGGTGCATTGATGCTCTGGATGCTGCTCACAGGGTCCACATGTGGTCTGGGGATGTGGCTTTTCCTGCTTCCCAGGCTGCAATTTGTGGAGGTGTACAACTAGAAAGAGGAAATAAAATGTTATTTTGATTCAGATTTAAATTTTCTGTTAGCAAAATTGATTACCCTGTTTTATAAGTGAATAAGTCGTGCCATGAAGAAGACTTAAACTTCTTTAAGACAAGTACCTTTAAAATAGTTCCAAATACCTGGTGTTAATAGAATATGCTTCAATTGTGCCGTATTTATATGATAGATAGATTTAAACAAAATATGCCTTTCTATTTTTTTCTGCATGATTTTGAAAAGAGTTGATACATTCTTTCGCTCATTTACTTAACACACATTTATTAAACACTATGTGCAGGTATTTGCATGTGAAAATCAGAATACACTTACATTCAATTTTTTAGAGATCTCAAATGGATCCAGTGCTTTCTTTTTAATACAGTAAGATGCTTCATTCTACACAACACATAAAGCTGCTGCTTATGGAAGAGCAGTCATTTAGCATTGCCTTTTTTTTGTTTGTTTGTTTTGTTTTCTCCCAGAGGTAACCACCAGTTTGAGCTCTTTCATCTAAACTGCTTATGAACGGCAGTGGGAATTTCCCTGGCTAGGTACAGGGGTGGAATTCATGGCCATGGACTAGAACAAAGGCATTTTCTCTGTAGGACTGGTATTAATACTGTGTTTTAAACTGAGCTAAATAATTTCAGACTTTGAAAAGATGTTCTTTGATTAGAAGAAGCGTAAACTCAACAAATTTCACATATTTCAACAGAATTTTACAGAGTTCACAACCAAGAATTTCAAGGTCAACCAAGAAACAGCTATAATTATCTTATAGCTGTTAATTTGAGTTTCCACTTGGAGGAAATGTTATGTTTTATTTTTTTGAGTTTTTACATGTTTTGTTTTTCTCAAAGTAAATATGCTGAGAATTTGAAATGAGCCATCATTGCTGATAAATATGTCCTCGCACCTGACCTGGCTGTGCAAGTATAATCCATTCTCCATACTGATTAGGAGAGCAGCAACTTTTGACTGTGGAAGGTGGCTAGCTGCATTCACAGACTATCAATCTAATTCTCCTTCCGCAGATGTTGATTAAGCTGCAAGAGGATCCTTTGAAAAGCTAATTCAATAGCACTGTCTCCTCTCACTATCACATGAGGCCATTAGATTTCCCTGAAGCAAAACTTGCTATCTGGCCTGGACTCTGTTGATTGAACGGGAGCTTTTCTAGCACCCTCACTGTTTTGGAGGTGAATGTGAGAGGTAGAAACCAGGAAGGGCAGCTGGACAATATATGACTGCTGTTATCTCTTGAGAGAGCCGGGTGAACTCTGATAGCAGCAGGATATATCTGGCACTGATTTCTATAGTCCAGCATTAGTCACAGATGACTTGGCCATTTATGATCAAAATGACATGGTGGACAGATTTAAAAAAAAAAAAGCTCCCAACTCTTCTTTATAAGCCTACAATCTTTGGCTTTAATCCTGTCATTAGACAGCTGATCTAGGAAAGTCACTGAAGCATTGCTTTCATTAGCAATGGATAAAGCCTTTTCCAGATAATAATCAGTTTATGCCTTGAATCAAATCTGAGTTTGCTCTGTTAATGCCCTTATGTTAGTTCTGATGGTAGTCTCTGTTTTAGCATCTCTTGGCATTAATGAGTTAGAATTATGAGTGAACTGTTGGGAATATGGGGCAAAATTGAGTATTGTGTTCCTTTTGTTGAATTCCACTTAGGGTTAATTGCTGATATAGAGCTTCTTTTGGTGCAGTTTGTCCAGTTCTACATCGGAACACTGGAAGGAAGACATGGGGAGGCTCCAGAAAAATTAAAACAGCTGGTCGTAGCTCACACATAAAACTAAAAATTTGTTCTTTTATTCATTTATTTTTTAAAAATTCTATTTCAGTTACAGAACAGAATCGGTTAGTAAAGGCAATAGCAACAGTCAGTTGTCAATATTCGAAAGAGGTTGCTATGGTCACTGTTGGGTGGGATGATTAAGTTTTATTCCTGAGGCAATAAAAAAGTGAGCTTAATCACTGAAAACAAGAAATACAAGAAAAGGTTAGTGAGGCTGGAATAGGGCTCCTCAGCTGGTTCTGAATGGGGTTAAAAAGACCACATTGAACAATCAGGGACTCAGTATGACGAGTTCAGCAATTTAGGTTTTGAATGTCACCTGTTGATTTAACCTATATAATAGAAGTAATAAGTCTTACTTGTCAGGCAAAATAATAAATGTGCCATTCATTTGGATTGTATATTTATGTACTTGACTTTGCATATCAAGTGCATAAGAAATAAAGTTTGTGCAATATTAAGTACCATTAATTAATGAATCTACTATAATTGAATCTGTGTTCTAGGTAATGCACCTAAAAGATACTGTGGATTTTAAAACATCAAGAGGAAGACAAAAAGGATGTATGGTAATGTTATTGCACACAGACCCAGGGACTGAATCCCTGAGACTGAAAATCTACCTCTGTATGCAGAGGGCAGGGAAAGACAAAAGAGACAGGCCAAAAGAGACAGAGTTTTTTAAGGGAAATTTACATATGAGGCACATCTTGGGTGGTTTCAAGATAAAATGGATAACCTTTCTGCCACTTTACAGGTGCCAAAGAATTATATAAGGTAAGAGGCTGGGGCAGGGTAGGAAGAATCATGGGCGCGCCTTACGTGAATGCTACCAGATATGGGAAATACTTTACATGCTTGACCAGCTCAGGGCAACTTCTTGTTCCAGGAACCAGTGTGTAGTAGGAGGTAAGGGAGAGGCACTGCTATGTTAAAAGAAAATATATACTAAGAGCAAACACTCTCTGGGGGTTTTAAGGGAGCATCTCCAACTTTTGGCCCAGGTCTAGCTCAAGGGTCTGGCATGGTCATATCATGAAACAGTGTGTCCTCCACAGTAGACAGATTAACATGCTATAATACGTAGATCCTGGGGAGAGGAATCTAAATAGGCAGAATCCTTCCAATTTCTTCACTCTACATTCTAACTTTACTCCAACATGGTCTCAGGCTCTAGATTCAGTTCACATGACAGAGGCTTTGATCAGACAGAACCAATTCAGTCTTTGGTTTTCCTCAACCAAACCAAGTAATGTGGTCCTGTAAAAGTTGACCCAATTGACAGCATTCATTTATGTCCTATTTAAATTCCCAGACAGGTAAGGATCAGTTACAGTCAAAAGAAAGTCAGCATTGCTTGTGGCATAGATGGAACACATGCAAATGGCAGAACAAAAACTTCATAGATGTATCACCAACTGGAGTCAAGTACAGTAGCTCCAACTGAGTATCTAAGAGTACCTGATGTAGAAGAAAGCTGTGAGTGCTGGGCAGCCAGTCAAGGGTAGTTTTGGGAAAGGAGTAAATTTTAAATAAGATTTCTTAGGAGGGTTGGCTTTCCCAAGTAGGAAAACATGAGTTTCCTCTAAATGAATCAAAAGGCATCCATTGAATGACAGCTATATATTAAATGCTATAAGTTTTTCTATTCACCAACTCTTTTTAAATAATTTAATTTTTTAAAAAAATTACGATTGCCGAGCTATGTTAGTTTCAGGTGTACAACATAGTGATTAGACATTTATATAATTTATGAAGTGATCACCCTGATAAATCTAGTACTCATCTGACACTATACATAGTTATTATGATATTATGGACTATGTTCTTTATGTTATACTTTACATCTCCATGAATATTTTGTAACTACCAATTTGTACTTCTTAGTCTCTTCCCCCTTTTTAGTCCCCTAACCTGCCTTCCATCTGACAATCATCAGAATGTTCTCTGTATGAGTTTGTTTCTGTTTTGTTTGTTCTTTTATTTTATTTAGATTCCACAATGAAATGAAATCATATAGCATTTGTCTTTCTCTGACTTACTCCACTCAGCTCAATACCCTTTAAGTCCATCTGCATTGTTGCAGATGGCAAGGTGTCATTCTTCCCTCCACCCCGAGCTTTATTGAAATATAATAGACAACTAGTTGCTTGTATTTACATTGTACCGTTCAATGAGTGTTTTTCCAATTATAGTTGGCATACAATAATATATTAATTTCATTATACAGCATAGTGATTAGAGCTCAGGTGATCACCCCACTAAATCTAGTAACTCTCTTTCCCTTACATATTTATTACAACATTGTTAACAATTTTCCTTATGCTACACTTTATATTTCCATGACTATTTTATAATGATCCACTCTTTTGTCTAGTAGCTGTCAAACTATTCTGTATCTATGAGTCTCTTTCCATTTTTGTTGTTATTATTTATTTCGTTCTTTAGATTCTGCATGTATGTGAAATCACATGGCATTTGTCTTTATCTGACTTTGTTTAGCACAATACTCTCTAGGTCCATCAAAGCAATAGCTTTTTTCATCCCGTTCCTTTTAGTCTCTCTCTGTGTTTTTTAATTTGAAGTGAGTCTCTTGTAGGCAGCATATCTAGGGGTCTTGTTTTCTTATCCATTCAGCCACCCTCTCCTTTGGTTGGAGCACTTAATTCTTTTCCATTTGAGATAGTCATTGATATGTAGTTATTACCATTTTTCATTCATGATTTCGATACATGTTTTTATCTTCTTAAAGAAGTTCCTCCAACATTTTCTGTAATAGTGGCTTGGTGTTGATGAATTCCTTTAGCTTATTTTTGTCTGGGAACCTCTGTATTTGTCCTTCAACTCTGAATGATAGCTTTGCTGGATACTGTATTTGTGGTTGTGGATCCTAGGTTTTCAACACTTTGAATATTTCGTTCCAATCCTTTCTGTCCTGATAATCTTATAGATGCTCCCTTGTAGGTAACTAACTGCTTTTCTCTTTCTGCTTTTAATATTCTCTCTTAGTATTTAATCTTTGGCATTTTAATTATGATGTATCTTGCCGTGGGCCTCTTTGGGTTTCTCTTGGGACTTTCTGAGCTTTCTGGGGTTGTATGTCTATTTCCTTCATCAGTTTAGGAAAGTTTTCCATCATTATTTCTTAAATAGCTTTTCTATTGTTCTCCTTCTCTTCCTTCAGGTACGCCTATTACATGGAGGTTTTTACCCTTAATTTTGTCCCAAAGACTCCTTAAATTATTATTATATTCTTGACTTCTTTTTTTCTTGCTGTTGATTGGGTGGCCTTGACTTCTCCATCCTCTCTCTATATTGGTGGTTCTATCCTCTTTCATCCACTTTGTTAATTCCCTCTAATATATTCTTCATCTCAGATAATGTATTCTTCATTTCTGATTGGTTCCCCTTTATAATTTCCATTTCCATTTTTCTGTTTTTTATCTCTTTGTTAAAGTTCTCACTGAGTCCATCTACTCTTCCCCTAAGTTCATTGAGCATCTTTAAAACTAGTGTTTTGAACTCTACATTTGTTAGATTGCTTGACTCCATTATTCCTGGATCTCTCTTCTGTTCTCTCCTATGGCTTCTTTGTCTTCCATTTTGGTTGCCTTTCTGTGTCTGTTTCTATGTACTAAGCAAAGCTCCTAAGTCTTCCAGTCTTATTAGTATGGCTTTGTGCAGTAGGTGTCCAGAGTCACAGTCCTGCATGGGGTTCAGCTGCAGGCCAATTTTAGCCCTAGCCTGTGTCCCTCCGGGGCCACCTGTTAAGATTCAACAAGCAATCCACAGATGTTGTGCTTATTGTTGCCTTAAGAAACCATGCCAGAAACTGAGGTCAGCTGCCACCACTGTCAGTCATGGAGCTTGCTCTGCTTTTTGCACAGGACTTGCTCAGGCCACAACTGAATGGGTTGAATAGGGCCGCGAGTTGGGCAAGGCAGAGTTTCAGGGAATCCTCTGGGGGAATGGCTTCTCTTATCCAGTTTGATGACATCTCAGCTATGGTGGCAGAGCTTCCGCCAAAGCAGAAAAACGGTGGATACCACCAGTGCTTGTGCCCAGGAGAAAGCCTTGCCTTTGGCCCTTGCTCTGACAACTCAGTGTCTTTCTGTAAGTCCCTGGTGCCACTTGAGCAGTCCACCACCTGGCGCTGGTGCTCAGAGCAAGTGAGTCCATCACCACAAAAGTCAGGTCGCAGACACGGCCCCTTTAAGAGACATCTGCAGCACCGATACCCTCAGTCCTATTCAGCCGCTGGAGACTAGGCAGCCTCATGTCTTTGCCCTGTCCTACCTCTTCCTGTTGTGGGGTGATTTCTTATTTCTCTCCCTCGTTGTAGGGCTAGACCCCAGGTGACTCTCTTTCTGTTTGCTCTGTGTTTCCATCTGTTTGCTCTGTGTTTCCATCACAACTTTAATGAGGTTGTAAGAGAAGAAGAGCAAAGACTATCGTGTGCCATTTTGACTTCTCACCAGTTTCATTTTTTTTTATGTCATTGCATTTATGTATTTTATCTTCTTTATCCATCACCATTAATGGTTACTCAGGTTGCCTCTATATCTTGGCTATTGTAGATAATGCTGCAAAGAACATATGGACTCACATGCCCCTTGAAGTAGTATTTCTTAAGATAAATACTCAGAAATGGGGTTACTGGGTAGTTTTTCTTGTCTCTTGTTATAGTCTTTGTTTTAAAGTCTATTTTATCTGGTATAAGTATTGCTACTCCAGCTTTTTTTTTTCATTTCTATTTTCAGAAATATCATTTCAATTTTAATTTTTTTTTTTTTACTTTTAGTCTGTGTGTGTTTTTCAATCTGAAGTCTCTTGGAGACAGTGTATGTAAGGGTTTTGTTTTCTTATCCATTTAGCCACCCTATTTTTTGATTGGAGCATTTAATCCATTTACATTTAAAGTAATTGATGATAGATACGTAGTAATTGCCATTTTATTATTTATATTTTCGATCTTCTTAAAGAAGTTCCTCTAACATTTTTTGTAATATTGGTTTGGTGTTGCTGAACTTTTTTTTAGCTTTTACTTATCTGGGAAGCTCTTTATCTGTCCTTAGATTCTAAATGATGGCCTTGCTGGGTAGAGTAATCTTGGTTGTAGTTCCTTGCTTTTTAATCACTTCAAATATTTCCTGCCAATTCCTTTTGGCTTGCCAAGTTTCTGTAGAGAAATTAGGTGACAGCCTTATGGGAACTACCTTGTAGGTAACTAATTATTCACCAACTCTTTTAATCTTTTCAATAGTCCTGTCATATAAGGATCATTAACTTCATTTTATAGAGGAGGAATGTGAGACTCAGATATTCAGTGTCTAAGTCAAATAACTGGAGAAGGAAGATAATTCGAGTCCAGGTTGGCCCTTGTAGCCCACCCCCTCTTCCACTTCCATTGTACCACTATGCCTCAATCTCCTAACAGCCTAAGAGAAGCAATGCCAACACTGGAATGTAGAAAGCTAAGGCTTTTGTCCTGATCCCAGGACTTGCTTTCATAGTGTTTGCTGCCATCACTGCTGTTGCCTACCCATTCTACCTCTGCTAGTGACAGAAGAAGCCTAGAAAGTGGTTCTCATACCCATGAGTTCCCTGTGTAGGCACTGACAAGACTTGATAATTGATTCGTGCTCTATAGCTCTCTTCCTCTCAGTTTTCACCTTCAACATCCTTCACAGCATGCCTGTGGCAGCTCTGCTAATCTGCTGTCAGACAGAAGGGGAGAAAAAAGTTGGATGCTAACACAGTAGTCATATTAGGTGAATATTTCCCCAGCTAGTACTTTCTATCCTGGGATTTTTGTAAACACAGATTACACTAGGAAATGATTGATCTGAACATCTGGTGGGCTCGTGCACCAACATTAGCTCTTTCTTATTGCTATAATGTGGTTCCATTCTGATTTCATGCAATCAGTGCAATTTTCACGCACAAACTATTGATTAATTACACATTTAAGGAATTTTCCATTTCTAAATTTTCCTTGTTCCTTCACCTCCCCACCACCTATTGCAATTCCAGTTAGTCTCTAAAGCATTCACTTTATAAATAGAAAATCAGTTGTGCTTTACCATTTATCTGTTAAGTTATATTGGGATTTGGGAGAGTGGCTTGTGTGGATGATGACTCATAAGAACATTATTTTTTCTTCTTTACTGAATAGTGTCATCAAAACATATTTATGTATGAGGGTGGTGTTTATAAATACCCCTGGCTGGTTGGATTAGAAGATTGTGTGTGGCTTGTTACTGTAGCACTGTACATTTCTCCAGAAGAGTTTCTATTGTTATGTGTGTTATGAAATTTCAAATAAGGGAAAAACAACAGCTGTAATGAGCCCAATCCAATGATGGCAGAAGGTGAATAAAATTACTCCCTCTGGGAAGTAAAATGCTCATTTAGTGGAGAGAAATGATCATTTCCAAGTAGAACATTTGGTTTCCTGAGAATGAAAGTGGCTGCAAGCTTAATAACACCTTGGGCTATAATATTGCCCTTTCCCTTCTGAGAGCCAGACTCTTCGCTCTTAAATTTATCTTTACAACATCCTTGCAAAGTGGGTAGGCTCAGGTGTTATTGGCTATTTTTTTATGGATGGAGAAACTGAGAGGCTGAAACATTCAGCAATTTTTCCTTGGGAGCCCAGAAATCAATCTTTAGATCAGGGTTTCTCAACTGTGGCAGATATTTTTGACCAGATAATTCTTTATTGTGAGGGCTGTCCTATGCATTGTAGAATTTTAGCAGCATCTTAGTCTGTATCCACTAGATGCTAGAAACAACTCCCAGTTGTGACAACAAAAAATGTCTTCAGACATCATTATATGTCCCTAGAGGGCAAAATTGTCTCTAGTTGAGAACCCCTGACCTAGGTTGGTGAACATAGACAATCTCCTCAGGAAAAATTTGAAATAATCAAAAATTTCTTTGATACCATAATTTCTCCTATCTGTAATACCAATATTTATGTATGATTCAGTATTGTAAGGGCTTTGTGTATTAATTTATTTCATTCTCATAGAAATCCTCTTTTAATCTTATTTTTATATATAAGAAAACAGAACCACAGAGAGATTGGCAGCCCAGGTTTACACAGCTAGGCAGTAGGGTTGGCTTCATTGGCATGTGGCCTATGCAATTGCACAGAGTCCATGTTTACAAGGGGCTGATGCTTGGTTTAAGGGTCTGCTGTTGCTTTATTGAAATTCTTAATCATTTTTGAAAAAGAAGCCTCACATTTTCATTTTGAGTTGGGCTCTACAAACTATATAGTTGGTTCTGCTAGGAAGTGAAAGAGGCAGTATTTGAATCAGGTTGTCACCACACTGTCTCTTATTTTTTTATTTGTTCATTCACTCAGTTATTCATTCTGTAAATTGTACCATGAGTTTATTATAGACCAGGAGCTAGGCTTGGCAGTGAGGGAACAATAGAGACACAACAGATGCTATCCCTTCTCTCATGGAGCTAGCAGTCTCAGGAGGGATATAGACCAATAAACAGGCATTTGCAATTCAGCATGGTATGTGTTATAACAGCAAGGCCTGGTTGCTATGGGAGCATATAGGAGGACACTTCACGTGGTCTAGGGTGATTGGGAAAGGTTTGCAAGCTGAGGCATAGGTCTGAATAAGAGTTATACAATCAAAAAGTGGAGAACAAGTATGATTTAAGCAAAAAGAAACAGCAGTTCAAATGCCAAAAGTGAGGGGAAATGTGACACAATTGTGTATTCAAAAATATCTTAGTGTAGACAGAATGTTGAATTAGCCATCTTTTCCCTGTTGTGGTGCAGTAACAGCCTCACCGTCTCAGTTGGCTATTATAACATAGGTTAATTTTCGTGTATTTTGCAGGTGATCTGCTATTGTGTTGTGGTGCTACTCATTGAGTTTCCATTTTAGAATCAAGGCTGGAGGAACAACTAATTGGGATATGGCATTCTTATGACAGAGGGAAAAGATATAAATGATTAAATCACAATCCCATTTGTTCATGTTGCATTGGTTCAGCAAGCATGTGGCTCCACTAGCATGAGTGGAGCAGGGAAGTTTCCCCCTACCCTCAGGGGCACTATGTAAGTCACATGGCAATGGGTAGGGTCATTACATTCCTTTTAAAAGGAGGGCAGAGACTAATTGGGAACAATAATATATTCTACTACATAAGAGTGAGAGGAAAAGAGTAGCAAGAGATAAAGTTTTGGAAATAAGCTGGAGCTAGATTATGTAGAGTCTTTAGATCGTATCAATAGACTCAGTCTATTCTTTCTCTACTTTGTATTAGGTCCTAAGTGTTTTACACAAAAAATTCAGCAAACAACAATAACAATGATAGCAACAAACACAACAAAAAATATATAAATTCATTGCACACTAATGTACAAATGATTGATATAGGGTATTTATGCTTTACAGAAACAAAGGAAAGAATCACTAATTGTGGAATGTCAGGTAATAATGTACAGGGGAAGGGTGAATTTTGATTTTATCTGTGGAGGAAAGAGTTTCTTGCAGTCTTGGAAATCAGACATTTCTCTTTCTAACTTCTATGTATTGTTCAACTGATTAAGACCAATCCACAAATATTAACTGAGAGTGCATTCTACACTTTAAAAATTGGTCTTCGCTGAGTATACATCTTCAAAATGCAATTGAGCCTGATTAGAGAGAACCTGATATAGTGAAAACAGTGTGAATCTTAACCTCAGACCCACATTCAGTTAGCATCTTTGAACTTTAGGTTTCTTATCTATGAAATGGGATTTTAATATCTCCCTCCCAACCACGTCTAACAACAATAACAACTATTGCTGAGTACTTCTTACGTGCACAGGGCTACAAACTTTGCATTATGCTACTTAAGTAAACTTTGCATTAAGAACTTTGCAGTATGCTACAAAGTATATATTATGATTCTACAGAAGAGGAAACTAAGAATGAAAGAGATTAAACAACTTGTCCAGGTTCAGACATATAGTAAGGCATGAAATCTGAAAGAGCCCAGTTACATGATGACCAAAGCTCAACTCTTTATACCAGGTAATAAGAATAATGGTGATAGCAATAATAATAGTAAGCCAGGCACCATTCCAAACTCTTTAAAGAAATTAACTCATTTAATTCTTACAAATACCCTTTTAGAAGATTTAAATGATATGGAATTTCAAATTTAATATTTATACATGTAACCATATATTCATATATCTATTAATTAAGCACCTTTCTATTCTTGGTCTATGATTATAAGTAAGTGTGGTACATTAGGGTGTCCAATTTATTAGATGTTACCATATTGGACAAATGTTAATATGCAAGCTTGAGAAAACCCGATAGGCAGCTTGTTGGCACTGTCCCTAAAATAAGAGTAAATGAGGTTTGAGTGAGATGTAAGGTCCTCACTCTCAGATACAACTTTATCAGGTGTTTTACTTCTCAGAGGCCTCTTTTTACTTCTTCTGGGTTCCTGGCTCCATGTGGAATGTTTGAATATTAGGTTAAATGACCTGTGGATAAGTTAATTATTAATGTAAGTCATTTTTACATTTTCCTGACCCTATTTCCGTGATTTTTTCCAGGGTTCAAGTGTAGTCTACACGTTTTCTTTTCTCCCTTTATTAGATTATAATGAACAATAGTTATTGGCTTTATTTGCCCTATTCCCAGGCTCACCTAACAAACTGAGGAATGTCCTATATTTTGTCTGGAATTGTATAATATTCTGGGTATGGTTTCTCTTTGATATGTATCTTTTCCTTCAGAAATCAAATGAAAAGAAATTACAAGTTGGAAACAGTCTTGAAATCCTATTTATCCTTAAGCATAATATTTGACTGCCATTTCTAATTAAAACAAGACTTCCAGAAGTGTCCTCTGATGCCTTCAGCTCATTGGCTCTTGAGAACTTCTTTTATATCTTAATAAAATCTAAGATTAAATAACTAACAATTTCAAGATTTAGTTATGAGGCCAAATGAAGTATTTATTCTATCCTCAATCGGTTCTGCTGTCTTTAAAAAGGAGTATTCTATTTTCCAATCCACAATAGTAAAGTGCACATTAAGAGCTTCTTCTACCCATGCTAAAGAAAGGATTCACCACAACTGAGTGATTATCTATTAAGGCAGACAGTGTTTCAGTTCCAAATCTATCAGAGTAAATAATATGATGTAGTTTGTTTTAAACCTAAATTAAAATGCCTTTCTGTTGGTTCCAAAGTATTTTATTATTGCATGGCAGTGTTTCTTAGAGTGGTCTGCTTACTACCTGGCAAGGGTCACCTGGAAGTGCTCTTGAAAAATCCAGATTCTCAGATTCTCCCTCATCCTACTGCATTAGTCTTAGAACTAGGCTTCTGTAATTTTCCCCTTTAATAAATTCCTCAGGAAAGTCTTATCCATACCGATATTTGAGAACACTATTATGGGGAACAGAAAATAAAAAGAAGATGAAACTGATTTTGTCAACAGAGGTTTAGTAACTTCTATGGTACTTGCACTATTTCTCAATGTTTTTAGTTTAAAAGGGTAAACCTTGGATGCTCCATTCAAAATAATTTTAATATTAGAGTTAAAAAATACGTGAGGTCTGGGTGCTAGTTATCTTGCGAAACAGTGCAAAAAGTCTCCTGGGCATGTTTCTACATATTTCATCTTAAAGCGTAATCCATGGGTCAGTAGCCTCAATATTACTTGGGAGCTTATTAGAAATACAGATTCTCAGGTCTCTTAATTTATGGAATTATAATCTGCATTTTAACAAGATGCCCCAGTGATCTGTGTGCACATTAAGTTCCAGAAGCATTGCACTAAGAAACTGCTAGTTCCTAGAAAGTGCAGCTTAAATGTAAGCTCAGGAACTATTGGTTTACACAGGAGGATTTCTCTTGTGGTTAAAAAATTAAAAAGCACAGTTACCAGAAATAGATGGTCCTTATAACTAAAGGGCATGCAGTGAACCCTTTGAATGTTAAGGTGATTAATGTTTAAGGACTGCAACATTCATGACTAAATTAGGAATATATCTGAGCAGAGTCAACATTGGTTCCATAGAATCATGGGGACAGTCACTCAAATGATTATTTTTTAATTTTCTGAAAGAACTTTCTTTCCTACTGTGAACTGTATAGAAGATAATAACATGTTAAATATGGAAAAGTCACAGATAATGGAGCATCTGTGTGGTTAAAAACTTCGTGAAGGGGAAGGAGTAAATGCATAATGGAATCGCTGTATTTCTATCGATAAAGGAATAGCTAAAATATTTTTATAACATTTTTTATCTGGTATAATAAAGAGAGGACTTTGAAAATGAATGGTAAATCAAAATAATTTTGAAATGAAATATGTAATGAGAATTAATAGTGTCGTCTAGGATGTTCGTATCATTAAAGACAAAAGACAAATATCTCTACTAACGTTCAGGTCTAAGAAAAAATCAACGGTCAGAATCTTCCAAAAGAAGTAGAACTCCTTGGAACTACTGAAATATGAACTGGAAAATCAGTTGTTTTGGATTTGGGGATGAACTAAATGTGCTCTGATATGGGAATTTTATTTCATTTCCAAACTGTTCAGATTGTGTAAACTGGGCAATGTTATTCTCGTTGACCATGCAGCCAAATTACTTCAATTAGGCTTTGACTGAAATACTAATTAATTTGCCTTGTTATTCCAGAAATTCCTATGTGAGGAATGATATATGGCTTTATAAATCAGGCCTATAATCACTAAGCCCAAACAATTGCATGATCATCTGTCCTTGACCTAGTTTCATGACTTAACAAGAAGGCTTGGAATATTGGCTATAGTGTAAAATTCAGCAATAAATATTTAAGGATATTTTTGGTTTTAGTGAATCCTTCTTCTAAGGGTAGGCCATTTTAACAGAAGGTATTAAGATGACAAATGTTTTAAAAACATTAAAAATTAAGTCCCTAGATAGGTCATTAATAGGTAAAACAAAATGTTGACTAAAAACAAACAAAAATATTAAAACTCTAATTAGCCATTGTTGGTTTTTCCTGGGAAAGACTGACCTCAGAAGAATGGTATAGTGACACTACAAAATACAATATTCATCAAATAGTGGCAGACTATAGTCCTATAAATACTGTTTCAAGGCTACTTACTTATGTAGGCACTTAGAACTACAAAACAAATATTTTGACACAGAGACTTGCCCGTTTTGTGATTTGATCATAGCAGGAAGGAACAATTTTAAATATGAGTAGAGAATAAGGAGATAATCTCCTTCCTCCTGCTCATTTCATGCCTTTTGAGAGAACAAAATACATCTTTCAGAATATATATATAATGATATAGTAAGTAGTGCACTTCCAAAGTGGCAAAATAGATGGACTAGGGAGAGTATTGGTCATCCCTGGGATCTCTACCCAGGAAAATTACTTCCTACACTTTCATAGGAAGAGAGCACCTTTCCTTATGCCACGAATCTCCTCCTTTCTTTATCCTCCCTTCTACTTCTCCTCCTGTCCAATAGGAAGGAGGAAAAAAGCTCACAAAATCCTTTGATCTGTTTTAGAAAAATAAATTGTCTTTCCTGGGACATGAGATTAATAAGAGTTGGCATTTTTTGTTGTCACTTTGGGTAAAGAGGTCAAAGGTCATTATCTAACAGGCATCCAAATGGAATCAATCTCTTCTTCATAGATCCTGTCAGATGAACCTGCACCTCTGGGGGGTTTGCGCAGAGCAGTTCATGGTCAAAGGCAGACATGGATAGCGGCACTCCAGGGGAGGCTATATTTTTCTGTCAACAGATAGAAGATTGCCGTGTCCTAGATATGTAATCAGGTATCAAGCACCAAAATCAGTTCATGTTTAAACATTAAACAGGTGGGGCAGGAGATAAATAAAATTTATCATGTTTATTAGGTTTGCCAACAACAAAGAACTGCTTTATCCTTTTTAATCAGTTCTAATCTGATTCCTGCTATCAGTTTTTGAAAGAATTGAATTATTTTTCTTTTTATTCCTCCCTGGCAAATGTTTGTTGGATCCTCAAAGGGTCAAAAGTCTACATTTCTGTAAGTTGTAAGCATATTAAAAAAATTACCTCCATTTTCCTCTTAACACATTCATAAGTCAGCACTGATGATACCCAGTTTCTATGCCAGCTTGGTGAATGATGGGAGAAAGAAAATATAAAAGCCTAAAGCAAAGTTTCCTCTAAGATTAAACAATATGTAGGTTGTTAAGACTTTTTTCTCTTTGACCATCAAAAATAAAGAATAGCTTTTCTTTTTTCTCCCTGATTAGAAGGGCTTCACTGGATTTGTGGCAAATAAATTGACAAGTGAGGGCACTGATGACAGGATAGTGATAATTGATGGTGGCAGGTGGGGGCCTGGTATACTGGCATGTCCTGTGGAGGGTGAGCCAAGGACATCTATCAATCAAATTGGTGACAGCAGCCAGGGAGACTTAATTGGAGATTCATTGAACATTTAATGATGTGACAGAGAAAAATAAGGATACTTAAAGGCTCCTAGGCTATTTTTTTTCCTTCATTCCAATAATTCTCATAGGAAGAATAGAAAGTGGACATTGTTCTAGGGTTGAACATTCATTGTTTTCATCAAAGTTAATAACATTATTTTGAGAGGCAGAGTGGTGAAAGTATGTACCATCAGTCCAACATGGAATTAAATCTATACCTGGAGCTTTAGAGATTTGACTGTCCATGATTTCAGCATAATTAGAAATGCTTAGCAAGTGCTGGGATACCATATGCTGAAGACCAAGTTACAGCTAGAATGCCTACATTGTCTGCCAGAGTGCGGGTTCCAAATACAATAAGTCCTTTGTCTAATTTAATGATTTCTCCCTCTTATTCTTCTAAAGAGTTCCCTGTATTATACAAATGTACAAATTTTTCAAATATATATATTTTTTTACCAGAAGTTTCAAAATTATTTTCTCTCACTTGAGATTGGAGCCCTACATAGGTATTTGCCCTTTAGGAACAGGGATTTTTCTTGATGTTAGCAGTGTAGGAAAGAAACCTACACAGTTTTAAGGCACTGTGCCTGGATATAATGTGTAAGAAGATAAGTAAGATGGTTTCTGCCATTCAATATATTTTTGTATTTATGAGTTTTTACATTTATTCATTCTAAATTATAATTTTGGACACTTACTATGCTCAGTGCTTTGTCCAAGGTAAATTGTGCCTGATTATTCCTTTTAAGGATTTTGTAGTCTAGTGAGGGAGGACAGACATGTACATCACACCATTATATTGCTATAGGTGAGATTGCCTAGGAGGGAGAAGCTGTAGATATAAAGCCACTTAATTAGAATTTTTCTGGTCTCTTAGAAATTCACTGTATTCATTAGAATACTTGCTGTAAAAATTTGGGAAGGAAGAAAATATCCTGGACACGTTATGGCAGAGATTTTATACTCAGTGGTAACCAAATTTAGCAAAATCTGAGTCATTTTATACACAGTAGAAAGAGATTATTCCACCCCTTTCTCACAGTTTTACATTTGGCATCTTGCCATCATTTTTTTCTGCATAAGTCAGTGACTACAGACACGGCCATTGATTACTCAACGGAGAACTAGGAACTAATTGTTTAAAGTTCTCAGAAGGTCAAAGACAACTCACTTTTCTCTGTGCAGGAATCCCAGTTTAACATTTATCCTCCGTATTAAATACTTGAAAAATTATGCCTGGTTAAAGGTCCTCTTAGTGGCTGAACTATAAGTGGGTTGTGCACTACTCAATAGTCTATCTCTAGCTTAGTTCTCTGAGAAAGATTTGAGTCTAGTTCCTTACACGGTCATAGATGGCTTCAAAAGACAGCTCACAGAGACAATAAGTACACCAATCAGGGAGCTGTACCACAGCAGAGAACTCCTCTCATCATTTTTTGTGGACAACTGCCTAGCCAAGTGTACACTACATTTTCCAGAAAAAAAGAGGAGTTAAAAATAATTCGAGGCAGGTTATATAGTAGAAGAAAAACATGTTAGTTATAATATTTGTAAGACACATTTTGAAAAGGAAGACACTAGATTATAATTTTATGCTCTTTTATTGTACTATTTTCACAGAAAATTTTGATGTTGGGGGATTCTCTAATCTGTATCTTTTTTCAGGATGACAAAATATAATAATTTTTTTCTAGATCCTAGAAGGATCCTATTCCTAGATTGGACAATTATCTGAGGAATATAAATTGTGTATAAACCATCAGCAAAGACAGTGTACCATCTCAAGGTCTTTTAGAAATGAAAACATAGCCTGCCAAGGTTAGGATAATTTTGGTCAAATCATCAAAGTTATATTTGAATCTCCCTTATAACATTTTCACCAGGTAATCATCCATTCCAAGTTGTACACCTGCACGAAGGCAGACTCTGTCTCCTAAGGTAGCCCATTTCATCTTTCAATAACTCTATTAAGTATTTTTCTTTATGTTGTACAGAAATCAGTCTCCTTGTAGCATCAGTCTCTGAACTGGACTCATTCTCTCTCTTTGGTAATTTAGATTAAACAAGATGATGCACATGGGAGTTCCTAACTTTTTGAAGATGATTATCTTATTTCATCTGTCTCTCAAAAAAAATATTAAACAGTTTTGTGTCCCCTATTCATTCTTCTCATGTTATGGCTTTAAGTCCTTTTATCATCAAAACTGCTTTGCTCTGTACTGACCTGATTATTGTCCAATGTTTCTAGATTCTTTAGAGTACCTTGCCAAGAATTGAACACAACTTGAGGAAATATCTGACCAGGTTTAGCAGAGCAGGGTAACCTTCTTCCCTGCAAGTTGCATTTCTTTTAAATCTCTCTCTGTCTCTCTCTCTGTCTCTCTGTCTCTCTCTCTCTCTGTCTGTCTCTCTCTCTGTGTCTGTGTCTGTCTCTGTCTCTCTGTCTCTGTCTCTCTCTCTCCCCTCCCTCTCTCTCCTCCCTCTCTCCCTCTGTCCCTTCCTCTTTCTCCCTCCCTCCCTTTTCCCTTTCTCTCCCCTTCTCTCCTCCTTTCACCCACTCTCTCCTCTCTCCTTCCTTCCTTCCTTCCTTCCTTCCTTCCTTCCTTCCTTCCTTCCTTCCTTCTTCCTTCCTTCCTTCCTTCCTTCCTTCCTTCCTTCTTTCCTGTTCTGTCCTTTCTCTCCTCCCTCCCTCTCTACCTCTTTTTCTTTCTTTTCTGTTTTTAAAATTTTTTAATTTTTCAATTGCAATTGACATTCAATATTATTGTATTAGTTTCATGTGTACAGCATAGTGATTAGATGTTATATAATTTATGAAGTGATCACTTCCAGTTAGTCTAGTAGCCACCTGGCACACTGCACATAGTTATTAATATATTGACTATATTCCCTATGCTGTACTTCACATTTCTGTGACTGTTTTGTAATTATCAATTTGTACTTCTTACTCCCCTCACATTTTATATCCAGCCCCCCAAACCCTCCAATCTGGCAACCATCAGCTCTCTGTAATTATGTGTCTGTTTCTCTGTTATTTACTTGGTTATTTTGCTCTTTAGATTCCACACATGAGTGAGAGCATATGATATTTGTCTCTCTGTCTGACTTATTTCACTTAGCATAATATCCTCTAAGCTCATCCATGTTGTCGCAAATGATAAGGTTTCATTCTTTTTTATGGCTGAGTAATATTCCATTGTATATATGTACTATGCTATACATCTTCTTTATTCATCTATTGTTGAGCACTTAGATTGCTTCCATATCTTGATTATTGTAAATAACTGCAGTAAACATAGAGGTGCCTATATTTTTTTGAATTAGTGTTTTGGAATTCTTTGAATAAATGCCCAGGAGTGGAATTGCTGGGTCATATGCTAGTTCTATCATTAATTATTTGAGGAAACTCTAAACTATTTTCCGTAGTTGCTGCACCAATTGGCAGTCCAACCAACAGTGCACGAGCATTCCCTTTTCTCTCTGTTCTCATTTACACTTGTTATTTGTTGATTTATTCATAATAGCCATTCTGACAGGTGTGGTTTTAATTTGCATTTTTCTAATGATTACTGATGTTGAGCATCTTTTCATATGTCTATTGGCCATCTGTATGTCCTCTTTGGAGAAACATCTATTCATGTCCTCTGCCCCCCTCCCCTTTTTTTAATTCGATTGTTTTTTTTGATGTTGAGTTGTATGAGTTCTTTATAAATTTTGGATAAAACTTCTTATCAGATGTATCATTGGTCAATTTTTTCTCCCATGCAGTAGGTTTTCTTTTTGTTTTGCCATGGTTTACTCTGCTGTACAAAAACCTTTTAGTTTGATGTAGTCCCATTTGTTTATCTTTTTTTTTTATTTCCTTTGCTTGAGGAATTATTTCAGAAAAAATATTGTTAAGACTAGTGTCAGAGAGTTTACTGCCTACGTTTCTTCTGGGAGTTTTATGGTTAAAAGACTTACATTTAAGTCTTTAATCAGTTAATTTTAATCTGGTAAATGCTGTAAGAAGGTCATCCAGTTCATATTTTTACATGTGTCTGGTTTTCCCAGCATCATTTTTGAATATTAAATTTGTATATTCTGCTTTTGTCATAGATTAAATGACCATAAAGGTGTGGGTTTATTTTTGCACTTTCTTTTCTGTTCCACTGATATGTGTGTCTGTTTTTATGCCAGTACCATGCTGTTTTGATTACTACAACCTTGTAGTATAGTTTGATATCAGGTAGTATGATGCCTCCAACTTTGTTTTTCTTTTTCAGGGTTGCTTGGCTGTTTGAAGTCTTTCATGGTTTCACATAAATTTTAGGATTATTTGAAAACTGCCATTGGTATTTTGATAGGGATTGCATTGAATGTGTAGATATCTTTGGATGGTATGGACATTTTAGTGATGTTGTATCTTCCTATCCATGAGGATGGTATATACTTCTATTTATTTGTATCTTCTTCAATTTTTTCCTTCAATGTCTCATATTTTTTGAGTACAGGTATTTTGCCTCCATGGTTAAATTTATTCCTGGGAATTTTTTTGATCCAGTTGTAAATGGAATTGTTTTCTTAACTTCTCTTTCTGATAGATTGTTTGGTGTAAAAATGAAACTTATTTCTGAATATTAATTATGTATCTTGCTATTTTACTGAATACATTTAGCAGTTTTAATAGTTTTTGGTAGAATCTTTGATGTTCTCTCTCTATATAGTAGCATGTCATCTGCAACAGTGACCATTTACTGCTTCCTTTTCAATTTGGATGCATTTTATTTTTCCTGTCTGATTTCTGTGGCTAGAACCTCCAATACTATATTGAATAAAAGTGGTAAAAGTAGACATCCTGGTCTTGTTCCTGATCTTAAGGAAAACACTTTTGCTTTTCCCCATTGAATATGATGTTTGCTGTGGGTTGTCATATATGGACTTTATTATGTTGAGTTATCTTCCCTCTATTCTCCCTTTGATGAGAGTTTATTTCATAAATGGTTACTGGATTTTGTCAAACGCTTTTTCTACATGTATCGATGATATGAGTATATGATCTTTATCTTTCAATTTGTTTATGTTGTGTATCAGTTAATTGATTTGTGGATATTAAACCATCCTTGCATCCTAGAAATAAATCTCACTTGACCTTTTTAATGTATTGCTAAATTCTATTTACTAATAGATTGTTGCAGATTTTTGTATCTATGTTCATCAGGGATATATAATTTTGTTGTTTTTTTTTTTATAATGTCTTTGTCTCATTTTATTTTATTTCTTTTTTGCGCGAAAAAATAAGTATATATTTAATATTATGGTACACATGTAAATAAAGTAAAGGTAGTGTCTTTGCCTCATTTTTAAAATCAGGGTAATGGTGGCCTTATAAAATGAGTTTAGGAGGCTTTTTTCTTGAATTTTTTGAAATAGTTTGAGAAGAATAGGTGTTAATTCTTTGAGTGTTCGGTAAAATTCCCCTGTGAAGCCATCTATTCCAAGACTTTTGTTTGTTGGGAGTTTTTTAGTCACTGATCAATTTCATTAGTCATAATCAGTCAGTTCAGATTATCTGCTTCTTCTGGATTCAGTCTTGGAAGTTGTATATTTCTAGCAATGTATTTGTTTCTTCCAGGCTGTCCAATTTGTTGGCATAAAATTGCTCATAGTATTTTCTTATAATCTTTTATATTTCTGTGGAGTCAGTTGTTGCTTTTCCTCTTTTATTTTTCAAGTCCTCTCTTTTGCTCGATGAGTCTGGTTAAAGTTTTATCAATTTTGTTTATCTTTTCAAAGAACCAGCTTTTGGCTTCATTTAATTTTTTTGTATTTTTTTGAAGACTTTATTTTATTTATTTTCTCTCTGATCTGTATTACTTAATTTCTTCCACTTACTTTGGCTTTATTTTCTATTCTTTTTCTAGTTCCTTTAAGTGTAAGGTTAGATTGTTTATTTGAGATTTTTCTTTTTCTTTTTCTTTTTCTTTTTTTTTTTTGAGGCAGGCTTATATTGCTATGAATTTTCCTCTCAGGACTGCTTTCACTGTATCCCACAGATTTTGGCTGTTGTGTTTTCATGTTCATTTGTCTCGAGGTATATTTTATTTTTTCCCCTTGATCGCATCGTTAACCCATTTATTGTTTAGTAGCATGGTATTTAGCTTCATGTGTTTGTGTTTCTTAGTTTTTTCTTGTAATTGATTTCTAGTTTCATTCCATTGTGATCAGAGAAGATGCTTGATAGGATTTCAATCTTCTTAAATTTGTTGAGACTTGTTTTGTGGCTTAACATATAGGCTATTTTGGAAAGTGTTCCATGTGCACTTGAGAAGAATGTGTATTCTATTGCCTTGGGGTGAAATGCTCTAAAAGTATTATTCAAATCTATCCAGTCTAGTGTGTCATTCAAGGCTGTTGTTTCCTTGTTGATTTTCTGTATGGAAGATTTGTCCGTTGGTGTTAATAAAGTGTCAAAATCCCCTGCTTGACTGTATTATTGTTGTTCACTCCCTTTATGTCAGTCAATATTTGCTTTATATATTTAGATGCTCCTGTTTTGGATGCATAGATGTTTCCTACGGTTATATCCTTTTGATTGATTGATTCCTTTATCATTATGTAATGTCCCTCTTTGTCACTTATTATAGCCTTTATTTTAAAGTCTATTTTGTCTGATATAAGTATTGCTACCCTAGCTTTTTAAAAATTTTCATTTGCATGAAATATCTAATTTTCATCCCTTTACTTGCAGTTTGTGTGTGTCTTTCAATCTGAAGTAGGTTTTTTGTAGACAGACAGCATATGCATGAATCTTGTTTTTATATCCGTTCAGCTACCCTATGTCTTTTTATTGGAACATTTAATCCATTTATATTTAAAGTGATTATTGATAGGTACATAGTTATTGCCATTTTATTATTTATATTTATGTTTGGTTCCCCCTCCCCCATGCCCTTTTTCTTAAAGAAGTCCCTTTAACATTTTTTGTTTTACTGTTTTGGTGGTGATAAATTCCTTTAGCTTTTTCTTTTCTGGGAAGCTCTTCATCTCACAATTTTAAATGACAGCCTTGCTGGATAGAGTAACCTTGGTTGTCGTTCCTTGCTTTTCATCAATTTTAATATATCATGCCAGTCCCTACTGGGCTGCAAGATTTCTGTTGAGAAATTGGCTGACAGTCATATGGGATGGGAGTTTCATTGTATGTAACTAGCTGCCATTCTCTTGTAGCTTTTAGGATTCTCTCTTTGTCTTTAACCTTTGCCATTTTAATTATGATGTGTCTTAGTGTGGGCCTATTTAGATTCATCTTGCTCGAGACTGTCTACACTATTTGGACTTGTGTATCTGTTTCCTTCACCAAGTTAAGAAAGTTTTTCAGTCATTATTTCTTCAAGTAGATTTTTAATTCCTTGCTCTCTCTTCTTCTTCTGGTACTCCTGTGATGTAATATTATTATGTTTGATGATGTTCCAGCAGATTTTTTGGATTTTTTTCTTTGTTTTCCCAGCTTTATTAAAGTATAGCAGACAATTTATTGCTCATGTTTATGCTGTACCATTCAATGAGGTTTTTTTTTCCAATTATGGTTGGCATACAGTAATATATTAATTCAGTTGTACAGTTTAGTGATCAGAGATCTATATAACTCATGAAGTGGTCACCCCACTAAATCAAGTACCCCTCTTCCCCCTTACATACTTATTACAACTTTGTTGACTGTTTTCTTTATGTTAAACTTTATCTCTCCATGACTATTTTGTATCTATCCATTTGTACTTTTTAATCCTTTTGCCCATTTTCACCATCTCCTCAACCCTGCTCCCAACTAGTAGCCCTCAAAATATTCTATGTATCTGTGAGTTTGTTTGTGTTTTTGTTGTTTATTTTGTTTTTTAGATTCTACATGTATGTGAAATCATGCAATATTTGTCTATATCTGGCTGACTTCATTCAGTGCGATACCCTCTAGATTCATCAAGGCAAATTTTTTACCATCCCCTTCCTTTTAATCTTTGTGTATATTTTAATCTGAAGTATGTATCTTGTATGTAGCATATGTAGGGGTCTTGTTTTGTATGCATTCAGCCACCTTATCTTTTGCTTGAAACACTTAATTCTTTTCCATTGGAAGTACTTATTGATAGGTATGTAGTTATTACCATTCTTTATTCATGTTTTTGATACATGTTTTTTCTTTTTAAGGAAGTTCCTCCAACATTTTCTGTACTACTGGCTTGATGTTGCTAAATTCCTTTAGCTTATAGCAAGCTCTTCATCTGTCCTTTGACTCTAAATGAGAGCTTTGCTGGATAAAGTATTCTTGGTTGTAGATCCTTGGTTTATATCACCTTGAATATTTTGTGCTAAGACCTTCTGTCCTGCAAAGTTTCTTTTGAGGAATCAGCTACCAGTCTTATGGGGGCTCCTTTGTAGGTAACTAACTGCTTTTCTCTTGCTGCTTTTAAGATTCTCTCTTTGCCTTTGGCATTTTAATTAGAATGTGTCCTGGTTTGGGCCTCTTCAGGTTTCTCTTTCTTGGGACTCTCTGAGCTTCCTGAGGTTGTATGTCTAGTTCCTTCACCAGGTTAGGGAAATTTTCCATCATTATTTCTTCAAATATATATTCATCTTATTCTCCCTCTTCAGGTACCCCAGTGATGTGGATGTTGTTACCCTTAATTTTATCCCATAGGCTCCTTAAATTATTATATTCTTGGTTACTTTTTTCTTGCCATTGTGATTGGGTGCCCTTGGCTTCCCCATCCTCTGTATCAGTGATTTAATCTTCTTCTTCCTCTATTCTGTTGATTCCCTCTAATATACACTTATAATTTCCATTTACATTCTTATGTTTGTTTGTTTTTTTTATTTCTTTGTTAAAGTTCTCACTGAGTTCATCTACTCTTCCCCTTAGTTCATTGAACATCTTTATAACCAGTGTTTTGAACTCTGCATCTGTTAGATTGCTTGACTACATTATTCCTGGATCTCTTTTCTGTTCTCTCATATGGTTTCTGCTTCTTTATCTTCCCTTTTTGGAGGCTTTTCTGTCTGTTTCTACATACTAAGCAAAGCTCCTAAGTCTCCGAATCTTATTAGTGTGGCTTTGTGTAGTAGGTGTCCAGTGGCATAGTCCTGAATGGTGTGCAGCTGCAGGCCAAGTTTAGCTCCAGCCTGTGCCCCTCCAGGTCCACCTATGATTCAGCAAGCAATCCATAGATCCTGTGCCTATTGTTGCCTCAAGAAGCCATGCCAGAAACTAAGGTCAACTGCCACCAATGTGAGTCTTGATGCTGCTCAGCAAGTGGCACAGGACTTGCTGAGGACACAACTGAATGTGGCTTAAGTAGGGCTGTGAATTGGGGGAGGCAGAATTTCAGGGAATCCTCTGGATAGAGTGACCTCTGTTATCTAGTTTGATGACATCTCATCTATGGCAGCACTATGGAACAATGGATACTGCCAACACTTCTACCTGGGAGAAAGCCTCGCCTTCGGTCAACTCAGTGTATTCCTGTAAGTCCCTGGTGTTCCTCATAGCAGCCCACCTGGCGCTGGTGCTCAGAGTGATCTGGTCCATCACTGGGAAAGTCTGGTTGCAGACACGGTCCCTTTAAGAGATGCCTGCAGTTGCCTGCATCACTACTGCAGACTCTGTCCCACTCAGCCACTCAAGACTGGGCTGCCTCGTATTCTTGCCCTCTCCTACCTTCAACCATTGCAGGGTGATTTCTTATGTATCTTCCTAGTTGTAGGGCTTCTGTTCATCTAGACCCCCAGGCAACTCTGCTTGCTGTTTGCTATATGTTTCTCAACTTTGAGGTGGTCGCAAGAGGGGATGAATGAAGCTCCTATCATCTATGCCATTTTGCCACATTCCTTAGATTTTTTTTTTCTTTTTGTTGTTTTGTTTGCATCTTTTTTTGTTACTTTGTCTTCTAAATTGCTGATTCGATCTTCTGCTTCATCGTACCTGCTGTTGATTCCTTCTAGTATTCTTCATTTCTGTTATTGTATTCTTTGTTTCTGATTGATTTTTTTATGGCTTCTATGTTCTTTTTTATGCTTACTCTCTCTTGTTCAAGTTCTCATTAGGTTCTTTGAGCATTCTTATAGCCAATGTTTTGAATTCCATATTTGGTAGGTTGTTTGCCTCCATTTCATTTAGTGTTTTTCTGTAGTTTCCTTCTCTTCTATCATTTGGAACATGTTTCTTTGTTTTCTCTTTTTGCATGCCTCTCTGTGTTTTATGTATTAGGTAGATCTCCTACATCTTTCAGTCTTGGTTGATTGTCCTTATGTAGTGGAGGCTCTGTGTAGCCCGTGGCACATTCTCTCTAATTACCTTTCCAGGTGCTCCAGGAGTGTCCCTTGTGTGGGTTTTGTATACCCTCCTGTTGTAGTTAAGTTTGATTGCTATTGGTACATCAGTGAGTATGACTGACTCTTAGGCTGACTGGTATGAGGATTGGCCACACCAATATTGTATGAGTGTCTGTGTGGAGGCAGACCCACAGCATGGGATTTTCCCCAGTGAGCTTGTTGTGCCTGTGAGATCAGCCTTTGGTAGTGTTCCTGGTAAGGCTAATCGGGTTGTGCACTGTTGTTGTCTAAAGCCAGCCTCCATGCATGTTGGTTCTGGGGCCTCTTGTGAGGGACTCCCATGCAAGCCAAGGTCAGCCCCTGCTTTTGATTACTTGGGCTACCTGATAGGACTATAACACTATTCGTGGTTGGTCACTGTCAGTTCTGGATCTGGGAGCATATTGGAGAGGCCACCTTGTGAACCACGATTTTAGCTCTTACCAGCATGTGGGCCTGGAGGCAAGCTCCGCAAAATGCCCAGGGCACCCCGAGGTCTGCCATTGAAGGCTGCTTGTAAACCTCAGTTGCTGAAAGAGCTTCAGTTGGTACATGAGTTGGGCAAGGCAGGATCCAAGGGATTCGCCAGGGTAGGGCAAGTAGTATTCAGTAGGTTAATGCAGATTCAGATTTGGTGCCAGTGCTGACTCTGGGGTCACTCTCAAAAGTCTCAGAGCACACTAAGGACAAGCTCTGTCTGCCCTGGGCACTTTGATGCCTGAGAAAAACTACAGCATGGGTCTGGGCTGGTTGCCCATTACCAAATGTGCCTCAGGCATTGCGCAAGGCGAGGCTGGCTGTTTGCTTCTTTTACCTTTCTTATTGCTATATTCATCCCCAAATTATAGCATATACACTATTCATCTTGATTATGCCATCTAATATAGTCCCTCTTACCACCAGCATTATGTCATCTATAAATTGGACAACAGAGTTGTGTGTATTCTCACAAGTATAAGAACAATGGCCTTTCTTCATTTTAATGGTTATAATGTTGATTTGCTAAAATGGTTCTTTATAGGGAAACTTCTACCAATTATTGCTGATTATGATTAGCAAGTGAATGAGTGAGAACATTAACACTGCACCTCAGCTCCTTCTCATGTACACTGTCATCTCAGACATCCTTCAATAGTCTCAACTGCTGAGTACAGTTATATATATTATTGATAGGTATAATGGGACTTGGCTTACTGTAACTTTTCTTTTGAATATGGTACTTGAATAGCCATGAATTATGATTCATCTTTTGGAATTTTAACTATCTATTAAACTCTAAGGCTTTCTTTTCACTGTGACAATCCACAATGACTTAGTGAAGTTATGCTATGAATACTGAATATGTTAGGAAATAAATTATACAGAACTAGTGAGATGTTATGATTATAGATTGTCTAAGCTGTAACTATAAAAGAGAAAAAACCTGGTTTTACACAATCTTTATTATAATAAGCAATAATGGAACATCTTGGATTTAATTTTCTAATTCTATTAGAAGTAGAAATCCTAACAAATACTTATCCACTATTAAGGTTAAAAATTGTTATTAAACAAAAGAAAAATCATATTTATAATAAAATTATTAATGAAAACTATTTATTGAGAGACTGTTATGTTATAAACACTACCTAGTAGCTTACATAGGTTAATATTTATATACTTCACAATTACTAAGTAATGCTTTTGATCTCCGTTCTATATTTCAGAGTTCAGCAAACTATGGCTTTGTGAAAACATATATTGGCTTGCTGGCCAATTAGAGCCTTTATAGACAGATTTTTTTTATTCAGTGAGTTCAGAACAATTCTTACATATTTAAATGGTTGAGGGGAAAAAAAAGGAATAATATTTTGTGACATTTGAAAATTATATAAATTAAAAATTTCCATCAATAAAATCTTTCTGGAATATAACTACACTCATTCACTTGTCTATTGTCTATCACTGCTTCCATGCTGTAATAGAAGAATTTAGTAGATGCAATAGAGGCAATACAGCATGTAGGGTACAAATATTTGTTATCTGGTTCTTTACAGAAAAAAGTTTTATGACTCTTGCTTATGACTCTTGATGAAAGTGAAGCTTCACATTTTCAAGTGATTTCTTCAGGAAACTATAAGTTCTTTAAAATAACAATTTTTCCTTCAACTGTGTTTTTCTTTTATATTACAAGTAATTTTGTAATACATAATTATAACAAATAAATTTATGTCAAGCTAAATATTAATATATGTAGAGATATGACTTGCAAATAAGAGAATAAAGTATACTTTTAAAACAAATTTTAAATCATAGGATTTACAAGCAGTTTTTGTTGTGTACAAGAAAGTATATATTGTCAGAAAGAAGGAACTGGAGAATATAAGAAATAAAAAGGAGATAAAATGGACAGATGTGAACTCAAATTTATATCTACTCATTAAGATTTCATGGTTACTCTATTCAGTAAGAAGGCTTTTATACCATTTTAGATTTGTTTTCCCATTCCTGAACCGCAGTGATCAAACCTATGTAATGTGGCATTGAAAATGTCATTGGAAAGGGAAAATATAGGGATGCTTAGGAATGAATGGCTTTTGTGTTAGTGAAATGGTGATCTGAATTAAATAAGATAATGCATGTGAAGTACTGTCAAAGACCCTAGTAAAGAGTCAATAAACAATATCCACCACCATAGTGTTAGAAAATCATAGTTGCAATACCCGTAATCATCAGAGTAATCTCAGAAATCTAGATATTTTGGGGCAGTGAGTAGAAGATGAAAGATAATAGACAGTAATAGGGAATGTTCTCAATGAGAAAAGAAATGGCTAACAAAAGGGGCATCTGTTATATAGCCGATATGGTTATTACCATGCAGAAATGTTATTCTGAACTTGCTAAATCCTCTGATAATTCAAAGAAGCTGGCAATCCAGATGTTTAAATGAGGATGTCTTGATTTCCTTATTACTGGATAGGTTAAGCAAAATATATTTGTGGCCTAGTTTGAACACTGAAGATCTTTAGCAATGAAAATCCATGCTGTTATCCTAAAAAATGAATTTTACATGCAAATAGTGTTATCGAGTTTATAGTTCAATATTTTGTGTTTTTTCTTTCTTTTTTTTTTTTTTTCTTTTTTTTTTTAAATCCTGGGAACCAGTAACATGCTATGATTAGCCTGTAGTTCAATGTGTCTTTGTGGCTGAAACATTAGATTGTATCCAACAGCTCGGCTTTTGTTTTCTGCTTGAACAAAAACTGACACTTGTTATGGTTATGGTCACCATGTGAGCCATCCCTTTTGACTTCTGGACAATCACTATAAATCTCTATTATTTTGTTGTTATTGTCTTGTTATACTAGTGCTGTTGAGGCATCTTCTCAAGGGAAGTGAACCCAGGTGTGTACATACAGAACAAGAAATTCTGTCCTTTAAACACTTAAATAGCTATTTTATTTGACATGACACACATAAATGTTAGCATAGCCAAAGGAATCTTGAATAGTTATTTGCATTGCAAATGTTTAAAAATGGAGCAGAGGCATCAGAGCTTAATCTACTAGACATTTGAGTTTTGTTAGATTAGAGAGTAACCCATCTTTTTAAAATTTTCTCAGTAATAGGGGTTGAAAGAGTTGAAATGCAGTCCCTTACAACTGGGCTCCAAGGCATAAGAATTTCTCATAAAAAAGTGTATTCTTGCAATTATATAGACCTATTTTTATGGGTACTCTTTTTTATGGCCCTGTTCATAGAAAATGTGCAGTTATGCTCTTTTTGTGCTATACATTTCATTGTTTTGGTATTGAACTGATACAAGATTGGAACGGTGCTTTCTCAGACATCTGGGCATAATGGCTGAAGGTCCTGAAAAGTGTCATGTCAACTACTTCAATTGCACGCGTCAATAAGGGAAACCCTTTTTCTACTACTTGCTAATTAATAAGGTGGCAAAAAATTATGTAAAATATGTGCAGATAGGAGGTTGCATTTTGGAGAAATTAATGGAATTTGGCAAAAGTTTAATAAAAGCTGAAAACTCAGTGTCATATTCTTATAATTGACAGAAAGCTAAAACTACATTCCCAAGTGTAGAGTGAAAAAAAGAAGAGATATTTTTGGATATTTATTTATTTATTTTCAAGCTTATTTATTTGTTTACTTTTAAGATTTTGGTTGATGGAATCCTTGGTGAATTTCTCTTTTTCTAACTTATTATTTTCTAAGTTTACTAAAACAAAAATGGAAGTGAAATTATCTGTATGCTTAAAACTTTGGGGAAGAATTATAATAAACTAAAATTCCCCCTCTCTGTGTCTATACTATTTCCAATGCTTTTACATAAATGTGAGTAAAAAGTATATATCCGAACATGCAAATATTTTTTTTATGAAAAACAGGATCATACTATTTAAATTATTCTACTGTCTTTATTTAACAGTATAAAAGGAACACTGTTTTAAGCCAATATATGTAGATTTACCTGATTAATAATGGCATTTTAGTTTTAATATAATTGTGGCAAAATAAAGAACTGTGACCCAAGCAGCTTGATGGACTGATGTGCATCCTCTCCAAACCTGAGTTAAATGAGATGATAAAAGACAGTAATCCTCTTACCTGAAAGTCTGAGCTGCCAAGACAAAGGGACTTTGGGCTGTGTTGCCTCTTTCCATGAGGAATAGAGGACTCGCAGAGAACCACTGTGTGAGGGAGAGCAAAAGCAGACCCTCAGCAAGCATATTGGTAAGACAATTTAAGTAGTGAGAGTTATGAAAATGTGTAGAGGGGGCAGTATTACATGGAATGAGGGGAGTTCTTTTTAGATTGCTTGGAGAAAGTTACACTGACATTGATTTACAGGAATAACCACATTTGGGGACTGCAGATCAGTCCTTGCAAAGGGTAAACAAGTGCAAATCCTACTGTGAAACAAATATCCTAGATACATTATTTGCTAATAGTATCCAACAATGTCTTATGAGAATCGTAGCATGTAGCATTATTCCAGCAATGCAGTCATTTCATTAGGAAATATTTGGAATGAGATTCACTGCAAGAATAGTTACTTAAAAGCATCCAGAGGAAAGATAACCTGATTACATATGAAAGAATGACAAATAACTGTTGACTTTTCAGTAACAACAGTGGAAGTTAAATGATAGTAGAATGATACAACCAAAATAGGAAGGAATATATATCTGTTAACCTAGAATTCTACACTGTACAAAATCTTATTTTTCTAGGACAAGAGTAAAATACTTTTTTAGGCAAACAAAAACTGAGATTTTATAACAATAGGCAATAAAAGAATGTCTAAAATATTTTATTCAAGAATAAGGAATATGATATTATGGAAAGATCTGAAATTCAAGAAATTTAGTAGGCAAAAAAATGGCAAACCTGTGGGAAAACCTAAAAAATGACTCTATAAAACAATAACAATATTGTCTAATTTATGAAGGGAAAAATCTCCAGGCAGAAATAAGATCTTACCCAGATATGTTATATAAGCAAAGAGTGTGGTTATTGGAATCAAGGATTCTAAGGTTATTGTATTATTCAGAAGGAAAATAAAGATATTTATTGGATACTTAGAACTAAGGAGGTTAAATAAGCATTCTTCTGGAGGAATTTCTGTGGAAACAACTAAAACAATAAAATTATTATAAAGTACTCAAAACCTAGTAGAAGAAAAAACTTGAATGGAGTTGAAACCTAGTTATTACAAAGGAAGAAAGACAAATAAATGAATAGAAAAAGGATATTCAAAAAGGACAAATAATACAAAATAAGATGATGGTAATAAATCCAAATTTACAATCATGATGAATTGAATAAATTTTTCACCTAAAGACTGATGATCAGATTGAATTAAGACCCAAAGTCAATTACATTCTGTTTATAGGATATACCTCTAAAAAACAATACTTTAAAAAGTCTAAGTATGTCATTTCCAGGACCCTGAGATGCTTCTTCAAGTTATACTGAGTTAACGATTTAACACTTTGCATTGGCTTTTAAGGTTTTCCATGATTTGACCCTTTCACTCTAAATTCCTCTCTCTTGCTCACTCTGCCTGACTCCATTGCTCTTTGCTGTTTCTGGAGTCACCAGGCACATGCCAGCCTTAAAGATTTTTGCTCTTATTTTCTTTACTTAAAATGCTCTATCCCTAGATATCTGCCTAGTTAATATTCTCACCTTCTGGGGCTCTGCTCACATTTTATATTTTTAATGAGGCCTAACTAGACCATTCTACTTATTCATGTGACTTCCTTCCTTCCTTCCACTTTCTACCTTCTTACCCCATTGTAATAAGGGTTGGCACATATCAACTTATAACATGTTATATAATATAACTTTTAAAATTGATTATTTATTGTTTGTATTTTCCCCTTACAATATAAACTCCAGGAGGAAAGGAATCTTTTTCTGTTTTATTCATAGATGCCTAGAATAGTGCTTGGCACATAGTGGGTACTTGATAAATATTTACTGGAGGAACAACTGAATGTTATTTTTACCCCTAGTTTCTTGCTCACTGAATAAATCTTTATTGAATAAAATAATGAATGAATAAGTACAAGGCAAAGAGAAATTTCAATTTCTGCATTTCATTTTATAATGTAGAATTTGCTGAGAGTATGAGGGTAGAAGGAAGGGATGGGAGGGGATCAGAGATCAAGGAACCTTTCTCTGTGGTTACCAGATGCAATTGCTGACCTGCAGGTCCTGTCTCTTAGCATTAATAAAGAATTGTCTCATCTTTTTCTCAGGGATAATCTTTAAAGCAGGCTCTACACTATACAGTTTCAAAATCAGCAGGTATATGATAATTGACAGTTTGGAGAAATGTGACTTAACTAATGATGCAAGGGCCACCAGTTTGGAAGTCCTAACAGGAAAATTTGACATGAAGAATTAGCATTGCAGCCTGACTTGCAGATACAGCAGTTGTTTTGCTATGGACTGAATTGCGTCTCTCTTCCACCTCCAGATTTGTACACTGAAGCCCTAATACCCAATGTGACTGTATTTGGAGATGGGGCCTGTGAGGAAGTGATAGAGATTAAATAAGATCATCATGGTAGGGCTCTGATATGATGTGATTAGTATCCTTAGAAGAGACAGCAGAGAGCTTTTTCTCTCTGGTTCCTCTCTATATCCCGTGTGAAGATATAGGCAGAAGATAGTGATCTTCGGCCTGGAAGCGAGTTGTCACCATGAACCTAATTAACTGGCCTCTTGATCTTGGACTTCCCAGCCCCCAGAACTATAAGAAAATAAATTTCTGTTGTTTAAGCTACCAGGTCTGTGTTACTTTGTTATGGCCATTTAAGCTGAGTGTGACACCTTCCTAAAGTCTGAATCCCCTGGATATATTTTTTAAAGTCTTTAAGAATGAGAGAGTGCTTCAAAATGGTGTAGACGATAGAGGCTCTGTTCATCCCTCTGGCAACCAAATCAAGGTTGCGACAGAAACAAGGAGCAATAGCAAAGAAAAATCACCTAGGATCTAGATGAACAAGCCGTACAACTAGGGAGAAATCCAAGAAAGCAATCTGCAATGGCAGAAGGGAGGACAGGGCAAGGATATGGGGTGCCCTGGTCCCAGTGGCTGAGACGGAGGCTGCGCAGCGGCAGTCACAGACACCTCTTAAAGGGGCCGCATCCACGAGTGGATTTTTGCATCGACAGACCTGCTTGCTCTGAGCACTAGTACTGGGCTGGCTGCTCTGGGGGAACCAGGGATTTACAGGGGAACACTGAATTGTTGGAGTGAGGGCCAGAGGTGAGGCTCACTGGGTATAGAAGTGCCAGCCATATCCATTGTTCCCTGTTGAGCCTTACCCTCCCAGTGCACGGACACAGTGCCGCCATAGCCGTGATTTCATCAAACTGGATAACATAGGTTGCTCAGCCCAGATGATGCCCTGAAACCTCACCTTCCCCTAACCGAGGCCCCACCCAAGCAACAACCAGGTGTATTCTCAGTGAGCCAGAGGTGCCTTGCTAAGCAGCTCCGAGACTCACACTGGAGGCAGCTGGCCTCAGTTTCTGATGTGGACTTTTGAGGCACACAAATCTGCACTAATAAGACCAGGAGATTTAGGAGCTTTGCTTAGTACATAGAAACAGACATAGAAAAACAGCTAAAATGGGAAGACAAGGAAGCAGAAACCATATGAGAGAACAGAAGAGAGATCCAGACATCATGGAGTCAAGTAATTTAACAGATTACAGAGTTCAAAACACTGGTTATGAAGATGCTCAATGAACTTTTGGGAAAAGTAGAGAACTCCAACAAAGAGATAAAAATGGTGATGGATATTATAAGAGGGAACCAGTCTGAAATGAAGAACGTATTATCTGAGATGAGAAGTATATTAAACGGAATAAACAAAGGAATAAATAAAGTGAATAAAGAAGAGGATCACATGCCCTATGTAGAGGACAGGAAAGCCAATTAGGACACTCAAACAGAGTGGCAAGAAAAAAGAGGCCAAGACTATAAAGATGATCTAAGGAGGATATGAGACACCATTAAGGTTCCAAATATTCATCTGATTGGCATTAGTGAAGAAAATCAAGATGTTGAAAAGCTGTTTGAAGAAATAATGATGGAAAACTTCCCTGACCTGGTGAACGAAATGGACATAAACCCCAGGAAGCTCAGAAGATTCCAAAAATTAGGGATCCAAAGAGTTTCACACCAAGACACATCATAATTAAAATGCCAAAGTTTAAATACAAAGAAAAAAATTTTTAAAAACAGCAAGAGAAAAATAAATAATTACGTATAAAGGAACACCTCTATGACTGGCAGCTGATTTCTCAAGAGAGACTATGCAGGACAGAGGGCTTGGCAAAAAATTTTCAAAAGAATGAAGGATATACAACCAAGAATAATTTATCCAGCAAAACTATCATTTAGAGTTGAAGGTCTTCCTTCAAAGAGCTTCCCAGACAAAAATAAACTAAAGGAATTTATCACCATCAAGCCAGAATTACAGGAAATGTTGGAGGGACTTCTTTAAGATGAAAAAAACATGTATGAAAAACAGGAATAAAGACTGGTAACAACTACATTCCTATCAATAAGTACCTTAAAGAGAAAAGAATTAAGTGCTCCAACCAAGGGATGGAGTGGCTAAAAGGATAAGAAAACAAGACCCCTACATATGAGAAGGAAGGGAATGGAAAAAGATATTGCTGTGATGAACCTAGAAGGTATTTAAGTCAGACAGAGAAAGATAAACACTATATGATTTCACTTATATGTAGAATTTAAGGAATAAAAAGAACAAGCTAATTAAAAACAGACACAAGTATAGTGGACATTTTGGTGATGGACAGAGGGCAGGGGGTTTTGGGGGGCTGGGAGAATGGGGTGAAGAGTTAAAGAAGTACAAATTAGTAGTTGATGGATGGTCATGGGCATGGGAACCATGGCATAAGGAATGCAATTACCATTAATACATATGCTAGGTCAGGGGAGGGCAGGAGAGGGTGGGGCGAGCAAATGAGGGGATCATTTTACTAACTATATAGATACCTAACCAATGTACTGTATATTTGAAACTAATAAAAATTTAAAAACTTATGTAAGAATGTACTATCTAAAATATATTTCCAAGCAATTTAAGCTATTTTTTTTTCATTTTCACAATGCCTTCTTTTATAACTTAGCAGAAAATCGCAAGTCAGAGTTTTCAACTGTAACTGGCAAAAGAAACACTCCCAGACTCATCCCTGGTAATAGGAAATTGAACAGGAGAAATAATGGGGGAAGATATTTTTATAGTTTATAAAGACACTCAATGATATAGTACCCTAGAGAATTTTGTAGCTGAAATTTTATGAAGCATTTTACTATGAATGTGTAAAGGTATTTTAAAAATTCTTTAAATATTTTTAACTCTTTAAGTTTATCTATTATATGTTTCTAATAAAAGGTAATATACTTATCAAATAAAATTTATTCTTTTAAGACTTCTAAACAATTACTACTGTACTTGGGAAGAAATTATTTTAAGAGTACAACCTTACATTTATATTCCTGTCACATTAGGTATTTCCAAATCAGTTCTTGCTGACACCAGATACACATCCAGAATATGTGGGAAAAAAGTTATAGGAAATTGTTTTACAAAGTTATTTATACATATTTTTTGTTGATTAAAAGAAAGAAGAAATGGTTTATATTGTTTATGATTCTTCAAGCTGTTTTCCACAGGATTTCCTAGGTGCTGCATCAAGCCATACCTACTGAATTTACATTCAGTTACATATGCTCAGGTGAATCTTTCTTGATCAAATTTACCTTTGTTTGTTTCTTTCAACTGTGTGATTAGTCAGTGCTGTATAGAGAATCATAGAAGTTTGTATTATTACTACACACTCTGTAGATCAAACCTACCTTATTTAAATTGGTGAGGTTTCTAAAATTTTAAGCTTTTGGCTTTTATTATATTTCAGTATTCCTTTTATGGACTTAAGAATATTCTCCTATCCCTCTTCCCCCATTCATACATCAAGGTGCTAACCTCCAATGTGACTGTATTTGAAGATAAGGCCTATAAAGAATTTATAAAGGTTAAATGAGGTCATAATGGTGTTAATAGTGGGGCCCTAATATATGATTAGTGTCCTTATGAAAAGAGTCACAAGAGAGCTCTCTTTCTCTCCCAACCATGTGAGGACACAGCAGGAAGGCAAGGAGGGAAGAGAACTCTCACCATGAACTGGCACATTGATCTTGGACTTCTAGCATATAGAACTGTGTAAAAAAAAAATTCTGCTGTTTAAGCCTCCCAGTCTGTGATATTTTGTTATGGCAGTCCTAGCTAACTAATATCATTCCTTTGTACTTCTTGCTATTTTTCAGATAAGGTACATGTTGTGGGATTATTTCATGTAGAATAAAACCAGCAAATAAAAAAGATACCACACAAAGATATATGAACAACTTAGATTTTGAGATACTTTGGTTCCTTTCTGAAACCGAAACGTATAATTAACCCAGAGTAATATCTTTAAGAAAAGAGGAATCAAAGCAAAGGAAAAGCCATGCTTTCTAAACTGGAGAGAGAAAACTAACATATTTTTTCATAGGATAAAAGCATCCAAGAAAAATGTTATAAATAGTATAAGCAGTCTATTTTTTTTTTCAAATGTCTTTTCAGCATTATGTATATTTAAAAGGTAATCAGACGCTCAGTGGGAAAACAAAACATAAGAACATATTAAGAGCTTTGGATATATTTAACCCTAATTATATCTGAAGGAAATTATTATTCTATGGGAGTATTTGTATGCTTCTTGAGGACATTCAAATAAATAGTGTGGAAGTGTGGTAGTTTGTTGCAGAAATGGCTTCAATATTTCACTTCTTTCTATATATGCTCAGGAGTAGTCCTTTTCATTCTTACTCTGGACTTGAAGTTGCTCTGATATAATGGAAGCAGATGTGATGGAAGGTGACTTCAAAGTGCAATCTCACTGGGCTTTCTCTCTCTTGCTTCTCCTGGGACCCCTCTTACATGTGTACACACCTGGGCTAGTTTGCTAGGTGATAAGACAGATGAGGTCAAATCATCTCTGTGGCCACCCCTAACATCAAACCAGCAGCTAGATATGGAAGAGGTCATCCTATACCATCCTGATGCAGCTGGGATGGCCTACACTAGAAATATGTGCAGCTGACCCATAGAATTGTGAGAAATAATAACTTTATGATTTAAGTTACTAATTTTGGAAGTGGTTTGATATGAAACAAATGTTAATTGATACAAAGGGATAAAACATAAAATAAAAATATAATGAGGAAAACAAAGCACCACAAAACAATGGTGGGTATCCATTTATGCCTCCTGAATATAATAATGGTCCTATTAATTCAATATATTATGGATGTCCTTGATGAAGGAAGGGGAAATAAGTTCTAAACCAGTCTTCCCTGAGAGAAAATTGCTATATGTCTTCTGTGCTGAACTCTACTTTTTTTATATTTCATATCATTTAGCTCTCATGAGTGCTTTGCAAAGGAGGTGTTTGTAAGTCCTTTGACAGATATAAAATCATATAAGTTTAGAAATGTCCTAGGTCACCCAAATACTGAGTGAAGGAGACGAAAAGTCCATTCTGACTTCAGTCTTTTGTGACAACACACTACCTGAAGACCACCAGGTCTGTGAATGGCAAGCTTAAGAATTTAGGCGTGATTATAAAACAATATCAATTCTAGGCATAATTATGGTTTAATGCAATATGTATGACAGCTTTGGCAGAGGCTAAAGAATCATCAATTATAAAGTGGAAAATATTTTGATGCAAAAGGTTTAAAGGAATTGTACAAAATTAAGTATCAGAATTGTTTTTCTTATTGGCAACTATTGATCTCTGACAGTGCCACTCTGTCTCATTAGCACTTTTATTACCTTGTCAATCAAAGTCTCACCTGCACCAACCAGAGACTGAAAAGATTTGCCATTATTAACAAAACTGTCTGATGCCCAGGAGCAAAGAAATCCTGCCAAAAGTGTAAGCATAAATCAGTAGGGATTTAAATAGCATTCTAGATGCAGAAAGCAATTCAGAAGTTTAAAAAATAGGAGTATTCTAAAATCACTTGAAGAAACAGATTTTCTCACTTCTTTAAGTGTTTGGGATTTTAGTATTTAAAAACACCCTTATTTTAAGCAAGTTGGGTTAAAAGCTTGTATATTTTAAACTGTTTTAGGGGCAATTTTATTGTACAAGTTTGCCAAATTGCACTGGTCTCAGGGCAAAAGTAATATGTAGGCAATAAATGTTTCTTATGTGTATAGCTAATTTTATCATTTCCTCTAATAGTAGCCTATTAGAGCAAGCAGATTTGCAGTTAATTGGCATCCAACAAAGAACTATTTTGGCTTTTATTTCTTATTTTTTTTCTTCATTAGTGATCTTAATCAATACTAACATGCAATCTTAGATTCCAGTGCTTTCCATTACCTTATAAAAATGCTGCATTTAGAATGTAATTATTTGCTAGGTGTTCAACAAATTACACGCAAATTTACTCCTTTGGAGCTTTCCTTACTTGCTTCATATTCAGCCATCAATAATTTCATGGTGATTACTTTTATAGTACATAGGTATTTTCAAATGTGTAAGCAACTAATTTTGTTTTGCATCTTACATTAGCTTAACAAGTATTTATTGAAAGATAACCTGTCCACAATACCAACCTAGGCCCATTAAAGAATATACAGATGAAGATAAGATGACTTTGTTAAGGTATATATATGCAACCATAACACAAAGCAAACATGTTAAATGCTGTAAGAATGATATGCACAGGACATCATGGGAATAATAGAGTGTCAGGCCCAAGTGCTTGAAGTATCAGACAAGGTGTCATGGCTCTTAATGCATGGATGGGATGGGTCATGAGGAGAGAGTAGTAAAGAATGTGAATGGAGGATAAATGAGTGTGTTGTGTTTATGTGTGTGGTGACGTAAAGTTTAGGAAACAAGGATGATTCCTGGTACAGTGGAGGGGAACGTATATATGGGGATATTAGATTCATAAATCTGACCTTAATTTTGCAGACAATGAGAAACTCTTAAAGATCATGTGTCAGAGAATAGCATCCTTGAGAGCTAGGCTTTAGGAAAATTACCTTGGCAGTGGTATAATGCAGTATGTCTCAAGGTGAAATAATGTATGGAACACTTTTAAAGAAACTTCTGCAGTTCTCTTGGATTCCGGTGTAGATGCAAATTATTTTTAATACTGTATAATGTGTACAACTATAAATTTAGTATAAATCCCTATGATTATAGATCTTATGACAAATTTTTGTTTAGTAAACAAAAATTAATTTAAATTAAATACCAACTAAACAGGAAAACTAAGACAATTCAAATGAGTAACATTGGACTCCAGACCAAGATGGTGTCATAGGAGGCTTCTAAATTTCCTTATTGCCATGGAGACACCGAATGCTCAGTTATACATGAAACAATTCCCTCAGAGAGAAATCTAGAAACTAGCTGAGTGATTCTACACTGGGCAAATGAGAAAGTACCCATACTGAAGCAGGTAGGAAAGGCTGAGACATGCTCTCACAATAAACCCCAGCCCTGACGTACTGCCATATGGTCAGGAGGGTATCCCCAATTTCCAGTTTCTTCTGGGGTAAAGTGTTTGACCTGAACATTTAGCACTTCAACTTTTAAGACTTCTATCTGAAGGACAGGGCCCTAAAATATCTAGCTCTGAAAGCCAGTGAAGTTAGTGTCTATAAAACCCATAGGATTATAGACAACAAAGAAGTAGTTTTCGACAAGTGCACCACTCTGTGGCTGTCCCTCCCAGGGCTCAGTGCAGAGGGAGCAGGCAAGAACACCCATTCCCAGTTTTTCTCTGGAAGGGGTTTGACTGCATACTTTACAAGCTGCTGCCCGAAGGTCCAATTTGTAATTAATATTTAGATGCTAATTGTGGTCCTCCACTTTGGGACACTCATAGGTCTTGGCACATCCTTAGCTACTGGGAACTGCTAAGAACAAACATGGTGGCTTGGACAATCACAAAAGTTTGAAAGGAAGCCAGGAGTTCAGGCAAGGTTAATTGACAAGGTTCCTCTCCTGCGTGAGATCAGTATGTCAAGACTGGGAAGGTGACTATTAATCTGATGTGTAGAAACCAACACAGAATCAAGGAAAATAAGAAACAAAGGAATATCTTCCAAGCAAAGGACAGAATAAATCTCCAAAAACCAATCTTCATGAAATGGAGATAACTGATTTACCTGATAGTTCAAAATGATGGCCATTGAGATGCTCACTGATATCAGGAGAGCAATGCATGAGCAAAGTGAGAATTTCAACAAAGAGATAGAAAATATTTTTAAAAGTACTGAACAAATCACAGTGCTGAAGAATACAATAATTGAACTAAAAATTTCCATAGAGGGAATTTCAACAGCAGACTAAATCAAGTAAAAGAAAAGATTAGAAAGCTCAATAACAGGGCAATAGAATTCATCAAATAGGAGAAAAAAGAAAAATGAATGAAAAAGAATGAAGATAGCTTAAGGGAATTTTTGCTCCCTGTCAACCACTGTCATAGGGTTTAACTGCTTAAAACTGACTAGCCATACTGTGGGATGTAGAATTATACTTTTCAAGAGGGTGCTAAATGA
Source organism: Eonycteris spelaea (assembly GCA_003508835.1). NCBI lineage: Eukaryota > Metazoa > Chordata > Mammalia > Chiroptera > Pteropodidae > Eonycteris > Eonycteris spelaea. The sequence continues at coordinate 4,504,790 of PUFA01000095.1, forward strand.
TAGGACACAATCAGTAATGTGAGGAATTAAGTTCTAGTGGGGGCAACTTTGAGCAGTAGGGAATAGAAGACTGGAGGGACCTGTTAAGAACTATGCTTTCTTTGTCCTTCTTTTACTGGGCTGTTTTAAGGCACAATTTTTTTTTGTTTTTTTGTTTTTTTGTTTTTTTACATCAGAGATATTCTGCGGCTATGCAGATGGATATGCTGACTGCCTGGATGTGTTTATTTACAGCTTCTCATGAAGCAGTGGCTAGCCCAGTAATGTATCACCTTGCATTGCTTGCCTTCCTCATGCCTAAGCAGTTGCTTGCTTCAATTTCTGTTTTCTAGATAGTTTTGAACTAAGAAACATTTAGAGCTTAGGTCTCTGTTTTTCTCAGAATTATGTTCCATGGGATACTTTATTAATTAATAAGCATTTTGAAGTCAAAAAGTGATAAAAATTAGAGTAGATGAGCTTGATAATTTACATCTCACCTGACTTATGAATAGATAAAAATTAACTAAATATCTAAGCTAAATTTTAATTGGTTCATTTTTTATTTAATTTCTTTTTTCATTTTTTATTTAATATCTAAATAGTCACAAACAAATTTAGTAAATTGATTTTTCAGTACCTAGAGGTTCCATCAGTTATTTCAATACAAGTAAGTCTTTATTCAGTTTTATGATATTAAAGAGAAAAAGTCCTTGGGGTCAAAAGTATGGTTATAAATTCTAGTTCTAGCATTTACAAATGATGTGGCATTGATTTTCTATTTATTCCTATGTATATTGCTTGTTTAAATGTGTGGTAGTAAAAATAGAATAATATGGACCCATTGCATGTATATTACTATGCATATAGCTTTGTTTATAGAATTTACATTATCTTAAGTGTCCTAAGTTTATTCTGTCTCCTCTCATTCCTAGTTTGTCACATATTCTGTTTTCTCTTTATCAGAAACCCTTTTCTCTTCTTCACCTACCTAAGTTTCTGAATTAGACTGCAATATAAAAATACCCAAATATAATGTTGATTTCTAAGTCATCTGGGTAAGTCAGTGAGCCTATTTGTGTATCTATTTCCTCAAGTATAAAATGCAAATGGAAACATTTACTCTCTCCTTATTCCATAATGATCTTTGAAAAGAATGAAACTATCACCCAAAGAGCCATTTTTAAGCTCTTTGGAGTGGGTACATCATGAATAAAATTATTATTATTCTATCTATTTTAGAACATTAAGAAAACAACAAAAATGAACAAAAGAATACAATTACTTGACAAAATAATATGCCCAAGAAGTGAGATGAAAAGGTGGAAAAATTAGAAATGTTGTTTATCCTCAATGTAGTAAAATCTCATTTGTATTATTTTTTTCACTGTCATATGACTGATTAGAATATAAAGATGATCACCAGGCAGAATAGGAAAAAAACTATTAAACATGTTTTTAGCCCCCAAGAGCAAATTAGCATATGGATTTGTTTCAAATATATGTTAACCATAATGGATATATTTTTTAAAACAGACTTGTCTCTATGGACTAAGTGACTATTTTTTACATGAAGATTGTTAAGAATTTAAATATATTTCTGTAAGAATGAAGGAGTTGGAATTTGAAATTTAGCAATGACTAAATTTTCTAGTCTCTGATACATTATAATTTAAATAAACATGTTTTTATGTTTTTATTTTTATAAATGTCCTCTCATGTCATTTCTTCTCTTCTCCCACTCCCCAAAAGTGTTTTGGGGTCAGGTAATTTATGCTGTGTCTGAATATACATTTAAAATAGAAAGTATGTGGCAAAATTTCCAATTGTCCACCTACCAGGATGTAATTAGTAGTGATTAAGAGCAGGGACCTTGGCGCAGGCTGGCTAGAGTGTGAATCTCAGCACCCTCCTTCTTAGCCCGGCACTGACATAATTGCTTAACCTCTTTGCCTAATGACATCTCATTTGTTAAAGAAGGATAATGATGATCTCTTTGTAACAGAACTGTTCTGAGAATTAATTTAGTTGAAGTCTTTAGAGAGCCTAGCACAGTTCTGGGCACCAGTACCAAACCATGTTGTAGCCTTAGGCAAAAAGAAAATCAGTAATACTGTCTTTAACTAAAGAGCTTGTCTTTAATTTAAATGCTAATATTTTGTTCTTCATGGATTTCTTTTTTGTATTAATTTTGCATCACAATTTTATGCATTTTATTTATATAGTCTTTTGACATCCCCTTAAATTTTATGCCCAAGGCAAGTGCCCCATTCACCTCATCCTAGTCCCTGCCTGGTAAGTACATATTAAACACTCAATAAATATTAGAAAATGTTAATGTTAAGTCAAATAGATATAGGTTAATTATTTATAAGTGTAGGTTATGAGTTGAATTACAGGGGCTTTGTGAACATACAGTGGGGAGAACCCTTATCTAGTATAAGAATTCAAAGAAGGTAACCTAGAGGTATTAAAATACTAGCCAAGACTTGAAGGATATATAAACTTAGGTAAAGAGGAAGAAAAGGTGAAAGAATAGCTCATGGAAGTGATAGGTGAGAGGAAAAGCTAGGGCATAAGAAATTGACATAATCTAGTATGGCTGTGGTATAGAATGCCATGGGAACTTGAATATAGGATTAGGAAAAATATTTAGGGCCAGATTAATGATAGTTTATACATAATAAGTACACTTAAAGATGGTTTTATGGCTCACGCAGAGCTTCATGTTTAAAAGAATCCTATGTGTGTTTCCATCCTCTATTCTCACTGTCTTGAAATTCTTAGTATTTTTTGAACCAGGGGCCCCACATCTTCACTTCATGCTGGGCTATGGACGTTCCATAGCTGGTCCTATGTAGACTTTATCATCAGTGCCTCTCTACTAAAGTGACAAGAATAGATGAATGTTTAGAAGGATCACTTTTGCTGGCAATTTGGTCTGAGCCAACATTACCATTTGGAGACAGTCGTACTCACCACCTAGGAAGAGTGCGGCTTAATGTGAGAGACTGATGAAAAAGATGGAAAATGTAGAAAATACTCAAGATATTTAGAGAAAAGATCTCTAGGATATAGTATAGATTGAAAAAAATAAACACCCCAAAGTGCTACCATTTGTTTAAGGGTAGTGTACTCATCTTTTTATATTTGCAAAGGGAAACACTGGAAAGATATGCCTGAAACTATAAAAATGTTTACCTGAGTGTAGGTGGTGGTTGGAGGACAGAATGAATGGGGCATGGGTGGGAAACTTCTGGGTGTATGCATCTTTTTTTCTTTTGTAATATTTTTATTTCTGAACCATGTGAATACTTTGAAGAGTCGAAAGATAAACCATTAAATAAAAAGGAAGACGTGCAGACAAAAGAGACATTTACAAAGCACAGTCTGTGAAACTTGGTGATTGAATGTGATGATGGTAAGGAAGAGGGAGAAGTAAAAAGTGCTTCTTGTGGTTGAGTCCCCACAGTCCATTCCACTACAAGCAGCTAGTCAAAACCAATGGTCATAATTCGTTCTCCTTGCCGGTGATTTGTTTAGAGATGGATTTGAGACCCAATCCTGCCAAACATGATCCATAGGAAGATAGATTTGGGGATTGTATTAGTTTTCTAAGGCTACTGTCACAAACTATGTGGCTTAAAACAATAGAACTGTATTCAGTCACAGTTATGGAGGCTAGAAGTGTGAAATCAAGGTGTCCCCAGGGATGGTGCCTTGTGGAGGCTCTAAGGGGAAATCTTTTCAATACCTCTCCTACCTCCTGGTTTTACCCATAATCCTTGACATTCCCTGGTTTCCAGCTGGATCTCTTCAGTCTTTGCCTCCATCTTCACATGACCTTCTTTCCTGTGTGTCTCCTCTGATTCTCTGTGTGTTCACATGATGTTCTTGTAAGGAAACTAGTCATTAGTTTTGGGGCCCACCCTAACTAAGAATTTTTTAAAGGACTTGTCTTTTAAAAAATATTGATATTTTGTTCTTTATGGATTGAACATGATGTGTTCAACAATAGGATCTGTAAAGACCACATTTCCAAATAAGGTCCTGATCATAGATACCTTTTTGTTGGATGCAATTTGACCCACTACAGGGTCTTCTGGAAAGCTTTCTCATTTAATGAGGAGATACTAGAAGACATAGTCCCTTTTTCTCCTCTGGATATTGTCATGTCTGTAAGTGATGCTGAATCTGCTGCAACACTTTCCTTGCAAATTCTGGGGATGAAGCCAACATTCAAAAGAAGACGATCCCAAGAAAAGCCACAGTGAAGAAGAACTAGTACTAAAAAGAGGTGTTATGTGACCTTACAATTTTTCTTGTCTAAGCCAGTTTTAGTCAGAATTTTTTCCCTTTTTAGTCAGTAACCCTATGGCATAATGACACTCATATTCATTATTAGTCAATTGAATGTGCGGTAAATTATTCTATGGAAATACTGAAGAAAATAGTTTTTTGGGAAAAGTTACAACTATGTATGTATATATATATATATAAAGATACAATGACACCTTCTGGTAAGGTTACTTTTTCCATAAAAATATCTGATCAAATGACTTTGATTTATGGCCTTCTAGGCATGTGAAATTGGTTTGAAGACACTTTGATGTGATGTTCAAGTTTTCTGATTTTATTAGTGAAAAAGGAAATCATATTTATTTGAGCTTTTACTTTAGTTTGTGCAATACTGGATCCATATGAGGCTCCTTTAGTCTCCCATTAACCTAGCAAATACCTTTAAGATGTGTTGATCATTTCTACAGGAAGGCTTTCTTAATGGCTTAATGACTTAGACATGGTTTGGTGGTGATCTGAATTTTTTAGGTCTTCTTAAAATCATGAATAAAAATGGTATTTCTATAGAAATGATACTGCACATTTAAACAAGGTACAGTGACACCAACTAATGATTAGTATAATTCTTAAGAACAGTGTATAATAGTATCAATTTGTATGGCAAAATTTGTTTTCATGAAAATACAATGGAAAACAACTTATTTTGACATGCCATAGTTGTTTTAATCTTTATTTTTGCATTTAAGTTCACGTCTGAGAACAATTAAGAGCAGTGAACACTGAATCTCAGTAGACATAGATTTGTACATTTTTAATGCTGTCTTTGTGCTAAAACTCATGTTTTCTCGCTTCTTCAGAGACTTTGTTCCATCAATAATTTTCTTGTTTTCCTCTTCAACATTTTACTTTCTTTTATCTTTTTCATCAGTACATACATATGTTCTGGTGTTGCTTATATTTATAAAATCCTTCTATTTACCTTTGCTTCCTCCACCTAATCTCTTTCTTTCTCTTGACATCCACTTTTTCATTTATTCAACAAACATTTATTCAATACCAGTTTTGTGACTGACATGTTCTAGGTGCTATGGATACAGTAGTAATAAAGCAGATATAAATCCCTGTCTGATGAAGTTAATGTTATAGTGTGCAGAGACATCTGGTAAAATAAGAATTAAATAAAATAGAATTTTATATGATGATAAGTGCTGTGGGAAAAGAGAAAAGCAGGGAATGGATGCAGAGAGAGATCAAGAGGGAGGAGTGTGCAATTTTATATTGGTTGCCCAGGAAGACCTCACTGAAAGGTACTAGGAGGATAGATTTACAGAGGTATATGAAGGGAACAGTATTTCAAGCAGCAGGAAAAGTATGCAGAAAAACCTTGGGGCAAGATCATATTTGAGTTATTTGAGAAATGTAATAAGGTCAGTGTGGCTGGAACTGAGTGAAGGAAGCACACAATGATAGAATTTGAGGTAAATGAATGGAGTAGGGGACAGATCATGTAGGGTCTTGTGACCATTTGCCAAGACTTTGAGTGAAATGGAAGCTATTTGTGGGTTTGACTTGAGAAGAGATATTTTAATTGCAATATTCTTGCTGCTGTGTGGTTAAGAACAAAAGAAAAGGACTCTAGAGAGGCAAGTATGTAAGCACCATAGACAATTAGGAGGCTGTAGTAACTGTCCAGAAAAGAGATGATTGTGGCTTAGATTAGCGATAGCGTTAGAGTAATTGAATAGGGGTAAGATGTGGATACATTTTCAAGAAAGAACAGATGCATGGTTTCTTGATGGATTTAGTGTGAGGGGATGCAGGTGTCATTGAAAAAAGTTGTCTATATGTGCTGAATTATCTTCTACCTCTTATTCACTCTTCAACTTGCCGCATTTTGTTTTTTTTTTTTTTCTGTTTTTGTTTTTGTTAGCCCCTATGCTTCCCCTAAAATCATGAAAATGAATAGATGTTCGTGTCTTGATCTTATATGGCCACCTTGTAACATTTGCCACTGTTCATCCTCCTTCCTTCTTCAAGCTTAATTTTCTTCTCAGCCTGTGTGGGTCTCAGTTTTTCTTGGTGTAACAATCTCTACTGGTCTGATTTCTTTATTTCAGACCTCTAGATAGGTTTCACTTTTTTGGTGTTTGCTTAAATGTCACTCTCTCAGTGAGGCCTTCCCTAAGCAACTGATATAAAATTGCAAACTCTTCTTTCCCTAAAAGTCTATATACTTAAGGGATTAATAAAATTATATTTCTCACTTTCATCATTAATCATTGCTTAGAGTTTTAAACTTTAGGAAATCATTTAGCAATGTTAGGAGCACTGTGTTTATATTATAGAGAGATAATATTAGCCTGAAATTTCTTGGATTACTGTTGTCATTGTTATTACTATTAGAATATTATCATTGTAATACAATATATTACATAGTCTATATATATGAACTCTTTACAATGAAGCCCTCAGACGGAATCTCTTGACTGACTTACACTTAATATTAATAATAGCCTATGAGTAGACAGTAAAAAGTGATACTAAATCATGTCTCAGAAATTAAAGAGCCATCTATAGTATAGATATTGGCTTTTCGTTTTGCAGGGCAGAGAGCCCCTTATTAACTGAAGAACTATTGGTTGAGTAAGATACTTACCCTCTCTGAATCATAGTTTCAACTTTAATAGCTTTAAAACAGTTTAATGCACAATACTATTATAAAAATTAAATTGTCATGTAAAATCTAGTTTGATAAAGAATTAAGTTCTTAATGATTTAGACATTGCTATAAGTGCTAGATGTAGTGATGGATAGGCTCTCCCCTGCGCTCAATTAGATCGTAATCCAATTGAGGTTATGGACTTTAAAACCAACCGTTACTAAACATTTTATAAGTATTCTGTTAAAAATTGATGGAGTCAGGGAAGGGATAAGTGATTGAGAGTTCTCCTTGAGATGAGTCTAGAAGTCAAGGTGTTATTTTCATGACTGGAGATGGAAACCCAAGTTAAGAGAACATCATGCTCATTATGAATACCTAGTCATGTTGTAAAAAGCTCTGTGGAACTCAAGAAAGCATTTAATGAGATTTCAAGACTGTAAATAAAGATTCAGTTAGTGGCTTGTGCTATAAACTAAGAAATCTGAACCAAAGAATTCTAAGCAGGGGATTAATGTTATTATATTAATAATGTTAAAAGATTACTTTGGAAGCACTGAGGAGGATAAATTGGAGCGAGGCTGAGCTAGAGAACAGGGAGAGATCTCATGATACAAACCAAAAAAAAAAAAAAAAAGATGATGAGGTCTGAATTAAACAGCAGTGATAGAAGTAGCATAAAAATGAGGCATATGTAGGAAGTAGAATAGACTCACTACAGTGGCAAATTGATGTGAAAGGAACCCCCATTTTCTATTTTAGTCTCTGGATGAATGACACCATTCACTGAAAAAGTAGGAAGTAGAGAAGGAGAAATTATGCTCCAAGGTGAAGACGGTTTCTTTTTTCGATATGTTGCATTTGAGGTTTTATGGAATATTCAGTGTTTTTTGGATAAAGACACTTCTTTGACATGGCTCTCAAGATTGCATGATTCTTTCCCCTCTTTCCATTCTAGGCTCATGTGACCATGTTTCTCATTGCTCTTGGCTGGAGCAACATGGACCTTCTCTTTATCCTTTGTATTCATCACCATAGATCCTTTGCACGTGATATTCATTCAGCTTGGATCACCCTTTCTTCTCTTTATTGCTTAGTTTTTTTTTTAAACTCATATTTCATAGTTTAGCTTTAAATTGAATTCCCCAGAGAAGCTTTTACTGACTTTCTTAATAAGTCCAGTAAAACTTTTCATAACATTCTAAAACCCTCAAGACTACATTCATTTTGGAAGAGGTAAATACTAATGAAAGAAAGATACATGGATGTTGAGCAGCCAAAACACAACAGATTTCCTTACATTTTTTATATTGTTCACCAATGTTTGTCATGTCTCTGGGTTCCATGAATTCCTGGATCTAACCCTATTATTGTTAATTGCATCAGAAATTCAAAGGATTTGAGAAAGATCCCAAGGGAAACAATGATAGGATTTGGTGAATGAAAGGATCTGGATATTATAGCTAGATTTTTCCTTCTTGGTGACTAACAGGATGATAGTAGTATTGACAGAATAAGGGAATCAGGAAAGTGAGTTCATTTTTCAGGGAAGATAATTAAAAATAAATGTGAACATTGTGAAAAACTATAAAGGACTCCATGTTGGCTGTGAGACTGATACATTTTAGCAACTGTACCTCTTTGTTAAAATTTAATAACAGCTTTATAGGTTTTAATGATTTCTTTCTTCAGTGAGGTGTATGACTGATTGACAAGGAAAGTCTTTTCATGAATCAATGGCTGCCTTGTAACTTCCAACCTCTTTTTATCAGCTCTATTTTAGAAAATATTATTTGAAAGAAGTCATCTTAGGTAACAATTTTTTTTTAATCAACAGTAGTAATTAACCTATTAGGTAGGTTATTCTGATGCCAGTTTTTAGGACACATTAGGAGCTTTATTGCACAGGGATGTGCTCAACAGCCATGACATCTTGCTCTACTTTTCTAAACATTTGTTCCTCAGAGTTCATATAGGATGTCATTACCTAATTAGACTCTAACCACATGAAGGTTTTTTGTTGTTGTTGTTGTTAAATATAAAGCGGTTATGATAAACCCTGACATAGGAAATCTAGAGATCTGACTTAAAGGAAAGAAAAGGTTATCTTTAAGTTTAAGATTTTCATTAATGAGTACTACTTTTTGACCAAGGTTATTTTGTTAAAGAATTAAAGATTACTCACAGTTCATTTTTTTTTTAAAGAAAAAATGATATAGAAAGGCCATAGGCAGGGCTATGATCTAGATTCTATGGGATCCAGAAAGAGAAGGGTTCTCCAGGATCTAGTGATCTGCCATAGAGTTGGCTCTTATGCTTCCACATAGTCTATTTTTCCTTTTTTAGTCCAGGCACTATTTCCACCCTATCTTATTGCCCAGTCATCCAGCTCTTTTACACATACAATTTTATACTTTTCCAACAAGTATTTATTAGTTAAGCCATGATTTAGGATCCCAGGATGAGATGTACCCAGGTCCCCCTTCCCCTCCCTGGGAGAAGGATGGAAGACAGAGGAGAGGCGCAGTGGAGCCAATTCAGATCTTCCCAGTAGACGTGCCTTCTGCCCAGTGGTTGTCCCAAGCTGACACCTAGGATATGAGGCAGAGGGACTTGTATACATGCTGGTACCATTCGCACATGGAGATATCACCTCCTTTAGCAGTCATTGCCTTCTCACAGTGGTGGAGTCCATGTAGTTCTGCCAACAGTTCCCGGTCTGGTTCTTGATTTTAGCCTTACTATCTCCTGCCATGTTGCAAACTCCTAAAGATGTCTCTGAAGCAGCTTGCAGCAAAATGTGACCCTCAGTAAGGATGCTTCCATCTGACTGCCCATGTAGTCTATTTAAGACATGGTAATGGCTATTTCCAAGGCTTTATTAACATTACATTCATTTATACACACACACACACTATATATTGCTAATTTTCACTATTTTCCTACATTTTGTGTGAATGGTTCTTTACCCAAGCATTCAATGATTATCCTGACTCATATACAGTCATGATAATACTGACTCATTTACTAAAATTTACCAATCGGTATTTGGAGTAACATATTTTTAGTGAATTGATATATTAAAATTCCATGCTATTTGGTGGCAATGTGGTTGAGTTGCTATTGGAAAATGATCCCAAAGGAAATTGCTATGACCCTGTAATCAGATTATCAAATTCTGGTCACTGAATATACATTCATTCAACAAATATCTGTGAACTCTGGAGAATAAAAGATATCAAGTAAACTTTATATCTCTGGCTTTTTCTGTTTAGAATAATTTTTACTAATAGTTTATAAAACCATTCCTAGGGATTTGTGCTTTCATTATGTATTGTGATTTTTTTTCCCTCCAGTATTAGGCAACCCAGACCTAATGGAAACTAGAATAAAACCTAGAATTAATACAATCTAATACAGAATAAATTGATGTGTTCTTTAATATATAAAATCAGGATTATTTTTATTAATAAGTAGGAAGTTTTTATTGATTATTCATGTATTTTCCACATACTTACACAGACATAATATTGACATTATTTTTCCTCCAACATTAATAAATCTAGAATTCTATATGGGTTCTCTCAGAAACTATCATCATATTAGATTTCAAAACATTAAAAATCATTTGTGATTTCTTTAATCGTGGTGCAGACTATTGGATGAGTGAATATACTCTTATGAGAATATGTATTAGGTAAAGTTTACCTTAAATATAAATTGTTTTTACCCTAAGATCTGGCTATTTTTACAAAAATTGATCTCAGGGATATTTGTCTGAACTATTTCCAACTTTTATTAATAATAGATTTAGAAGAATTGAGGAGGGTAAAAGAACAGCAAGGTCATTCCAGGGGTCTCAACAGTTAAATGACTCATAAAACAGGTTCTTTCCTACACATGTTCTTACTCATTGCACATTGCACACAGATGATTCTAATCACCATTATTCAAATCACCTGATGCTTCAATTACCTTGGCTTCAATGAGCACATTCCAAATGCCAGAGCAGTCATATATGTACTCCGATAATAGACTTCTAATTAAGTTATCTTTCTCTGGAAACTTATTATGGCAGCTCAGTGAATATAATATCATTAGCGCCTTTATATCATCATAGCCTGGGCAGTTGCTGACATTGCATGAATATAACTGCTAAGCTAATAAAAGTAGCTGCTCAACTACAACAGCTTTAAAATTACCAAAAGAAAAAGAAAAAAAAAAAAACCTGTGGCTATAAGTGCTTGTTCACATATATGTAATATGTGTCAGTGTGAATGTATGCTTTATGCATATGTGTGCAAATAAGTCTTTTGTAGAAAAATATAGATGGAGAAATGAGTATCATACACAAGGAAAGCACTAATACCTAGAAAGAAGATACATTATTAGTAAAAAACTGCCTTATAAAGCTCATACAACTTTGCTACCAAAAAATGACAGTTATAGCTATGGTCAGTATTTATGTAACATGGAGCACTTCCAGACTGAATTATGCCTTGTAAAAATATTCTATAAGGCAATGATCCCCAAACTTTTTGGCACCAGGGACAGGTGCTCCTATGAAAATCTAATGCCTGATGATCTGAGGTGGAGCTGAGGCAGTGATGTTAGCTCTGGGGAGCAGCTGAAAACACAGATGAAGCTTTGATTCCTTTCCAGATCCTCCCCTCCTGCTGTGCGGCCCGGTTCCTAATAGGCCACTAACTGGTATTGGTCTGCAGCTGGGGGTTCGGGGACCCCTGCTGTAAGGTATACTGTCTCCACATGGAAACTGGGAATGAAATTAGGACATTAATTTGAAACTCTAGCAAAATTTAAAAGAATTTTTGAGAATGACTAAGCTCTCACTCTGTAATTCGATGAACACACATTTTTCTAGAAAGTTAAGCATAAGGTTATATAAAAATTAAAATGTTATTTATGAGATTCCCTTGTAAGTTGGAATCCCTATTTATTCTTATTAATTAATTTATTTAACTCTTTAAGGAACTGTAAAAGCCACCAGGAGAATAATCTACTTTATCTAGACATTATTTCTTAAGGTGACAGTAAAAAGCATGTTAACAGGTGCCATTCTGCCTGGGTCAGAATCTTGTTTTTACCATTTATCTTTGGCAAATTCTTTAACCACACTAAGCATCAATTTTTTTCATTTATTAAATAGACATTAAAATAAGAACTTCCCCCATAAGCTTATTGTGAGGATCGAGTAATACAGTACATATAAAGTGTTTAGCAAGGTGTCTGTAAAATAGTAAATACTTGATAAATGTAACTTATTTCTGTGGTTATTGATATTTTAAATTATTCTTAAATTTTCCAAGTTACACTGACTCTTTTTAGCTGTTCTTATATAAAACTTACCTGTGCTGATTTGTTGCAACTTAGAGCCGTTATTACAATTTGGTCTTTACTTTTATATGTTCAATATTTTCCTTTGGTATTTATCAATTGCATTAATAAGGGAAATCACTTCCCATACAATGTGTGTTTTACCATTTTATTTTTTCATGGGTTTGTTTGTCTATTTTTATTTTTTGGAAGCTTCATCTCTTCTTGCCTACATGTTCAGTTCCTTTGTTCTTTACTGCCTGACAACCAAAGGAAGGGTACTTCAATGCCTTTGGGAGGGGAATGAGGACCTTCCTAATTGACGTTTTCATGTTAAAAATCAATTGTCAGACTTCTACTGTCCCATCCTCCGTAGAAGTATGGACTCCAAACACTTCCAGATTAAAACGTTGACCTTCCTCTCTGCTGCATCAGTTTCAATGTGTCCTTGTGCCTTAAGACATGTATGTATGTCTAGTTAACCATTTCATGTCCAATATGTACTAATAAAGTAGGCTGTACTTTAACTTTTCTCCTGCTGTTTATATTCTACGTGATTAAATATTTTAAGTGTTTCTAATCAAAGAGAAGAGACTGTACAGTAAGAACATTTAAGATAAAAATCAATTCCAGAAATTAACACAAATTCTCAAAAGCTGAGACTAATTTTATACCATTGTTTTCTTGGACTACTAAACTATACCCAAAGCATTTATTACATTTTGGCAGACTCTGCTCGCCCTACTTAAGATAAAGAGGTTTTCTAAAACATCAGACTGAGTATATTTATACCTAGTCTAATAATGTAGAGGTGCCATGTTGCTAATTTGTTTGTCAGATATCTTTACCATATGCCTTAAAACATGGCACGATCCTGCCAAATCAGAAATTCCTTTCATTATGGACTACAAAGGAGATATTGCAGTGCTGGATCATGAAATCAACTTATCGGTAGGAGGACATTCTCTTGGCTGTAATTAAAGACACTGCTGATTAAGGGATCCTGCTAGTCATCGTGGTTGAAAATTCTACAGTTAGGAAGATGATGATTGTCATTGGTTTCTGCAAAACTATCATACTGAAAACATGGTGTTTGATTCCTTATTCTGTGAAAAGGGCATTTCAAGAAAGCTCTATGTGGAAATCAACTGCCTATCATTGAAATCAGGGGAAATGGTGTGCAGGAATTAGAGGAAGCTGTTTCCTCAGCAGATCTGGCTTTCATGCCTTGTATTTGACTCATAATGTAAGTTGTGCAGAACATGGAGAGACAAAAAAAGTGTAGATCCCAGTAGGCAATTTCTTTTTACAACCATTTCATCAGTAATAATTTAGAACTCTATTCCTTTCAGCATCAGCTGTCTGAATGTTATAGGGCACGGCAGTACTCTTCTTGGGACTATAGAAACATACTTTACCTAATCTTGATTTATGCCCCTAAATTTGTAAAGGACTGGCCTTCACTCTGCGAATCCTCTCATGTTTTCTTCGGTGCTCATGCATGAAAGTCTGAACTCTGGCTAAATTCCCCCTGTGGCCATACAGTATATGGAACATCTGACTATTATTTTAAAAAAATAGTGGGATACCAAAATAATAGAGAAGCAGGCAGAATCCTTTTCTGAAAGCAATATTGAATGTTGTCAATAAAGGAAAGATAGTTATTTTTGAAGTTAGTTTAATTTCAGAGGACTTCTTTTTATATTTGACCTGTATTTTCAGATGGTATGGACCAGCAACGTTGGATTTATTTCATCTTCATAAAGATGAAGGTGTGGTAATGGAATTCACCAAAAAGCACAGAAAGCAAGCATGAGAGAAGGGCAAATTGGAGTCTTGTAACTGGATCATTAAAAAGTACCAAATTTAACCTCCATGGAAAGTTTTCTGAGGGTCAGAAATCAGTGAGGAGGCCTCAAGATTGTGATAGGAATTCGCTGTGCAACCTTGAGGGAAAAAGGCAGAGAATTGAATGCATCTTTGTAGAGACCTTGATAATGGGTATCAGTTCCAAAAGGGAAAAAATATTTCTGACTTTGGATGTTTTAAAATCTAATTATAAACAATCTAAAAAAAGGAAATTAGAAATAGGGCATGAGCAATGTGTTCACACATTGCACGCATGTGTTCACACACTGTTTAAATTTTGTGTACGTGGCTACACAGGCAGTGACTGACAGAAGTCTCTGCCAGAAACCTTAGTGTCAATTTTAATCAGTCATGAAGTTTTTGTTGATTCTTTCTTCATAGTTCTTAAATTCATTTCTACTACTCTCAAATATTGCCAGAATTCCTTTAGAGTACCCACATTGCCTCATCTGGATTATTGTAATAATCTAACTGCTGCCTACTAGCAACCTTCCCTCTGACCCTTTCTGTACATTGTAGCCAGAGGGGCTTTTTTAAAAGTGCTCATTTGATCATGTTGCTTTTTCACTTAAAATACTATCTATCCATTGTCCTCAGAATAAAATCTAACTTCTTAGCATACACACTAGCCCCTCCATTATTGGGCATCTGCTTACCTCTGATCTTTATCTTCTTACTCTATGGTTCACCATATACAGGTCCATGAATCACCATGCTTTTACCTCTAGGCTTTTTTGTGGGAGTTCTTTCTCCCTCCTTTGCTTCAAACTGAGCATCTTTACCTCTGGGCAGTCTCTTTCAATGCCTCAAGACTGTGGGTCTCCCTCTTGTGTGTTCTCATAGCACCCCATGCTTACACCGATTGCATCATAAAACTACTACAACTGAAACACCCTGTGAACTAACCTGTTTCCCTCAATAGACTGTAAAATTCTTGACAAGATCTGTGTTGTCAATTTTTTATGTCCTCCTACATGTTAGAGAATATTTGTTGAATGAATAAATTGAAATAAAAATAAATAATTATTGAATCAACCTATTCATAGTGTAATCAGTCAACAGATTTTCTAGCCAACACACAAATTATGAACTATACTGAAGTGGTCCCTGCTTTCATGGGCTAGTGATGAAGAAAGTAAAGAGAAGAAAAGAATGCAGAATACTAGAGAAAAAGAGAAGTGCAGCATAAAACAGGAGCAGATGGAGGGAAGGCCCTCAGGAACTTCAGGGCACCATGGCATATTCTTAGGGAAGTCCCCTAACTGGATCTGAGGGGACAGGCACAGCTGTGGAAGTATCATTCCATCTTAGGAGACTAAATTGGACTAATGCACAATTATCATGGTTTAAAATAAGATACATGAACACTGCAGCAATCTATGGGCATTTACAATGAAATGGAAAAAGTCACATCTGCACTATACTCTGCTTAAAGCCAATTTATATAAAATTGTATAGAAAGTAACTTGTTTCTCAAATAGGGTCAAAAACCTTTTAAATTGGATTTCAACTTTGGCTCACAATTTCTGCCCTGGGGAGAGTGATAATGTGGTAACAGTCCTCCTTGCCCTTTTGTTGGAAGTGCTACCTGGTACTTTCTAGAACCATAAGAACCGCTCTGTGAGCCACCCTAAGAATTGGTACATCACAACAACTGTGGGAACTTATGAACCTGGGTAGTTGAAAATTCCCAAGTTCAGATAGAGGGCTGTGTGCAGTGCAAATAGTATTTGGATTTGGCATTACATTTAACAGGGGTAAAAGGCTTGTGGAATTTGGTGAATATTTCTTAGTATCCTGAAATTTCCATCTCATTGGAATAAAAAGAATTGCTATATTTTCTGCCTTAGAGAGGTGAAGCATCGTGGAATGTCACTGGTTAAGAGCATGGGACCTAGAGTCAATTTGCCTGTGGTTGATTCTCAGCTCCTCAGTTCCTAGCAATGAGACTTTAGTGAGTTGCTTATTGGCTTCAGTTTCCTTGTTTGTAGAATGGGACAATAATGGTATCTGTTTCTTTAGGGTTATTTTAAAGATAAATTGGTAAATATGTATAAAATGTCTAGAACAGAGTCTGGTACAAAAAGAATATCCAGTAAATATTAAGTATTGTTGTTGTGATTGTTGCTGCTGTTGTTGATGTTGTTACTGTTACTATTTGTCTGTTTCTCAATTTAGCAGTCCTACCATAAAGGCATCAGAAAAGGCTTTTCTTGGAAATGATCTGTAAATGACAGAAGGAGGGGAAATCTTTTCAGACAGACCTAAGACCAGATGGGAAAATATAGAGACAATGGAAACCATGGTGTGCTCACAACCTGGAAAGAAACCCTGTCTGGCTGGCATGTCTGAGCAAGGAAGAAATTAGTGGGGGGTTGAACTCAGAGAGGAAAGCCAAATCTTTGAACATGGTCTTAGAGATGATGTTCAAGGACTTTGTCCTTCATTCTAAGATTAATGGGCAGTTTTGACATGTTTTAAGTAACAATGTTGGTAAATAACAGAATGGCTAGGGATTGTGAAATCTTATCACAAAGGTTGAAGAGGAGGGATGTGATTTGATAAAATGGATTAGGTGTTTGTACCTAAAATGAGAATTGTTGGTGTGTCAATTGTGGTAAGACTTCAAAATTGAGGCTGTGAGTTTCGTTTGAATTTTCGAACCGATACAGAGCCACTTGAACTATCTGGGATGCAAGGAACATGAGAGAAGAATATAAAGAATCTCTTGATGAACATACTTAGAGAAGGCTGTACCTACGGAAGAGCTGATGCTATTAAATACAAGTTAATTGTGTTAAACACAGCATATACTGCTAAAAGGGAAGAAGGAAAATGTGACCTTGCAAAAACAAATTTTTCTATCACTTAAGATGTAACATAAGTATATAAAGAAACATTTTATGAGTTATATTTCTTTTGGACTCTCCTTTGTAACTTTTCATTCTAACTGATATAAATTGAAGCAAAATTTAATGATTTTAATAGAATTTCACTTATTAAGACCCAGCCTGTTTTCAAGAACCAAGAGCTAGAGGTTTATAAGTAAACTCTAAAGGACACATAGTTGATTTTTTTCTCCAACTTATAAATGATTTTAATAGAGAATATAATCACCACTTAAGTAATTCTTTTCATTGAACCCCCAAAATACAGTCATATGCAAATCCAAAAGCAAGTGGGCTTTCCTTATCCTGGAATAGAAAGCTGCATGTAGCTGAGGGTCCCACAATTTGTAGTTACCACAGGTCTCCATTTGGGCTTGACTCTTTCTCTCCCTGTGACTATGGCACCAGGCAAACCCTTCTCCTGAGTGTTTGTTTCTTCCTCTTCAAAGTAGGGGTTGGAAATGGTTTTCTTAAAGGAAGATTTTATAAACTTTGGGGAATAAGACCTTTCTGTGAGACATGAGTGGCCCTTAAGGCTCTGTAGAAGCAGAACATCCAACAGTCAGCCCCTCTCTCCTCCTCAGGCTGGTGCCTGCATCTTCCACCCTGTCTTCTGTCCCCTGTGCCAGCCTCCAGCCTCTCTTCTCTACTGTCCTTCCGATTGTTGATTCTGCTCATCAGTCACTTCTTTATTTTTTTTAAATGGTTATGTTAGACGAGATGGGGGACATTCAGAGTGATATGGCTATAAACTTTGGGAGGTGAACACACAATGCAGTATACATATGAGGTATTATTGAATTATACACTTGAAACCTATATAATTTTATTAACCAATGTCAACACCCCAAAATTTAATAAAATTAAAAAATGATAAAATTTTTATGAGAAAAAAAAAAAAACAAAACTGAATAATATCCATATATTATTCCACCACTTAGAGATAATCACTGTTGGAGTTTTGGAATTTTTTTCTAGGTGTATTTATGTGTATCTAAATATATGTGCATGTACAAGATAGCCAGTGAGAGCTGAGTATTGGAAATTTTCTGATTCTGTAGGAGTGTTGCACCTCTATATCAATTTTGTACTGCCAAGCCACAACTCTGTTTCATAACTCTGTAGGCATAGATGATAACATGTAGAAAAATTATAGTAGCACAAATAGTGTTTTCCATAAGCGCAAGTGCATTTTGTCTGGTAGATATGCAGTTGCTTTCTGCCTTATGGAAAATATAAGCTTAAACATTACATGGCCAAAAAAAAAAAAAAAGATTTATGTGCTATCCCTCCACCATACCACATACTCTTATTACATAATTCTCAAAATGGGGTAGGTTGATTCCTCTCACTTTATTCTTTTTTAAAAAATTGTTTTAGTTATTTTAGTTCCTTTTCCTTTTTATATAAGTTTTTGAATAACCTTTTCTATAACTACAAAAACAATCTGGGTGGAATCGTAATAGGAATTGCTTTGAACCTATATATCAATAATCAGCTGACACACAACTATCTTCAAATTACAGAAATTCTTACTGAAGACAGAGCTGCTATTTAGGTATGATAAGAACTTACATAAGATATGAATAATTTCCTCCTTAGCTGTTTTATAAGAATTGGTATTCTAGAATAGCCTCTAAAACTAAATTGAAAGAAATAGGTAAGAGGAAAATGGAATTTTCTCTAGTTTGCCAGGTTCTTGATGCTGATTTCAGTTTTGAAATGCCTACCTTAGTGCCAATTTTTCAGATTCAGCTCTCAATCCAATATTGGACAGGCACAATACATTTGAAGGATAAAGCATTGATTTTTGTGAAGGGAAGCATCAGAAAGACAGTGCTTTTTGGATTTCCCTATAAGAACAACCAAATTACATCTCTTATTTAGTTTTTTTGTAATTCTAAACTTAATTGGAGGGAGCTCATAGATTTTACAAGGTAGTGTCCTTATTTCAGTGTTATAATGATGAACCATGCTAAAATAATGGGAGATTCCACTTCATTACATGGCTGTTTTGTCATTTTTAACATTCTGCAGAAAAGTATGGGACATATAGCATTCAAAAGAATTCATTGCATCCTTATCTGACTTCCGGAGACCCTTTGAAGCAATTATGGGGTGGCCTCTAGTGTGAGCCCACTGATTAAATTTTAATTTTAATGGGAACCAGTGAAATTTTGATACTTTGTTAGCTATTTAACATTGTTAAGAAAAAATGTTTTTATTTATCACTAATTATTATTTAGTATATGAATACTTTCTGTTTTTGATCATTAAAGTATAATAAATAGTAGTCAATTATGTACAACAAATACCTTTTTAGATATAATGATAATATAATCTAGGTATTCATACTTATGGGAAGTTTATAATCTGTAATGGACCATGCACAATAAAATTATGAAATTATATTACTTTATGGTTTTATTAACCAGCTTTTTAATTGAAAAATAATTTATTTTTAGGGTAAAGAAATTCAGGCAGTGCAAAGATTATGCAATGAAAGTAATTCTCCCTCTAGACCCAATTCTCTAATGTGGATAGATGGCTGTAGGTCAAACTGCTATTTATAGTATTTATGTGATAAAACATAGTTTAAAACCTCACTTACTCACACTAACTGATAGGAAGCTCACTGCAACTTGATGTCAAATAAAGCTTTATGATTTGGGGCTATAATGAGGATAGAACAGAGTATTTATTTTGAAGTATCTATTTGTGCTTTGCAAACAGATTTTATCCATCTTATTTCTTTTAAAGTTATTGATACCTCTTTTAAAGGTATTGATACCATAGTGCTTTAAAAATAGTTTGCTGTTCTTCACATTTAAACATGCTATATATTTGCAATGCTTACAGTATTCTTTATTTATCAGATTCTGTCTTACAGAAAACACAAAAGTAAATTTTAGCTTGAATTCCTGTATTGCATTCATTTCCATTCACATATCACACATTTCAAAGTACTGAACTTATATAAATGCTTTGCTATGTTCCTATTGAAGACTGTATATGTTACTAGTAAAATACCTGTGGAAACATGAAGACTCATAATGTATTTCTTTTCAAGATTATTAGGTTTTTTAGGTATGTTATTTCATCCCAACAACTTCTCTGAGGTGCATATAGCAAGCATTAGAATGTTATTCTCTAAACTAAGGCAGTCGTTCTTAGGGGATATTGGGCTATTATGATTTGGAAAAGACATCTATAAAGAAGAATAAACCTTGATGGAGAAGATAAAAGTACAGAAGGAAGAAAATGTAGGGAAAGTTATAGAAGTAATATTTTATAACTTAATGACTCAAAGGATAGTGGGAGGAGGCAATGGAAGAACTCTTATAGAGTTCTTACACTGTTCAAAATGATCTGATATTGCTGGAAAGTAGACAGTGATACATGAAAGGTTCAAGGTGCAAATATAAACCCTAGAAAAACTGATAAACATATAAAATAGAATAGGATAAGTAATGATGATGATGATGATGATGATGATGATGATGAAGATATAATGATAAAGATGAAATATTTTTAAATACCCTCAATTAACAAAGGAAGCAGGAAAAGAAAAAAAGGAAACAAATAACAGATGGTCCAAAGAAAATACAGGAAGATGATAGTTTTAAACTCAACCATATTAATAATTACATTAAACAAAAATAGTTTAAATACTCCAGTTAAAGTTAGAGATGATCAGGTCAATTTTTTTTTTTAAAGAAGGAACTATATATTTTTTATAAAAAGAAAAAAACACTTTATGTATAAAGCCACGGAAGTAAATAACAGAAAAGTTATGTTGGGCAAAACCTAATTATAAGAGAACTAGAATGTTTATAATAATAATAGATAAAATAGCCTGTAGTACAAAAATATTTCTAATGATTGTTCATAGCAATGAAACTATCGATTTACCAAGAAGACATAAAAATCTTAAAGCCAGATACAGCTTATAATAAAAATTCAAAATACATAACACAAAAACCAAAGATGTAAAATAAGATATAGATAAATCCACAACTGTAGTTGGAGATTTCACAGTGTTCTTTGATTAACCAATGGAATAGGAAGATGGAAAATCATTAAGGAGATAGAACACTTGAATAATATAATCAAGAAACTTGACCTAATTGACAATTATGGAATACTGTACCCAATGACAGCAGATTATACATTTCAAATACACATGGAACATTCACTAAAATACCATGTGCTAAGTATAACAGAACTCTGAATTCTCTTAAAACACACTTAATATTTTTGAAATCACATGTAGTATGTTCTCTGAACTCAAAAATATAAAGTAAAATTATTTAATAGTGAAAAGGAAATTTCTTTACATATTTATAAAAACTCCTCAAATAGAAAAAATCACGAAGAGAATTAGGAAATGTTTTGAACTAAAAGATAATGAAAACACAACATATTATTTTTTATAAAGTCAAAATAGTGCTTAGTGGGAAATTTAAATTTTAAATGTTTATATTAAAAAAGGAAAAAAATGTCTAAAATTAGTGCCCGAAGGTAGAAAATAATAAAGAGAGGAAATTAATGAAATAGAAGAAAATCTATAATACTGTAAGCTGGTTATTTGAAATAATTAATGAATTTGATAATCTAGCCAGATTTAACAGGGAAATAATAGAGAAAAAATGACTGACATCAGAAAATAACAAAAACAAACTCATAGACATGTAGAACAAACTGATGGTTGCAGATGGGAAGGGGGGATGGAGGGCTGAGTGCAAAAGGTGAAGGTGTAATAAGTACAAATTGGTAATTATAAAATAGTCATGAGGATGTAAAATACAATATAGGGAATCTAATCAATAATATTGTAATCACTATGTATAGTGCCAGGTGGGTACCAGACTTATCAGAGGGATCACTTAATAAGTTATATAAACGTCTAACCACTATGTTGTACACCTAAAATAAATATGAGATAATATTGAATGTCGACCATAATTGAAAAAACAACTTTAAAAAAATCATAAAAAAACGAAAAAGGAGATATCAATCCAAATCCTACAGACATTAAAACAATAATTAGGGAATATTATAAACAATTTTATATGCCAATAAATTTGATAAATTAGGTATAATGGACAATCTCTAAAACTTGCACAATAAGAAATATAAATCTAAATAGTTCTATATCTTTTAAAGAAATTAAATCAATAATTATTAACTTTCTCACAGTGTGAATGGTAGCATCTGTGATGACTTCTAAACATACATGGAAAAAGAAATACTGTTCTATAGAAATATTTCAGAAAATAGAGAAGGGAACATTTTCTAAACTCACTTTATGAGGTCAAAATTATTTTAATACTAAAAGTAGACTGAGACATAAAAACTACTAAAGGATACTATCTCTTATGAACATAAATGAAAAAAAAATCTTTAAAACCTATTCAAACAATATATGAAAAGGAAATACATCATGACAAAGTAGTCTTTATCCTAGGAATTTAAGCTTCTTTAAACATTTGAAAATCAACAATGTAATTCATTAAGTTAATAGAAAAAGAAAAATTAATAATATAATCATCTCATGAAATCCAGAAAAAGCCTTTAACAAAATTAAGTAACCATTTATTATGAAAACTCTCAACAAATTAGCAATAGAAGAAATCTTCCTCAGTCTGACAAAGGACATCTATGAAGAACCTAAGTGAAAGCTGGTGTTATTGCTGACCCATTGAATGCTTTCCTACTAAAATAGGAAACAAGAAAAGAATGTCTCCTTTCATTCACTTCTTTTCAGTATTGTAGTAGATGTCCTAGGTAGAATAATAATTAAAGGAAAATAAAAATCAAACAGATTTCACAGAAAGAAGTAAAATCATTTTTATTCAGGGAGCATGTTTATATATATATATATACATTATATATATATATTATATATATATACACACACATACATACACACATACATATACACATACATACATACATATGTATATATATATAATCATAAGGAATCTACAAAAATGTAACGAGCTAATGTATTCAGACGGTTGTAGAATATAGTCAGTATAAAAAATCAATTTAATTGCTGTGCATTTGCAATAAACAATTGAAAATGAATTAAAATGCCATTTACAAGGATATTAAAACAAAATATTTTAAAATAAATTTAAAAATATATACAAATCATATATACTGAAAATTATAATATATTATTGAGGGAAATTAAAAATCAAAGTAAATGGAAAGAAATACTATGTTCACGAATTAGAAGACTCAACATTTTACAGATGTAAATTGTTCCCACATTGAGATTGATATATATACAAAATAATCCCAGTCAGAATATCAGTGGGCTTTTTTGTGGTAGGAACTAGCAGGTAATTTTTAGAATTTAAAAGATATACAAAACCTAAAACAATTTTTAAAAAGAAGAAATATGGAGAATGTATACTACTTGATTCCAAGAGTAATTATAAACCACAGAAATCAAGACAGTTTGGTACTGGTATAAGAAAAGACATATAGATCAATGATCAGATGGAATGTTTATGAAAATGTAGAGATACATATATGATACAAAGATATTTAACTATAGTGCTGAAGAAACTTAATACAGAAAAGGATAGTCATTAAAACAAAAGATATTGGAAAAACTAGATATTTATATGGAGAAAAGGGAACTATTACCCTTATTTCACACTTTATACAAATATGAACTCAAAGTGAATTATAGAATTAGATAAAAACAAACCTATATTTCTAGAACAAAACATGGAATAAATTCTTGATATTAGGACACAAGAAATATAAATCATCAATGAAAAAAATTAATTTTTGGATTTTATCAAAATTGACAAGCCTATTCTTTAAAGTACTTACAAAATGAAAGGGTAAGCCACAGATTGTGAGAAAATATTTTTATTACGTGCATCTGAAAAAATAGATTGTTACAGAGAATATAGAATAAGCTCTTACAATTCAGTACTTCAAATAACCTGGTATTAAATGGTAAAGATTTGAATAAATAGTTCACAAAAAATCGTATATAGATGGTTGCTAAGCACATGTAAAGATGTTGAACATCATTAATCATTAGGGAAATGTAAACTAAAACCACAGTGAGATTCTACTGCCCCATACTCACCAGAATAGCTAAAACTAAAAAGATTGAAAAAGACAGAATGGTAAAAATGTGGAGCAACTGGAAGCTTTCATATTTCTTCAGGGGAGTGTAAAATATTACAACTACTTTGGGAAATGATTTGACAGTTTCTGTAATACTAAACATGAAAACTCTATATGATTTAATAATTCTTCTCATAGGTATTTTCTCAAGAACAATTTTTAAAAATGCCTATCTATAAAAAGACTTGTATAAGAATGTTTATAGTAGCTTTATTTCTAAGTCATCAAGTGATTGAATAAAAATTGTGTATATCTATACAATAAAAACAAAACATCAATAAAAAAGAATAAGCTACTGATACAAGCAACGATATGGATGGATCCCTAAAATGTTATGCTGAATGAATGGAAGCAAGGTATAGAAGCATACTTTGTGATTCCATTCATGTGAAACTCTAGAACAGGCTGAGTTGATTTAGAGTGACAGAGAATAGATCACTGGTTGCCTGTTGCTGGGGTAGAGGTAGGTTTGGGGAGGGGCCTTAACTGCAAAGGGACACAAGGAAATATTTTAGAATGTTGGAAATACCTTATATCTTAATTATGATAGTGGCTCTATATGTCACAACATAGTGAAATATAAATAATAAAATAAATGTTATCATTTGTACTTATGTCTCAAATTATTTAAAAATGAAAAGAATCATGATGTTGATGAATTCCTTTAGCTTTTACTTGTCTGATAAATCTACCCCTCAAAAATAATCGTGTATTGTTCCCTTTTTATTGATTATTTATTTATTTTGATTTTTCTATTAGGGTTGATATTCAATATTATTTTATATTAGTTTCAGGGGTACAGCATAGTGGTTAGACATTTATATAACTTACGAAGTGATTCCCCTTATTATTCTACTACCTACTTGGCACTATACATAGTTATTACAATATTATTGACTATATTTCTATGTATGTTTTATAACCCTATGACTATTTTCTAACTACCAATTTTCACTTAATCCCTTCCTCTTTTTCATTTATTCCCCCTGACCCACTCCCAATTTGGCAAGCATCAAAATGTTCTCCATAGCTGAGTTTGTTTCTGTTTTGTTTGTTCATTTATATTATTCTTTAGATTCTACATGTCAATGAAATCATATGGCATTTGTCTTTCTTTGTCTGAAAAACTCCACTCAGCACAATACCCTCTAGTCCATCCATGTTGTTGCAGATGACAAGATTTCATTCTTTTTTATGGCTGATTAATATCCCACTGTGTATAGGTATCACCTCTTCTTTATCCATTCATCCATTAATAGACACAGATTGCCTCCATATCTTGGCTATTGTAAATAACACTGCAATGAATATGGATGTACATGCCCCCCCCCCCCCCAATGTTTTGGATTTCTTTGGATAAATACTTAGAACTAGATTACTGGGTCGTTCTTTGTTTCTTGTTATAGACTCCATTTTAAAGTCTTTTTTTATGGTATAAATTTGCTACCTCAGCTTTTTTTGTTTGTTTCCATTTCATAAAATATCTTTTTCCATTTCTTTACTTTAAGTCGTGTGTGTGTCTTTTGATCTGAGGTGAATCTCTTGTAGGCAGCATATGTAAGTATCTTGTTTTCATATACACTCAGCCACCCTATGTCTTTTAATTGGAGCATTTAATCCATTTACATTTAAAGCAATTGTTGATAGATATGTAATGTAATTATAGCCATTATTTATATTTTTAATCTTTTTTTTTTCTTAAAGAAGTTTCTTTAACATATCTTCTAATACTAGTTTGATGTTGATGAATTCCTTTAGCTTTTACTTGTCTGGGAAGTTTTTTCTCTGTCTTTCAATTCCAAATGATAGCTTTGCTGGGTAGAGTAATCTTGGTTGTAGGTCCTAACTTTTCATCGCTTTGAATATTTCCTGCCAATCCCTTCTGGCCTGTAAAGTTACTGTTGTGAAATCAACTGACAGTCTTATAGGAGCTCTGGTAGGTAACTTGCTATTCTTTTGCTGCTTTTAAGATTCTCTCTTTGTTTTTAACCTTTAGCATTTTAATGATGATGTGTCTTGATGTGAGCCTCTTTGGGTTCATCTTGTTTGAAACTCACTACACTTCCTGGACTTGTATGTCTATTTCTTCATCAGGTTAGGGAATTTTTTCATCATTATTTCTTCAAGTAAGTTTTCAATTTTTTGTTCTCTTTTCCTTCTGGTACCCCTATCATACAAATGTTGGTATGCTTGATGCTGTCCCAGAGGCCCCTTAAACCAGCCTCTTTTTTTTTTTTTTTTTTTTGCTGTTCTGATTGAGTGTTTTTTGCTAACTAATCTTCTATATTGCTGATTTTATCCTGTTTCATCTAATCTGCTATTGATTCCCTGAAATGTATTCTTCATTTCGGTTCTTGTGTTCTTTATTTCTGACTGGTTCTTTTTTATGTTTTCTATCTCGATTTTTATGTTTCCTATTCCTTTGTTGAAGTTTTCACTGATATCATTGAGCATCCTTATAATCAGTGTTTTAAACTCTATATATGGTAGATTACTTGTCTATATTTTGCTTAGTTCTTTTTCTGAAGCTTTGTTCTTTTCTTTCAATTAGGACATGTTTCTTTGCCTCCCCAGTTTGGCTGCCTCCCTGCATTTGTTTGTATGTATTGGGTAGACCTACTATGTCTCCCAGTCTTAGTACAATTGTCTTATGTAGTAGGTGTTTCTGTGGGGCCAAGTGCCGCTATCTCTCAGGTTACCTAAACTTGGTACTTCAAATGTGTCCCTTGTGTGAGTTGTGTGTGCTCTCTGTTACAATTGAGCCTTGGTTGTTGTTTGCATGTTAGTGGGAGGGATTGACTCTTGGGCTGATTGTGTGAGGACTGGCCATGACTTTTGTGTAAGGGCTGACCCTACAGAGAATGATTCACTTTATCGGGGCTCTGGTGCCTGCCTAGTCTTTCCTTTGAGTGTATCATCCTCAGAAATTGCTAGATGATTCTCTGGCTTGTTCAGAAACTGGCCATCAGGCATGCTGACCCCAGAGCCTCCTGGAAGGGGCCCTGCTGCAGGCCAAGTTCAGCCACAGCCTTTGCTCTGCCTGGGGCCACTTGGTATGAGCCACCAAGAAATCCACAGATGGCTACCACCTACACTGGGCTTGGAAGTGCCTGGGAAAGGCCAAGCCTCAAACTGAGGTTGGCTGCCACCAATGCCGGGCTTGGGTATACTCAGCAAGAGGTATAGGGTATGCTAAGGCCAGATGCTACTTGTTTGGGATTATTAAACCCTTGAGAGGTTGGTTTTAGGAAAAGTCACACCATGAGCCAAGACAGACTGTTTGTGTGGAAAAGCCACTGGTAGTACCTTGGGTGGTTCCTAAAGTTGGGAGGAATGGGGTCTCAGGGAATCACCAATTGGGACCAGTGGTGTTATCCCTAACTCAGATATGTTGTTGACCTGTGTCTGCACCCTGCATTGGGGAGGAGTCCTTAACAAAGGAACAGTGCCTTCTGTCAGCACTTCTATCTGCGAGAAAGCTACCCCTCCAGTCTTTACCCTAATGCTGGATAATTTAGTTCCTTCTCATATGTCCCTGGTACCTTTTGAATTGCTACTGTAGTGCTGGAACTTAGTGTAGTGAGTCCATAGTGAGTAAGTCTGTGTGTCAGCCCTTTAGTGTGAGTACCTGGGATGCTAGCCACCTTCTTTCTCACTCAGCCACAATCTCCACTGGTTTTCACAGCCAGAAGTTGTAGGGATTTCTCTTCCCAACGTTAGAACCCTGCACGGGGGAGTTTAGTGTGGGGCTGGGATCCCTCACTCCTCTGGGGGACCTCCATAGCCAAGATAGCCTTCTCTGTTTTTGACTGACACATATGGGTATGGGTCCAGCCCGTTTCTGCATCTCGCTCTTCCTACCATTCTCCGTGTGGCTTCTTTTGTATGTCCTTAGTTAAGGACTTACATTCAGCCAGACTTCAGGTGATTCTCAATGATAGTTATTCTGTGGTTGTAAATTTGGATTTCCAAGGAAGATCTCTTAATGAAATGATCTCTAGCTCAGATAGAGGAGTAAGTAGCACTTAGCAAGATGAAGATGAGGGTAGTGGGGAAGAGAAGGGCAACCAGGCAGAAAGAACAGCATTTGCAAAGTCTCTGAGTCAGGAAAGATCGTGCTGAATTTCTAGACTGGGAGAGATGGTAGCTGCTGGAGAGTGGAGAGTAAAGATTGAAGGGCAGTGTTGAGATTGGCAAGAAAGACTAGATTCTGAGTATGCCTTTTAGGACACATTAAGGAATTTGAATTTCATTCTAAATGCAACAAAAAGCCATTTTACAGTTTTGAACAAGAGACTGACATGACCAAATCATGTCTGGTTTTTGAATTGATTGGTGTAATTTCTCTGTGCAGAAATCATAAGAATATAGGATAGTAGTCAAAAAAGGAGTCTGAGAGAAGTTTAAGAGGGTAACTACTGTAGTAATTCAATTGACAGGCATCGTTGCCTTAAACTAGGGTGGAGAGATGGTTAGAGGTAAAGTTATTTGAGAACATTTTTGAAGGCAGACTCATCAGAATCTGATATTGGATATGAGGTAAAGGAGTGGGAGGTATTAAGAACTCCCAGGTTTGAACAATTAGGTGGCTAAAAATGTTATTTTCTGAGATGAGAAGATTGAAGGAGAAACAAGTTTGTCTGAGAAGGTCGAAAGTTTCATCTTGGACCTTCTAAATGGGATGCTTGTGAGATATCTAAGTGGATATGTCTAAGAAATAGTTGGGTAGATAAGGCTGGAGTTTAGAATAGAGGTCTGGGCTAGAGGTACACATTTAAGAATTATAAATGTATAGGTATTTTTTAAATTAATGGGAATGTATAAAAACATTTAGGGAGAGAGTATATAGTAATTAAAGGCCTTACGGTAAAACCCAAGGAATTCCAAATTTCAGGGGTTAGATAAGAAAAGTCAGTAAAATGACTGAAAAGTTACAGCCAAAGGATAGCAAGAATATCTGGAGAGAATAGTGTCATGGAAGTCAAGAGATGAGAATATTATGCAAATGGAAGGGCATTCAACTGTGATAAAATAGTTGAGCTATCAAGTGTGGTAGACTATCATACTCTTCACTAATGTTCATTACCCCTGCCTGTTAGTTATGAATAACAATGGACTTGCTATGACCAGAAGTGACATGAGTCACTTTCAGCTAGCACACACTTCACCTACCTTCTTTCCTTTAGCCATGGCACAGGCAGTGTTCCAGGGAGAGGATGCCCTACCAGGCTGGCTCATGGAGGATGGCAAAGTGAAGGACAGCATAGCTGATCTGTGAGGGACATGTAACATGAAGGAAAAATAAACCCTTGTCATGTTGTTTGGGTCTTTTGTTACAGAAAGGAAATCTGGCCTATTTTGAGTGATAAACTAAGCAAGATACAAGCAGGAAAGAGGACCCTGTGTTAAGCAACATAAGTATTTGGTGACATTTGAAAGAGCAGTATCAGTAGAATGGTAGGAGTAAATATCAGTCTGAAATTAGGTGAAGAGTAAGTGAGAGATGAGGAATTGGAGATAAACTCTGAAGAATCTCTGTGGAGTAGAGCAGAGAAGTAGTGTGGATACTTGGGTAGGGGACATGAGGCCAAGATTTTATCTTTTAAAGATACAGATGGAATTAAAGCACATTAGAACATTGAAAGGGAAGGAGGGAAGGAGAGGGAGAAGGAAGGGAGAGAGAGTGAGCATACACGTGAGCTGAAGATGCATGAGAGCGAGAGAATGACTGGAATCTGATAGGACTTGTGCTTCAACAGAAGAGAAGAAGAAGCGCTGGGGTTCATGTCCAGGGCTGGGAGAATTTGCAATTCTAAACAAAGGTAAATGTCTTAAAAATATTCGCATTTTAGGAACCCAACTTCAACTCAATTTTATAGCTCCATTTTAGAATGTAGGGATTTGATACAGTTTCTTATGTGCACTCTCAGTCTAAAAAACTAAATTTGGTTAAAAAAATCCCATTAGCTTTCCATCTGCCTCATTAAGATTTATAGAGTAATTCTGCTTGAATTTGTTCAAGATACCTAGGTCAAAATCTAGAAGGTGCTGGAAATTTCTCATCTTTGTAAGTCAAACAAAGTGATTGATCCTTTAAGCAAAGCTTTACCGATTATATTCATTTATGCATGCCCTACTCTGCTCTATACTTCTAAGCATCAGAACCTCCCACTCCTCCCCCGCAAAAGCATTTCCAGAATCTCCTTAACAGCTTACGGCACTCTTTGCTTTGGGGACTGATGGAAAGAAGCATTTTGGGCAAAGTGTGGCTATAATTTATTTTCTAGGGAATAAGTAATACTGCATACGTCATTATAAAAATGGATGAGCATGAAATGATTTATTTCCTAAAAGAATATAGAGATGTTTTACAAGATGCAGTGTAATAGTTAGGATTTGTCCCTGGCTGAGTCTAATGTTGACAGGGACACAGCCAGTATCTGTCTGAAACATTTTCCCCAGGGCTTAACGAATGGCAAATGTAATTCCTGGAGGAAAGCTTGATGTTCAAACTCTGAAGTAGTTACAGTTGAAACTCAGGATAAAAGCTTATTCTATGGCTCTGACAGCTTGACGTACTCTAGCTACATCTTGGGGTTCTTAGTACTTGTATTTTCATTATATTAATTGCAATTTTCTAAACTCTTGTTAATTTCAGTTGTAATTCATAATATTTTTTTTTTTGGCCATTCCTGATTGAAAGACTCTGGTGAGACCTCTGTATTTACATTGAGGGTGTAGTGGCAGGGAGGGAGAATAAATGACTTTTCCTTTTTCTTCTCTTCCTGTTCTACCTGTTTTTTATCATTTTTTTTTTTTTTGCTTCTTACTCCTCACTTCATATTCATTCTTTTCCATCTTATATGTTAACTAAATTAAATATTCAGTTTGGATAATCTTATAGATAAGGTTTCTCCATAAATTAATAAAATTACTTAAAGAAGTCCACTGTATTATACCTCTATTAATACCAAACATAAGGTACATTTTAGGTGTTACTGATATTCATTTGGTTATCTCTTGTTGCATATGTGTGTGTGTGTGTGTGTGTGTGTGTGTGTGTGTGTATGAAGATTTATAGAGGCCTAATTCATACTAAAACTTTTTTTAAAATTACAAATCTCTAATAATCTCCTTTTATCCTTTCATGTAAACTGATCTTGGTCTTATATTGACATCTGTTTAAGTATTGTAAGGCCTAAAATTTCATCTGCTATCTTGACATCTTTGAGCCTCACACGGCACCAAAGGCTTATCTGAAAGTCCTTCTCTCGTCAGATATACTTCCCACCAGCAGGCAAGGCTCCCAATTCAGCTAGTTCCCCTATTAGCTGGACTAGCTATACCCACCTGATCCTCAACATAATGGATTTCACTTTCTTTTCAGATCATGAAATTATTCAAACAAGTCAATTGCATCCTGCAGCAGAAAGAAGGAGGCATCTCGCTCCCTTCTGGTTACTACAAAGCTTGCCACTGTGGGTTCGCTTTGCTCCCTAATGCAACCTGCATGTCGTCCTGCATGTTGTGCAGTGTCCTCTGAGCTCTAGGTATATGTGACTAACAAACTTCTTTCAGTCTCATATGTCCAATGTCCGGTATCATGTGCTCAGTCATCCTGTAGTATTTGGGGTGAGAGATCCCTCCTTACCAGTGAAAGGAATAGGTGATCAGAAACATCTCACTTATATTCTTACAGAATAAGAAAAAAACTTTATATAGTGCTGGATTTTGGTTAGGATTAGAGTCTGTTCAAAAAAAGTCTTTTGAAAAAAAAAAAAGTTAGTGAGTCACCTTTAAATCTAAGTGGAATAGTGGCTTTCAATAACAATCAATCAGTGGAAGCTATAAATAATTTTTTTTCCTAGATTACACTAAGTCACAGAAGCCTTAAGTTAATGAATTCCTTCATTTATTTGATTTAGTATGCATTTATTATGCTCCTATATGTACAAAATTTACTTCGGTGGGTCCTGAGAGGATACTAAAACTTGTATAGAACATAATGCCAGCCTAAGACATAAAGCCAAACTCATAAAATTATAGAATTATCAAGTTGGGAACAATATTAGAATCTTAGGTATTAGATAGAATCTGAACCAAGGTTCAGAATCATAGGGTCTTACCACAGATCACACAAACCCTATTAGCCTGATAGGCTGCAATGTGTGTTCTGAGCTTTGAATTATAAAAGTGATTCAATGAATGACAGTGACATGATAATCAATTCTCTTTCAAGTGTCAAAATGTGAAACAATCATAAAATGGTATAGGAGATAGAGAGATGTGTAGGTAATCCTTATATATGAGAGTATATAAGTTTTGAGCTGAACCCAGAGATGGTTTACTGTAACATTCATCTGCAAGGGAAAAAGCAAAGAGCATGTTTATTGAAAAAGATGTCAGAAGCAAAATTCTCTACAGTTAGGACTGTGGTTAATGTATGCTTGGAATGGTAGGGTGACTGAATTAAATGTTGAATTGCTTTTTCTATAAATAAGAATAGATAGTAAAATATGAAGTTAAAAAAAGTAGTATAGTAAGTTAGTAAAAATGTTAGAACGGTATTAATATTTCATGACTTTAGTTGCAGAACTTCTAAAATAAACAGAAAGAAGCTTTGACACTTGAGAAGTTAACCTCAGCACAGTTTGTTGTCTGCCTAGTGAGAAGTTTGAAAGACTAATTTAATTTCTGTGGGCATTGGAAAAGTTGCTCCAGTTTGCCTTATCATCCCCCATCCAGTCTCACCAAAATTGATTCCTGTTAATGACCAAACAAGTTTACAATTATTTGAATCAATGTTAATAGTGATTACCGTTTATTGAATGTCTACTGTCTACGCATGCAAATTAAAATACTTTTGTATTGGAGAGCTTGGTATCTTGTTAGGGTAGATGTATGGTTTTCTCTTTTTTAGCTAGAAAATGAAAGTCATCCATCATTCATGCCTAGAGGGAGGAAGTGGAGTGCACATTTTGTATCAGCATCTTGAGAGTAACTCACCTTGGAAACTGACTCATATGCGGGCTTAGAAGCTGCCATTTCTTCTATGAGAAGATAATTTTAATTGGGCCAGAACTGACAGGTAGTGTTTTGATGTAAACAATGAACGAACCTACAGATCAATAAATGCTGAGTAAGGCATGCTTCACCTCAGATTATATTGACTTACTGCAAAAATAGTGGAGTGACAAAATGAAAATGTGTTATGTTTTATCTGAGTTAAGGTGGCCATAGCATATATAAGGTAATAGATTAACTCAGATAAAACTTGCTGCAAAAGAACAACTATAAGAAAATCAATTTGCAAACACCTTTATGAAAGCAGTGTCTAAGGAACAATCAGCACACTTTACTAAAGAAAAATACTGGTCACACTTAACTTGTTCTTTATCTGTAATAGAAGACCAGATTGGACAAGCATGACATTTTTATTTTAGCTGAGGATTTGACCTTCAACAGAGGTTATTTTAGTAATGTTATTACTCAGAAGCATTAGGTCAATGTCCTACAGGGTCCAAAATTTAATTTTGACAAGGTCTTGGAAGTAAACCTGTGACAGGCAGTGATATGTACCTTTAGACCAGTATGGTGAGTAGACAGCCTCTGTCCATTAACTCTTTCATTTCTGCCTCAGCCTTTCAGTCAAGATCATATTCTTCTTAGGGTGGCCTTAAGCAATGACTAATTCAGACTGTGTTCTACAGGGAGGCTGCTTCTACCTAACTCTCACCAGAGCTGTCTGTTGGCTGGTGGAAAGCTCCTGCTCAGTTCTACTTTCCCCTTTCACCCACTTTCATACATGTTGCTTGCCAGTAAAACTTTTTAATCCTAACTCTGTCTCAGGATCTGCTTCCTGGAGAACTCAACCGACACAGTGGTACTAGAAGAGGTTCAGTTAAATAGCCAGTAAAATGGGATTTGGGGTCTGGGTTGCTCACCATCTGGTTGTCAATAAGGATCCTATTCCAGGCAGTATCCCTGTCACAAGGACCCTATTCT
Organism: Eonycteris spelaea; assembly: GCA_003508835.1. Taxonomy (NCBI): domain Eukaryota; kingdom Metazoa; phylum Chordata; class Mammalia; order Chiroptera; family Pteropodidae; genus Eonycteris; species Eonycteris spelaea. The sequence goes on from PUFA01000095.1 coordinate 4,538,981, forward strand.
TGGCATAGGTTGTGGTCCAATTGCTAAAACTTTCATTGGTAGTGACTTTGGAGAATTTTCCAAGAAAGGAGACACAGTGGGAGAGAATAAAATGTTGATGTCCAAACTCAGGATATAATAGTTACCAAGCTTCAAAGGTGATTGAATGCTCAGCCAAGCATGACTATTAGGCCAAAGTTAGCATACTACTTGGGCAATCCTACATGGTTATACATCTGGGTAGATGCTTCTAAAGCTTTTGGCTCCACAAATTCCTCTGACTTCTAAGAGCCCCTGGCAGTATCTTCCTTATTAAGAGATTGTACATTTCCATGTGGGCAGATACTGCCAGGGCCTCTTCCTTGTAAGGCAACAGAGACTCCTCTCAGGATTAGCCCCCACTATTCTTTTAGCTTTCAGACCAATAACTAGGGTTAAGTTGAAGCATAATTAACATGGAGATATGTTGGACATGACATGGAGGAAAAGATTTTATACCAAAGACCTTCAAGAATTAGCCAGCATGAACCAGCATGAACTGCAGGAATATACTTTTGACTACATTTTGGTAGTACAAAAATTTTATTAAAGGTCAAAATGTGAATTTGAATAAGGGAGAATATTATTGACTTGGAACACTTTCTCTGGATACAGGCTTAATATCCTAATAGGGACTCGGGATGGAACAAACTTGTTGCAAAGGTGACTCCAAGAAACAATAACCCTTGTTGAACAAAGTCAAAATGCTATGAAAAATGGTAGAGGAAGAGATTAAAAAGCATTGGAAATTTGCATGCTGGAATGGGTATATTATGTGAGCCCAGAAGACCCATCAGAAGACCCACGATTAAGCTAGAAAGACATACCTTTCACCAAGCCATGCATTCATCAGGAATGCATTAGTGAGAGGGTTTGCAGTATCACTAAAATGTTTAGCAGTAGCTCTCCTCTAAAAGTCAAGATGTATAGGAGGGATGTTGTAATGGAACTTATCTTTTTGATAGCAATGATAACCCCTTTGGGTTATGTGAGACTTTGTCCATTATGCAGTTCAGACTAGAGTGTGACTAAGACTATTCCTTAAGAAAAAAAAAACAAAAATAAAAACAAATTAAGACATGCTCCAGTTTAGTAATTAGAAAAATACAGAGTAAGGAAGTGGAGTAGAGAAAGGTTGCGAAGAGATATTGTATGGGAGCTGAAAAGAAGGATTAGGAGTAAATAGTCTTGGAAAATGAGGAAGGAAAATAATCTACAGCGCTGACTTGTTCACCATATTCTGGAAAACTGGAACTAGGAAACTACTTCAGACCTTAATGCAATTCAATTTAAAACTAATTCAAATTATCTTTTATTATTATGGGTAACTATAGACAGAATGGTTATTTCCAAAGGAGGTGAGACTCAAATATAGGTTTAAAAAGCCTTCTAAATTCTGTGATGGTAAATAATCATTAAATAAGGAAATGTTGGAAACCATATATTTATATTTTTTAAGCTGATTTTTGGGAATATACTCATTCTAGCTTACATTGGATCCTTTAGATTTCCTGTCAGAAACAGCCCACTGTGTGGGGTGCCCAGAGTCTGGGAACAAAGGTACCAAGATTTGTATGTTTTTAGATATGGATACTTCCTATTGTGGGGCTAACTATCTTTAATTTCATCCCATGAAAGCATATCAGATATTTATTTTAGATGAGAATATCCTGAGAAAAATACCGTGACTGCCTTCAAATAGATGAAAAGCTGATACTGTGGTCAAGGGGTAAATAGTAGAAGAAAGCAGATAATAACCTGGTGCATAAAAGACTTGCACATGGAGGTATCTTCACAAGGTATTAAGCTCCTTGTTACTGGTAGTGTTCAAGAAAAGGAGGAGTGGACATATCAAGGAGGCTATGTAAGAAACTTTGGGAGGGCGTTTAGATGATGTTAAGATTTTTTCCAATTGTAAGCTTAAAGAATTGAAATTAGAATCTAACACTCTGAAGGCCTGTTCTCCAGAGTATGTATTACATATTAATAGAATTCAAAATGAAAGAAAAGTGGCTAAGATATTGAAACTATAAGATATGTGGAAGACATAGGATGGATATTTAATAAATAAAAAGCTAACAATGAAAGGTATATTAGGGATTGTAAAATCTCTTTGCCTAGAGGACTTAAAAAACATGTGTGAAATCCTCACATGTTATCTGGGATAATTGAATTCTGGCCCATTTTGAGGAGGGTGGAATAACAGAGGTGGATGTGTTAGTATATCTTTTAATGTTCTGCCTGGTCCCAAGATTTGATTCTTTGAATTTGTTTTGTCTTTGAAAAAATATGAGTCTATCAAGAAAATTTCTATTTTACATTAGGAGAATCCTGATACAACTGTAGAGAAGAAGATTATCATTTTTAGTTCTGGCTTTTATGGTGTAAGAAGAATGTTTTATTATAAATCATCATATGTACATTGAAGAAAATCTGTGTATTGTAAAAATACGCAGTGAGGTTTTATTTTAGGTGAAAAAACAAAAATGGTAACTCTGTATTATATTCATAAAGTCAATACAAAATGAAATTTTGACTTTAGAAGTATTTTAAAGCCTATTCGAAAGCCTTAAAAAGCCAAAGAATAGTGATCAAAATAATTTACAACAGTTTGTCATATTTTTAGATTTTATTTTTATGTTTATATAAAAATTTCAATTTATATTTATACTTTATATGGGTGCTTATAAGTGAATTAAATATAATATAGGTTTGAATGACATCTGGAAGTTGCATGACAGAGTAAATAGGCAGCATGAATTTAGAATGCACTCTAGGGCATTAGGGAAAAAAGTTTGAACCTTTCAGTTATGAAAATTGAAAAGTAAGAAAATGAATTCATTTCAATTCAATAAAAATTTGTTGAGTTTCAGCAATTTGCTCTGCACTATGAGCTGTGTGCTGCCAGGAATCAGAAGCCTAGTGTTTCTAATTAAGTTTAGTGTTTAGTGTTTCCCTTATTTTGGAAAACAGGACTTATCTTCATGAAGGGAGACTCAATAGTATCAGAAATACTATGGGCTCTGGAGTCCAATTTTGTTTAAAAAGATGTTTAAAAGCAGAATATGTATAACTTATTGCCACTTGGGCAGAACTATGTGTATTATACTTAGTCAAGTAGATTGAACATTTCTAATTTCATAATTTTGAGGAATTGTGGAAGGTTTCATCATGTTTGAGCTTCTTTGGCCAACTACAGAAATGTTTCTAATTAGAGTATGATGGGGTTACATAAGTAAACTAATTAACATATACTTGAGAATGTTAACATTGAAAATAGAAAAACAATTGGATCCTATGACTATGTGAGGTCAACATTTTAACATTAATTGAGAAAAAAATATCAGAGGAAGCTACATGCATGCATTATGCTTCTCCCTTTATTAGTCACTCTCACTTTTATTTTTGCTGATGGTTCATTAAATCTCTTAATTGAGTAATTCCTCTCCTTCCTTGAATCACTAACCTTCATTTCTACTCTGCTTCTGCAAACACCAGTGTGAACTTAATATCTAGAAGGCATGCTCCACTTCTGAGTTCTGGAATCTATCACTCTCTCCTACTCTCCTTTTCAAACTTTGCTCTTATTAATCTAAATACTTTAGGCTGAGCTCACTCACTCTCTCCAGCTCAGTACCTTGCTTGTATTGTTTTGCTTAATCAAATATAATTAGCTTTCTTTTGGCAGTGGTAGCCATCCTTTTTAAATGTGAGAATATTTTATTTGAATATACCTTTTCTACATATTGGATCACACATTCAATGCTACATAATGAAAGCATTCTTTTGAGAATGAAGTTATTAATTACATTTATGTCAACCCGAGTTGAGTGGAGTTTTTCCAGATTCTAAATAACTTTTTCAAAGAAGATTCATGAAACTGAATTAAAAAAACTCTTGGTCAATATATTATATGTTTTTTAAGGTCATTTTCAGTGTCTTATCAGTGCTTATCAGTATTGAGATCCTAAGGGCAGTGTATGGTTGAACTTGTCCCTAGAAGACAAGGAAGTGAATTTTAAAGTGTATCCAGTATTCTATGAGTCACTATTTTGGATAAGTAACATTTAGTGGAGGTACATAATTGTAGTTTAAATTCTGTTTTTAAATCATTTTGTCTTGAAATAGAAATGAGTTATTACAAGAAAAGGAACAGACAAGATAGAAGATAAATTTCATAGTTTTATTAGAAGAGGCTGTAGACTATATATTTAATAAAGACATATTTACTGGCAATATGCAAAATAGAATATCTCTCTAACTGTATCTACTATATCTAATTGTTGTGTTGTATATTCTTCACTCTTTTCTGTCTTCCTTATGACCTAGGAGGCTGATAACTACAATTTACATCACCTTGATTTTCTTGTCTTTGATTAATTTCAGCCAATGGGAGGAACAAACAGGATATCAGATAGCAAGAGAAGAGAGAGATCAGAGTATTTATCCCCACTGCTCATCATCTTCCCTACCTTGCTGTGGTTCTGTTAGTGGCTGGTCCTATGGTTATAGCTTCTGTCAGGTGGCTCCTTTTTCACAACCCAACAACCTCTTTGGGCTTCACTAATACTTTTCCTTCCCCTGGTTCCTTAAGTTCCAGGCAGTGTAATGCTTCCTATGATTGTCAGTTCCTGGGTGCTTTGTGATTGCTTGTTTAAATTCCCTTAAATCTACTTTAACCTCTGTAAATAGTCCCTTCGTTCAAGAAACATTTAGGATTGCCATGTTTCTTGGCAGAATACTGAAAATTAGTATTTTAATTTTATTTATCTTACAAAGAGTAGAAAAAAGGCTGGGAAGGATAAGATTTTAGAAAAAAGAATCAGCTTCATATTACTTTAAGATTTATCAACTTTGTGGAACTGAAATAGGATCTTAGCATAATATATATGTGCAGAATAATGGATCCTGCTTGAGGACATAATGAGCTAAGCAATCATTCTGACCACTTGATTAATTATAATACTATGTGATGTGGAATATAATTCAGTTAAATAATAATTAACACTGATTTTATTTGACTTGGGCATAGTGGAACCAACTTCACTAATGTATAAGTATAGATTGAATCTGCTGCAGTTGCATAATATCATGAATATATTGTTGATTTACTCAGCCAGTCTTCATAAATTTACTCACATGGTGAGACTTAGCTGATGGCCATGTCAGATGAGTGTATCAAAAACCCATTTAGTTTCTATGCTGCTATATTCCTGTGTTGAGAAGACTTGAAAAATAGTTTTACAGTCTAAAAGTCACCGTATGTTTTGGTTCTAAAATATCAAGAGATCATGTAAATCTGCAGCATACAACTCTGATTATTTTAATTTATTTGAGCTACTGATGTGCAGTCTTATGAGTTTGGCAAATCATAAGTCACATCAAAGTCATAGGTCAGCTTAATTTAAATAGTGGCCTTTTGATATGGGCTGCTGAGGGTGGCAAAATGGAAGTGCTCTCTGCTTAATTACCATCTATGTGGTGTTATAGCTAATAATGTTACACGTGCCCTTGCACCTTGAAATTTAATCCCCTTCTCAGCTGGCATTTTTATGTTTGAATTGCTGTGACTACTTCAACCAGATTGTAGGAGCCTGGGGCAGAAACCGAGTCGTCTTCTAAGTCAATACAGAGCAGAGCACATTGTCAGTGTGCAGCAAATGATTCACGTGTAAAACTTTGCAGAGAGTCTTGCCTTAACTGACATCAGATGAATAATGAAGGCAATCACAAAGGGGAAAAAATAGATTCCTGCTATAAGGTTCTTAGTTTCTCTTGACTGATATCATTAAAATGGTTTTTTCCTTTCTGCATGTGTCTGGACTAGGCGTTTGGTACAGAAGAAGAGGCTTACTTAGTCCTTTCTGCTTCTGCCTGCTCTTTTTCTCCGTGATTTATAATGCTAGGCTTATGGCTTACAAATTCTTACACTTCCCATTCAACATCTGTTTCCTTTAATGGTACCCTTCAGAGAACTGAGATTGAAAGGAAATATTTTAACCTTAATAAATGGGTAAACTGTTTGAGTCATGAAGATATTCCCTATACATAAGTTACCTTTTAGATGTGAATGAGTTGGTTTAATTTGCAATTGTCCTTGAAAATTCATAGTATGCAATTAATAATATGCTAATTAATTTATTCTCTGTTCCATATGGTATTGCTTGAGTTTCATGCTAAGTTTGTCCTTTTGAAAATGACTGAAAAATAATTTCTCACCACTGAGAAGTTTAAATAAGATTCAAGGTGATCTGTTGGACAGAAATCAACTAAAAGTATAGACATGGGCTTTATATATTTATTGTACAGTATTTGTCTTGCTACTTACATTTTAAGGAAGATAGACCTAACTTGGTCTTTTCATAGATGTTCATTTTAGAGCTTTCTTCAATACAAGATTGACAAAGCATATAACCCTGACGCAGGATTGCTAACAAGCCCACTTTACTTAGATGAGCTGTGAACAAATTCAGTATGTAGAGAATACCTTGTCACTTTAAGTGTCAGAAATATCTCTGCTTCAAGGACGTAGACTCAAATTTGGTCTCGATCTGTTCAAAAAACTTAAGCTTCTGCTTGAAGTCACTATTAACGATTAATTTTTCTCACTAAGACCAGTTGGCTGTATAAATGGATGGTGTTTGCAAAGTGTTCAGGGTTCTGGCAACTTGTTTCGTCAAGTATTTAGAGCTCTTCTTACCTCTGGGTTTTGAACCATATCTCACCCTATACTTTTAGTCTCTCCCTTATTAGTAATTAGGGAGTTACCACATACCCTTAGGGAAGGTGATATGTAGAACATTTAATTGCTACTGACCAATCAGAAGTCACAATAGCTGTAAATAACTGGAACAGCTGGGTAGAGCAAACTAGTTGAATATCAGCTCTGCTGTTAAGCTAGGATTATCTTGTCAAATACCAAGTGTAAGAGACCCTGAAGCTGCCCTTCCTATTTCTCTACCCAATTCAATATTTCATTATATGCCCAGGTTCCCTACTATTTCTCTTCCTGAAGGCTTTTTCTGAGTCTTTGCACCAGTCAGACAGTAAGTGCTGGAGAATTAATGCCCCCGGGTGAAACTTTTGGTTAATAATGAATGGAAGTTGAAGTACAAACACCCTTGTGTTCTTGTCCCATGGATGAGGCAATTCTGAGGCATATTCCACATTGTTTTGAGAGATCTTCAGTAGGCTTGAGCTCTGGTCGCTCACAGTGGTATCTTACCCATTAAGACACTTTCTATTGGTTTCCTGTGTCATATCACTTCTTCTCATCTAATGCTTCTTGGGAGCACCCAAATAAAACAGGAAAAGACAAAAACAGGAGTTGGCACTGAACTCTGGAGGGGGCAGTGATTTTTTTTCTCACTGGGATTTGTGTATGGGTTTCCTTTCTTTGCCATGTCTCAATTGGCACTGTTATCTGGGAACTCACATATATGACATCCTATATAATATTGCTGGGAACCATGAGACCTGCTTTTTTTTTTTGGCAAAGGAGGCTAATGATCGTGAAATTCATTAGTCTTACCATACATATCCCTTAACTTTGAAGTAGCTGGCCTAGTGAAACTTAGGATAGCCTCTTAAAAGGAGAGTGAAGTAAAGCCCTGTAGAATTGGGGTACTATCCTTTAAGATGTGGTATAATTTTCAGCCAATTGCTACTATATGATGCTGTGTTTTTGACAGAATACACAGATTCAGGAACAGGGGTAAACATTAGAGAGGTCACTTTTACTATCCTGAAATGACCTACTTGGGGAAATTTTGCTTCCTGTGCCCTCTGCTATATTAGAGATCCTGATTTCTAGGGGGAGAGGTTGGCCATTTCTACCAGGAGACACAGTAATGGTCTCACCTAATAGCTGCTGCCAGGTCATTTGAGGCTCATTGTGCTGATTAGATTAACAGGCAAAGGAGGGAGTTACTGAACAAACAAGTAATTAACCCCCATTAAAACAAGGAGATGAAATTACTGCTATAAGAGAGGAAAAGAGTGTGTTTGAAACCCACACATTCTCTGGAATTCTTACTGAGTCTTTTATAACAGCACAAAAATATAATAAGCGGGCTTGGACTTCCCCAGGACAAGCAGAAGTACTGACTGTAGCTTACCCCAATATATTTCCTGTTTTATCCCCCATTAACCTTCTCATTGTAAGTATTATTTGTTAATTGTTTTTTAAATTATTTTAGAAATTGTTATGGACCATCAATTTGAAGTAGTGATGGGTCAAAATGAACTCATCTTGGGAGATGAATAAATCTGTACACTGCAAGGGGCAGACTGTAGCAGATATTATTGGATTCTGAAGCATATCCCTTTCAACAGTCACTGCTGAAATAGCACGTGCTGTTTTGGTACAAGAACATATTGATGAGATCCATTTTAAAATGCTACATTTCCCTGCCTGAGAGCTTCCTATTAGCCCTTGCCCAGGGCAAGCCAGAAGTGCTGGGATTTTTGTCTCTAAGAATAGCTCTCAATGGATGAGGAATGGGGAACTTATAAGTACTTATAGATAACTGCTTTTATATGGGACAACTTTGAAGTTTCTTTCAGACTCTCCCAGAGTTTTCAGCATGACTGAACCCCAGGTGTCTGCAGTAGCAACCTGCTCATTAATGTGCCTTGTATTGGCGTTTTTCCTTCTCTTTCCCAATTCCTCACCACTCTAGGTGCTTCTTAGGATCAATTCCTAATCTCCCTAATAAACCACTTACACTCAAAGCTGTTGAGTTAACTGAAATCAAAGAGGAGTCTTGAATGCTGCACTTCTCATGTTTTTTTGTGTTCAAGTGCACTGTGTGTCAACAAGAGAAAGATCTAGAAGAACTTGTCAATCTTATTAACCGTCCTTTTTCACAAATTTCATATCTTGAAAAATGGAGGTTCTTTGGGAAAGACTTGAAAACATTTAGAGAAAAAACACCTCCATGGGAGACTAAAATTTCGTAAATTACACCAAGATATCTGTAACTATCATTTTAAAATTTGTAGACGTAAATAGGCACCATCTATGTGAAAACCAGAACCTTCTTCCCCATATAACCTGGGCACTGAAAATTGAAGCCATAATTTACTATCTGCATTAATATAACTTTGCAGTTTATTAGCATTTCTTTACTCTTCTAGGGCCATCTGCTTAAGCAAATGATGACGTGATGATTCATTATAGGAATTTCTCAAAAGACTCATTAGTTCTTAAAGGGACAATATCAACATTTGTGCCCCCAAATTCTTTGGCCCCCTGAAATTATTGCCTTGCTATTCCCACCAAGCCTGGATGGTTGTATCATAATTCTTACCCAATCCTAATAATGTCCCGAATTGAAAGACCCACCTTAAGCAAATTTCCAATTTTCAATAAATTCAGATTATACTTCCCTTTTTGAAACATTGTAAAAGATTTCCAGGGTACTATTCTCCCTTGAATTTGGTAAGCAATAACCCAACTTTGTCTCACGAGCAGATTGTATTGATAATGTTTAAGCAAGGTTTTGCCATTGGTAAATTATTTCCTATTATATTTAAGAAAACTGGCCTAAAAGTCAGTAGTTGTGTATAACATACTAAGAGAAGATGGAATAAAATCAAAGCTGAACCTTTCTATGGGCCAAGTCATTTCTTAAGCTCTTTTTTGTTGTCATTTTGGATCTTAGAGGAAAAGACTCTTTCAGTCCACAAGAGTCAATAATAGAAACCTTATCCCTAATTAGTAGAAAGAAATATCCTGACCATTTTCTGGATTTGTTTAACACCCTTTTTAGGTTAAGCACTTTGTGTGTACTATTTTATGATGAGAGACTGAATATACAAGTTAACATATGACAATAGAACCTGACCCACATCCTCTGTAGCAACCAACCTGGGAAACTGGATCACAGTCTCTTTATGGTTAGTTCAGAAGGATCAGGACTTGATTAATGACAGCTAACTTCCTTGTTTCATAATTTCACAAACTGCCCCCCCCCATGCCCCTTCTAACTCAGGAACAAAAGAAAGCAAATATGCTCCCCAAACAAATGACAAAAGATGCTCTGCTTCTAGTTAACCCTTCTCCAGCTACAGCATGTCAACAACCTTTGATGAGAGATTACCCGAAGACTTCCTTTTTTTTTTTTTTCACAATAAAGCTTTCTCACTCCCTAACTGGCTTTGTGTCTCTGCCAAATGCAAGTGATGATGGCTGACTCCCTTGCTAAAGCAAGCTCTGAACAAATGGTTTATTTGTTCTCATATGAATGGTCTTTGTTTATCCCCACAGTTATAAGAACTCTATGAAGTAGTACTTTTGACAAATAAAAACACTGAGGCTAACAGAGATTATGTACATTGTCTAAATTCACAGAGCAGGTAATGGCAGGACTGAGATTTGAAACTAGTTTGTCTGACTCTATATTCTGTTTAAACCACCATTACAGAAGTAGTGTTAAAGCAAGGTTTTAAAACTGTGCTATCCAATACTGTGAACTTGACTGGAGCCCTGTGATCCTCAAAAACAGGAACAATTAAATCCCCCACTCATTGTTTCCAGGAAATTGGCTTACCGCAAAGAACCACCTTTCCCCATATGACTTAGATAAAACTCATGGATGCTGTCCTTGTTTACCTATGCCAACACTAGACACACTCTTCAGAAGCTCAACTATTTGTCCTGACTGATCAATGGGAACCAAGATGACTTAACCAACTTTAGGTAAAGTTGGACCCTGATCTTTGACTCACCGTCAGCCTATACTAATATACAACCCTTCCTTACCTGTTCCTCCTGAGAGTCAGGTGACTGCAAGGAAGTACATTACTTGATCACTGTCTGATCATGTCACCCACTCCCCCACACTCAATTCTTTCTAGTTTTGTTTACCCCTTGGTGTAAAAAAAAAAAAAATCCTTTCTGCCTAACTTTTGAGATGCTTGCAGATCTTGTGGTCAGAGTGTTCTCCCTAGTGTAACAGTCCCTTTTGCCTTATTGCAATATGCCTTTGCTTTTATATGTAATCATTCATTTATAATGATTTTCAAAATAAATTTCTCCTTACTCAAATCTGTATTTTTTTTATTTGAAATGTCTAATTAAAATGTAATGCAAGCCATGTATGTCATTTAAATTTTTTTGGTAATACATGGAAAAAAGTAAACAGGTACAATTAATTTTAATAATCTATTTTATTTAATTCAATATATTCAGGATGGATTCATTGCAACATATAGTAAATATCAAATTATTAATAAGCTATTTTATATCCCTTTCTTTATACTACATTTTTGATATCCAGTATGTGATTTTATACTACAGAACAGCTCAGTGTGTAATTGCCACATTTCAAGTGCTCAATACAGTAGTCCCCATCTACAATTTAATTTCCTGTGGTTACAGTTGCCCATGGTCAACTGTGGTCTGTAAATGTTAAATGAAAAATTTTATAAATAAACAATTAATAAGTTTTAAATTGTGCACCATTCTGAGTAGTGTGATCAAATATTGTATCATTCAACTCTGTCAAGTGTATCCTGTCCATGCTGTGCACACTCCTCGTCCATTAGTCACTAGTTGCTGTCTCAGTTGTCATATCCATTACCAGGGCAAAGAGACCCTATTCACATAACTTTTACTATAGTATGTTATGATAATTGTTCAGTTTTATTATCATGATAGTTAATCTCTTACTGTGACCAATCTCTTACTATGACTAACTTATAAATTAAACTTTATCATAGGTATGTGTGTATAGGAAAAGTTGTAGTACATATAGAGTTTGGTGCTATTGTGGTTTCAGGTATCCGCTGGGAGCCTTGGAATGTATCCTTATGGATAAGAGGGAACTACTGTATTTTGCTACTATATTGAACAAAGCAGTGTTTTTGGTTCACTTTGTCAACTCCCTGGAAAGTTTGTTTTCCTCACTAAACTCAACTTAGTTCCCACTCCCTTTCGCTCTCCCATCATTTTTATTCTTATTGTTATTCTATTCTTATTCTTCTTTCTCTTCTTTCTCTAATACTACTGCTACTACTATGACTACTTCAGTCTTTTCTCTTTGTGTATTTAAGAATTTGCATATTTTTAGTTTTCAGATTTTACTGCATGAGCCACCTTTTCTTCAACTTTTATAATTAGCTGAATTCTTTGACGTTAAAAAAGATTAAGAACACAAATCAAATGTATAATTATTTTCTAATGTCAGATTCTTCTCACTGGAGGAGAAAGAGACAATCCATGCTTATCTAAAAAATTATAGCTATTTAACCCATATACACAGAAATATTAAGTATAATAACTTCAAAATCTTTCATAATCAGGTATATTTAGTGGATAAAGTTGGTTGAGTATTTGAATTGAATATTGGGGTGATAAGCTGTGAGGCCAAAAAGGAATAAGGGGAAACTTGTACTTGACCAAAAAATATTGATTTAGGTCTTCTAAAGTTCTGTATCTTTTTTTTAAAAATCATTGAAACAATACCTGATACTTCTATATTCAATTTGAGTCTGGATCATCTGTGCAAATGAAACAATAGCTTAGGAATTCCTGCTGCTGCTTAAGTGCATCTCTAGAAATTGCTTTGAAATATCACTACATACTCAGCATTTGAGAAACTAAAACTGATAAAGGAAGAATTGCTGCTTCAGTGGTCCATGTTACTCAGCAAGTTTACCCAAGTGCTCATCCACTGTGATAGCTAATGTGGCACTGTTCACCAGCTGAACTCTGCTTGGCTTGCCAGTCACAAAGAGATAGATGGGCCCATGTCCAGGTATTCTTTTTCTGTGGTTTGGGTTACAAGTAATGTTATTATTTAGATTTTGTTTCACTTCATTCTTTCTTTCTTCCTCTCAGTTTCAGGTCTGATAAGACACTGTGAATTTTATACTACATAAAATAAAATTTAAAATTACTTAATTCCACCAAAATTTATTCAGAACCTAGTGTGCTGCAGGCATTGTATTAAGTACTGGTTTCCACAACTGGGTAAAATACTCAAGAAAAGAATCTGATACTTTAGAAGAAATAGATATAGAAAATTAAATACATAACTATAATAAAAATATGATCAGTGCCACAAGATAGTCATTTTTAAAATCCAGGCGTATCAATGAGTGAAATTAATTTCATTGGTAGTGGTTACATTTGATCTGATTTTAAGGAGGTGTGCAGACCAGAAAAGGAGAGATACCTCAAGCACAGGAACTAGCATAAGGGACGTGATATATTCAAGGTGAGTGACTATGGGCTAGAATGAGTAGAAGAAAGCAGTAGAGGGTCTTAAAGATTATGTATCTGCTGGTAATCCATAGTAAAGAGTTTGTGATTTTTTGGTGGTCATTTGGGACAAAAGGAGATCATGAAGATAATGGTATGATCTGTGGCCTACAATTGTGATTTTGGAGAGTGTAGTAAATAGCAATTCCAATATAATACGTAAAAGATACTTTAATTTGGATATTTGCAAGTGTACCTTTTTAATTCTGCCTTTTCTGACAGGTAGTTTTTATTTTTAATATTATAGTCCTCTAACAGGTAATTTTGTATTTGACAATGGGCAGGCCCTTTGTGTCCACTTATAATGGGGCTGTCCATGCCAGAGGGAATCTGAGAATGAGGTGTGATTCTTCTTCTAGGACGGACCACTTTGGAGGACCTTTAGTTATCCTGATACCCAATCAAGGTTCTTAAATGAAAACAGAACCGGTAATTATTAAAGGCAACCTCCCTGTAAATTATGATAAATTGTCTGAATCATTGTGCAGGACACACAGACACAAACACATTCAGAGATGATAAGCCTAGCCAGCATTTATTTAATAGAGACATAGAAAGACACCACATACACATACAGAGAATGAGAGTTATAACTACAAAGACACCCACAAAGACAGAGACACACACTTGGACACCTACACTGGGAAATACAAAGAACCTAGCCCATTATTTGTTAAAAAAGAAAAATGGAGTACTGATAGATGTTACAACATACATGAACCTTGAAAATATTATGCTAGATGAAAAAAACCAGACACAAAAGACTACTTACTATATGATTCATTTATATAAAATGTTCAGAATAGGCAAATCCATAGAGACAGAAAGAAGATCAGTGGTTGCCAGGGCTTGTGGGAGGGGGAAATGGGGAGTGATTGGTTAATGGGTATTGTCTTTCTTTTTGGAATAATGAAGATATTCTGGACTTAGTGGTGATTGTTGCACACATTGTGAATGTACTAAAACCACTGAATCAAACTGGTTAAATGGTGAATTTTATACTATATGAATTTATCTCATAAAAAAATGAGTTATACCACCCCCCCAAATAATCACAGAAAGAAGGATATAGTATTCACGTACAACACAGAAGAAAACAAAACTTATCCACATAAACACACATGGAGAGATATACATAGATAATGAGAGAAAAAGAGAGGGAGAGATATAATCATATACAGATACACAGAGAGAAAGTAAAAGAGAGGTAGAGCATGCACAGGCATTAGAGTTGAAGTGGGGGCATAAAAGATTATACTAAAAAATGGTGAAATCAAGAGAAATAAGAATCTCGGTTTCTAAGTCAATTATTTAAGTAGGCAGGCTTGACATGTTCCCAAGGCAGATTTAGGGTATATGAAAGATGACCTCTTTTTAAAGTGATATTTATTTAGTAGTGGGAATGACACAATATGTAAAATGACATTTCAGTCACTTAAACCATTTCATTATAGAATAAGAGAATATATGAAAGGGCATAATTGGAATTTGGGACTTGTGGGACTATTTATTTTAGTCATACACAGGTATTCATCTTTAATATCATGACATTGCATTATGAGTAAATAATAAGTGTGCTAATATGTATGGAAAGGAATAACATTCTTTAGAAATAAATTTAACAAATTTCCTGAATGTAATATTTAGCCTTAATTTTCTTACAGTGGAAAATAGCTTAATTATCTCAGTTGATTTTATTTTCCTGATAAAGGGCTGTTCTGATATTGCTATGTCTTATAGGTCTGCTGTTAATTTTAATAAGAATAAGTCCAAAATCCTTTGAGAATTTGAAACTGAAAGTTATCAGATGTTCTGTGTGAGAACAATATGGTTTAGGTGTAACTGAAAGCTGTTGTACTGTTCTCACCTTTAAAAAGGAGTTGAGTATCCTGCTAATCTAAACATAGTTCATCACCATGGTTCTTATTTAGTTTCCCTCTTTTTTATTCAGATTGCATCCTTTCTTATTTCTGTGATGGAAACTTTGGATTGGTTCAGAATGTATATTGTCACTTCACTGAGTAATGCAAGAAAAGAAGAAAAGTTTGTCTTATAGACTGAGGTTGGAGGAAATAACTGTGTTTTATAATAGTATGACTTCACCTTATCTTTCCAAGGTTGTGCACCTTACTACATTCTTGAAAGAATGCTTCCCACAAAGTACCTTCTTAACATGAATGAGATCCTCTTATTGTTCATAGGAGTTCTGGAAGCCACCTTTTTTCAGCTTCGCTTCTTTTATTATCCTCTTTTATCTTGTTCACTTTCATCTTATGCTTTCTCTTTGGCTTACAAAATGAGTAAGCAGCAAGCAAGGAGGGGTAAAGGCCAGGACCCAGATAGTGGCCAAAGGAAGCTACTATAAAATCTAAATCTTTTGATGAAGTTTGCAAAGTAAAACAGAGGAATGCTGCCATTTCTAGAGAAGAGATGAAAATTATTTGAAGGATAATACATACATGTAATTAAAGATTATTAAAATTAATGTTTGAAAATTTGACATGTTTGTTGAGTTGCAGGATGAATATATTGATAAAGGGAAGTGAGAAAAAATTCAACTCATCCTAGGGAATCAAAGTCTTTCAATGAAGAGGAAAAAGGCCTTGTTTTGGAGCACCTATTTTAATTTAAGAGGCTATTTATTCACCATGAAATAACAGAAACATGCAAATACATATCAAATAAATGTAAGAAAATTGGTTTCCCATTGGATTTCTACTGTATGGTGGGATGTATAAAGCAGTTGTGTGATTGCTACCAATTTACCTACCACTCTTTGACTTTTTCTTTATCTCTTTAGTATTTTGCACTCTTGATTCTTGTCCTGACTCCTTATAACTGTTGTTTCCATTCTTCTTCTTAGGCAGCCTTTCTTCATCTGATCCTTTAAAGTAAGTTTTTTACCTCTGGATTTGGATCTTGATGCTGTTCCTTTCTCATGCTCTTTTTCTCCCTGGGAAATATGGTTTCATGGACTCATATTTATGGTATCCAAATTTCATGGATGGACCCACTTATATTCATGATTTAATAGACATATTTATACTTTCCAAATTTCTGCTTGCAACTCAGATTTCTTCTGAATGCCTCACTTTATTGAATGTTCCACTGGGATAGCCCATAATATATTAAATCAGGGGTCTCCAATTCCGGGCCATGGACCAGTACCTATCTGTGGCCTGTTAGGAACCTGGCCACTATAGGAGGTGAGTGGCAGCAAACGAACGAAGCTTCATCTGTATTTGTAGCCTCTCCCTAGCACTAGAATCAGCACCTCAGCTCAACCTCAGATTATTAGGCATTAGATTCTCATAGGAGCACTGGTAACTAGTGCCAAAAATGTTGGGGATTGCTGTATTAAAAAGGGTTATCATTGGGTATTTACCTTAAATTTAGTATGTTCAGAATGGAAATCATATATTTAACTTTATTTTTGACTTATTACCCTCTCAGTTTATAAGCTATCAAAATATTTCTACTTTCTTAACCTGGAAACCTGGGAATCATCCTATTACCTATTTTCTCTTTTATTCAAAGTTATGTAAGCATTCAGCTGGTTCATTCTCTTTCACATCTCTTTCCTTCATATTGTCCCTTTTCATTTTTTTAGGGGGGGGAATTTCTTATAAATTTATATTTACATTATTTCAGCAGTTTCCTAGTTTCCGTCTTTCTAATTAATCTACCCAGAAACATCTTTAAAAGTTGCTAATATGACCATATCACTCTCAAGGTTAAAATACTTCAATGGCTTTGTATAAGTTGAAGGCTAGAGTCCATACTCTTTTGTGTGATAAACAAGCATATCATTTTATGATATCTACTCAGTCTTCTCTTTTACTACTCCTCTATCTTGAACCCAGATGCCCAACCCTAAGAAATGGCTTACACTTTTTCTCTAATAGATTGGCTTTCCTCATGCTCCTTCTTTACATGCTATTATCTCTTTTTAGATTTGTTTTGAGAACCTACTTTTATTCATTATTCAAGATCTAGATTGAGCATCATCCTTCTATAGCATCTTTCCTGCTCCTCTCTCCCTCCCAGAATCATTCTTTTCTTTCTTTTTATCAGCACAGTATTTTTAAATTTATTTAATCTCTCTTATGCCTCATTTTATGCTGCATTACGAATTCATTGAAATCAAAAATCTTGTCATTTTAATAATGATAACATTAATAGTAATAATATTACTCCCACTGGAGGATTTTAAGGACTGAAGGACAGGATCTAATATTATTATAAACAATCACTCTGGAAACTGTGTGTGGGCCAGGACATAAGAACACAGAAGAGCAGCTCTTGTAATGAACTAGTTGAGATGTGTTGTTTAAAACAGGGTAGTTATGGGAAAGATGAGAGAAGTAGCTGATAGGATTTGCTGGTGGATAGGTGATGGATATGTGTTATGGGTGTGAAGGAAAGGTGTAAGGATTTTGGCTTGATTAAATAGATTTATAGAATAGTCACCTATCAAAAATGAAAGACTATGGGATATGTAAATTTTAGGAGTATTGGGAATCAGGAGTTAAGTTTCAGATAGCTATCAGATATACAAATGGAAATGTTGAATTAGTAGTTAATTATGAATCTGAAATTTAGGGTAGAATTCTGGGATGGCATAAATTTGGGAATTAGTGTATTGATGGTATTTAAAATTATGAGGCAGGAGATCCTATAGGAATAAAAGACAAAAAAGAAAAGACCAAGGTTTGGAGACTTCAATATTCAGAGGATATGAAGATGAGGAGAATTCAGCTAAAGAGCCTGGGAAGAAATGGACAGTAATGTAGATAGAGTATCAAAAGAACCAAGAGAGAGAGAAAAAGTGTTCTAAGGAGGAAGTGATGACATTTGTCAATGCTATTAATAAGTCGTGATGAGAACTGAGGCTTGATTATAATTTTTATATGAAAGCTTGTTATTTGTTCATTCATTGATTCATTCATTGATTCATTTCAAGAGTAAACTTGAGAAACTTTAGAAGTACTCATGGGGAACTGTAAATCAAATATAAAGAAAATATATTTGAGAAAGGAAATAAATGGGGAATCTCTAAATCAATCTTATAGTACATGTGTTTTGTACATTTTCTTGTACCATCAGAGAAATTTGATGCAAAAGGCGATATGAGTGAAAGTGATGCCCTACAGTTTGTGGGAATTCACCAGCACATTTTCTAGAATTTTCTTTATTAAGAGGAAGAAAGGAAGACAGTGTTTCAAAGTTTTACAATGTAGCTCTTCTCTGAAGCCATATTGAGAGTTTCTATAAAATAATTAATTGTCTAGTGAAAGAAGCCAGAAGAAGTTTGTTTGACATGATTAGGAATGGTAGAGTGGATTTGAATAACATCTGATATTCACTGGCACTATGTGAACATGCATGCATAATGACATTTTTTTCAAAAGGTTAATGCATGTATTATGTAGCATGGATTACTTTAAATCTGTGCAAATTTTCCCCAAGAAATAAAAAAGAAAGTCAGTCTCCATTATGTCAATACTGATATAAAAATTCTAATACAAAGTAGTTAAATACAAATAAAGTACATTTAAGAATTTTTAACTATGAAGAGTAGAATCTTCTTTTAAGAAAATTATCAGTTGAACTTGTTGTCTTTAACTTAAAATAATTAAAAATGAGCAATATAGTCAAATGCTTCAAATTTAAATAAACTGAAGGGGAACAATTTCTGTCCCATTTATCTCCCCTAGCTGCTCAGATTTTTTTCTCCTAACATGCAACCAAAATTATTAGTTAAAATGACGCATTTTAAGTTCATGTTAATAACTATTTGTTGAGAGCGACTTCCACAAATAAAATGTTGTTAGATGTGTTATCAGCCTTAAAGGAGTTTGAAAACATTTAAATCTGACTCTGAACAGTGTGCTAGCACTACCCTAAATCAGACATCTGTAGCACTACAATTATACTCTGGCAGGGGGAGGAGGGTT
Source organism: Eonycteris spelaea (assembly GCA_003508835.1). Taxonomy (NCBI): domain Eukaryota; kingdom Metazoa; phylum Chordata; class Mammalia; order Chiroptera; family Pteropodidae; genus Eonycteris; species Eonycteris spelaea. The sequence goes on from PUFA01000095.1 coordinate 4,558,223, forward strand.
GGTTCTGAAGAGACAGTGGTGAAAGAAATATCCTTAGCAGAATTTTAAACTCTGAGGAAGAAATACCTAGAATATTGTTTCCTCAGTGGTGGTTGGTTAGATTAGTGATTTAGGAACTTGGAAAGAATACAATTGAAAATTTTGAAAATTGTAGAGGTTTACTGATGGCTCTCTCTGAAAGGGTACAGAGTGTAAAGTAATTTGTATCACATGCGATACTCACCAGAGAGCAACCTCAGCAAAGGATGAGCTTAATAATAATGATAATATTAAACCATGCTTGTCGTTGTTCAATGGGTTCAAAAATTCTTCAGGGTGGTGGGAAGAGAGATTACACCTGACTCAACAAATGGACTTTTAAGGGTGAATGGCTGCAATCACTTACTGATTTCCGTCTGTCAAAAGCAGAGACCTACACTCAGCCTCTAATATGGCTCCATTCTCTGTACTGATAAGCCTGCCAGCTATGGCAGATTGGTTACAATGAATCACTTCTCTGATGTAAAGGGCTAGGGTTTGTTCTCATTGGAATAACATTACTCTGCATATGGATTTGCCTTCCCTTTTCTCAGTTGTTCTTCCAAAACCACTATACATGGACCTACAGGTGACTTAGTCATTGTTATGGCACTTTCCATAGCATTTCTGACCAAGAGACTCGTTTTACAGCAGGTAAAATGTTACAATGAACTTATGATCATGGAATTCACTGGTCTTATGTTCTCCATCACCTTGAAGTATCACATTCTTCTATATTGGAAGCACAGTTTTGATAGATGTGTGACGTGGTATTTTGAAGATCTTATTTTGGTGCCAGTTTGGGTAATACTGGTGAGCGAGGTAATGGCCATCAGGATGAGGTATATGTTCTAAATTAGCCATCAATTTGTGGTAGTATTTTTCCCATAGCAGGATTCATCAGTGCAGGAATTAAGATGTGTACATGTGAGTGACTTTTCATTCTATAACCTTTGGTGATCAGCTAATTTAATTTCTCCCTCTTCCCCCTTAACTGGATTCTGCTGGTCTAAATATCCTCATTCCCAAGAAAGAAATGGACACAGAGGGCACCATAATAGTTCCATTAAACCAGAAGTTGTGATTGCCCCTGGACTCCTCATACTTGTGAATCATCAGCCAAATTAGAGGCCTATACTACTGGCTATAGTGATTGACTGACTCTCATGGGTAAATTGGTTCACTACTAGCTAATGAGTAAAGGAAGAGTTTCTCTGGAGTGCAGGAGACTCTCTGGGACACTTCTTAATCCTTTCAATTTCTATGATTAATTTCAATGGAAGAATAATCCCGTACAGACAGGACGACTGATGGCCCTGACCCTTCAGGAATGAAGGTTCGGATCACTCCACTGAGCAAAGTGCTTGCTGCTGAGGGCAATATGTACATGAAATAGGTAGTGAAAGAAAGGCATTATGTATACCAGGTATTATTATGCACCTAGTTGTAGAAATGAGGACTGTAATAATCATTCGTTTCTTCCCTATTTTGATATAAATTTATTTGTGTACATTTTAACCATTTTTTTATTCTTACTCTCATTCCCCTATAATCTAAATGTAACATGTGATAATAATATCTAACCTCATATCTTAGTATTTAAGTTATAGGGTATTAAGGAAGAATCTGACTTAGCTGGATGATAAATGAACACTATTCTAAAATGGGTAGAGTAGCTATGTACTTTCTTGTGGAGGAGGGTTAGCATATATTTAGTTGTAAAAGGGATAGTTGTATCATGCTAAGTGAATAATTTAGCTATTTTGGAAGTTATGTGTGGTTAAAGAAGATGTGTGTGATGCCAAGTAAATAAAGAGCAGACTGTGGTGACTTTGTAATGTGTCCACTTAACTAGTTTGGGATGCGTTTTCCCTCCATGGTTCTTGGTTGAGGTTGACTACAAGAGAAGCTTGTGGGAGATGTAGATGGTGGAGAGAAGCAGCAGCCATGGGTACACTAAGTTCGGTGTATGCACAGGCACAGTTGCACCTCAAGCACATTGTTGTGATCTGCAGACTCACCTGTAGGACTTGCTAGGTCTTTTCCTTCTGTAGTTCCTGGGAAAGCTTCATATACTGCTCCATGGTGAAGTGCAGCGAGTCTGCAGGGAACCTGCACCACTGAAGTTGGAGGCTAGAGGCTTGAAGGAGGTACGAGACCAAGGAAGCTTCTGGTGAGAAATAGATGCAGGTTTATTTATCCTTGTAAGTTAAAGTTCATCCTCATGGATTCCAATTTGCCCATGCTCTTCCTTTATTCATGTTTATCTTCTCTTCCTGACTGCTTACCGGTTTACTTCAAACCTAGCACTCACTATATGTAAGGATAACAGATAAACCAGAAGGAAATAAATCACTAAAAATTACCCATAGAGGTTCTGCTACTCTGATGGAACATGGCTGATAGAAATTCTAGTCAGGACCATACATGTGTATAAAATTAATAAAGTAGCACGTACATATATAACACATTCTATCATTGGAAGCACAGAAGAGAGAGAAAAAGAGGGAGAGGAAAGTAGGGAGAGGGAGAAAGACAAAGGAAACCCAGGGATTGAAAAATACTTCATGTAGGAGGTGGCATTTCGTTCTCTGAACCGTGAGGAATGAGTGGACTTCCTATTGGCATCATAAGGAAACACAAATAGAGATGAGAAAGTTATCCACTGCATACAGAACAATTGCAAGACACTAGTGTAATGGGAAACAAGACAGACACAATTCCTGATGTCTTGGAGTTTATAGTCTGGCAGGGTTGATTCACACCAAAAATATAGTGCACTTCATCTAATGAAAGATTCTAAATATGTGCTGCATTTTTTGTTCTAATTGAAATTACACGACCCTTGAATGACTAGCTGAATCTTAAAATCCTAATATTTTCTCAGTGTGGATAACTTTTGCAAGATACCACTAACAAGGTACAGGAAGAAAGTCTCTAGGATTTTGGTTTCCTCCCCATTTTTCCCATTCTGACTCCTTCCACCAGCTGCTTCCTACCATCTCGCTCCACTATTCCACTGAAATAGCTTTAGCTCAGGCCAGCAGTGCTCTAATTTCCAAATCTCATAGACATATGTTGGTCCATATTTTATTTGATTAGAAATTGTGGTCATTCCCTTTTTCTTTAAATTCTCTCAGCCCCTGACACTACTGTCTCCTGTTTTTTCTTCTCTTTCTATGCTTCTTAATCTGCTCTATTTTTGTATTCAATACTTGTTTAACGACACCTGAAAATGACAAAAGTGATCGGAAAGTCAATTTATCATCCCTTTTATTCATCACTCCATTCAACCAATTGGTAATTGACTCCTGAGCTAACAAATTGTTGAATTCTTTGTTTGATTTGTGTTCTGTTGTTTAGCTTGACTCTCCCTGTCTTATATTAATTCTTCATGACTTACATCTTGGCTACTATGAGAGCCTCCTTTCTTGCCTATTCTATTTTTGTCTTCCTCCATTTTATTCTTCATGTACCCACCAGACATGTATTTCTAAAATGCAAATGTGATTGCAAAACTACTCTTTCTTACTTTTCAGGGACCTTAGGATAATGACCAAATTTCTTTAAATATAATGAAAAAAAAAATAAAGGCCTGTATGATTTGACACCTAACTGCCTCTCAATACTTTAAATTCTAATCCATGCTCCCACTTCTCCAACCATTTCAAATTACTTAAACTTCCCTTTAAAAAATCCATAATTTATTTATCCCTAAAAGTAACCTGTTTTTTTACCTACTTGGCTAACCCCTACTCACTTATCTACTTGGCTAACCCCTACTCACTTCAATAATAAGTTCTATGGTTATTATTAACACATTTCTTCATTCAGTTAAAATTGATTGACCACCTTTGACAGGTCAAGTATCGTTATCTCTTTACTTCATAAAGCCTTCCTTTTCCAATTGCTCTTTATTCCTTGACTTCCCATTGTTTCTGGGAATAGAACTGGATATTCACTGCTATCCATTAAAATATGGATTTGAGTCCTTTCCTCTGTGATTAAAATCCTGTTCACATAAACATCATTGTAATGAACTGTATCATAACTTGTGGTTTTCTGGTCTGTCTCTTATAGTGTGAGCTTGTTGATGGCAGAAATTGTGTCTTTGTATTGTGTGTATGTGCACGCGCATGCACACCTATGTGCACGCCCATGTGACATGAGCCCATTGGCTAATATGATTTCTACTAGTTTACTATTTTTAATACATTTTTCTGAATGGTGATGATTTAGTCAAAAGATCTAATGGAATGAATTGTTTAATCTCTCTGAGCCCTATATGTAAGACATAAATCAGAATAAAAGGAGAGAGCAATTGCTTTCAGCATTACATGAGCTTTTTGGGAATTTCGATGAGACACTCTAGGAGAAAATATCTTATAAATAGCAGAGTGTTATTGTTTTAGTTTATTTTTAGTTGCAAGAAGTAGGGATATTCAGGTAACTTCAAAGAAGGGGGTTATGGAAAGGGCACAAACTGTAGTTCTGTAAGCTAAGTGTTTTCATTAAGTTGGTCTCTGTACAATTTTTCTCTCTGCCTTTCACACTGTTTCTAGTGCTATCACTGCCAGTCACATCCTAACTTTTCTTTGTACTTCTGTTTACCTCCACCACTGGGATTCCAGCTCTCTATCTGGTGGGCCAGTGAACAGGGAGGGGTTTCACAATACAGCTCTGCCATCAGTATGGTTATTTTGGGCTCTCTTCTCAGTATCTCTCTTTTGACGCTCCTGATCTTTCATAGTATCTATAGTTTACTTTCCAATCTGTTCAATTTTCTTCTCATTCCAATTCTTGTTTATTTGTTTACTTTATAGCTAATGTTAGTGAATAAGTTTTATTTTCTAAATAGCTTTGTTTTCTGCATGACCTTTTCATAGCCTTATGTTTTCTTTTTTACATATCTCTTTAATTTCAATCATGAAAACTGATGAATTCCCTCCATAGTTTTACTTTTACATTCTAAAGGATTGGCTATGATTTGGACTAAATTTCTTGATGCAAAGTGATGCAAAGTCACCCCATAGATCTTTTGGCCAGTGTGTAAATAAGGTACTAAGTTCAGGGTCTATATGTTGGAATATAGTGTTGGGTCAAATGTAGTCAACATGGCCTTTTGTGTCAGGACATTGGCCTGATTGACAACATGGTTGACACATTTAGTATAATTACATGAGCCTAGATATTTTTTATGGAATAATGATGGTAGAATAGATATACATATTTTTTGTTGAAAAAAATACCCTGGCAAGAGTATAATTAATTGAGTACTCTTGTACATGATCGGTCAAAGTGAAATATATCTCAGCTTGTCTAGAAATCATGCTTACCATATGTTTCAGGAGTCTTTCTGGAGTTTATATTTTTAATTCCAGAACTCTTTCATAAGGAATATAAGCAGAGATGTTTGGAAATCTTTATGCAGGAAGACATTTGTTGTTGTGTGGCTTACAATAATGAAAAATTAAGATAATCATGACTTCAAACAGTTGGAAACCATTAACAAAGATTTTCTCTGTCTTGTCCACTGCTCTATTTTTAGTGCTTAGACAGTGCCCAGACAACATAGGAGACACTCAATAAATACTTGTTAAATGGATGTATATTGAACCTTTATATAAACAGCCGAACCATCACTAAATATAATGAAAACTATAGAGTACTTATTAACATGTGGAAAAGCAGCCTTATATTATCAGGTAATTAAGGAGGATCTCTTCTTTTTCTCTCTCACAGACGAGAGAACAGAAATCTAAGTATCTTTATTTTGAGGTGAGGGATTACAGTGCTTCCTTCTCCTATTTCTTTTTAAAAAATCTTCAAATTCATATTATTATTTATAAACCAAACTGTGTATTCTTTTCTTATACTTTCCCCCTAATTTTTATTCTTAGGGAAAGAGAGAAAGAAAGGAAAGTAAACTACTGGTATAATATTGAGTTTCTACTGAGTGTGCCAGGTACAATTTTAGGGCTTCACACAATTTTCCTAGAATCCTCCCATATTTTTAATAGAGTAAGCAAGAAACATCTCATGCAGTTGTTACTTGCCACTAAATCACTCAGTTAATTTACACAGCAGGGATCTTGATACAATTTATTTCTAATTTCAGAGCATGTTTCCTTAACCACTAATCTAAACTGACTCTCTGATTAACCTCCCTTGATTAAACCATCCCTCCCTTGATTTTTCCCTTCACTGAAAACTACATATTAATTTTGACCTTAATATGAATTATTTGGCCATATTTTAATTGCTTTGCATGGCAGGTTTGTGTTCTTAACTAAATAAAGAGGTGTGTAAGACAAGGTAGTATTTTATGCTACTTTCATATTTTCCTAGCACCTAGCACACCTGTAAGTATAGTAAATTTGATATTTATCATTATTATTATATTCAATGAATCTCTAAGAAACAAGAAAAATTAAAACTGTTATGAATATAAATATTTTTTGTCTTGTATAGGCCCACTATTGCCAATGTTTCTATTAACTGCAAGTATAATATCCTAAGGGTTTTAAATTTTATTCCTGTCATTTCATATTCATTGAAGGCCTAGAATGTTCAGTTCTTCATATTATATAAAAATGTGAAATCTGCATTGCTGAGCCTGCTTTCCAGGGTTTGCCATAATCAGAACCCAGTTATTCTAATCCTACTTTCTATTTGTCCTGCTTTTCTACTTCTCACACATTCAGCTCAAGTCCAGATGAACTCCTCACTATTTCCTGAATGCTCTAAGCCCTCTCCCTTCATGTTTGTGCTCTTCCTTTGTCTTGCTTGTGCTCTTCCTTTGTCTTGGACCACTCTTGTAAATAATCTCCAAATGTTCAAATACTGCCTATCTTTCAAGGCCTGTGACTTATTCAGTCTCTTTCTTGAAGCTTTCTCTGATAACCTTGACTTATAGTAACCTTTCCCTTTTTTGAATTCTATTGTTCTCTACTATTTTATTTGACCCTTATAATTTTTATAATAAACACATAAAGTGAAATATACCTTCTTAAATTTTTAAGTGTACAGTACTGTTTGCTATATGTACATTGTTGTATAGTAGATCTTGAGAGAGCTTTGTCAACTGGCATGACTCCAACTCTATAACAATTGATTAGCAACTCTCCATTTTCTTCTCCCCTAGTCCCTAGAAATCATCATTCTATTCTCTGCTTCCATGAATTAGACTATTTTAGATATCTCATATAAATAGAATCATGTAGTATTTGTCCTTCTATAACTGTCTAATTTCACTTACTGTAATGTCCTCGAGACTAATCCATGTTATTGCATATGACAGGATCTCTTTCTTTATTTAAAGCTGAATAAAATTCCTGTGTGTGTGTGTGAGCGTGTGCATGTGTAATCACATTTTTCTTTATCCATTGATTTGTTGACAGACGTTTAGGTTGCTACCTCTTGGCTATTGTGATTAATGCTTAAATAAACATGGGGGTACAAATATCTCTTAGAGATCCTAATATCAGTTATTTTGGATACATTCACAGCAGTGGGATTGCTGAGTTATTTGAAGAACCTCCATACTGTTTTCCACAGTGGCTGCATCACTTTACATTCCCACTAACATGGTTCTGTTTTTTTCACATCCTCACCAACACTTGGTATTTTCCAGTTTTTGTTTGTTTTGCAAATGTGTATACTATCCTAACAGGTGTGAGGTAATATCTCATTGTGTTTCAATTTGTGATTCCCTAATAATTAGTGATGTTGAGCATCTTTTCATACATGTTGGCTATTTATACATCTTCCTTCTTTGGAGAAATGTCTGCTCAGATCCTTTACCCATTTATTAATAGGATTGTTTTTTGCTATTGAGTTGTATGAGTTACTTATATATTTTGAATATTAACCATTTTTGAGATCATGGTTTGCAAATATTTTTTTCTATTCTGTAGATTGTCTTTTACTCTGTTGATTGTTTCCATTGCTGTGCAGCAGTTTATTAGTTTGATCCAATTCTGTTTGCCATTTTTTTTTTCTTTTGTTGCCTGTGCTTTTGGTGTCATAGCCAGAAATCATTGCCAAGACTAGTGTATGAACTTTTCCCCCTATGTTTTCTTCTAGGAATTTTATGGGTTAAGGTCTTATGTTTGTCTTTAATTTGAATTGATTTTTGTATGTGATATATGATAAGTGTCCAATATCATTCCCTTGCATTGGGTTATCCAATTTTCCAAGCATCATTTGTTGAAGAGAATATCTTTTCCCTATTGTATCGTCTTGGCAACCTTTTAAAAGATCATTTGACTATATATGTATGGGGATATTTCTGGATTCTCTATTCTGTTCCATTGGTTTATATATTTATCTTTATGCCAGTATAGACCTTAGAATTTTTAACTTTGTATTAAAATTAGCCAATAAGAGGCTTAGGCATGCCTGATATTTCCTCACTAGATGTGGAAGGCTGCCACATTAGAATTCATTATTGATCTTTCTTAGCAATTTTTGCAATTGTTAGTGCACAATAGATTTTTGAATGAACAAATTTATTGATATTTTCTTAATTATGTTATGGGTTAAAAAAAGACGGGTTAAAAAATAGTTTAAAAAAGATGGGTTAAAAAAATCACAAAAGTAGCATTGTTTTCTCTTGTTCAGCTTTTTCCTTTACAAATACACTAAATTGGGTTATTTTCTGTTTTCTTTTTTTTAATATGAACACTTTTGATAAACAAATACTTTTTATTAATTCAAATGACATACCAACTACTAAAAATTTTGGAAATATTTAGAAAAAAAATTATGATAATTTTATTATATATTTGCATTATGAAACAATATAATTAAAAAGAAAAAGACTTTAAAAGAGAAATTTAAATACTGAATTTATTACAGTTGGCATCTAGAAGATAGGCTGAATAATTTAACAGCATGCTTTCTAAAGGGGGTGAATTAAAAAAAAGGAAGAGAATGAGAAAGGAAGGTAAAGAAAAATATGTAACAACAATGTTTATTTTGCAATACAGCAGTACTTTGTTTCATATGTGTTTTGTTGGCAATAATATGTATATGTATTATACATATATACATATGACATACATATATATTATTTATGTTTTCGTATGAACTGACAAAAGATAAAATGAAGCATAATTTTAAGAGTTTATTTGAACTAAAAAACAGTTTGAATTGGTCAACACCAAACCAGAAGTGGTTAGGAGTGTTTCACCAACAGGAACTTTGAGAGACTTTTATAGAGAAAAGGCAGAAACAAAGTAAGGAAATTATTGTTTGACTATAGCTTAAAGCCCAGTGGGTTGTTTGTGATTAGTTGTCCTTAGATTTCAACTTTATAACTTTGAAACATTCATAGGCTTAGATTTTGGTTTGCTTACATAGGCTGCCATGACATAAGAGCCACCTATGTAATGGCCTCCTTGTTTAATTAACTTAATAATACAAATGTAATTTATATATATTTATTTAAATATAATTACATGTAATGTATTTATATAAATTTAATTTACACATTCTATATTTGTATAAGTATTAATATATAATGCACGTTATGTATAATTTTTTTACTAACAGACTAATTTATTAATGGTTATTGTAATAATGAACACAGCACATAATTTCCTAATTTGAGACATTTTTGGATTTTAATTTTTGCCTTTCACCCTTTAGACTAATTTCCATCTGAAGTTTCATATAGTGACCTGAGCTAGTAAGTTTAATCTTATAAGTAACATTTAGGAAATATATTAAACATGTTAAATATACATAATATTATAGGTCAAGAATTTGTGAATTCATTTCATTGATCTCCAAATTGAACTAAATTAACTTTAAAATCACTATTCCATATCCAGAATCATGGAAATATACCTCTGTCATGGAGAAAATGTATCCTTATTTTTTCTATGCTTTATAGTGACATTTTGCAGAGTTCTTAAACTAGGACATAGAAAATAAACTGAAGGCACTGAATTTCTTTTTCTGAAAGAGAAGAGTGTTTTAGATTCAACTTTGGAATGAAAACAAATTTTCCATTTTAAAGTATTTTAACCTTACTTAAATTCTTCTTTGTCATACTTATCATTTATGTTTTATCACATATAATTTCACTTGAATTAACTTTTGGGGAGTTCTAATTTCATGGAATACAGGGAAAGTTTAACATAGTGGGTGAAGAAGTCTTCAAAAAGGACAACAGTTTGGGATTTCAGGGATAATTCATTCTTGTCCTTCACCATTACTTTGCTCCTGCTGCCAACATCACATCGGTATCTTTCAGTTTAAATTCTTGAGAGACAGCAGAGAGAAGATAACTGGACCAGTTTAGATCAGATATTCTCCCTCTTCCAATCTTCAATGAACAGGGAAGCTTAGTCCCATCCATAAGCCAGGTAAAAATGAAGGCCATTTTCAGTAATTTTATAAAATGATCTTCTTTGCTGGCATGTGGTATTCTTCAGAGTAGGGGCACATTTTATCTGTTTTTATATTCCTAGTGCTTACCAAACTGTTTAGTGTGTAGCAATTGAGATGTGAATATGTAATGAATAAATATAGCTGAAAGATAGTAAATGCCCATTGCTCAGTAACCTGACATTGAACTACATACATATGTATTCCATATAGCCGAGCATACTATGTGAATAACATACCTTTTTTAAAATGTGAGAGTGAAAATACTTAGGATGCATTAATTCTATAGTTACCTTCATAATTATAATCTCCATAGTTCATGTTGATATGATACTGGGTCTACTGGCAGGTATTTTTTATTTTGGCATAGAATTTAAAAGGGATTTGATCTTTATCCCATCTAATTCTTATTCATAGCAGGATTGTTATGTTGTTTTTTTACCCCTTAGTAAGAAACTATTGATTTTTTTCTGTTCCCTCATACGCAGCAATTCTCAAATCAAATAAGTAGGATTTATTTCTAGATTAAGAAATAGATATCTTAATTCCAGTAGAAATATTAAAGCATTCATATTTTAGTATTCAGTAGGTATGATTAGCTAAAGCCACATGTTTTTGTTAAAAATTCTTAGCTTTATTTTTAGAGCTACATATATGTGTGTGTACATGTCCTATATGCATATGCATATATGTATATGTTAAGATATGTATTTATAATATATATGATATATGTGCACATATTTGAGACAACATAGAGGACATTATACTAAGTGAAATAACTCAGATACAGAAAGGCAAATATTGTATAATCTCACATATAGAACCTAAAAAGAAAAAAAGGAAACCTAAAAAAAACTTATGATAGAGTGAAATGGTGGTTACCAGAGACTGAAGTATGTAGGAAAAGGGGAGATTAAAAAAAAAAGTAAAGGAAAGAAGAATGGTGCTCGACAGGAGCTGGGGGAAGGAGATAATGGAGAATGATTCTTTAATGGGAACAAAGTTTTAATTTTGTAAGAGGAAAAGAGTTCTAGAGATAAATGTTGGCGATGGTTATAATATGAATACACATAATACAAGTAAATTGTACACTTTAAAATGATTAAGATAGTAGATTTTATGAGTATTTTACCACAATAAAAAAATGGAAAAAAATGAGGTGACTGAGGAGGACTCTGGATGTCCCTTCCCTAATGTCTCTGAATTGTTTTTATCAATGCCCCCGCAGCTGTCACTGTTGGTTTTCATTCAGATCCTAGCTGTTGTTAGGTGATGATTGATGATTATTGATAATAATTATAATTATGATGATGATAATGATAACAATGATGGAAATACAACCAATAATTTTAATAAGTAGGAGAGAAAAGGAAAAGGAGTGAAAAGTAAAGGAAGAAGAGAATAAAGAAGAGCAAGGAAAGGAGAATTACTGTGTTCCAGTAGCTGTGCAATTTGCTTTGTTCTTTTTTCAACAAATATTTATGGCATAAAAAATAAGAATGAGAGTCAAAAGTCTGTATGTCAAACTTAGTAATATTAATGGTTTAGAATAGATTTTTTTTTTAGATCTGACTGTTTCAGTGTTTGATGTATATTAGCGCATTTTGAGTTTTCTGAACAATTTGTAAACTTACCGTTTCTTAATTTTTCTTTCACTAAAGTCTTTGCAATCTAGTTTTAAATATAAAAGAAGCCAAGGACCAACTTTATTGATTCTTTATCCTAAGTGTGTATCAACCAGCCTGATATCTATTATACTTTTAAATATTTATTGAATTGAATGAATAAAGTATTATTATATTAAAATGACCTATTATGGGAATATAATAGAGCAGATGAAATGATAATATTAATTGACAGAAAGCAATTTCTAATTAATTGAAATGATAAGGGACAAGAAGTAATTATATGAAGTTTAGATTTAAACCAATAATGTATACAGTCAAAGGTAGGACTGCTTCTTAAAATGAAAGTTTGCTTTTGGGGTCTTCAGGTAATGTGAACTGATGAAGTCAGTAAATAACTTTTTTCAGATTAAGGTCTTGAAAATCACTCTTTGTCTTTTTGTATCTAATTAGTATGAAACTTTATACCCCTAAAACCCTGTCATGGCATGAGTCAACTATTCTCTTAAAAACAGTCTTTGACTTATATACCTACCTAATATTAAAAGTATAGCTAGACATAATTTATATATTTTTTAATGTAATCCCTCAGTAACTTCTCATATCACTATATTTTGAAAGCAAACACGTAATCTTTACAGTGTAGTAGCCAGTGTTCTAAGCTCTTAATGCATATTAACTCTTTTCATTTCCATAAGAACTCTTTGGGGTAGGTACTACCATCACCCTCATTCAACAGAAGAGGAATCTGAAGTACCCAGGAGAAGTGAAGTCAATCTGCTAGTTAGCAGCAGAGCCAGGATTTGGACCCAGTTAGTCTGGCTCCAGAGTCTGGGCTCTTACTTACTAGTTTTGCTGCATCTGGGTCACACTACAGCTGCATTTCCAGAGATCATTCTTCAGAATATTGTATCATGAGACACTGTGATTAAAACCGCCACATCCAAACTGGTTTGGCAAATATTTAAGACCATATAAATTTTGTATTAATTACTTATTACTGCTATAACAGATTGCCTTCAATATAGTAGATTAAAACATACACATTTATTTTCTTACAGTTCTCCTGAACAGAAGTTTTAAAATCAAGGTGTGGGCAGGGCTGCATTCCTTCTGGAGGCTGTAGGGCTAATCTGTTTCCTTACCTTTTGCAGCTTTTAGGGGACTCCAGTATTGCTTGGCTTCTTGCCAGTAGTTTAACGTCTTGACCCACTCAGAAAATTCAGTATAAACTTCTTATCTCCGGTTACGTAACTTAATCATATATGCCAAGTCCCTTTTGCCATAGAAAGTCGTGTATTAACAGGTTCTAGAGATTAGAACACAGAATCACTGGGGTTAATTATTCTGTTTACTACATACATTTTGTATCGAAAACTATGAATTCTTCAGTAATAAAACTTCCAATTTTAAAATTCATATGCAAGATACATCCTTTATAGTACTATAAAAAGAAAAACTACTGCTAATTAAATTGGTATATTTTTCAACTAATTTCATATGTATTAAAAATTTCTTTTAGATTAGAGATATTTTATCTATATGAATAAATCATATATAAATTAAAATATAAGTGAGATAAGTGACTTAAAGTATTTGTAACACTTTACATTTAGAATCTCTTCTAAATTACATCTGATTCATGGTTGTTGATGATTATGCTTTCTAACAACGCTGTCCTCTGTGCAATCTGAAGTAATGGTAATGTAGTAATGAAAAAAAATCTAAACTAAGATAAAACAAATTACTACCTCCCCCCAAAAAACTCAGTAAAAGAACAAAAGCCTGCACTCTTAAGTTGACTTTGATATTTTGTAGAGCTAGTATTTTGAGAAAGTTGTTAAATACCTCTGATTTACCATTTGCCTCATCCAGCCTCACAATGGTTTGGTTTACAAGGTTAAAAGGTTGCTTTACTATAGATTATGACATTTGTGTTCAAGATATTGACACTAATTTTGCAAATTTTGCTAGTGATTCTAATGTAAACATGCAACAACATAATTTTCCATATGACTGATAGCAATTGTAAAAATTTAGAGATTTTAAAATTTGGAAAAAGTGTTGTAAAATGACAAAATATGACAGTTGGATTTCACTAAGAAGTTGGTAAAATAGTCATTTTGAATAGTGGGAAAGCAAAAGTATATACATATATTGGATCACTAAGTTGTACATTTGAAACTAATGCAATGTTATATGTTAATTATATCCGAAAAAAAGTGTTTGGAGATGTCCAACGATGCAAAGTGGAGAGGTCAGAGTACTGTGTTACTTGTCCTGGAAATGGTGGGCTGATGATCGTCTATAAAGGATCTTGTAAGAATGGCCCCATATTGGATGGGAAATGGGCCAAGTGACCTCTAATGCCATATGTCTCTCTACTAGCAAGTCTATGAGGTTGAGCTATCTCCAAGGCTGTTATGGAGAAAGTGACCTGAAAGGGCTATTAATTACTCTTCAGCACTGCAGTCAGTAAATTGTTTTGGTAGAGAGCTCAGACCCTGGAGCTAAAACATTTTCTTTTGAGTTCTCTCTTTTCTGTTATACTTACTCATTGTGTGCATCTTTTTCATTCCTTTTATGTGGGCGCCAGGCCTGACTGGCCCAAGGTCTGGCTGCTCCAGCTCTGGCTGTGATTCATGCCCATGGCTAGGAATAGGACCCAAGATTTAGGAAGTACGTAAACATAATTCAGCTTATCGTATCACACATGTGTGGCCGAATGCCACTTTTGTACTCTGCTATGTGAGGAGCCATGCAGTCTCCTGATGAGCAGAAGGGGAGCACAGAAAAGGGGAGAAGAAGAATTGTGTGCAAGACTGAGCACCCCGTGTAATAGACTGAATTCCCCAGTAGAACTGCACTTCCCAACAGAAGTGCGCTCTGCACAATAAAGTTGGTGCCTGCTGTTTCATCCTCATGTCTGGCTCTTGCACGTTCTTCCAACTGGACATCTCGCCATCAAACCTTCCTTCCTTGATCTCCAATACCCAATGACGTGCTCAGTTCACCCCTGACATTGTAAAATGGGAAATAATAAGATTTATCTTACATAAGTGTTGTGATGGTTAAATGTCATAATTCATGTTTAGCACATAGACTGGAGCCTAGTAGGTAGAAAGTATTTAATAAATGTCAGCAAGCATCCTCCTCCTCATCAACACTGCCACTTAATAAAATTTAGTGTTTGTGTGAACACCCAACACTAAAGTGAAAGGGCGTTTGTAACAGAACAACAGAGTTGGTTGGTAATAAAGAGCATCTGGTATTGTCTTCCTCCTACAAATATGAAATTTCATCTTAAAATAGCTGGTGATAAGATATTTCCAACTCTATCTTCCTGTAAATGTGGCACTTGTAATTAAATTGTTTAGAAGGTCTCTTTTTGTGCTTTTCTCTCTGTAATGCTGATTTAATTATCTTCGCCATAGTGTCCTATTGGCAGGATTCTCATGTGCTCTTGTAAGTGGAAGGTTATATGCTAATGGATGTTCATTGCATATTGGGAACATGGGGATATTTATTTCTGGTAGCAGACCTTGTTACTCAGGTTGTTGGTCTCTGCCTATACTCAATTGTCACACATCTTACCTGATCACATAAAGGCCGAGTTGAATATATGCAATCTCTCATTTGTGCCACTGCAGGGGGTTTATGTGCTTGATTTCATTTCATATTCTAGCAAGTACCTTTTACTTCCTGAGAGTCTCCTGAATTCCTCTCATGGTTGAGTGAACTTTTGCTATCCTCAGACTTAACATTTGTGGTTTTGACGAGACCTAGGAAACCTGGAAAGTTCATGACTTGCAGTACTTGTAATTATGTGAAACTCATGATGAAAACAGTGTGTCCTTGGGGCCAGGATGAGAGGGAAAAACATGAGGCTCTGAGGGAGCCTCATAGACCACTCTGTCTCCATATCATCGTGGCTCTTGTTCTCAACTTGTTATCAGGTATGCAGAAACTCTCATTAGAAGTCTGAAGGAGTTATTTAAACGCATCACTTCAGCAGATTTATGTGAGAAATTATATGCTATAGTGACATTTACACGTGGGAATTTGCAAAGGTCTTTTTGACATATCTTTGTGAGTGGTACAGGTCTATGGAATATGTTCGATTAAACAGACTACAGTTTAGCCTTCCCTATTGGGGATGATCCCAAAGGATACTGGTTTTATAATAAAGTTCTGGTAAATGGATGGTTGGCACACTTGGTTAGGATTCTTGTCCTGCCTAGGCACTAAGATGGAGATCAAATTGTCAGTTCAATTCACTGTATTCAGGTGTTCTCTTTTAAAGTCTTAAAGGAGTTTTTCAACTTGAAATGTTGCAAACTAAGGCATTAAGAAGAAACAGAGCTGTTAATGAGCCAGAGACAGTTTGAATTATATTTGTATAAGAAGGAGACACAAAGTATAGAAGATAACTTTAATGTGCAGCTACTTTTTGTCAGACATTGTGCTTAATATTGGCACATTTTATTTCACTAAATTCTTAAGGCCTTTTGAAGAAAAGTCAGTATGAATTGGGGGGAAGTTTGAAGAGTAGATGTGCATAATTAATTAAGCAAGACAATTTAACTTGTAATTTATTGAGATCTCATTTATAATCCCTAGAATAAATTACTGATATATCTAATGTTCTATTCAGTCTATTTCTACCCCAAAGTTTATACCAGAGCCCTGAACCTCAACGTTTGAATGTGATAAAAAGTTTTATATACAATGCTGGATTAAATTAATTTTAAAAATCATTCTCTTTCCCCACTTCCATGCATATAGTGTGTTCCTCTACCTTGATTCTGGGTGCAGCTACGTAATTTGTTTGGCTCGGGGTATTGCAGAGTTGACACAAACAAGGTGCCTGAACACGGTTAGACAGACTCTCTTGAGTCTTCCTTTCCCCACTCTTGCCTTTCAGCTCATATTTAGCACAGTAACCTGGATGTAAAAAATGATGTGTTAAACAAATAGTTTCTCTATCTCTTAAACTATTTGTTTAGTACATCCTTTTTAAAAAAGAAAACATTCATTATGGACTGAGTTATATTGAAGCGCTATTGGAGAAAGGACATTTAGAGAGGAAATTAAGTTGAATGAAGTTGTAAGGATGAGGCCCTTATCCTGATGCCCTTATAAGAAGAAGAGATGCCAGTGATTTCTCTACACACACAGACACAGATGAGACAATATTAGGACACAGCAAGAAGTCGGTCATCTATGAGCCAGGAAGAGATGTCTCACCAGAAACCAGCCTTAATGACACCTGATATTAGACTTTTAGTCTCTGGAACTGTCAGAAAATAAATTTCTGTTGTTTAATCCACCCTACCTATGATATTTTGTTATGGCAGATAGAGCAGACTAATATACCCTCCTATGAATTTCTACCTGCTAGAAAATTTGGCCTGAAGAGTATCCTCAAGCTTGGATGAGTTGGTAGCAGCATATCCTTGATGGTGAAGTAAATTATCTGGATTTTGACATATGGTTGAGGAAGAGTAAAGGGACGAGTGATTGGAAAGGTGAAAAAAATTATTTCAAAATTCTTTTCTAAGAGAAGCCAGGTTTTTAAAAAAATTATTATTATGGCCAAAGAATAGGTACCAGATCCATATGCTTCCAAAATCTTGCACTTTATACTTAAAATATGCCAACATTTATTTGGCATCTACCTTATAACAATCATGGGTTACTGTGCTAAATATAAATTAAAGGGCAAGAGTAGGGAAAGGAAGAATAAAAAGTTGCATAATTCACTAAATACAATGTATATATTGAATGATTCTCTTTTAGTTCACTCTTCCTAAGTAAGAAATATGTTTAATTCTTTAACTATTTAGAGGTAAGAGAGAAAATTTCAGTCTTAGTCTGGGTCCTGTCTTTTGGAATGCCATTTCTTTAGTTTCACTTTTCTTTCCTTAGGGTGACATTTGGATCAAACATCCCTAGAAGCATTCTGATCCCTTAGATGCCTCAGGCTCTTTCATCGTATTCCTAAATCCAGTATAGGAACTATTTCTGTTAATATCTAAAATTTCCTTGTACTGCTTAAATATTTTCATTCATCTATTTCTATCTTTTACCACTGCACTACAGTGCTGAGCAGGAGATACTTTTATCCATCTACAACTGCTGTTGTTCACGTGTGGAAAATTGCATTAATTCTTCTCAAGCTTTGTTTTCCTGTAACATTCACTGCTGGGCTGAACTGTATTTTTCCCTTTGCTGCTCTTTTTACCTCCTTTCTAATCTGTAAGTTCTCTTTTGTCAAATGAACCTTAAGGAAATATTTCAGGGCTCCTTTTTTATTTTCGGAGAGGTCCCTTGTCTGTGGAATGACAGATTTTCACCATTGCTATCTTCTTGGCTCTGCTCACTGTACTAGCTGCAGTGTTAGTATTACAATTGCTTTGATCATTGTCCTCTTCCATTCCCCTTCTTTTATTTTTGCATGTTCTTTATTTTCTCCTATAGATTTTTTAATCTTGTTCTGTCCCCTTGGGACAGAATGACTCCCACTCAACACTAGCTCTTTCTCCCATTTTTTCACATGGCTATCAAATGCCTTCCGATCATTTGAGTATCAGCTCACATGTCTCTTCCTCAGATAGGCCTTCCCTGCCCATCCTATCCAACAATTTTCTCCCCAAAGGGAAATCCTTCTCCATCCCTGACTTCTGTAACTCATTAGTATGCTTTATTATCTTCAAAGTGCTTTGTTGCAATGATCCATTTTGGTTTTATTTTGCTTGCCTGTTTAATTTACTCATATGAATGTAAACTTATAAGAATACTAAACTTGCTTGTTTTGTTTACCAGTATAACTCCTAGAGGTAAAATCATTTCTGGCACATTCTGACTAGCCAATAGGTAACTCGTTGAATAAAAGGATGAATAGATGGAATGGTTATCCTTCTATGAAATAACAGAATGAATCCTCTGTGGGTATTTTTATAGTTGCTCATTTCTGATATATCCCCTTTTTTCACATTTATATGCTGAATATATCAAAATTGAGGCTTAGACTGAAACTCGTTATTCTACTAGAAAGTTTCACCACTAAATTCTTAAGTATATATTATATTTATATTGTATGTTAAATGCTTTACATTCCAATAAATCCTGGACCAACTATTTATTTTCTGTATTTTTTTGTATTTTTGTACTATTTTTATAAAAATTAATTAATTAATTTTTTATTATGTTGACATTGGCTAACAAAATCCTGTAAGTTTCAAGTGTATAATTCAACAGTAAGGCATTGGTGTGTTCACCACCCACAGTTAGATTTTTTTCTGTCACCAAATATTATACCCCTTTAATCTCATCTATCTCCCCACTCTCCCCACACCCTCTGGTAACCACTAGTATATTGTCCATGTCCATGAGTCTCTGTTTGTCCTGTTTGTTGCTTTTAAGTTTATATCCCACATATAAGTAATATCATGTGGTGTTCAACTGTTTCTGTCTGGCTTATTTCATTTAACATGATTATCTTGAGGTCCATCCACGGTGTCACAGATAGCAGTATTTCATCTCTTCTTATGGCTGAGTTATATTCCATTGTATATATGTTCCACAGCTTCTTTATCTAATCATGTATCATAGGACACTTCGGTTGCTTCCATGTCCTGGCCACTGTGAATTATGCTGCTATGAATATCAGTGTGAAAGTATCTTTTCAAATATGGGTTTTCAAGTCATTGAAGTAAATACCCAGTAGGGGATTGCTTGATCATATGGTAGATCAATTCTAAGTTATTTGAGGATGCTCCATACTGTTTTCCATAGTAGCTCTACCAATTTGCAGTCCCAGCAGCAGTGTATGAGGCTTCCTTTTTCTCCATGTCCTGTTGATAATGACTATTCTAACAGGTATGAGATGGTATCTCATTGTGCTTTTGATTTGAATTTCTCTACTAGCTAGTGATGTTGAGCATCTTTTCATTAGTTAGTTGACCATTTGTATGTCTTCTTGGGTGAAGAGCTTGTTCAGATCCTCTGCCCGTTTTTTAATTGGATGATTTGTTTTTTGTTGTTATTGAGTTGTATGAGTCCTTTGTATATTTTGGATATTAGGCCTTTATCAGAGGTGTTGCTTACAACACATTTTCCCATTAGGATGGTTCTCTCTTTACCTTGTTGATGGTTTCTTTTACTATGCAGAAGCTTTTCAGTTAATATACTCCCATTCATTCTTTTTGCTTTTACTTCCCTTGCCTTTGAGGTCAAATTCATAAAACCTTCTTTAAGACCAAGGTCCTTGAGTTTAGTTTCTATGATTTCTTCTATGCAACTTATTGTTTCCAGTCTTATATTCAGGTCTTAATCCTTTTTGAGTTAATTTTGGTGTGTGGTGATAGACAACAGTCGAGTTTCATTCTTTTGCAGATGGCTTTCCAGTTTTCCCAGCACCATTTATTAAAGAGATTTTCTTTCTCCAAAGTATGTTTTTGGCCCTTTTGTCAAAAATTATTTGCCCATATAAATAGGAGTTTACTTCTGGACTTTCGATTCTGTTCCAGTGGTCCGTGTGTCTGTTTTTATTACTGTCGCTTTGTAGTATAATTTGAAGTCAGGCAGAGTGATGCCTCCAGCCTCGTTCTTTTTTCTCAAAAGGCAATTCAGGGTCTTTTGTTTTTCCATACAAATCTCATGATTTTTGTTCTATTTCTTTAAAAAATGCTGATGGGATTTTGATGGGATTGCATTAAGTCTGTATAACACTTTAGGTAAAAGTCATTTTAACTATGCTGATTCTTCCAATCAAAGAACACGGAATATCTTTCCATTTCTTTGTATCTTCTTCTATTTCTCTTAATAGGGTCTTGTAGTTTTCATTATATAGGTCCTTCACATGTTTCGTTAAATGTATTCCTGGTATTTTATTCTTTTTGTTGCAATTGCAAAAGGAATTATTTTTTCCACTTCTTTTTCTGACACTTCATTATCAGAGTACAGGAACATTATGGATTTTTGATGTTGGTTTTGTATCCAGAAACTTTACTGTATTTGCTTATTGTTACTAGTAGTGTTCTTGTGGAGTCTTTAGGGTTGTCTATATAGAATCATCATCTACAAATAATGACAGTTTCAATTCACAAGTAGTGACAGTTTGACCTCCAATGTTATATTGAATAACAGTGGCAATTGTGGACAGCCTTGCCTTGTTTCTGATCTTTGAGGAAAGGTTTTTAGTTTTTCACCATTCAGTATAATATTGGCTGAGTGTTTGTCATATGCGGCCTTTATTATGTTAAGGTACCTTCTTTCTATATTGATTTTAATTGTTTTGTTCATAAATGGATCCTGTATCTTGTTGAAAGCTTTTTCTGCAAAAATTGATATGATTCTTATTTTTTCATTTGTTTATGTGTTGTATCACATTAATCCATTTGCATGTGTTGAACCATCCCTGTGCCCCTGAGATGAAGCCACTTGATTGTGGTGTATAATCTTTTTAATATGTTGCTGTATTCGTTCGCTAGTATCTTATTTAGGATTTTTGCATCTGTGTTCATGAGAGATATTGGTCTGTAGTTTTTTTTTGTGTTATCTTTACCAGGTTTTGGTATCAGGTATATTGGCCTCATAAAATGAGTTGGAAGTATTGCCTCCTCTTCGATTTTTTGGAAGAGTTTGAGGAGAATAGGTATTAAATCCTTTGAATGTTTGTAGAATTCACTGGTGAAGCCATCTGGTCCTGGACTTTTACTTTTTGGTAGGTTTTTGATGATTGTTTCAATTTCCATACTGCAGTCTATTTAGATTTTCCAGTTCTTCTTGATTCAGTCTAGGAAGGTTGTATTTTTCTAAGTACTTGTCCATTTCTTCTAGGTTTTAAATTTGGTGTTATATACTTTTTCATAGTATTCTTGTATGATCCTTTGTATTTCTGTGTCTGTTATAATTTCCCCTCTTTCATCCCTGATTTTGTTTATTTGTGTCCTTTCTCTTTTTTCTTTAGTGAGTCTAGCCAGGGGTTTGTCAATTTTATTAACCTTCTCAAGAACCAGCTCTTTGTTGCATTTATTTTTTCTTTTTTTTTCAATTTTATTTATTTCTGCCTAATTTTGATTATTTCTTTCCTTCTGCTGACTTTAGGCTTTGTTTTCTTCCTTTTCTTGTTAAGATGAAGCATTAGGCTGTTTATTTGGGCTCATTCTTGTTTTTGGAGATAGTCTTGTAATGATATGAACTCTCCTCTTATGACCGCTTTTGCATGTCCCAAAAGTTTTGATATGTTATATACTATCATCATTATTTCTATATATCTACTGATCTTCCCTTTTATTTTTTTTTCTGACCCAGTTATTCTT
This sequence comes from Eonycteris spelaea, assembly GCA_003508835.1. Taxonomy (NCBI): domain Eukaryota; kingdom Metazoa; phylum Chordata; class Mammalia; order Chiroptera; family Pteropodidae; genus Eonycteris; species Eonycteris spelaea. Next base: position 4,580,586 of record PUFA01000095.1, read on the forward strand.
CAGTAACATGTTGTTTAATCTATATGTTATTTGTGGTTTTCCCGCTTTCTTTTTACAGTTGATCTCCAGCTTCAAGAAATTATGATCAGGGAATATGGTTGGTATGATCAATCCTCCTATATTAGTTGAGGCTGGTTTTGTGTCCCAGCATGTGGTCAACCTTGCGGATGTTCCATGTGTACTAGAGAAGAACATATAAGCAGCTGTTTTGGGGATGAAAGGCTCTGTAACTATTGATTATGTCCAGTCGGTCTAATTTGCCATTTAAGGATGTTATTTCCTTATCGATTTCTGTTTGGATGATCTGTCCACATCTGACAGTGGGGTATTTAAGTCCCCTACCACGGTAGTGTTTTGATCTGTTTCTCCCTTTAGTTTTGTTAGTAATTACTTTATATATTTCAGGGCTCCCTGATTGGGAGCCTAGATATTGATAAGTGTTACGTCTTCTTGGTTCATGATTCCCTTTATCATTATGAAGTGTCCTTCAGTATCTTTCTTTACCTTTTTTTTTTATTTTGAAGTCTATTTTGTCTGATATTAGTACCTCTACTCCATCTTTTCTCTGAATGCCATTTACCTGGAATATCATTTTCCACCCTTTCACGTTGAGTCAATATTTGTCTTTGGAACTGAGATATGTCTCCTGGAGGCAGCATATGGTTGGGTTTTCTTTTTGTTCCAATCTGCAGCTCTGTGCCTTTTTATTGGTGAGTTCAGTCTATTTACATTTAGGGTAATTATTGTAATATGAGGTTTTCCTTTAGCCATTTTATCTTTTACTTTCTGGAAGCTCAGTGTTTTGTTTTGTTTTCTTGTCCTTGCATTTCTGTCTGTTATTTTAATTTGGTGTGGTTTATTTATTTATTTATTTTTGGTATTTCCTCCTGTTCCTTCTTGTTTTACGTTTGCACCTCTGTTCTGGATCTTTGATATGTGGTCACCATTAGGATATGTAAAGAATAGTTATATACGCATGCACGCGCACACACACACACGGTAGTCCATTTTCTTTGGTGTGTGCCTTATCTCCTTTCTTTTTTGGGGGGCATTTTGATCTTTGTTCCTCCCCTTTTCTATTATTGTTTCAAATTGTTTCCATGTGTGCTAAAAGTTTATTTCTGTCTCACAGTAGCAATTATCTTCTTAATGTTTAAGCTAATAATACCCTGCTCTTAATAAGGGTTGTTACACTCCAGCTGTCTGCTATCTAGTTGTCTTACTCATAGTTTTTTTTTTTTCCTTTTAATTTTGTTTCAGGTTTCTGACTCTTTTTATTATATCAGGTTTCATAGTGGAGAATTTCCTCAACTTTTGTGTCTTTATAAGTCTCTATTTCTCCTTCATATCTAATGGAAAGCTTTGCTGAGTATATTATTCTTCGTTGGTAATTTCTTTCATTTAATAGTTTGAATATTTAGTTCCACTCCTTTCTTGCTTGTAAGGTTTCTGCTAAGAAGTCTGAAGATAGTTAATGAGTTTCCTTTATAAGTCTTCTTTTCCCTGGCTGCCTTGAGAATTCTTTCTTTGTCATTCATTTTTTTAAGTTTATTGGGGTAACATTATGTACAATTATATAATTTCAGGTGTACTTTATAATGTGACATCTGTATGTTCTATTGTGTGTTTACCACCAAAAGTCCAGTTTCTTTGTCATTAATTTTTGGTAATTTTAATATAATGTGTCTTGGAGAAGGTCTTTTGGGTTGAGATAATTGGGTGTTCTTTTAGTTTCTTGGATTCTAAGCTCTAGCTTATTCTTTAGATATGAAAAATTCCTGTCAACTATTTGTCTGAATATGCTCTCTGATCCTTTCTCCCTCTTTTCTCTTATAGTATACCCATTATTCTTATGTTATCTTAATTGATGTTGTCAGCTAGTTCTTTTTTTTTTTTTTTTCCAGAAAGACTTATGATATAGAGGTTTCTCTTTAGCCAGTTGCTTATAAAGTGTTTTACTTTTGATTTCCTATGGGTGGTATCCAAGCCTCTTACATCCCTGCTTTGAGACTTAATATTGGCTTTTTTTCCTTATAAATATTCAATCATGATTACTACCCCCAGTCTCAGTTCCTGTCAATTTTAGGGACAGTTTCAGTAGCCGTTTGCTCAAATTCCCCTGGGCTTCACAGTGCTATATCTGGGAGGATATGGGGTAGAGGGAGGGCAGGTGCTGGGTTGGTGGATAGTGGTTGCTGCTAGTCTCCACGTCTCAGCCTTGGCTTAGCAACCGAGGATGCTAAGCCATAGCTGTTGCCCCTCCGCACTTAGTTCCAGCTTTGCTTTCTTCCCTGGTATCTGGGCTCTGCTCTGTGGTACTTGCTGACCACTCAGGCAGGGCTGTTCTGGGAACTGGCTGTAATTTTTCCCTCCCCCACTCCTGCAAGGAGTTTAGTCTGGGTGAGGCAGCTTCTTTGTTCTCTGCAATCTACCCATCCTTCCCCTTCCCCACACTCCCAGGGTACTGACCTCTGGAGGCTCTCATGTGCAGATCATCACTCAGACATGCTTATGTGCAGGTTGATTGTTATTTGTTGAATTTTAAGTGTTCGGCTCATTGTCATTTCAAGGGGAGAGATCTGGGGACATCTCTCACTCCATTATGCTTCTGATATCACTCCCCTTTGTATACCATTTTATGGCTCCATTTTAAGCCTGCTGTTTTACTTTATCTTCACATAATCTTATGATGTGGATGATAAAAGGTGGTCTCCATTTTTCTGTGAGCGAGATGAAGGCACCTGAGTTAAGTTATTAAGGTCATTAAGAGTCTTCAATGTCTCATCCACGCCATTTCCATTCTTATCATCAAGTATTAGATTTTCATACATAGTTTTATTTAACTTTATATAAATGTACATCATTTCTGTAGCTGCAAACTATTTTTTCTCGAGAGGTCTGTAACATTTAGAATGGTGGAATGGAAAGTATCCTGGACTAGGAATCAGTACTGTGAGGTCTGCCTGTAGTATTTAACGAATTAGTTGGTTCTTTAGGGGAAAACAACTTTGTTCTTTGACCTCCAATTCAACCCATGTATAATCTTCTAGATTATAATTAGCATTTTTGTTCCCAAACATTGTTTAACAGAACCACTGATAGGTGTGCTATTAAAAAAAAAAATCTCAGGTTGCAGAAGCTTACAAAATAGGCAGTCTAAAGTTTCCTCTTTGCATTTTACAGTATGCTTCAGCCCATTAAAGGCTTTGAGAAGTTCTAGAGTTTAAAAAATAAAGTGAAAATAAGAAAAACGTTGCTGAGCTTTATTTAACCAAATGATTCCCAAACTTATATGGTTAGCTGCAGAATCTTTTCTTTCAGAGAAATGCACCCCAGAAATAATACTCTGAACCAATCAAGTTAGAAAACTCTGAGTATCTTTCAGTTCTGAAAGCCTATAAATCTTTTATAGACTATAATTTAATAAGCTAAGTAGCTCTATTTTATACTAAAGATTGATTTGTTAAGAAACATGGGGATTCTCATAAAAAGACTATATGATTTTTGAAACATATTTAACTGTAGTATAAAATAAACCATATTAAATTTCAATGTTTTTTAGATTGTTAGAATAATTTCTTAAAAGTATTGAGAGATGTGCCCTTGGCCTAGCTTTAGTCCACTACATGAATCCTTTTCCCTTGACCCATCTTTTCTCTTTTCACTATTCAAATTTGAGGCAACCTTGGAGCCTTAGTCACTTGGCAGGCTGTAAAATATTGTTGCCCTAGAGCAAGTCACAGGTTTCTATTATGGTTTTTCCCATTCATGACTGAAAAAAAAGAGAAACTTTTAATGTGGGCTTGTGCTAGATGTTTGTACCACTTGAACCATTTGTGGTTCAAATAAACATTTTTCTCCTTATTCCCCTAGCTTTAAGCATTATTCATGAATAAATAACACAAAGGGAGGAAAGGAAGAAAGAAGGAAAGAAGGAAAGAAGAGGGAAGAAAAAAAGAGGAAGGGTGAAATTTATGTCTCAGCAAATAATCGTTCATCAGTAAATGACTTCAAGAGATGAAGCTAAGATTTTACAGATTGTATTGGTATTGCTGGGGTAAATAAAATCTTAGTTCTGACACTTGAATTGTTGCCACTGGTAAAAACAAAATTTTCGGGCTTAGGAAAGCAAATGTAAAAAGTAAAATAATGATTTATTAATTTATTTTTATTATTAATTCTTAACAGCAGTTGGAGTTTTGTTTACCATGATTTCCTTGAACACAAATTCGGTATATACGCAGTTGGCAATGTTGATGTTAATGCTCATGATTTAGCTGATGGATTTGACTAACTTCTACTGTCTGGAAGGAAATTACTGATTGTGCAGTGTTCTGTTTCTTATACATAGTAGGTCACAAGTCAAATACCAAAAATGATAATTCCCTGGAGAGTGTTTCCAAAGAGACATTTCCATGTAGGTAAAGTGGAATGCTAAATAATAAGGCTTTAGACAAACCAGAGCATCCCTAGGAAAGGGAAAGCCTTTGAATTAATAACTAAACTATGGTAAATAGATTTTATGCTTAAAAAATTCTCTTAAGGAGTCTAGTTCTCAATTAACTTTTGATTTCATTAATATTAAGAAACTGTCATTTAAATTTCATTGTGATACATATTTGTGCTTTTGAATCTGCTGCATTTGGATAGGTGACCTGGTGTGTAGATTGGAGGAGAGGGTAAAGGAAACAATTGCAGGATCTAGGCCTTCCTGGCCTTACTCTCTCTCCTGCATACATAATGCATAACTCAGGTGGCTTTGCTTCTCAGCATTAACATTTATGCTAATTCCCTTGATTTAAAGAACACTGAGACTGATGAGTTAATAATACTAATATGGACATGAAAACAAGTACAGCTATAATTTATGGATATGTTTTTATATTTTAGTCAGGATTTTAAGTATTTAGACTTAATGCCTTGCTTAATCTTCACTGCATTTTTATGAGGTAGCTGACAGTGTTATGCACATTTTATTGCTAAAGAAACTGAGGCTGTAGAGAACGAAGGCGTGTCCCAGGCATATGCTATTACTATCCCTAGGAAATATGTTTCTGTTTGCATATTCAGTTAGATAACCCTGTGTTGGTACTCTAATATTTTCCTCACTTAGCTAGCTCTGTGTCTCTTCCAAAGTCCTTTCTGTCATCTTGGAGCAGCACTGCATGGGCATGCAAGGCATTTGAGAATGAGCACAATATGGGTTTAATGAACCATTTAGTTTCTTCCTACTCGAGAATTTACCTAGTCTGTGAAATGGGAGAAAAGATAACAACATTCTTTACAAATTGCAGAAGAAGATCTGGCATCTATAGGCATTTCCTATCAAAATATACAGAGGTTGCCCAATTGATTCAGACACATAAATACAGATGTGAATATTTTAAATCTTTAATTTTTTTCTTTTCTGTTTGTATTAACTATCTCTGTGTGATATAAAGGCTTCCCTCTAAATTTGCACCTAAAACATGATTTTTAGCCCTCTCCTGGCTTCCTTATATTGATATTCCATGACAATGGGTTTTTTCGCAAGATGAATTTCTAGTTCTAGCGTTTCTCGTAATGTTTTTTAAACTTCAGTTTGATCTAGCTTTATTACTTTTACCAAAACATTAACTGCTGTTATGCGTGCTTGTTCCTTTTTTTAAATTGTGAGACTTTTTTTCATTATCTATGAAATTTCATATGAATTCTGGAAAGTTTGGAAATTACATTAAAGAAGCAGGAAGGGAATTTATAAGCTGCACAAAGGTATCCCTGGCTAACTGATTTTTAAAGCTTTTTTCCCCTATTGTGTGCTAGATTACTTAGTTTAAAATATAATAGTGTAAATAATTAAAAGTCATCACATGCTCCACCCACAAGATACCACTCCTTAAAGGTAAAGAACTTTCAACACTTTAGCTATACCTTCTGCACTTACACCCATGTTTCTAAATAAAATGCATACACTGCCATTTCTCGATTTAAACTTTTTTGACCTTATTTATTAATTTTCTGCTATAGTAGAGGAGGATTTGTGTTCAGAGACCCCTGCTTTTAGTTAAACTCATAAACTCTGCTATGCTTATTGTTACCATGCGATTATGTCATATATCATGTATTTTGGTTAAGTGAAACTATAAATATTTACATCATGATAGATAGTATAAATATATTATAACTTAGCAAAATACCAAAGTACCATGTTATAATCATATTTTTTTTCTTTGAAAACTTTTTTATAAGCTAGAATTAAAAATTGCCCCTCTTTGGTTTGTTTTCTTCTCTATCGTACCCATTACTGACCTCCCACAACACTCTGACAACCTAAAAATGCCTCTTACTACTTGCCTAGAAGCAATGATGCGCTACTAGCAATGAGCAACCCAACACAGTCCTGTTTTCTAAATACTATTTTTGAATAAAAAGAATCAGTGTTCCTGGAGAAATGACTCACTCTCAGTTGGGGCAGGGCAAGTGCTACATAACAGGACAGAAAGTGTGAAATACTCTAAAAGTGGAAGAATGGGTCATGTCAAAGGACACAGGAGAAAACCCGAAAGATCTTCTAATGGCCAAAGCTGGAACACTTTGAGTGTACTAGATTATAATCTAAAATAAAAAATAATTATAAATGAGTTTACATGCTGATTTAATAAATGATTAAATAAGTAAATAAATGGAGAAGAGACAACATCTACCTTGTGAAAAATTTCAAATAATATATGTAAATACTCCTCTTCAAGAAATAAAGTTTTAACCCCAGCCTAATTGTGAGAAAAAACATCAGAAAAACCCAGGCTAGTACTCTGAAGACTGTTACAGGAAACAAAGAAAGACTAAGAAACTGTCAAAGACAAGAGACTGGGAAACATTACAGTTTAGTGCAGTGTGGTAGTCTGGATTGGATCCTGGAAAGAAAGAGGATGTTAATGGAAACAGTGATGAAATCTTAATAAAAGTCTGGATTTATTTATTTGCAAAGTCTTAATGTCAAATTCTTTGTTTGGTAGATATACCATGGCACTTCAAGGGTTTAACCATGGGAAACTAGGAATATACAGGAAATATTTGAAATGGTCATTGCAATTTGTCTGTAAATTTAAAATAATCCTAAATACAGAGTTTATTTAAAAAATAAAAAAAAGAAAAGAAAAGAATGCTTTCACTGAAGCTAAACATACTGCTAGTAATCTACCAGCAGCATTGTTACTTTCATTTAAAGATGTTTTTCTGGTGCCCTCATGCCCCTGGTCAATGGAGACTGCTTGTACAGTCGTCAAATGTGGGATTCCCTTCCTCCATCATTGGGCATTCTTTTACCTCTCTCTTAAGACAGAACCGTTACTTCCTGCTTCCCATGTCCCCTTTTATATGTCTGCAGTCACCATTTTTGGAGTACCATTTAATTTGTCTTAGTATAGAACATTAGACGTAAAATTTTGAACATTTGTTGAAAACTGTCCTTAGTCTACCTTACCACTTGACTAATACTTTGGAGGAAATTTTAGAATGGAAAACTGAGAAAATACACACCAACCTTATTCCTATATCCTTGCTTAGAAACTTTATTCTCTCTCCCCTCTGTTTCCTCTTTGTTATTTCTGAAAGCTTTTGGATATTTTTATCTCTAGAGCTCAGAAACCTCACATCGATATGCCTTGGTGGGCAGTTTTTTTCATTAGTTATGGTGATGGACTAATGTACGTCTTTTAGTTCAGAGAATGCTATTTAATTTTTTTTTAAACACATTTCTCTCTATTTTTGTAGCTTTTTTTCGCCCAGGAACTTTTGTTGGTCAGCAGTTGAACTTCTTAACTGTCTAGTTGTTTTACTTAATTTTTTTTTCTTTTAACTACTTTTTGAGGATTTTTCAACTTAGTCTTTTAAAACATCAGTGAAGATTTAACTGTCTTATTTCTATTTCCAAAGGTCTCTCTTTTTCCCCCACTAATTGACCTTTTTTTAAAATAACACAGAGGCATATCTTCTAGAAAATTATATACACATTTTGAAGTTGCCTCCCATTCCTATATTTGTACTTACTTTTTTTGGTTACTTTTTCTATTTGTTTTTTAATTTCTAACATTTGTGTTGAAGGCTTTTTTGTTAGGTAAGCTTTGATTATTTGTTTATATTTAATATTGAATAACTAAAAACTGAAACTGCTGTTTGGGCAAATTTGGCAGTTGGACTTCACTATAGGGTTACAGGCCAGGATCACTAATTCGTCGGGATATCCAAATTTCACTATTTGTCTATTTTTATTTGGGGCTCCAAAAAACATTCTTTAATTATAAGTCCTTGGGAAGTATGACTTGGCTTCCTGTATCCTGTACTCTGTAAGAGAAATCATACATTTGTATATGTAAAAAGTCTCTGTTTTCAGTTTATTAAATTGTGGTCCTGTTCTCAGCTATTAACTGACATATCCATTCTTATGTCAGAATTTAATTTTTTCAGGTCCTCAATATTATACTAAAGTTGAGAGGAGTAGTCTAAGTTAATAGTTAGGGCTGGGAAGGAAAATTAGGTATAATTGCTTTTTTACGCTGATTTTTGAAATCTCCAATTTTTAATCTAATCATGATCCCCGCATTCTGAACTGTCTGGTGCACCAAATTCCTATATCTTTCTGGGATTCTGCTGCATAAATTAGATGTTTCATTTTGGCATTTTCTCCTGCATGGGTTTCAACTTTCTCTTTCTTAGGTTTTAGGTGTCTTCTGTTTTAGTAATTACTTACCTTTTTTTTATCCACCTGGTTTTTATCTTTCAAAAACGTGTTGACATCTTTTGGCTATTGTATATATGCTTCTATTCCTTAATCCCCCTTCTCTTTGTCCTTGAGTTCTCCTTCTCTCCTCCTCCTACTCCCCATCTTTTTTTTCTTCTGTCATTTTCGTGGGCTTACAGGAGAGAACAGAGAGAGTGATACATGCACTGCATCTACGATATCATATTTACCACACATCCTCTTTCAGTTTTTATCTGGAAATCTTCACAAGTTCAGTTCCAATAGAACATGTTGTGCTAATGACAAAGTGTTGACAAATATAATTAACTTGGGGCTTGTTCTTTGTTAGCTGTCTGAATCACAAAACAAAAAGAAACAGTATCAAGCTCGTTATTAATGTAAGCAAATATTTTATTGAAAAATGCCAAAGTTAAGTTTGTCTCTAATTTGAAAGGCAGAGTATTTATATCAAATTACTTGGGTTTTGGAGAAATCTTGACTGTACTAAAAATGAATTTGACTAGGCTACATGTGTGATTTGCACTGACATTTCTGAGATATTCAGATTCTCCAATGTGAAATATAAAATGAGCCTCAGTAGAGGTGTGAGACTAACAAATTTCAGCCAACTAGTTTGTTTGCATAAAGTCTATGGACTAAAAATAATTTTAGATAGCTCTAATGCCAGCTGAATTAAGGTATCATTGTCTTGATTAAACTCTAAAGCATCCTATAATAAGAAATTTCAAATTACCACTTGAATTGCCCCAAGTAGTCTTATGAAAATAGTGTTTTTTGAAGGTAGCCTCTGTGGCATCATATCATGGCATAATACTCAGAAATGACTGTCCATGGAGAATATATACTCAGCAAAAGTGGATAGAGTCCAGAGCAGATAATGGCATTGGTTACTATCGCAGACCCATCAAACTTGCTTCTGTCTTTTTAAACACTGTACCTCAGTACTATTGGATATGTCAGAATGAAAAAGACCTTTTCCATGTCTCTGAAAGGAATTGTTTCTCTTTATTTGTCCTTTCTATTTTTATGTCTGGTGAGAAGTGGCCATGTAGACTTCCCACTGTTTTCCAAGAATCTAAGAGGATACATTATCCTGGGCTGTGTCTTTAAGGCTTTCCACACTTGGAGTTTCTACTATAATTGGAGAGAACAATATAGATGTGATTAAAGAAGACTTCATTCATTTGTAATTTGTTAAAAAAATGATAAATGGAAATTTTCCACTGTCAAAATCGCATGTGAGTTAATGATTTTTCTAACTAAACCAATTTATTTATTCATGTTTTTAGGTTTGCAAATGCAAATTTGGCTTTCTATGATGGAGGCCAGATTGAAGAAAATTTATAATAAGTATTATCAGAAGAATTTTAATGTAATATAATTTCATCTAAAGTAATACTCTTGTGTTATACATTCTAATTAGGGTATTTTAATGAGATTCCATTGTATATCTTTTGGTGGAGTTAGTAGTGTTTTTCATACCAAAAAAAGTTATATTATTTTACTTTGTCTACATCCAGTAGACCTCAGATAACATGTGTCAACAACAAGAATCTTCAGATGACAATATTTAAAGTTAAGAGAAGTTAAATCATATCATAATTAATAGGTTTTTACCTGTGTCAAAAGTAGAATATACATTTTTTTTGAACCTCTTTAACATTAAGCTTGATCCTGACAAAAGTATTTATTTCCATTTCACTTTAGGAAAATTTCATGTAGAAAAAAATGTTTAAAACATATGCTTCTTGGATCTACATTTTAATTTTTTTAAATACCTCTCAGTAAAATTTTCTCTGAAAATTGCTGATTTTATAGCCAAATACATGAAGGATATCAGTCAGTTTTTCTTTATTCATCTTATACTGATACGATTGATTCTGGATTTGGTAGTATTATTTATGTCAATCTGAATTCCTAGTAATTTTTCATCTGCACATTATATTAAAGCCTGGATATCATGGTGACCTCAAACCAGAATATTTAGAAGGAAAAAGTAGTCAAGGAAGTGCAGTCATTACCAATGTCATGTAGTTTGGGGATAAATGCCCTTTATATGGTTCAAAGGAATCTTAGGCCAAAGCCTTTTTAAAAGTGCTATTGTTTATTTTCCTCTGGGGCACAAAATCAATGTGCCCCAAAGTTCTCCATTTCAGAACTGCTACATTAAAATGTCATGACATATGTGTTTAAAATGTAAAATCTATAAAAAAGAAAAAAATCCATTTAATGTTGATTGTATTTTCCTTTTACCCTTTCTTCATGGTACAAAAAGTTGTCCTTTTTCTTTTATTCATGACCAAGTTTATATGTCATTTATTTACAGATGTGTGTGAAGAATGCCCTGCTTTTTACTTGGGCAGGAGTGGGGAGAGTGATCCTTTAGCAGGCAATCTTGTTTCCAGGTTCTGAAAGCTGATTTTTCTTCTTTCACCTCCTGTAACAGACTGTATGGTTTTATGCTTAATCATTTGCTTTTTAGCTATCTAGATGCTGTGGCCATCTGTATATAAGAATATAAAGAATATATATTATATATATAATACACATATTTGTAATTATAAACACACTATATATATATACATATGCAGACATATGTGTGTATGTATATGTATATGTGTGAGTGTGTGTGTGTATACATACATATATCTATCTATCTATCTATCTATCTATATATATATATATATATAAGTTTGGAAGGATGGATGTGAAGGCTTGTGAAAAATAGGTGTTTTTACCCAGATTGTGATTAATTTGAAAGTATCTTGAAAGAAGAATAAAAGTTCATTTTAATTTTTACTTTATAGGTTCCACAATGTATAGAGCATTATAATTTTCTTATTTTGAAAGCAACAATTTAGAATAATGACTATTAACCTGTTTTAAAATGATCAGATTTAGAGGTGTTGATTATTAATCTAAAGATACTAAAATGTGAGCTAATTAAATAGACATAAGGTATCTGAATAGCCATACTGAAACTAGTATTTAATTTCTGTGTCTTTTTCATCTGGTACCAATCAAATGAAAAGAAGTAATTTGAAAAATATTTGACCTTGCCGGTAAATATGCCACCTTGATGGTTCATAGGAAATCTATAGCTACAATGTCTTTTTGTATCTTCTTTCTATATATTTTTTCATTTTGGAAGGCCAAGCTTCTAGTTTAATTTCCTTAAATTTAGCTCATTTAGGACCACATGATAGAAAACTGGGATGTCAGGTCTGAAGGTAGATTTTGGTTAATGAAACTTGCCAGTGTTCCTGGTCATTTTTTAGGTTTTTAAAAGTAGTCGCAGATATTTGGTAGGTTTTTGTTTAAAATGTACACCTGTAGATTTAACTAAAAGGTTTTTAACTTGAAACTTTGGTTTTTAGGCTAAGCTCTCATGACATCACCTTCTAGGGATCCATGGCTAGCTATATTTACAAATACACAACTTGAGTATTCAGAATTAATACTTTGTTGCTAGAGTTACTTTAATGAACTGCCCTGAGTCCAGGGAGGAATTGGATACAGAATAGTTGCAGAACATGTGAACCTAAATTTGGCCTTGGCAGTAGTGTCAGTTGTCAGGGTTATCTCTGTTAGCTGAGCATATATAATTGTCTATGAAGAGGTCATCTGGAATTTCTCTTGTTCTAGCTCAGGGAGGTCAGTCCTATCTTAGTGATTCAGAAGAACTTAGTATACAGCGATACCGTATCACTCATTTACTTATTTGTTCTACAACACAGAGATGTATGTAAAATGTTCCATTTTGTTTTTAGGCCAGTAAGTCCCTTATAATTGTTAAATACCTGTTCAAAGTCCTTAATATAAGAAATAGTGGCTAAAGTTGAAGAGTTTGTTATTAGGGTGTCTAGCAAAATGATCGGTTCTGATGGAGTTAGTGGCAGACAACTAGGGACAGGGAGGAAGGGAAGAAATGAATTTTAAGATGAATTCAGCACAAAAAGCCCAATAGCTATTCCAATATAGGTTAAAATATAGAGAAGATTAAAAAATATTGTAGGTGAGGGTAGTTTTCTCTAAGCACTGAAATACAAAATAGAATGTATAGGAAATGGAAAAGAGGGGCGATCGAAAGGAATAGATATAACCAACCATCGAGGAATGGCATGGCACACAATAAGAGAGGCAAGAAAGCAAAATGAAATAATGTGGCTAGGGGACGCAAAAGAAATAAGAAAAGTTTCTATAAATACATCCAAGAGAAAGAACAAAACAGACAAAAACACCAACACTGTAAAGTAAAAATGTTGAGCAGGCAAAGTCTCAAGAACTGACCACATGCCTATCATATCTTTTATTCTTCTCAGTTGTCAATAAAATCTGGATTTAAAAAAAGAATTTAAAAAGGAAATAGAAGGGCAATTTTGAATATGTATGGAAATGGAGGAAGCTATCAATGACAATAATAGACAAACTGTTTTTGGGGAAAAATAGCAATTGTGAAATAAAATTTTATGATATACTGTGGCCAGTTAAAACCAAATTGCTTCTGAATGTTTTGAAAGAATCACATAGAGTGTTATAATCCCTAAAAACTTCTAGTAGAAAAAATATTTAGGAAGAGAAAGGTAATATAATTTCACCTAAACCCTCTTCCTAGGAACAATTTGAATGAAATCAGGGAACATGTGCATTATTAATTATAATTTTCTTCCCAGAATTTATGATGTACTTGGAAACATCAGCAAAGTATGTTTTGTATCACAATTATACTTTTACTTTGATTTGTTTCGTCCCAAGACTTACTAGGAATTTTTAGTTTTTGGGTGTTGTTGGGAGTAGGGATGTAAAAATTCTATTTTGTAAACTTCTTTTTATGGGGGAAGGGTGATATTTATAAATCCAAAGAGTGTTATTAATGAATGAACACCATGTGATGTACTACAATTAAATATACAGCACGATCTCTAGCAATATGATTCAGCAGTAAATTTGAGCTTAATGAAATTTTCCTTCTTGTACCATGTTGATTCTAAATGTGTTCAGTTACTTTCATGGTTCACATGGGGAAGAGTGCCCAGTGTGTGGAGCCTCACCAACCATTTGAATAAGTTTCACCCATCTCCAAGTAAGTCCTTTTGCCTCACTAGCCTTCCATCAGGTCTACTCTAGAGTTTATTTTTTCCTTTAAAGGTTAGCTTTCTCTTTCTGTGGTTTTATAGTTAAAGCAGTGCAATGTAAGGCAAGCATTCCTAAGGGCCTTACAAATATCTCCTTGTGTGGCATATGCTGTCAGTTTCTTAGCACTAGAGGGGCTAATTGGTAATGATACATTTATAAACTGAATCTGTAGATTTCTCTGCTACCTGGAGATGCTTGTTTCATTACCATCAACAGAAAGAGAGATAAGGCCAACACAGATAGGGTTAATAATTATATCAGAAATAAATGTAGTTGCAACACAGGTAACATCGAACCAGATAATTTAGAAATAGTTTGGATAATTACTAATTAGGTCTACTGACAGCAAGATTGAATTATTCATAGAAACCTGAAAGCAGAGGATAATTCATTCTGAATACCTCTAAAACTAATTGGAAAGTTGTTTATTATGTTTTTCACTAGGTGATGGGCTGATCTTTATTTCATGTTTTATTTTTGGCAATTTTATTTTAGAAATATCTTCAAGTGACAAATAGAAAAAGATTGTTAAGAATGATTTTATTGCCTTAAAAATTAGCTCAACATTCTAAATAAAAACCTATTTTTAGTTGGTTATTAAGATAAAATCTATTGCCTTTCTGAATTCCCTTTTCAAAATATTAGGGTGATTCCTTTGGCAAGTGTTTTCAACATTTTTCCCTTTAATTTATTTTATAATATTGATTTTTATTGTTTAAAGTATTGCTATTAGTCTATTTGATATTTACTATTTATAGTGCTTCTTAGATTAATTTTTTATTTTCTGCAGGTAGAGAGATACTCAAATTAGCTTTTAAGATGATGCCTTATATCCATAAATTATATATTTTTGTTCTATTATTAACCATAGTTTGCTTGAGTAAATCTTCAGGAAAAGAAGCAGTATTAGTGATTCTCAGTTTTCAGATGAACATATATCGATTTAATCATTACACTTTTTTTTTTAATAGTTACTGTGTGGCATTATCACTTTGTGAAGCAATGGGAATACATAGTGTCTCTTTTTATAACTCAAAATCTAGTAGGGCTGCGTAGTAGAGATGGTACTAAGCACTGTTCATCCACAATCTGTGTTCTCTCTCTGCAGTGTGACGGAGTCCCTGGGGGGCAGCTGTATAATGAGGGCTACACTTCCCAGCACCCTCACATTCAGGTATCATTACAGGACTAGACTTTGCTTGTGGGATGTGAACTAATAAGTGATGCTTATTAGTTCCTGTTTAGGATTTGTAAGAAGTGTTAATTCTATTTTCCTCATTTGCTCTCTGAACCTTGATGATGGCAGGGCCATAAAAGGAAGGAGCCTAGCTTCCCAGATCACAACATGGAAGAAAGCCACCTACCTACGAGAAAACTGTACTTGTATTAGAATCTTCCTGACAAGGCAGTCACCCCTATAAGGACCATGATGACAATATGGCCATAAAAAAATGCCCCATCAACCTTCACTTGTTACAAGAAATGACCAGACACAAAAACGCCTCCTCACCTAATACTGAACAATGATTCCTCTTTTGAAATGTCCACAAACCATTCACTTGTCCCTCCAGCCAACCAAAGGCTGCCACATACTTCTGAAGACCAATTAGAGAGTCTCCCTCACTTCCAAAAAGTACCATTTTACCAGAAGGATTGCCAATAAGAAATTCTCTGAGTATTTTTCTTTATACTCTTTAAAACTTTCTTTTCTTTCTGACACTGTTGATCCCCTGATGAAATGAAAGTGACAGCAGATGGGTTCTCTTCCCCATGTTTATGAATAAATAACCTTTGTTCCTTTCATTCTAGACCTAGTTATGCCTTTGACAGCACTTTAATGAGTGAGAAATAAACTTTTATTGCGTTAAAATACTAAAATTTGGAGCTGGGTTCTCTTAGCAACTAAGGCAGTTACCTTACTGATAACTGCATGAAAGGCAAGTGAATCATAATTTTAACATAGGGTTAATTTGACTACAAAGCAGTTGTGATGGGAAGGAGAGGAAGTTGTGAAAACATACTGGAGTCACACCACCTATTGTGTTTGGGGTGTTGGGGCAGGTAGCCATCAGGAGAAGAAACTTGTAGGAAGCAAGATTTCAATTAGGGTGCGAAAGACAAGTAAGAGTTAGCTGGACCAAGAGGAAATAAATAATAGGGGAAAACATTAGAAAGAGTGGAAGCGGCGTGTGTAAAGGCACGGAGATGAATGAAAGCCCTGGGCATATGCTCAACAGCAAAGGGGGTGAAGCATAAGGAAGTACCATAACACGCCTCATATGTTGTGCTGTTTTGACATTTTAAACTGTCACTCTGTTAATCAATATGGCAAATTGATTAGGAGTTCAGGCGTGAGTATAGCCATGCCTGACTGATTGGAAGTCTGTGGCAAGAATCCAGGTGAGAAATAATGGAAGCCTGAGGTATAGCCGTTTCAGCAGGGAGAGAGAAAAATGTCTGTAGTTGGGAGCTACTCAGAGGTTGAATTGAAAAGGTGTAATGCCTGAAGCTGATAAAGGAGTGGATGATGACAGGAGTTAGGAATTACTGAATACAATTGAAGACATGAGGTATACCTGGGAGAGAAGGGGAGGTGTATTGTTTAGTTTCCCTTGTCTTCATGGGAGGCATCACTAACCACCTAAGGCACTAACCACCCAAGAGAGAGGTCTGGGTGGGAGATGTACATTTTAAATTGTCATGGAATACTAGTAACTGAAGTCATAGAAGCATTTAACACCATCTGGAAAGAAGGTCAAGAGAGTCACTAATGAAGAGAACTGAGGTCCAAATCATACAGGGGCTGTTAAATTACAATGGGAAGGATGGGACAAGGAGGAGGGGGATAAAGTACTGAAGAATGGTGTCCCTGGAATTATAGGAGTAGCACGTTTAAAAAGGAAGAGATTATTAATTTGTAGTAAAGTAGGTAAAAACTAAAGAGTTTTAACTGGATACTAAAATAATTTAACAAATATTTGGTGAGTATCTCCTGGCACTGGGCATGGCTCTCTACCTTGGGATACAGACAGGAGCAAGTCAAGTCCTGTTGTCCTGGATGTAACATTCGGGAAGGGAGTCAGACTCAACCGAGTAACTGAACCATCTAACTTTATGGAAGGTTGAGTACCTTGAAGAACAGTAAATCAGGATCAGAGAACAGAGCAAGGGGCACAAGGAACACCTCTGGGAGGAAGTATTTTTGAGTAGAGGCATGAATGCAGTGAAATAAAATAAAGACTCATGGGAGGAGCTGAGAACATAGAACCTTCACCAAGAACAATTTCTTTGAAGGTTGGAAACACCCAATATGCAGCAAATTCAGGACTAAATGGGAAGTAAGGATTGTTTCTAGAGACACTTGCCTGAGAAGGGGAGGAACTAGACAGTAGGAAGAGAGAGACTTAGCAAAGGTTTAACTTAGTTTTCTTTTATAAATAAAATTAGAGAGCCGAATATCTTAAAGTGCTTGGGGAAAATTTGAAGTTGAGAGGGAGGGATTGATGCTGCATAGTTGATGGAAAATGCCAATAATTTTGTTGGTGGCATTTAGGAAGCTGAAGCTCCAGCTACATTTTTTTCCCCCAGAAGAAAAGAAAATAAGGATTAAGTGTTAGAGGACTTGATGAGTCACCCTGGGAAGCAAAAGGATGATTCAGATGTTTTATAGGCTTAATATCAGCATTTCTCTTTAATTACATTGATTCTCTCAGTCTTTCAGACTTTTCTACAGAGGTATTTCTAATTCTGCCTGAATAGCAAAGGTGTTTCTTTGAATTTCTGAGATTACCACATCGGATCCACACAGAGTAGCATGTATTGCCACAGTATGGAACATTCACATTTTTTGGAGAATAAAGTTTTGGTAAAATTTTCAAAATATGAACAAATCGGAAGCCATAAATACTTTCAAATTTGAATATGTAGTGAAATTATAAAGATAAGTATGGTCTTATAAAAAAAAATCTCCTCTTACACATTTATAGACAGTTTTTGAAACTTCAATACCCTGAGGCTTTCTGTTTCTCATCTATTCATCTTAACATTTTTGCCATAATAAAAGTCCCCATTCCATTCAAAATAGCTTCGTCACTTCATGTTTTCTATGGTAGCCATGCTCTTATGATGATGTCCAATTAGAAGTTTCTCTCTACATTTTTATTCTATTTTCCTGTAATCTTCAAAATCCATTTTAAGTTTTCTACTCTACAAGCTTCAGTTAACATTTCGGGCCAACAGTTTTTCTTTCCTTTTAAGACTGTATAATTGTCATGTGTAACAAGTACTTTGGATTTTAATTATATTCTGTCTTATCTCATATAAAATCGTCTTCCCTATAAGATGTCAAGAACCTTAAACACATCCCTTCTCTTCTTTTCTGAATAGCATAACCTATTGCTTTCTTTGCAAACTGTTCCTTTTCCACTTGATGGTCTCTCAATTACATGACCCCAAGTATGAATCTTCAAAGCCAGGAACAGCAGGTCTCATCCTAATGTTGATGGAGGACAGGGCAAATTTCCCTGAGTAGAGGGAGGAGACCAAGCCCAGCACTGAGAGAAGAGGGTTCTTTGATGGAGAGTGAAGAAAGAATTCAACACACACATCAAAGTTGGAGTCTAAAGGAAAGTTTTTGGAAAAGGGGTAACTCCATAGACAAAGTGTGGTCTCTTCTTGTGCTGGCTGGAAAATTACCGTTTGGCTATCACCCATGAGAACATAATGCTCTAACAATAAGCTTTCTCCTTCTGTATCCCCGCTTGCACAACCGACCTGTGGGTTGACAGTAAAAAGAAGAAAAATAGACTTGTGTGTTCAAACAGGATGAAGAATGGGGTTTAGGGCTTAAAAACTTTGTACCTCTACATTTTGGGGCTGCTTAATTTGGGATTGTGTACCCCTGGTAGACCCAGCTGGCTGAATAAAGAGTGTGTTTCCTATAAATCACTGGTTTCTGGTGGTCCGTGTGTCTATCGGGGGCTGGCAACTACAACACTCTCAGAGGCAGAGAGTGAGAGGGACCGTGGGAGACAGTAAGAGAGAGACAGAGTAAGGCACTGAGAAGAACCCTGAGTGTTCAGAGAATTCAATTTATATGTCATTCTTTAGTTCTCATTTCCTTTGATATGGACATACAGTAAAGAAGAGGAAGAATATAGAGCTTGAAAGGGTAAGAATATGCGAGTGAGTGAAAGGTCTGCTGGTAGTTCCCAGCCTTTAATCTGTAGGTTACCCATGGTTTTAGTCATGCGGAATGACTCCTCGTTCCTGTGTCCCCTTCTAAGGAATGGAGAATAGGTTGTTATTTATCCAGCAGAAATCTTCCTTTGTTCTGAAGTGTCCTCCTGACCTGGCTGCAGGGCTGATCAGCAAGCATATTGCAGTCTCTGATTGTGGCTTGATTAACATTTTAATTCTCTTGCTCCTCCCTACATTAATGTCACATTTCTTTGCCCCCTATATTTCTCTCTGATTATAATTGAGAAAGGTCCTCTAATTTTATGGTGTGTAGCACAGAACTACTCCTTTATTATCTATACCTAGCTAAAATTTAAGAATATCCAGCAATATCTAAATTAAGAAGGGTTCCCAATCATTTACCTGTTGTTCATTCTAAATAAATTTGTTAAATAACCCCTGGGTACCCTGATGAAATTGGTGCAGAGTTGACTAATTCCTATTCTTCACAGAACTCAGAGTGTCAGATGACAGATATTAATGAACACACAAATATGTATAGAAATAAAATTTTAAATAGTGATATTGCAATGAGAAAAGTGTCATGAATGAAAAGAACAGCATGCCACAGAATGCCATGAGAGAAATTAATGTAGTCTGGCTTTTGATTGAGTAGCTTTGAGGAACAATTAAACCTGGTTTAGTGGATTTGAAAGGTAATTGTCATTTGCAAATGAAATGTGACCTTCAGGGGTGTTTCATGGGTAAGGTGCAAGTTGATCAAGGTACAATTGAGGATCCCCAAATTGGAATCAATAAGAAAGTCAGATTCAGTTCCTATTATCTTGGTGCAGGACAGGGCAAATTTCTCTAAGTGTGGGTGGCGGGGTGCTGGTAGGGGGAGACCAAGCCCAGCACTGAGAGAAGAGGGTCCTTTGGCAGAGAGTGTGGAAAGAATTCAACACACATGCCAAAGTTAGAGTCAAAAGGAAAAGTTTATTAAAAAAGGGATAACACTCCACAGGCAGACTGTGGTCTCCTCTCAGTGGCAAGAATGAAAGAGACATAGTAAGGAGTTTCAAGAGAAACACAGTGAGAGGGATCCCAAGTGTTCAGGGAATTCAGTTTATATATCACTTTTTAGTTCCCATTTCCTTTGGTATGGTCATACAGTGAGGAAGGGGAAAGGGAAGAGTATGTAGTGTGAAACGCCTGCCGGCAGTTCCCAGCCTTTAATCTATAGGTTCCCCATGGTCTTAGCCAAAGGGAATGAATGATTTTGTGTGTGTAGAGCAGCCATTTAAAGACTCTTGTTTCTGTTTCTCCTTCCACAGGTGTGGGGAAATGGGTTTTGGGCAATCTCAGTAGAAGTCTTCCTTTGTTCCAAAGGTGTCCTCCCGGCCTGGCTGCAGGGCTGATTAGCATATCGCAGTCTCTGAATTTGGCTTGATTAACGTTTTTAATTCTCTTGCCTCATCCCTACACTAATTTTATGGGGTTCATCTTTCAAAAATCTAAAAATGATAAGACATGGACTCTTACATTAAAGACAGATATGTGCGCTCTTGTTATATAAGAAATGTCCAAACCTGTAGAGAATTGTTATGAGTTTATTTGAGCCAAACAGAAGATAGATGCTGGAGAGCAAGATCTCAAATATTCCAGAGAATAACAGTTTTGCAGCTGCTTTTATGCATTTGAAATTAAGAGGAGAAGGTAAGGAAGATTACATGGAGGTGGGAGAAAGCAAGGCTGGGATTTAATTACAGAATAGTTAACAAGATTGTCTGTTTTCTTGAGGATGGTTACAGTTTATTTCAAAGATGTGTTTACCTGGATGCACAGAAACAATGGACAGGCTTGCTTAAGGTAAAGATAAACCTTTCACTAAAAAGTTTCATGCCTGAGGCATGACTACCCATCATGACCTGCCCAGTTAGGAATTTATGATCAGATCACCCTGAGAGGATACTTTTCATAGAACCCTTTTTTGGTCCATAGTGCTTTGTAAAATGTGTGTCAAGAACAGTTGTTTTTTGTTTTATGTCAAGTTACTTTATCCTTTTACTTACTTTCAGAATTCTGTGCTCAGGTGTTTCTATTTCAGACATAGATACTGTCCAGAGAAGAAATCCAGCTAAACTGACAATTGCTGGGAGGCAAAACTCAACTGTTTGAAAAATGCTCAGGAGAATGACAGTTTTGCGGCTTATTTTATACATTAGAATCAAAGGTGGAGACATAAGGAGAGCTACATGAAATCATTGGTGGTAGATTAAGGGGGTACAAGAAAGAAAACTAGGAAAATTTCTGGAATGAATGAAAATTAAAATGGATATATATATATATATATATACACACACACATATATATACATATATATGTATATATATGTATGTATGTATATATATTTACATTGATGAGTACAGGATAGTTAATAATTAGCATTTACAGCACTTAGAGATGGTATCAGGGAACAAGATAATAATGAGGGGTTCTGTGGTCTGTGCTCAGGTATAGCAGATATGCCCTGAAGGGTCTGTTAAAGGAGATTACTCTGACATTCCAAAAGTGTGTTATCTTGCATAGAAAAAGCAATAGACAAGCTCAGCTAAGGTAAAGACTGACCTTTGTCAAGGAAGCTGCTGGCTAGGGATGTGACTAACTGCCATGGCCTGCTTTTAGTTAAGAACTTTTATGTTTAGACCACCCTATGTGGTTAATTTCAGTCTCTGAGTTTATAAGGCCCAACATGCTGGCTTCGCCTGAGCTTGTTCAGGTTTAGTACGTGGCCCCTTTTTCATCCACGTACATAACTTGTAAAACAATGTAATAAAAAATCAAAGATGATCAAAGCAAAAATACCTGTAGACAGTATTTTCAGTGACTGAATGAATTTGAATGACTTCATAATTAATGAAGATAATGTGGTAAAACTAACACTAGATTAAGAAATTAGGAAACCCAAGTTCTAATTTCTTCTCTGCTGATAGCTCATCTATAGAGTTAACATTTTTCCTTTCTAAATTTTCTTGCATATCCTTTATGCTATTTAACTTATATAAATACTCAAACATATTAGGAGAAGAGTCCTCTCCTCTTAATATGTTGTATATTTGGTGTTTTGGCAAAGGACAATGATAATATGGAAATATAACTGAGTCAAAGTTACTTAATAGGAAACAGTTCATTGGCTGGTTTCTTTTATTAACATGTGGATTGAGCCAGCAAGGATCCTGGTAGCCCTGAAATACCAAGAAATTTACAGTCTTGGACCTTTAAAACAAAGATCATTTCTTATCTCAAGTTCCTTGAATTTGACCACAGTTGAAGGTTTTTAAGGTCACTAAGAAGTTAAACAAATTGAAACTTTGAAATTCTCTTAGGTATTTAGTTTCTATAATTCAAATACCACTTTCCTTGAAGCGTTTAGCATCATAGCTTTAGTTATTTGTTTTACTTTTGTTGCTTTACAGTAAGTTCTGCATCACATGTGTGTATATATCTATACATATATGTATATACACATGTATATATGTTCATATATATACATATATATGTGTGTATATATATAGAAAAATGTCTTGTATTTTTTTTTGGGCTTTTTATATATATTTGTTAAATATATAGATCTTAAAATGAGTTCCTTTGAAAAAATCCAAGGGGTAAAATTCAAGAGCACTACATATCAGAGAGATTTTTATTCAAAAATATTTAAAACATCCTCACAATCTAAATATTACGGAACAGTGACAGAACACAATTCTTTAAGGCATCAACGCCACATCTCTTCAATTGAGGTCTTAAAAGATTCAAACATTACTATAAGTTTAATTTAAATTTCTGAAGTGCATGCATAATCTTACAATCTCTTGTGGTTTCTTTTTCTGCTAAAAGTGACAAAAATAGAGGCATAAACGAGGGGGAGCAAGAATCCAGGTATCCTCTCTTAGATATCTTTGTTATTAATTTGTTATATAACATTTTCCAATTGCGAAGAGACACATCCCTCCTCCACTGACTCTTCCAGAAGTAGTTGTTAGGAGAGCTGCAGACTCTTTTTTGAGAAATGTGCCTCGAAACTTTTCATCTCGTCAGGGCTGCTCATTCTCATTTGGTGGGCTGTGGCGTTTAGTGATGTTCACAATTAAAAGACCCTCTGGTCCCATTGTTATTATTTATCCAGACAAAGTAAACATTGCATTATTTTGTAGAGTGCCTATAAAATCTTGTGCATGCTTGGTAAACATTACCCAGTATTCTCTATACTATTCTTTTGAATATGAGGTGCATTCTTTTTACAAGGCAGTAGTAATAATATCGGCTCTCACACGGGATCTGTCCCTTTCTCTTCACCTATTGCCTTCGTGAAGAGGGTGACTGAGGAGGAAGTGATATGTAGGGCCATGACAGCTCACACATGCTCTTCCCTCAGAGAGAGCACACTCACAGCTTTTCTGCTGTTGGAGTCTTGCCATCTGCTCAGGCTTGTTGGCAGGGCAGCACAAAGGCTTTGTGTTCTTTGGCCTCTCCTTAGTTATCGTTCACCATTAGAGGATTGGCTGGGAGAAAAGGCCTTGTACATATCTTCTGCATGACTATAAATGACTCAGCAGACATTATGGTTCTAAACAAACGTCTTCTGTTTTATAAATATTTCTTTACAACCATAGGGTTGGACATAGTTGGTTTGTACAGTTACCTCTGGTGAGGTGAGTGTTCAGGATCTATCTCTAACCTGCTGTTTTTCTTGTCAGTGGCCTAAATACAGAGTTATCTCTGTGAGGTTCTAGGTGCACTGCCAATGTTCTCCCCAAGTCCAGATCAAGGTACATGACTTGCTGTCAAAGTTGACAACAAGGGGATAGAGATTAAAAAGATGGGCTTTCATGCCAGTGAAAAAGGGTTGAATTTCAGTTATTTCATTGACTGTGTAATTTTAAGCAAATTGTTTAATGTCTCCTTGCTTTAGTTTCTATGTTTAAGCTAAGAATACCTCATAGAGATGTCATGAGAATTAAAATAAGCCTTGTAAAATGCTTCACGTAGTGCCTGGGATCCAGTGAGCATTCAACAAATAATGGTTATTATTATGTATTGCTGTTGTTCTTAAGCAGGGCATTTCCAGTGTGCCATTGCAAAAATTATTTGAAACCATTATGAAACCCTTCTCGTTTTTCTCTAAGTCTAGAGAATTTCACCCCAAATGTAGAACACTTACCTACATTTAAAACTGACATCATTTAATTTTCTGGTATCTGAGAATCACCTGTATTTTTCTAGATTGTATACAATGTTTCCCACTATCTTGAAGGCACTAGTTAAATGGACATTATTAACAAGTTTCCTAAAGGAATATGTGAAAAATAAAGAGGCTAAAGTCATTAATTACAGATTATTTAATGTGAAGCTTTTAAAACTGATACAACATTTGTGGACACAAAGTCATACAATCAATCGGTAACCCGTTTTGAATAATGTCTCTTCATTTTACTCCCTTGCTTCCATTTTCCCTGAACACATTTAATACCAGATGGCTTCAGGATGTTTTTAGGCTATTGAACAGACTGGACTGCATTCTGTTCCTGGAGGGCTGTTACCACATGTAGGTGGTTCATAAAACAGAAGTGTAGAGTAATACATTGTAGTAAAACAATTTTACACTCACAGCAAAAAACATGTCTTAATTTATTTGCATTCATTAAATTAGCATTCTTCTAAGCAGACACATTTCAGTTGGAGGACTGGAATATGGATCTTGTTTCTTCCTGTGCACATCCAGCTTCTCCAGAAATGCTTCCATTTTGATGAAATAGAAAAAGAAAGAATTAGCAATACTTGCATCAATGCAAGCATTTCATATAGACTGTGGCACATCATTATAGGCAGAAAGCTTAAACATACTGTATATATCAAACTGACTGTTCTCACTATGTTAAGAAAAAAAAGCAATTATTCTAAAAGTCACAGTTCTATGTAACATATCACTTTAAGAAGTTCTTTGGCTTTGAAGTGTTGTCTAAACCTTTGCATCTTTATGAGGTCATATTTTTCATGCTGAATTTTAAAATACATTTAATATATGTATGTACACATGTCAAGGCAGAGGGATGCTTTGTATATGAATTTAATTAAACAATAGGCCACTTTGGGACTTGTTTTATGGAGCCATTTATTTCATGTGAGTTCAACTGCCCAAGCTACCGTGCAATAATAGTCTCATAAAATTAGCCTCTGGAGGGTCTTATTTCTGCTATAATGTGCTTTTACTTAAAGTTTAGTTTAATAGCAACATTTTTTCTTGTATATCAACTGTATGCGAATAATAGCTATCAGAAAGTTTAATGGTTAAAGAGCTTTTGGTTTTATACATTTACCATTGGGAATTGTTCATTCAAAGAAGGAAAAAAAAGAAAAACAGGAAAATGCATATATTACCTCAGTAATAATGTTTGTATTTGCTGTTTGTATCTAATTATCTTTTGAAATACTCTTATTTAAAACACTTGTGGGTATTTTTGCCCTCAGCATGTTCATTGCATATATGTGCTTGAATCCAGCTTAATCTTCTTAGAAATAATGCACCATTTATCACACTATTTCTGGTGTATGCCAGAAGATACGCTCGGTATTAGGACCACAGTCATCAATTGAGACCTAATTCTAGTGTTTAGTAAGCATCCAATTCGTAAGAAAATGCTTTTGTCAATAAATGTTTGTAAAATATGTACAATATACGACAATGTGTGCTGGATATATTCAGTACAC
Organism: Eonycteris spelaea; assembly: GCA_003508835.1. Taxonomy (NCBI): domain Eukaryota; kingdom Metazoa; phylum Chordata; class Mammalia; order Chiroptera; family Pteropodidae; genus Eonycteris; species Eonycteris spelaea. The sequence goes on from PUFA01000095.1 coordinate 4,606,408, forward strand.
ATTCAAGCCAGGAATTTTGCTATGCAAGAAATGTATCTCTCTTCATTTTTCTACACCGAACTTAGTTTCTGTCTTTATCAAGACTCCCTTGAATTCAACCAAGATGGCCCGTTCCCAGAGCGCTGCACTGTAGAAGACCATAATTATCTTAATGACGTGTGCGCATCAATTTTAAAGATCACATTGGTTTTTCTATCACTTGGAATTTGCACTTAACACTTGCACCCCTCTAATCCCAATATCTGCTCTCCTGACTATTATTACTCCCACTTCCTTCATCTCTTGTAAAGGCAACTTTTTCCAAATACTGTGGAAGTTGTGTGCAGTGCTGTTGATGACTCTGGAAATAGGCATTGCTTCAGAGTGAGGGGAGGATCAGAGCAGGGAAAGAACTTGGGTAAGAGAAAGATAAATGAATCGATCTGTCAAATGCTTCTTCTCAAATAGCAAAAAGAATAGATTCTTGTAAAACATAGCATCATTTCTCAGTAGTACTAAGGATCTACTTCTTATTTTTTCATGTTCCAATTTGTATTTCCGAAGATACTCACAAATAGATATTCATAGTATGCTGTAGAACTTAACATATTTTACAGTATTAAGTAATTCATATTTCTTTTAAATTTTTATTTACCTGAGTTTAGACATCACTTTCATAAAGCAGGTACCCATGCTTTACTTTGTCATCTAGATAAACATTAAACACAAAATTGTGATTAATTGATTTTTATAAAATATTTAATAAGGTTTAATTAAATTTTTAAGAATTAAAAATTTTAAATTTATTTAAATATCTTTTATTTAAAACCAGTATTTCTAATTGTTATTAATTGTTAATTTTGAATATTTGAAAATATTTTTGGATAATGTGAAAAATAATTATTGTTTATATTTGATATATTATGAATGAAGATTTTCAGAATATGTGTACTTTGAATTCAGTCACAGTTTATTTTTAAACAATTTAAGTGATTGAGTACAAGTTTAGATTGTGATAGAAATAAAAACCTTGAAAACTGTGCTCAGAAAAATATTAAAAGCTGAAATTCTAAAAGCCTAAAAAGAAAATTTTAAAAATCCTCAGAGTTGTCTTCTTAAATTTTTAAAACTTGGAAACACTGAAAGTAAGCAGATAATTAACCTTATTGATTATTGTAAAATGTATTAATAAGCCGAAGCAACAACAAGAAGTATCCCTGTGTAACCCTGGACAATTTACTTAAACTTGCGGTTACTGAGTTTTTTTGTAAAATGAGGTTAATAAAAATGCTTACCTCATAGCGTTGTTGTGAGAATTAACGTGTGCATAGTTCTTAGAGTAAACATGTGTGTAAAGTGCCTGACACACAGTGCTCTAAAAGTTTTAAGCAAGTATTAATATTTTGGAAAAGATGGATGTGATGCATAGAGTTAAATACCAGATGAAAGGAAACAGGGATATGTAGGAGGTGTTCTGTATGTTTATTTTTATATACCTTATTTGGCTATATTTTGGCTTATATATATAGGAAGAAGTTAATGCAATGTGGGAAAGGTTGCCAATACGGGAAAATTGAATAATGATTGCAGCAAGATGTTGGACACAGCAAGGAAGGATGAGATATAAAGCATTTATGAAATAAATGCCTTGGAAAAGAGGAGCAATATTTCTTTCCTTGGTATGAGGATGAAGGTGATAGTGATGATGAAGAAGATGAAGTACTTTACACTTCTCTGTAATGTGAGGCCGAAATTGAGTCAGGCAGAGTCTAGCTTATCTCTTAATGAGAGGAGATAAAGAGGGAGCTGCCCTGAGACATCTAAAATGATTGATGTGTTATGTCCAAGGTTCTCTGGTCTCTCAAAGTTTTATAATGTTTCACACAATACTTAATTACCTCAAAGAATATGACTCAAAGTTGCCTCAGGTTATTAGGGGACATCTTCCAAGCCTAGAACCCTGATGCCCATAATGCTGTCCTCTGCCAGTAGATTAATCTTACTGTCCCTCTGGCTACAGCTCCACTGTGTGCTTGGTATTTGCTTGGAACACTCTGATAGGTTTCTTTACCTTGCTGAGCAGTGCTGTTCATTCTCTGTTGACCTCTTGGTACACCGGTTAAATTACTTCCTTGACTCCCACATCCCTCCAGCTATTGCTGCATTTCTTTGCTCCTCTTTATATACAGTTTTTTGGCAGGCATTTTCTACATAAGGTATCGTCACTGTCTCATTGTCTAGTTACTTGTTAAGCCAGTGAAATTTTGTTTCCTCCCTTATGTCGCTGAATCTCGTTTTTATGATCATCATATTGACATACTCAGTTTCTATCCTTTTGTCTAATCGCTTAGCAAAACTGATATAATAGCTCATTTCCTTTTTGCCAAAAAACTAGCCTCTGTCACACTCTTCTGTTTTCATCCTTTTTCTTCAACTTCTTCTTCTTCTCCCTTACAGGATTCCTCCTATATCCAAACCCCATGTATTCATTTAGCTTAGAGGTCTGTCCTGTGCTTCTTGCCTTTATACACATTTTTCCTAGGTAATTATTTATTTTCATTGCTTTAGATATTTTCTTTCTGCTTGTAATTTTCAAATTTAGTTCTCAATCCCAAAATACTTTTTTAAACCTCAGGCGGTTTGCTGTTTGCAACTGTAGGGTTAGATAGAAAAGACTTGAGGTTGAGAACTTTTCATTTTGTGACTAATGAACAGATCCGTATCTCCCTAATTGTGGCTGTTCTATATAATTTTATCATTTTCCTACTATATAAGAAAGGGGATGCAATTTCTTGGTGGCAATTTAGGGCTATCTGGCATAGAGAAAGAGACAATTAAATATGGATTTTGTAACAACCTTTTGGTTTTAGGCAAGATTTCCTACCGGACGTCATCTCCTGTCAAAGGAGGGAAAGGGGCTAAGTCATAAAGAATTGCTTCACATTTGAGTGAAGCTACAAAATCTGTATAAGAGTGTATTGACTTCTTATCATAATCAGTTCTAGAATGTCTAAACAAAAGTAGCATAGAATATTAAGAAACTTAAGAGAGATCTGTGCTTCATTCCTTGGGAGGTGGTTGGCAGGGAATCTGGTGCCTGTGAAGTTTTCTGAGGCAGAGGCTACTTTTATAGAGGAGAGTGGTGAAGCAAGGTCTCATGGAGGGAGAGAGTCAGTAAACCATCAAAACGCCTCAAACAAAATACATCCAAACCAAATGCTTCATTTCTGCCCACAAAATCTTTTTTCCTCTAGTTTCTCCCATTTGATTATTAACATTACATTCTTAATTATTCAAGCCAAAATTTCTCTCTTTCATTTGCTATGTGCAAGTGATTAGCAATTCCTACTGTTTCTACTTAACAAATATATTCCAACTCTATTTTTACTCTCCTTCTCCAACTGCCACCGCCCTTGTTCAAGAGAGCATCATGTCTCATTCAAACTATGGCAATGGCACTATAATAGTCTCTCTTTTCTTGGCTCTACTTTGTTCTATGTTTACTCAGAAGATTAACTAAAAATTTGGGGGAAAAAATGAGAAAATGTTACTCTTGTGCTTAAACCTTTTAACGGATTAATAATACCTTTAAAAAATAAATGTCTTTAGCCTGACATACAAGTCCCAGGGTCATCAGCCAGCATCTGACTCATTGTTATTGCAGGGCCTCTTTCCTCTTTCATTAGGCCAGCCTCCCTGGACTTCTCTCAGGTCCAAATATGTCAAGCTTTTCCTAACTCACTTTGTTGATATCATTTATAACCATATTTCATATTGTCTAATATTTATTTACTTATTTTTTACTCGTTCATTTATTCAACAAATGTTAAGTAAGCTCCTACTATATGCCAGACATTTTTCTAAGGGCTGGAGGTAAGATAAATTAATAACAACAAAAAAATAACTGTCTGTTATTAAGGATCTTATATTCTAGTGGGGTGGTAAGGGAGAAAAAAATAAATTAATGCAGAATGTGTCAGATGCTGGTTAAGTATTAAGGAAAACAATAAACCTGGCTAACGGAGTTAGAGTGCTGGGGAGAGGAAGGTTTCTGTTTTATAGGGTGGAATGGTTAACTCTCTCTGATAAGGTTATGTTTGAGTTTACACTCAAAGGAATACACAGGGATTTACGAGGATACTTGAAAAAGAGTAGTTAGGCAAAGGGAACAGCAAGTAGAAATGCCCTGAAGTGAGAGAGGTCACTGATGTTTGCAGAACATTAAGGCGACCAGTGTGGCTGAAACAGAGTGGGTGGCTGCACAAGTGGCTGGAGATGAGAAGAGGTAGGGTAATCTGTGTAGTAAATTCAGGTCAAGAGACTTTTTGGACTTTTACATATTTGTAGAGTCCTTAGCCAAAACATCTGATTTGTATGTTAAAATAGTCACTGGGAGTGCTCTGCAGAGTGTAGGCCTCAGGGTGGAAGCAGGGAGACCAGATAGCAGACTACAGCTGTAATCCTGAATTGAAATGTTTGTGGCCTGATTCAGATGAGCAGCAGTGGAGATACTGAGAAATAAGTGGACTTTGGAAATATTTAGAAAGTAGAGCTGAGATAATTTTCTGATAGATTGGTTAGTGGCTGTGAAAGTATTAAGGAAGATTCTAGAGTTTGGGGGCTGAGCCCTGGAGGATGAGAAGAATATGGGAGAAGAAAATTTAGTGGTATAGGGATGTAGAATCAGGAATTTATTTTTAGACAGGTAAAGAATGAGATGTTAATTAGAAATCAAATAATGATTTGAGTAAGCAATTTTATTCTGATTCTGGAGATGAGAGGAGGGTCCTCACTGAAGATATAAATTGGAGGATCATAATTAGTATATAGATAATAGTTAATTTTATGAAGTATGTTAGACAATTAAAATTAATTTTTTTCAATAAGTTGAAAATTAAAGAGATATCCTCTATTGCTTACATAAACTGAACTAAACAAAGCAACTAACTTTCTTGGATATCTAAGACAATAATATAAAAATATTTTTAAAAATAGAGGAAACAATTTAGGAAACAAGAGTAATTTAAAAATATCTCTAGTTACATAGGTTTCAGAAAGTATTGCAATCTATAAAATGAGACTAGGATGCTATGAAAAAGGAGTAGGAAATAGTCCAAGAGCCAAAGTTTTACTAAGAGTTTAGTCAGAGTAAAAACAAAACAAAACAAAACAAAAACAAACAAACAAAAAACACTGATTTTTTTGAATAGTAAGAATAAAGAGGTGATCAGATCATAAAAGCTTCTGTAGATGAAGAAAAAAGTGGATTAAAAATAAATGGGAATCAGACTGGCAACTGGAAATGCTTCAAGGATCTAAAGGAAGATGATTTTAAACAAAATTTTATACCAACAAAGACTTTATTTTTAGCATTCAAGTGCTGAGAAAGTAAACCTCTCCTTCGCTTTTTATTAGAATGTTACTTAAAGTAATAATCTGGTGGGAGGTAGATAGTGAAAAAAAATAGGATTCCAAGATTTGTTACTTTTCTTGAAAATTTGAAACAAGGAGGTGATAAAGATCCTTAACATATACACAAATAGAAAAGAAACTGGTGACTGTAGAAAAAGTACAATCAAAAAGTTATACAATTTAATCATAGCCTAGTACAGTAAAGGAAACTTTCAATAATAATCACTCTACTGATTTTCAGCATTTAGAATTAATCTATATTTATAACAATAAAGAATTGCTTATAATTAGAGAACCAACTATAAATATTATTAACTGCAGAAATATAAAAGTAGAGATGATCAAAATTAGAAACTAGAAGGTAGAGAAGGATAAGCAAGGGAATGTAGACACACATAGTCTTATTGTACAAGAACAATCGTTATACTTTTTGGAATAAAAATAAAATTATTGTAAGGCAAACGCATGACACGCTGTGAGAAGTTTTAAAAGCAAGCCTTTATTGGGAGCGCTCCCAGGTGAGGTTCACTGGTCCCGAGAGGAGAGAGGCCAGAGAAGTCGCGCCCTGGGACGGGAGGGTGTAGTTTTTATAGGGTTATGTGGGGGTAGGTATAGAATGGGGAGTCTCATTGAGCATCTGGGTTGGGGTAGTGGCACCAGGACTTTAGGGTGGGCCTATCAGTTGACTGTCTGGATTTAGAGTGGGCCTTTATCAGTTGGGCAGCAGGATTCCATGTCAGGCTAGGAAGTCTCCAGGTAGACATCCGACTGGCCCTCCCCCGCCAACCTAACAGTTATAACATTATTTAATTATAAAATTAACCAAATAATATAGCCATGTTTGGGGGAGGGGAAAGTGAGAGGTAATAGGCAATGGCATAACTGTTATGTTTTCATGTAGCTCAGTAAAAAGGCAATGAATAACGTCTAAATTTAATTTAAAGAAAATAGTTGTATGAGTGTATTTGTCATAAGCATGATTCACACAAAAAACAAAAACCAGTAACAATAAAAATTATTAAAAATGGTGCATATAACAGTACAGTTAAACTTAGGATGAGCAAGGGAAGAAAACCGATAATTTTAATCGTAAGTCCTTTTACATATTTTGATTTTTATCCATGTGTGCAATAATATAATAAAGAATTTTAGTTTTAAAAATGATGTTAAAAGAATTATGAGCTTTATTAAGGGACTGCTTTTGATGTGATTTGCTTTTATGTATCTCAGTTTGAAATTTTTGTACAGAACTTGTGTATTTGCATAACATTTAGAAGCTATTTGATTTTTTTGGTTTTACTTCATATATTATGTAGTCCTTTTCTCTGGAATACTGTTGAAAGGTTTTGATATGCTTGTGTGAATGTGTAAAAGATATGCAAATAGGATACCTTCCTGTTCTTGTTCCTCATTTCTCTGAATTGTGAAGCTCATCATCTGTAGCTCCCTTTTATGTTCCTATGGATTTGTTATTGAAAACACTGGAAGATTGCCTTTCACACAGCATATCATGTGTTCTTCCTGGGAATGTTAAACAGAGGTAGTGGTGCAATATATATTTTAGATTAGAGTTAGACTATAAATACCAGACTATTAGATTTTGCACACAGTTATGCAAAGCTCTTCTTTGTTCAGAATGGCTAATGTCTTAGAATATATTTGAAAAGGAAAAAAAAAATCACATCTTCAGCAAATGTGGCTTGTGGTGGTGTCTCTGAGGCTAGCCAAGATGTCATTGTGAAAACAGGAAGGCTTCAGAGTTACTGTTCTATGCCGGCCCTCTCTCCATTTTTCATGTTGCCTTCAGGTTGGAGCAATTTTACTCTGAGCAATGAGAAAGTAAAAATTTCATTACCCCCCATGCCTCTGGCAGAAGACTATGAATACTCTTCTTTGCTGCTGTTGTACTTTGGATTTCTATGGAGATTTGTGAGAGCAGATTTGAAGACTTTGTTTTCTGTACTTCCAGTTCTGGTGCTTGGTATGCAGCTCACCCAAATATCCTTGTGCAGTATATGATAAAGATAAAATTGGACTATCGCTACCCTAAACAGTGAATAAATTGTTTATATTTTATTAAGCAGGTTAGTTGGTTAGGCACTGCCTTGAACCAAGACAGTGATAGATATGTTTGTTTTTATTAATCAGTATATGTCAAAAATAATATCTCCAAGGTGGAATTCACAGAGCCTTTAATAGAGTGCTCACAAGTAAGTGCAAACAATCCTCTTCTGTGTTCTTACCTATTTTCACTTGCCCTCATTGCAATTCCTCTCTAGATTTACCTGGAATCCTTAGCTTGAAAAATTATATACTTTAAATGTTTAATGATTATTCTTTTTCAGGGACCCAAGAAAGGACCCAAGGCTAATGCCTCAAAAGGATTTAACAATTTTGATGTTTAATCGTGTGATATCCTATGACTTCAATTTTCCTCACGTATTCTAATCACCCGGGGAGGTGAATAATAGCCCCTGTTTGTTATCAAGGTCCTGTGGGATTTTTTCTTTTGTGTTAGTCACCCTGGGCTGTAGCTCAGTTCATTCAGGCTGCCATAAGAAAATACCATAGGCTCATAAATAACAAAAATTTATTTCTCACAGTTGGAGCTTGAGAAGTACAAGATCAAAGAACCTGCAGATTTGGGGTCTGGTGAGAGCCTGCTTCCTGATTCATAGACTGCTATCTTTTTGCTGTATCCTCACAAGGGGGGTGGGGAGGGACCAAGAGAGAGCAAGAGAGAGTGGGCCCTCACACCTATATGGACGCTACTTTTCCTCATTTTATAAAGACACAAATTCTGTTATGGGGACCCCACCCTCATGACCTCATCTAAGCCTAATTACAGCAGCCCCCTCTTACCTGAGGTTTTGCTTTCCATGGTTTCAGTTACCTGTGGTCAGTTGTAATCTGAAAATATTAAATAGCAACTGCAACAAATAATTTATAATTTTTAAATTCCATGCTGTTCTGAGTACTATGATGAAATCTTTCAACATCCTTCCCTGCTCTGTTTCATCCTGGATGTGAATCATCCCTTGGTCCAGAGTATCCACTCGGTATACACTACCTGACCATTAGTCATGTAGTAGCTGTATTAGGTATCAGATTGACTGTTGTGCTAGTGCAGTACTGTAACTATATAATATTTTAGTGTACCTAGGTACACTAAAATATATATATAGTTTTGCAGGTAGTTTAGCACAGACTAACTTTAATTTAGAATTCACAGCTTTTCTTAGATTAACTTGTGAATTCATTTGAATCACTCTGGATGTTGCGAGGTTTGTGTAACCATATCCTGTAATTTGCTAAGAGTTTAAGAGAAGGTCTGAGACTTAATTAGTTAGACTTTCTTCCATGCCTATGCCATCCTTGCAACTGAAGATTGTCAGAACTGTTTTTTTTTTTCAGATATAAGCCCGTGATAATTTGCAGGACTAGGAGGCTGATCTGGCTCAAACCACCTGAAGTCTCCCAGAGTGTCCCAGAGGTCTCTATGCTGACCACCTCATGAACTATACTCATTACACCCTCAGTGATACTAAAATCACCTCCCAGGGGCAGAGATTTTTCATCATTTTTGAACATGCGATGTATATGCAGGCAAGTTTTCTAACTGTGCATGTGCAGGAAATGTCCCCACCTATACAGTCAAAGGAAAAGTTCACCTGGATGTTTATGCATGATTTCCCTGAATAGAGACAAATATGATCCTTCGTCCCAGGATATTCTGGTTTGGGAAGTGCACCCCATCCCCACCCATCCTTGTGTCCTTGCCTGCAGACTTACAAGAAAGTACATTCCTTATCATAAAATCTTCTTGGAATTGTCTTTTGGACGGCAGTTACCAAGTAATTGAATGTGGTTCTCCATCTCATAAAAAGTACTTGTGTTCAAGTAACTGTTATTTTACTTGATAATGGCCCCAAAGCCATTCACATAACTTTTATTACAGTATATCATTATAATTATTCTACTTTATTGTTATTTTTGTTACTATTTTACTGTACCTAATTTATAAATTAAACTTTATCAGAGGTAGGTATTGGAAAAACTGAGTATATATAGGGTTCGGTACTCTATGGGGTTCAGTCATTTGCTAGAAGTCTTGAAACAGATTCTCTGTGTATATCTGTACCTCTCAAAGACCCCACACCCAGATTCCACCACATTGGGGGTTAGGACTTCAACATATGAATTTAAGGGGACACAAACATTTATTCCACAGCATTCTGCTCCTTACCCCCTAAATTCATGTCCTTCTCATATATGAAATATACTAATTCTATCCCAGCAGCCTCCTAAAATTTAACTTATTCCAGCATCAACTCTAAAATCTAAAGTCTGAAGTCTCATCTAAATATTATCTAAATCAGATATAGATGAGACTAGAGATATCATTCTTCCTGAGGCAAAATTTCTCTCTAACTGTGAGCCTATGAAACCCGGGTAAGTTATGTACTTCCAAAATACAATGGCATGATAGGCACAGGACAGATATTCTCATTTTAAAAGGGAGAAACAGGAAAGAGAAAGGCACGATGGGTCCTAAGTAAGTTAAAAATGTAGCAGGGTAAATACTATTAGATGTTAAGTCTTGGAAATAATCCTCTTCGGTTTGATACTCTGCCATCCAGACCCACTGAGGCAGGAGTCTCACCTTCTGGACCACTGGGATGGAACATACCCCCATGGCTCAGTGGGACAGTACTGTCTCTTGGGCCTGGGGAGCCCTGCCCATGAGGCTCTTTTCAAGATCCCTACCCAGGTAGCTCTGCTACCTTTCTACCTTCTGAAACCAAGGTGGGGGCAGCTTTGCTCCCTGGGCGTGTGGGAAGAGTAACCCTTATGATCTCTCCTCAATCACCTCTGGGTCCTTCTTTTTTTGAAGGGCAACATGTTTGCAGCCTTCCTTCATTCCATCCTATTTTCTCAGTTTCTTTTACTCCTAGCAGGTACAGTGTTTCTGTTGGTATAATCCTATCTTAGTTCCTGGCTTCTGTTGAGAAGGCTGATGAAGTCCATGGTTCACATCACACTATAAGACCCAGAAGAGTCTGAGTCCATAGACCTAGAACCAAGAGAACTTATGATATAATTCCAGTTTGAATCTGAAGGTCTAAGAACCAGAAAAGCAGATGGTATAATAAGTCCTAGTTCAATGACAAGGGAAGATTAATGTCCCAGTACAAATAGGGAGGGAAGAAGGGAAGGCGGGGGGTGGTGAGAGAGAGAAGAGAGAGAGAGAGAGAGAGAGAGAGAGAGAGAGAGAGAATTCTCCCTTCCTCTGCTTTTTTGTTGTATCCAGTCCCTCAAGGATCAGTTAAGGCCACCCATATTGGAGAAGGAAATCTAATTTACTCAGTCTATGCATTCAAATGCTAATCACCGAGGAATAATATTTAACTAAATATCTGAGTACCACATGGGCCAGGCAATTAACACTTAAGATTAATCAACACATCTATATATTTTATTAGATCACATAATTTCCAGTCTACCGTTGACAGTGAGTTTCCATTATTTATTTTATTTTATTTTATTTATATATTTATTATTATTATGCCTACAGCATCTGGTCTTCCTAGGTGTGCTCCCATCTAAGTACTAACCAAGCCCAACCCTGCTCAGCTTCCAAGATCAGACATCGGGCTCCTTCAGGGTGGCATGGCTGTAGACCATGGACTGTGGCTTCACTGGGGCGTGAACCCAGGACTTCTCGTGGTAAAGCAGACTTGCTAACTACTACACCATGGAACCACATCCTCATTTTTTAAATTTTATTTAGTACCTAGGCTTTCAGAAGTATTTCGTCTCCCAATTTCTTTCTACCAGTCAGGCCTTGATTGTAGAAAAGGAATCGTAAAGTCAACCACACAGGTTTCTACTCTAATTCTGACTATATCTTCTTTATAATGTCTGTCTTGGAAAAGTTGATATTATATCAATAGCTGTAAAAAACCAAGAATACTTTAAGAGCCTTGTAAAACCATTACCTTAATAATAACTATTAAGCTTTTCCAGATCTACTTTAGAAATTGCAATATTCATTATTCTTTGAAAACATCAAATTCTAAAACAATAATATAATGATTTTACAAAGATTATTTCTAAGATTAAGTGGTAAAAGCTATTCTCCCCTTGAGCATGTTTAGAAGTTATTTCTTTATAGCAGTAAATATGTGCTCATGCTAAAATATTATAGAAATCAGAGAAAAAACCTATTTTTTACTAAAGCAGAAGTGATAATAAAACCACTCTTTTATATGTACCATCAAATAAAAGAGAGTACTGTTTGATAAACGCATATTTTTATGTGACTTTTTTTGTCCCAAATCACCAAATTTGTTATTTAAAAAATAATAGTTCACCATTTTAATTATTGATTTTGATAAAATCATGACATTAGTGTTTACTTAATTTAGAGAAACAAGGTAAACAAAATACCCTCCAAACAAACAAATAATGCATATGGTTATTCTCATTTTATTATGCCACCTTTCTAGGGGAAGTGGTTCTTTTGTTTTTTTTTTCCTCTTTGACCTTGGTGCTTTCCTGTAAAGGCATTCAGCAACTGCTCCTTTGTGATGGCAGAAATACCTGATTTGGCAAGTGTGTACTTTATGAAATGTGATATGGCATCAATCATCATTAACCCAAATATCCCTATCACATGCAGGGCTTGACCCCATCACGTCTGGTTTCCTGCTTGAAAATTCTTTACTTTGTGCAGGTTTTGCTGATAACAATGCTCAGAATGATCTCTAGGCAATAGAAACTGACAGAAGATGAATTATCTGTCACTCAGGAGGATGCCCTGACCATGGAAACAATCAAGTACAACTGTCCATTATTATTATTTTTTCCCCTTGGCTTTCTTTATTTCTTGGATTAGTTTCTAGCTCGGCATCAGCTTTAACAGCCTATTGAAAAATATCAAGAGAAAAATATGAAATAGAAGACTCACAGTGAAATTATTCTTGGTTCATAGCAAATACAGTCTTTTTCTCTTTTTTGCCCAGATGCTATGTTGAATCATAACTTTGAAATCATAACATTGACTTTTCCAAAAGAACACTTAAAAGCACATGTATACGTTGTACAGGTGTCTTAAGAAAAAGATTTTTTGTTAGCTAGTAAATGTCTGGACAGATTGTAAATTTGTGGTTATGAATCACTGCTTTTTTCTTCTGAAAAGACTTAGGTAATTAGTTATGTGGTATCAGTAATTGAACATGGCTGCATATTAGATGGAAAATATTTTATCATTTAGAATTGATCAAAAGGTTATTTTAATATATCTAATTCTTTTGCTCACTAAGCACTGATTCTAGGCTATTTTATAAAGAAAGAAACTGTGGTATCTGTGATACCATGCTTTCTTTGTCAAGAACCTACAGCAGGCAGGTAACAGAAAATCTTGTAGTTTTCTTTTTGGCAGTCAAAGATGTTTTAGGCATCTTTGAAATAGAAGAGAGCGAGTTTGGTGATGGATAAGAGGATCAAATCAGTAAGTGATTGTTGTAATTTTATCTGCATGAGCAAGGAGGACCATTTAAAATTTAAATCACTAGGAAGGTAAATGGTTGTGGAAAGGCCAATGAATTTTGAGATGTGTAGAACATTGTAAAGGGAAAGGTTTCTTAAAGATTTATGTCTAGGTTAGGGAGCCAAACTCAGTTGCCAATAGCGGCTAGGCAGGTGGTATAAGTTAGGTATGAATAAGCTTTGTTTGCACATTCAAAATACAGTAGCGGAATTATAATTTCATGTAACCATATGAATGAATCTCACAAACAAAATGAGCAAAAGAAGACAGACATACAGAAATACATTCTGAATGATTCCATTTTCATAAAGTTCCAATAGAGCAAGTTTGTGGCATTAGAAGTTAGGATAGCAGTTCCCTATGGGAATAGGGGGTGGAATGAAGCACAAAGGGGCTTCTGAGGTGTTGATAATGCTTTGCTTCTTGATCTGGGTGTTAGTTGCATAGATGAATTCAATTTATGATTATTCATTGTATTGTATCCTTTTCTATGTTTTTACTTCAATACGTTTAAAATATATATCCCTACAAGTCTTCAAATCCACAAAAATGCTTGTCACTCGTTTTTTTCACTTGTAACCTAAAGGTTTGACTTTCTTATTCTAGCTTTTGATAGAGGCATGAGACAGAGAGCCGTTTCTTTGCCATAAGAAAAATAATTTGTTACATTAGGACCATAAATGGTGAGTGATACTGGGTCTCAGTATCAAGAGAAATAATGAGAGATGAGAACTATGAGATGCCTTTAAACAGAGGGCATCTGCTTTTATATTTTAGCAGACTGTGCCATGTGGGTATGTGTGCTGAGGGCTACTAGGTTTTTAACTTTTTATTAAGCCAGGAATCTCAGTTTTATTTGAAAACTCCAAGTTTTTAGTTTTGGGGTACTCTTTTTGAGTACTATGACACTAGAGAAAGCATATATGTAGGCGCAATTGACCTTCAGTTTGATCTCTTTGGTGAGGAAGTGTGGATTGATTTCTGGGCGTTTGTGGGCTATCTCTGGACAGGTGTTAATAAAAAATCATGAAAGGAACATAAAGTTAAGCAGAGGCAGGAAGGAGCATATGTATACTTTTTGTTTAATAGAAATTGTGCATATGATTTATGCTAGTGCTAATGATAGTTTGTGCATTTTAACCTCTGCAGGTTTAGAAAATGGGGTGTGATTAACATGTTTTGGCATCTCAAATTTGAGGAATGGTGGAGACTATGACCCTCTTCTTTCTTATGCCTTTTCGAACATGTTTTCTCTTTGATTCTCCCAAATGCACATTTATTGTTTACTGTGTTCTAGGTACTGTGCTAAGCATTTAGGATTTACTTTCACAATGTTCAGATATTGTGATTGACAACAATTTACAGTTGAGAAAACTGAAGCGTGCCTAAATTTATAACAAATTAGTGATAATTAGGATTCAAACCAGGTGTATAGAGCTTAAACTCTTAACTCCTAATCTGTCACTAATCATATCACTGTATCTAGAGATGTATAAATCAAGAATTTTCAAGACTCTATTATACACAAGGAAACAGAGGCACAGATCCTTTCAATCACTTCACAGAACTGACGTTGCTACTTAGTGAGAGAGGTTTGATACAGGCCTCTCATTCTTGTTCTTGTGCTCTTTCCCCACAAACCGTGAAGGTCATCCAGGGAGTTAATTTTGTCTTAGCAGATTTCTCTAACAGTAGATTCTTTCCTGTCACACAGCAGTATAATTATCCTTTATTTATGGGTATAATCTAAATAAGATCAACTTAATCTTAGATGATAAGATGTACCCTAAACAAGAAGTGCTCTGATGTCTGATATGCATACTGAATTAGTATTCTCAATGCTTAGGATAACAACTAATGGCGCATTTCCTGTCAGCTCATGAATTAGAAAGCCAGTCATTCATCAAAATATGCAGATATTTAGCATTGTGTAGGCAAAACCTCTGAAGATGGATACAATTTTTACTTTGAAGTACATTTTTTTGGTGCCAGAGAGTATCAGAATATTCAGCAAATACATGAATGTTTTTAAAAAGAAATATTTCAATCTTGGCCGATAACAGCCCCAGTTGAGTGGGGAAAATTTATATTTTATGGTTTGACTTATTAATTTTATATCGTGCTTATTTAAATTTTAATTGGACCTTTTGAATTTTCTTTTTTTCTAACACTGAACAGTGATAAGGGTCACAATTTTGTTTGCTAGATGGAATTTGAGTGATCTCAACAATCAAAACAAAACTTTATTTTGTCTACTCTTTTTCTATTCAGTCCAGGCAGGAAATCATAAAATATTTAACGTAACATTTGAAATTTGAGAGTTGTAGAATTATCTATTGAAATAGGCTGGAATGTATCAAACAAAGCACTTTATTTGTATTTTTGCTTCTTATATATTTACAGTAAAAATAGAGAGACAGCTTTATTGTATTTTTGCTAAATTCATTTGGCTTTCTATTCAGTCTAATTGTTCCCTCCCATTGTGTGGTCCTAATGAAAAGAATCCATTTTTAACCAGCACCTTCCATCGTGACCCTGATGTTACCATGGAAATGAAATAGCTTGTTCTGATATTGTCTGCTGTACATATTTACAGCACATTAGGTAACACCTGTGCATTAAAATCTTGCAGTACAATAGGTTTTTATTTTTAAAGAACACTGACAATACTATTTTCCCTTCACAGTAGTTTCTTGCCATTATGGTGGATGAGCATGCAAGCAATAATTACCAGCACTGATAAAAGGTTGGTTGTTAGATGAGATTTTTCATTATTATATGTATTATATTCTATATAATATATACATGTATAACAAGTAGAAAAGTACTAGGATTTTTACAACATGAAACCAGAAATGTTTATCTTAGTCTATTTTTATTAAATCATAGATGTACATTGTTCGCCTAGAATGCGTCTCAAATATATATGTATAATTGTATTTTTAGTTAGCATTTATGCATACCTATTAGGTATCCAATGCTATAATAATAAATGCTGCTACTAAAATGATAAAATATTTTCCCAGACTGCAGGAAGTTCCTATTCTAGAATATCGAATGATATAACTTGAATAGGAATATATAGTAAATATTTTCCAACTTGGGTAAACCCTGGAATTAGAAAACAATATCACATTTATAGTCAGATAAAAGGTGTAAAGATAAAATGTCAATGGTGACTTTTTCCTTTTAAAATAGTTTCTTAGGTAATTTCATGCCATAGCTTAGGATGAGTACATCATGGAGGATCAGGAAAGATGTCATTCTTGCCATCTATATGTTCATACTCAATTCTTAGTGATACATATACACCTTTCTTTTATCTTTCTATACCCCACAACAATTTCCAAGTGATTATTTAATTTCTTAAATTTATATTCAATTTCTACATTGTGGCAAGCATTATTAACCACTACTTTTCTGAGATTGATTGACTCTCATAGGATTCTCAGTTCTCAACATCAAAATTTCTACGCATATTTGTTCTTTATTTATTTCCTTTGCTTTAGGAAAAAAAAAAAAAAACTTTCCTATTCAAGGCTAATGTCTTCCACCATCGTTCTTGAGTCTATCATGTCTAAACTTCTTTAGGCCCCAAAGCTCCATTTGATTGTGGTAAGATTGCCTCTCATATCGTCACAACAGTACTTGTAGCAAGATTTTAGGCAGTCCCAAAGAAGTCCTTGTGCTTTGGTAAGACTGTGATTCCACGGCTTTGACACTGGCCAGAGCAGGATTTTAAGAAGCTCCAGAGCTCCACTTGCTTTTGATAAGACTGTCACACTTTATCCCCAACACTTGCCACGTCACTTGATATTGAACAGACCAATCCCAAGGAAGAATCAGGTTGATTCCTCACATTCCCTAAGAAATTGATTTAATTTCATCATTGCCCTGCCTTCAAGACCAAGCTTCCTAGGACATCCATCAAGATTTTAGCTTCGCATAGCCCTCTGTATTCCCTACTCTGAATTAATCTCCCTCTTGTTTCCATTTGCCCATACTCTTCCATTGTACTCTCTGCAAAATTCCCTATATCTTTTGCTCTTAACGTTTCATTAACTTTTGCTTTAAAGGAAGCCCAGATACCCTTTTAGAAAATAGCTCTCTGAATGACGTCATCTTTTTTTTTTTCCATATTCCACAGGGCTCAGAGATAGATTGGATGTCCTCCTTGTTTCTCATTGTCGTTTCAAGACCCTGTCTGCTCCTTTTTGTCAAAACCCTTAATTTGTTTGAAACACATGACTATAGCATCTTCTACACTTCTTGAACTCTCATCTTCAAAATTTCCATTTATATCTTCTCATGCCCTGGAGACATTAGTAATTGTTTTCACCATGTCTGTTATTTTGCTTAGTATCTGAAACCACCAGATAAGCACTCTGTCTAATACTCTGGATCCTCAATTCCCTGACTGCTTTATCCCCAATGGCCTTGTCCTTCACTTATGCTTAACCACCCATCTCCTTGGTCATACTCTGAACTTGTTATTACAAAGAACTTAAACTTACACAATCTCATTTTTAGGGATTCTACTCACTGATCGTCAAATATTTGTGGCTCGCTTATTTCTTCATGCCTCCCACAATTCTTTTAATTCATAAGTATCTCTGACATGCTACTTTTCTAATCTGCCAAAGTAACCCCACAAATCTTCACCTATTTTCTTATCCCGATTATATTATATGTTTTATCATTATCACCATGATAGTCTCTTAAATTCACTTTAACTCTCTTGCCTCTCTCTTTTTCCATATTGCCTGGTAAGATGCCAACACTGGGTAAGCTCTCCTTTCAGGGGTATGTGCACCATAGCAGCCAAACACAGCTGGAGGAAAAACAGAAGCACTCACTGCTTTTATTTTAAAATCATAATCACAAGCCTCATGTGTTTCCTCAGGACTGCCTTTCTATCTTACTCTAGTTCCTTAATCAATTCATCTTCTCATTCTTTAAGAAAGATTATTTCACATCTTTTCCTCTTTCCTTACAGTTTCAACTTCCCTTTCACCTTCTCACACTGAGCTGATGGCTCTCTTTTTATAGCACTGAGAAAATAGAAATAATCAGAAGACAAATACATCATTTTCTCCCCATGAAATCTGTCCACTCCATGCATCTGGATATGTAATTATTGCTACCTTTTCCCATGGATGAACTCTACATTTATGCATTGGATTCCCATCCTTCTGACTCATTCAGTAAAATTAATCCCACATTTTTTCCTTTTCTTTTCTGTTTTGAATATTAGTGCTGCATAATATTACTCCAAAACTTAGTATTTTAAAACAAGTGTTTTGTTATGTTTTATAGGTCCTGTAGGTCAGGCATTTGGGAAATGATCAAATGGGTGGCTCTTCCCAAGGGATCCCTTGTGTGACTGCAGTAAGATCATGGCTGGAACTAGCATAGATGGAACAGGGCCTGGGTCAGAAGGTAGGATCGACCAAGTGTTTCTTTTACTTCATATAGTCTCAGGATTTCTCTCTGCGATGTCTCTGTCTGAGTTGTTATGGGCTTCCTTAGAGCTCTGTAGCTTTAGGTCAATCAAAATGCTTACATAGCAGTTTAGGGCTACAATGGGAGTGTTCCAGAGATCAAGGAGTATGTTTCATTGTCTTTTCTGTCTTAGTCTCAGAACAGCAAGATGCTTCACACAGCATTCATTCTGCTGTTCCTTTTGATTATAAGCCAGTCACAAACTGCACAGATTTGAGGGGAAGGGATATAAACTCCACTTCTTGATAAGAGTGTTAAGGTCACATTGCAGTGTAGCATGTAGGCTGATAAATATTGTTGTACTCATTTTTAGAAAAAAATCTGCCTATAGGTTAGTGAATATTATCTTTGATACCAAAATATTACCATCTACTTACAAATGTACTACAAAAACACCCACTAAAAAGAAATAAATTCATATGCCCTATGCCCCCTGCATGCACACCTTTAGTCTCTTTTATTGTAGAATTTTTCAAAAGCGTTTTCTATTGTTCATCTTTTCATTTGTCCCTTTACAGGATCAGATTTCATCTCTATCTCTGTACTAAAATACTCTTGACAAAGTCATCCATTTTTCAGGTCTAATAGTTAATTCTCATTTGACTTCATGACTTCACAATATTTGAAACAATCGATTACTTCCCCCTGTATGATTTAGAATACCTTGGAATACCTTTCTTATATGATTTTCTGAGCTCTGCTGTCTCTGTGTCTTCCTCCTCATCCCGCCCCTGCCCCCGCCCCACCAGACACTATTACTTTTCTGGTGGTTCCTATTCCTCTCCTTTGCTTCCCTGATCTATTCATGTCGAAGTGCACCAAAGTTTATTCTTCAACCCTCTTCTAGTTCTCATCTACACTGTATGTCATAGATCATTTCTCTAGTCCTCTGGCTTTAAATTGCGTCCTTAGTGATGACCTCTCAGTCTTCAGTTCCAGCCTTAAATTCTCTCTGCGCTCTGGACTTAAATGTCTAATTGCCTCCTTGACATCATCCAGTGGTCAAATTGATATATCAACCTTAATATGACAAAATAGTGTTCTATAATTGCTTTTCTTACCATCTCCACCCTCATCCTTAAAACATGCCTGTTTCTCAGATTTCTTCATTTTAGAAATGGCACCATCATTTACTCAAGGGCTATACTAATGTATAGAAATCTTTCTTGAGTGCTTTCTTTTCCTCCATAGTCCAACCGTCCAAAATCCTTTCAGTTATACTTTTAAAATATGACCAGAGTTTGTCAATTCTCACTATCTCCTCTGTTGCCATCCTAACAATTATGTGAAACTAATAGTAATTTATTGAGGCGAAAACAAATTTTGTCCATTCCACTTCTTTCTCTCCAATAACAATGTTATCTTTAAAAAACATAATTAAAACAAATATATTTGCTTATAATCCTTAAACAGTTTCTCAACGTATTCAGAATAAATGCAGTGTCCTTATGCTACCTATTTGTTCCAACACATACTGGTCCCTATCCACCTTTCCTCCCTCGTTTTCTGCTGCTCTTCCCCTTGCTCACTGCTTTCTAGCCACTGTGGTCTTCTCGCTGTTCTTTGAACCTGGCAAACTCCTTCATTTCTCTGGACCTCTGAACTCAATGTTTTGTTTTTCTTTTCTTTTTCTGCCTTGAACATCCCTATTCATTTCCAGTCTTCTTTTAACATCTTAACTATTTTCTAGATTTTTCAAAGATCACAAAGAGGACAGTTCGTTTTTTATTATTAGTTTCAGGTATACAGTACAATGGTTAGACAATACTGTAATTTATGAAATCATACTCTCGATTACTCTAGTACCCATCTGGCACTATACATAGCCATTATAATATTATTGACTATATTCCCTATGCTGTTTCTTTTAAATCTAGGAATGTAGTTATCCAGGTCACCAGACTAAGCTTTTTTTTAGGTGTTCTGCCATCTTGCTACACATCAATATTATTCATGGACTTTTAAAAATATATAAAATTCTATGCGTTATCTTAGGCATATTAAACCATTACTTTCAAAGGCAAGTCCAGAGATCTATATGTAAACACTTCCTTTGGTGTTTCTTCTGCAAGCGATTAGTGGGCTTGCATTTGGAAGCCTCTAGTAAGAGCCTAAAACATTCCTTTCTGATGGTGCCACATATTTTTGGTTTTAATCTGTTCTTCCCATTGTTCTTATTCTCCCATTCCAGCCAGTGTTCTCTTTGAAGATAACAAAGGCAATAAAACAGGATGTAAGACTCATTTTCCATTTGCTGACTTCAGTAAATGACTGAATTTACTGAAGAAAATATTTGTTTTGTCTTAACGCATTTCAAATATCTCAATTTTTGTGAATTTTCCTTTATTTCTGATGTAACATCATTTGTATGCATGAACTTACACATTTTATACATTACTCTTAAAAAAATCTAAGTTTGTTTCCATGTATTGCTACATCTATTTCTTTACATAGATATGTTTCTCCTTTTTACCTCACCAGTATAATTTGGTTTTCATATACCCTTACTTCTCTCTAACATTTTAGAATGTCAGGCCAGAGAGATATGCTTGTTTCCCTGATTTTTCAAAAAATTTGTTTTACCCCAATTTTGGACTTTTTCAACTTTTCTGTATATGGAACCCTTTATAGCATCAGCATAGTTAATATGCTTCATGTTGTAATAGTTTTACCATATGTCAGTTGAAAAAATCTAAATATGTCTATGCACTTATGGATCTAACTGCTGCATGCATATCATGGGTCTTTTAGAGATGGGTTTGAGAGTCATTGCTGGTATTATAGAGAGACAATACATATTCAAAATAATTGAATATGTCATTGCTGGTATTATAGAGAGACAATACATATTCAAAATAATTGAAACTGTCAGTTCTCCTTTCTGCTTACAGAGTTCCCCCAAAACCATCAAAATGAATATGGAAATACCACTTTCTATATAAATGACTTAGTATCTGTTGTCCCTAGTGGAAATGTTAGTAAAGTCTGGGAGGGAGAAAGAGAACCATGTTCAAGTGAGTTCTAGCATCCCTCATCCTCTTTGATGGAATCTTTAAAACTTGACTACCTACATGGAAGAAAATATGTGAAGATAGACAGCTGTTAGGACCTATCAAGGGGCAGGTCTTAAGTTTGCTTACCCTTGTAATTACATAAAAGCAAGGAAGAAGAAAAAACAGAGGCAGGGCTGGGCATAGGTAGAGAAGGATAGTCCTGGCCAACTCTGCTTATCACATGGATATAGTAAGAGTCAGTTTTTTTTTTTTTTAATAAGCTTAATATGGGTTTGCGACTTTTAAAATATGATGACACTGCCCACAAATATTTGTAGTCTAAAATATATCCCAGACAATAACTTATTAGTTTAACAAAAGAGGCTGCCATATTTTCTGGCTAATACAATGCTATTCTTTCTAGCTTCTTTCCACATAGTCATGGCCTTATGACTCTTTCTTCCCAATAATATAAGAGTGGCTGTTAGCTGAGCAGAGCTCTCAGGAATGCTTTTAAATTCCTGATAAAATATGACATATTCACCTGGCATACCCTTTACTTCTGGTCCTTTTACATCTTCGTCCCTAAAATGTAGATGTAGTATCTAAAGTTTAGCAGTAACATTGCAACTACGAGACCAAGGGGCTAAACATAGAAGAGAAGAAAAATAGAAAGCTTTTGTTTTCTTGTTGAAAAGAGAAGTCAAAACCAGGTTTGTTAACTCCAGGTTTCTTCTAGTAATACTATATGAATAATGAGTAGCTGTTGGTTTAAAATATTCAAGTTAGATTTTCTGTTACTTGGAGAACATACTTTCAGGAATGCAGTCCTCCTCCCCTAGAGTGAATGGGTCAAGGCAGGAAGGAGATGGGAAGCGTCTTAGAAAAGTTACTCTGCTCCTATGGAAAATCTGGCCCACAGTTTGGGAACAAAGTTGTGATCATATCCTATTTTTCCAAACTAAATTCTTAAGAATGAAAACAACCACTGTATCATTGTTTTCATTCCCTGTAATGCACAGTATAAATGCCCTGCAGTACTCTCTCTCTTTTTCTTTTTACTTCCTGTCAAGACCAGAAAAAGAATGTCTGCATATGTTGCTTAAATGCTTCATTTGTTAACCTATTAATAGATTCCGCATGCCAGGTGCCATGATAGGGATATAAAAGATGGTAGAGGCAGCCCCTGCCTGAGGGAATTTTATGGTTTAGTAGGAGAGATAAAGCAAAAGAGTGAACATACATGTGACATGTTATCATATATGTGTAAACAGAGAAATATTGGAGAAGAAAGGAGCTATATCTAATGATGTCTGGGAAAGCAAGGAAGGTTATAATGATTTACAGATTGTTTTTGCAATAATTTACAAAGATAAGAAAATTTATTTTGGTAAAGTACGCGTAGGGGTTAGACTATTTTTGGTGTGCTGTGTCTTCATGAATCTGGAGAAGTCGCTAAAGAACTCAAGGTTTGAATCAGATCTATTTGACAAGAGAAATGATATACATAGATCTTGTTAATATATTTTCTAAAGCATTCAAGTCAGTTTTCTCTGTGTGTATGTATATATGTCATAAAATTTACAACCTCCTGTATCATGTGGTATGTATTGTTCTGTAACCTGTCTGTTCACTAAGCTTTATCTTATAAACATAATTTTATGACAAAACAGAGATATCCACTTGTTATCATTCTTAATGACTATAGACTATTTCATAATTTGAATGTATAAACCATTTATTTAAAGAAACTTCGTTTATCAGATATTTAGGTTGTTTACAATTATTTGAATGAAATATCCTTGTACCTAAAAAATACTCTTTTACTTAATTATTTCCCTATGACTTCAGAAAAAAAGAATTTGACACAGTCCTCTAACCAATTCAATCTCCCCTAGAGAAGTCCAGGAAGAGATAAATAACTGCATTGATTCTCTTGGCAAAATGCTAATGACCTCCTGGTAAACATACAAATGACCTGAAAATCCACTACTACTAATATTTACTCATAGAAGAATCATGGCAACTTTTTATCTATGAAAAGATGTTAAGCAAGAAAAAACTATTCTGTTGAAGTTGCTGATTGTAAATATACCTGCAGTTTATAGATTTATGGGAGACAGCTTGCTGAGGAAAGACATATAAGCTGTGTAATTAATGTAAGATAGTCCAAATGATATCCTCTGTGTGAGTGATGTCTGCATACATTGCTTAAATGCTTCATTTGTTAACCTGTAGCCTAACAGTCCTACTGTGAAAGAAGAAATGTCTTTTTTTTTTTTTTAATTGGAAGCTGTATCTGAGGGTCTCATATTACTCCAAGGGAAGAATTCTTCACCTGTATTATTTAAATCATTGGTTAAGTTTGATGCTGAGTAAAAATCTTGTCTTATGTAATTTGATTTGACTATAGAATCATTTGTGTCACTACAGATAAGTTCCAGAATTTCTGTGTGAAGGGAAATACACTTTTTTGGGCACTCTGGAAAATTTAACTGGATTATTGAATAGTATATATTGGTAGGGTCAAATTAGCTTTCTCTATGCTCTCTCAGATTTCCTTTTTCCATTCCCATTGAACATCTTAGAAATTTCCCTTAGCTTTCTTGTTACAGTCAGGTATTTATAAAAGTCTAGTCAATTCAACTACAGTTTAAAAGTCTAATTGCACATCCGGTTTATTTCACATCTCCACTTGCCCTAGTGCCAGCTAGGCATGGAGGACTTGGAGTAGAGATGGAACAGTCTTCTGCTAAGAGATTTGTGACACCTCTATCTTTCCACTGAAACATCTCTTCTTTTCCAGCTAGTAGATAGGATGGTATGATTATAATTTTTATGCATATTTTTAATTTTAATATAGTCAAAACTATCAAACTTTATGTTTTATTTCTTAAAATAGGTAACTGTAATTTATTTCTCATTCTAATACATTTATGATTTCTTTTTATTATTGAACAAGTTAATCCATTTTGAATATTATGGAATAAAGTGTGATATGAGAATTACTTTTATATTTTTTAATGTTCTCAATAATATTTGTTTTTTTAAATTTACCTTTTCTCACTGATGTAAGAAGTCATTTTATTTATTTATTTATTTATTTATTTATTTATTCATCCATTGCATTTATTCATTTAAATTTTAATATATGATAAACCTTCTTACATTACTTTTACTTTCAAAGATTTTATATTAACTATTCTCAAGCATTTACATTTCATGATGAAGAGTATAATACCTTTGCTAATTCTTGTCCTTGCCCTGCTCTCCCTTCTCTCCCTCAACTTCCCGTCTCAGGAACACCATCAACCTGTTTTATTGATATGCTCAAATAATTAGCTTTGGGGAAATGTTTCTTAATTTATTAACTTCTAGTCTTTAATAATCTTCCCTTAAATGATCACTGAATCATTCTTTTTTTTTTTTAACACATTAAATTTAATACATTGTTCAATTGTTTGTATTCCTTTTTATAAAACGTGCAGCACTAGCTTTGGCTATTACCTTATAGTTTGATTTATAATTATCCTTTTGTTATTACTTTCTAAGAAGCCTATATTTTTTCTTTTCTTTTTTTACCAAAGAATACAAGAATATCTCCAGTTGCTTCATCTTTTAATAAACTATTTAACAGATATGAATATCACTTTTTGTCAGAATATGGCCTGTAATATGGGTTCTTGTCAGGTATTTTATTTTATTCAACACCAGTTCTGCTTGTTTTTTCCATTATAAGTGGTTTGCATTTCTTCATTACATTTTTAATCTTTATAATCCTTTTTTATTTCACCTATTTCTATTTTCTCATCTTATTGCCTTTTCAACTTAACAAGTTCTTTTCTCATGACTTTTTGTCTGCTGTATAGTAGTTACATCTTGAAAAATTAGAAATTAATTTTGGGAATTTTATTCTGGTTTATGATAGCTATTTCAAAGTTATGTCTTCCTTCTAGGTCTTCTAAGTGCTCTTCTTAGATATGAAGAGTAGATACCCAGTTTTATGCTCAGTTCAGGGCTTGAGTTTTTTGGTCAGTGGAAAGATGCTAGAACAAATAAGAAATGTTTTTCTATTCTCTCTCAGGTGATTTGTTTTATTTAGGAAACTATGGTAGTCCATGAATTGTAGGAAGATGCCCATGCTTTAAAATAACTAGCAGTCCTTCCTAAATTTTAACATTGGTTGCCTGACAGTCTTAATTTAAGTTGTTGAAAATTTTCTCTTTTCTTGTTACTGAAGCAGAGGTGTATAATAGTATTTATAACAAAAATTTGACAACTTTTATAATCTATTATTATTACTATTATTATTGTTGTTGTTGTTATTATTATTATTATTAGTTTGTTACAAAAGACCACTCATGTTTGTATTTTAGCACCTTGCAAAGTGCACAGTATATACCATGTCCTTAATAAACATTTAATGGATAAATATTCCCTAATTGCAGAGAAATAACAAAAAGGCAAGTTATTTTTTAAATTGTTTGGTGAACTATGGTTTTAATATTTCAAAATTATACTGCAGGTGAATTAAAATAAATAAAGAGATGATTAAGAAGTAATATATACCTAGAAGTTTGTTTTTCTGATAACTAGGACTATCCAAGGAAATAAAATAGAGTTTGGGTGCTCTATCACAACATCTAGAATTTCTTTCTAGTTTTTCTATGTGTCCTGTCCTGGACATGTTTTTAATAGTAATAAATAGAGACAAAGTTGAAAACAATTAAATGAAGCAATTTTTTTCACAGATTGCTTCATTTCCTCTTAGTATTTCAAGAGAATGGTTTTGTCCCTTCCTGCTAAGGGCTAAATGAGGGATGATCTTTGTAGAGCTTATGGTTTGCATAAGGACTATGGAAATCAGGCACCAACTCCCAAGCTGAACTAGCCAATGGGAAAATACTGAAGACATAAAAGAAGAGTAGAGTCAATTGATAATTTATATAAAGCTAACTACCCATGAAAGTAAAAGGTTTTGGTAGTCTTAGGTACCTAGTTCATTTATTCTTTAGCCTGAATTGACCTTAAAGCTGAGCATCTCTTTAGTCAGGTAGCACTTCTCCTATTGTCCTAAGAAGGTAATATGCGCCTTACCCTCTGTTGGTGTTGTGGAGTGGTGAAATATGAACATTATCCTTGACTAGGAGGTTCATTCAATAATTTGGAGAGTGAAGATTTTTTTTCATAAAATTCTAAAAATATATAGAATGAAACCATCATTATGTTATACCCTACCCATAACTGGTACTTTCAGAGCTTCTGCTTTCTTCAGTATGCAGAGTCTTGACCCAACTTTGAGGAAAGAGGCTATAAAAAATATTTACTTTTCATCCTCATTTTCAACTTTTCTAGTAGAGTAGAAGACAGAAAAAAAGAGAGAGAGAGAGAGAGAGAGAGAGAGAAAGAGAAGAGGAAAATAAGAACAAGCGAATGGCCAAACATTATAAAACAATAACAAAGTGGACTTTTAAGAACACTATTTAATATTAAATTTTAATTATGATCTTACATTTCTTCCATGTAAATGCTTTTCATTTCTCAGTACCTTTATAAATATGCTGGCAGGTGAAATTTTTGAGTTGTTCTTATGGAAATACAATGAAAGAATAGTGTTCCAAGTTTGGATCAATACCGGAATAAAGAGCAGAAGACAGGGCAGAGAACAAAAATTCTTCACAAAAAGAAGTCAGAGGGAAGAAAAGGGAGTCAGAAGTAACCAGAAGTTCAAGAACCCCACAAATTGACAAAATCTTATAGAAGGGACTGTGCTTTCTGCAGCTCATGGAAGGTAAAATCTTACCTATATCTTAATTTGGGAAGAAATCAACACATTATAAATAGGAAAAAGAAGAAATTGTATGGCATATGTAATAAGTCAATTGAAAAAACAGAATGGGTAAATAATTGGGAGTTTAGGTAAAGAATATGATGGGACCTTAGTTGTAGTTTAAATGATGAATCGAATGATAGTAAGTAACCTAGAATTGTACTATAAATATTAATAACATAAGGGCATCTCTAATTTCTATAGAAAATATCACAATTCAGAAGAGTAAGTAATATATCAGGTTTGAATACATAATGAAATGCATAATTGATTTATGGGCATTTAAAGTCAGTTGCTTGCTAGGGAATATGATTCAAGAGTATCAGAATTATTCTTGTCTTTCTGTCAAATTCTAATCAGACATTAAAAATTATTATCAGGTCTCATAAATGACATCTCTATCCTCTTTAGAGCCAATGGAGAAATAAATACCTGTTAGAGAGATGGAGAACAGATTAGGTCTTCCCAATGTAATCGTGGGCCAATATGAACTAGAAGGGTTTGGTACTATTCCCATCTTTCTGTTCTAGGCCTTTGAGGGAAACTTTGGGTCTGCAGGACAAATCCCTTCGACCAGAGACACATTGCGCTTCTACTCACAAAAGGAGAAGAGGACAGAGGGCACCTGAAATTCCTTGCCTTTGGGGCTAGTGATGATTAAATAAACCCTTTTGAGAAAAGTGGAATGATACAGATGACCAATCCTCTAGGTGTCACATTCTACCCCCAGAGAGAGGAGGAGGAGCAGGCAAGAGCTCAGTAGTATTTAGATAAAATCCTGTATCGTGGAAAATGAAAAGGTGTCAAATCCCTCGACTTCAAACCCAGCCACTTTGTCCCCTTTGAACTCTTGCAGGGGTAAAACAGCAGTTACTTAGCAATACATTGATATCAATTATTTCTTAGTTCTTTTCTAATGTGGCCCCTGATGATGCTCAGCAAGCACACTGTGGCCTCTGTAGCATGTCTGTACCAAGAAGCAGGTACTATTCCTATAAAATAGTCCCAGCTCTTGATCCACAGACCTTTTTCTTTCCTGCTACGCTCAGTTCTTTTGATTCCTCTCCTCTCATGGTTCTACCTGTGTGTACGCGCATATGTGTGTGCATGTGTGTGTGTGCCCCTTCCATCCAGTTTATTGAACAGCTAAGAAGAGCTTTGGTAACCAGAGTGCAGAGAGAACATGAGGTCACTAAAGCTAAAAAAATTACTGATATTAAAAAGAAAAATGGGAATGCAACTGAAAGATGAGAGGGATTCTGCTGAGAGCTCCTACTTAATTATTTTGCCAATTTTTATGATTTTAATTATTTATATTTGAAATTCTGATAGATGGGAGTATCATGGAAAAAGTTAAGAAGTAGAGTGTATTGAGCAATGAGAATATGCTTTACTTTAGACATCAATTATTATGAATAATAGTCAATAACTGTGAAAAAAATGATTTAGTATAAAAATGTACATAGCCTATTGAGGTAATAACTATATATGTTATGTTTTTTCCTATTCTTAAATCTAAGTAGGATAAAAGAGTCATGAGACTTTTTATTTAACATAAAATTCTAGAATATGTTTTTCAACTTTTTTCCTTCTAATGTCATTAAAACTATTATGGTATAATGTATTTGTGTTCTATGATATTATTGATGAATTGAGTGATAAGGCATCTATATAAATAAGTGAATGCAGTTAATGAGGGAGGGAGGGATGGAGGAAGAAAGGGAGAGAGAGGAAAAATCAGGGAGAGAGAGATTTAAGGAATGTGCTTCTTTTTGAAGGCATTTAAGCTGAAAATGTTTCTATTGTATATTGCAGCCCATTTTCTGCCATACGCACATGTAGACTGTCTACATATGAAACTCCATCTCCCCTTATTGGAGGATGGCTGGGATCTTTGTGAAAGCAGCAGTTCATTTTAGCTGGGTATTATCTTGAGCCATCTGCTGTGAGGGTTTCCCAGTAGTCTAAAGCTGTGATAGTATTTGAAGTTATGCTTCAGGGTATCTTTAAAAACATTTTGCTTCTGATCTCCCTGTTTGTAGGTATTTTGCTTTGCTCCTCACCCATAAGCTGCTTGAATATCCTGAGCACATCCATCCTCCCACTGATCTAATTCAGTAGATTGACAAAGCAGTCCATATTTATGAGTTCCTATTATGTGCAAGACACAGAGAAGTGGCTATATTTTATGAAGTTTCAATGCAGGTGGACTGGCTGCATTCCAGAGTCTCCATGTTGATCACTGTAACTTGCCATTTAATGATGAGTAAAATTTTTGGATGTTGCTAATAAACCGTTCAAATATATGTTTTTAAAGAAGAGATATGAAAATGATAGAAAATAGTTTAATATAAGAATTTTTTCTGAAAAAAAACAAAAGAGTGTTTTAATGAGAGTCAGCATTTTCAAAATTCTGATAGTAAAGAAGTGAATGATAATTTTCTTAGATAAAAACACCCAGGCAGGTTTTTAGGATGAGCTCTGGGCTTGCAATTAGATGCCATTAACTTGGCTTTGGGATTTTGCATTATTGAATATAAATAAAATACTTCAGTCCCCTTGCACTTCAAATTTCTTTAAATTATGTCAAAATGAGAGTTATAAAAAGGCTTATGATTTTAATATGCAAAAAGCACATCATAATTATGATCAGAGATATAAATATAAGCAATAAACATTAACTATATTTAAATGATCTATTAAGATATTTCTTTTAAAGTTTTTTATAAGTTAATTTGGGGGGAATTATAGACTGATTAATGATTAAAGACATTTTGATACATTTATTCATCTCAAATTTCATCTATATGACATAGAGTTGAGATAATATTTATCAGTCTGACACATAAGTATTGATAACTGCCTCTAATACTCAATAACCTTGGCAGAGGTACCTGAGGTTTTCAAACCTCATTTGTAAAATGGAGATAATAATACCATTACATCGTTCAATTGTGTTGAAGGTTTTATCAGATAATATAAGTTTTTAGTATAATTTCTGACACATAAATGTTGGGTATTGTCCCCATTGTTATTCTCACCTTTTTTCAAACTCACCATAAAAAACAAAAGATACATAAACATATCATACCAAGCAGTCAAAGTAAACCGATTAAAAAATAATAATATTCATTACAAAATGATTGATAATCTTAAAATGAGAGTTAGCTAATACCTTGATATTAATGACAATAAGAATAGTCATGAAGAGGGCAGACTCTGCTCTGACTCTGGAAAGATTTTTAAGCTTGGATTGCCTGAATTTTTTATATGCTAATTATTGTTTCTACCTCATAGACTTATATGAAAATTTGGTGAGTTAATGCATGTAAGTTAGTTATAGGTAGCATAGTATTTAGTATTTCATGGTAAATATCAAAGCATGCTAATTATTTCCATTATTATTACCATCATTATTACTAGGCTAAATATTGTGAACCATTATGAACTAGGCTTATTTCTTTTTTCTTTTTTCTTTTTTTTTTTTTTGGATTAAATAAGACTACTTGATAGAACACTGTGATGGAGGTGTTTACATGCCATTCATCCTTCTATATTCTGAACCAACTGAAAGGCAGCCATAGAAAATGACCAAAACAACAGCTTCATATAACTAACAAAGCTGGGCTTGAGCACTCTGCTTAAACCTCTAACTAAAACCAGGATTTCTACTTTTTCTCCAACTGAATTAATTTTCCCACCTTAAACTCCAGGTTTCTGTCTTTTCTAGGAAGTGGCTGCCTTGATGTAAATATCAGTTGAAAGAGGGGAGTGTGTTTGTATTCATTGATAGGTAGATAAGAGAGAGTGCCCAAATTGGTTTGAGCTACATCTACTCAGAGCTTTTCTCCTAATCTCATTCCTAAAATGAGCCATTTCTGTTCTCTAAGGAAAGAGTGAATGAGAGGATGGTGATGGAGAGAGTAACCAGATACATTTCCTCCAATAGCCCTCTCTCCTGGTGGGGCAGTATAAGGTCCCTGCCTCAGGAAAATGTGAAATTAAAAATCTCCATCAGTCTAGGCTGACACACTTTAGACCCAGCAAGGTGCACCCATACTTTTGTTTGTTTGTTTGTTTTCTGGATTATTAAGTATAACTTAAATTTCTTACACTTGAGAATTTACTATCTGGAAAATGGGGGGTTAATGGATCGTATTTATCTTGTGGCAATAGCTTGACCATTAAAGAAGACAATTGCTTTGGAAATGCTCCAAGGGCCTCACATAAAAGGGGCCATTATGATGAGATATCATGGATTAGATTATGGGTCTTGTAGAATGCTGACAATTTTAATAGCCAGTGTATTTTTCTCTAGCAATTATTCCTTCTGATTTTTTTTCCCATTTTTAATCAGGCAGAAGTTACTTCCAAGTTTCCTTTGTTTGTTAGAACTGTGTTTTTTTCCAAAAAAAGTTGAGGCATCTTTCAAGATTAGAAAAATATAGTCTTTAAGATTTTCTTGACATTCATACCAAAATAGCAACGTAGCTAAAATCAAGTGGGAGCATTTAGAAAGTTAGAATGATAATTGCAAATAAAAAGGGGACAGGGAGGGAATAAAACAATTTTTACTGCTTTTGTTAAAAAGTTTATACTTCTCATACTATGCAACATCTTATTTTTCAAAATGCATCAAAAGTTGTTGCCAGTTTGATCTTTCAGATAGTGTGGCTGCCAATTTCTTCCCCAGAACTCTGATACTTGGCTTGTTACCAAAGATGCCGTGTGTAGTTTTCTCTTCCCTCCCCCCTTTTCTAAATAGAGAGGAAAACAAGTCCATTCTGGCATTAGCTTGCAATCTATATGATTGGAATTAAAATTCCAAACATGAATATGTTTAACTAAGGTATTCATAGTTTCTCGTTTCATTTCAAAGAATATAACTTAATCTTTAAACATGATAGTCTCAAAGTTTATAAAAATATGTAGCTTGAGTTCAAGCCAAAGTGGGATTGATTTTTTAAATCAAATTTTACCTTATTATTTTATTTTTTCATAGATGTCTTAAAATGAGATTTTTTTGTACTTTTCACTGACTTCTAATTTGTCAAGTTCTATTTCCTTTTTAAAATATATTACCCACTTACCAGATGAATTTTATCTAGTACATTTTATCACAGTTATCTCCCAGTATGTGAAATTTAGAGAAGGAACTCAAATTTTCTATACTTTGATAACATCCATATAAATCTTTTCTCCAGTGAACAGAGCATTGATTACGTGTATTAGGAAACAATCGTGTTTTTTTTTTTTCTAAACTTGTTATTTTTTTTTCTGTTAGTGAGCAATCCATCTAATTTATCTATGTGTCAATAACTATATCCACATATTGTTGTTATGATCATCAGCCACCTGCTAACTCCTAGGGAAAATTAATGTACTCATTTCACAGATCCTTCCTTCTAAGGAACTTGAATTGATCTATACATGTATCATTGGTCCTCACTGAATCTTGAGGGGAGTTGGCAGATGTCTTTATGTTACAGATGGTTTCTCATGTGGCTTCACTCTCTGCTCACCACCTGGAAAGCTTGCAATGGACACAGTGGATCTGTCACCAAGACAGGTGGCAGAGTCTATAAACCTTTGGGGGCAGGGGAGTGCTATATGTGCAATGAGGATGTGTTTTCCCTTGGTTTTGCGATCCCTTTGTGATATCTTCTCTTAGTTATTATTTAGTGAACTATAACCATTAATACATTTGCTAATGCTCTTTATAGGAATATTTTCTGTTTATTTGGGACCTTCAGAAGGGGAGAAAGAGGTAAATAAAACAGTTTGTAGCCTTTTCTTCTTTCATTTCTTATTTTTCCTCCTTCCAGAAGGTAAAAATAAAGTGAGTGAGCAAAGTAAGTGGACATCTAGTTTGGAGTACTGTAACATGTAGAATGATAATTAAAATGGTGAAATTTAGAACCGAATGAAGTTAAAGCCCTTTTATTTTTGATATTTTATCATTATCGAGCCAGTAGAAAATAATATGTTACTTGAATTTCTATTAAGTGCAATGAGTCTGAGTATATAGTCCATCTCTTTGAGCATAAAGATATCAGCAATTCAGACCATGGTTTCTGATCTAATAGACAGATGATCAACAAGCATATTACTGAAATAAACTCAACCTAACAATTCATATTAGTGACTGGATGCTCTTGCTGCCACTCAATGAATTAGTTCATAAATGTTTTGGCTCCAAGTTTTTTAAAATGAACCTCTCTGGATGCTATAATAGCTGGTCTGCCCCTGGATGTTACAGGTAGGAGATGGGCTGTCTGTAGATGTAAGTGAATTTGAGAAGCAGTGAAGTGGAAGGAGCTCAAGGACTATACCAGCTTGCTGCTTGGAAACTCTCCAACACAATGTCAAAACAGTAGGGAATCGCTGTGCACCTGTCCAAGATGCACTTAAAATTAATGATTATTTGTGAGAACAGACAAGGAGGAAAATCTACTTTGTTCCCAAGTTTGTGGTGTGGATTAGCTTCATTGGTATCTGATGGCAGACTGCCACTAAACTGATCATTTTTTGTACTTTCTGGCTTCCTCTTCAGGATGCCAGAAGCTCTTAGTTTAGCTAGTGCTTTATCTAATTCTGGCATGATCAATTTCACCTCATTCTCTCTCAGCACAATTGGCAGGACTCTATTGTTTATAGGGAAACTATTTTCCCTCTAATTTAGTACTTGGAATCTTTCTATGTTCCATTAAAAAAAATAAATAACTTTCTTTGTCCCCTTTTACTTTTCTCTTTCTCTTCCTTCAAGCTATATAAAAATCTACCATGTAACTTAATTCCTAACTTCTTTACTTTTTGGATCTATTTTTACTTATTCTTTTCAAGGTAAAAAAAAATCCCTCATCTCAATGTATATCTCTTGCTTTAAATTGCACTAGTGAAACACTGATTTGTGCATAAGCAAATTTATGTATACAGTTTGTGTATTGTTTAGCAATGAATGTCCACCTTATATAATGAGGCTGGTATATAGAACATTTTAGTGGTACAAATTAAAGGCCATAGTAAGTACAAAGTTATCAATTACATAAACATTTTTATTACAAGTCCGATGGGAGTCCTGCTCATTATTGTCATCTTCATCATTGTGTTTATTTTTAGTGAGTGCCTACATGATAAAAAAGGTCAGATAATTGCCTATGTCAGTACCCTTTAGAATAATGGCCTCCAAAAGTCATGGCTTGTAGTCTCCTATAAGTGAAAGGTTTAAAAAGTGTACCTCCTGTATATATTTTAATTTATACATAATATATGATTATTATTGTAATATAAGATAAATTATGAAAAATACATATAAGCAGATTTTTTTAAGTTTACAGTAAAATGAATAAAAATAGAAATATAAATTCTGATATTTTTTTCTTGCACGCCAGTAGATTACATTTTGTGTACTCAGAGGAGCACACTTTGGGGATGAATGATTTTGTCTCTGATTGATCATTAGAAAATCCTGGAGAAAGTTTAAAAATTTACATTACCTATCCCCCTCTCCATACTGACTCAAGTGGAATCTCTAATTTACATTAGAAGGTACTGGTATATATATTTTGTAAACACTTCTGTGTTTTTGATTTCTAAACAATATCTCTAGGACAGATGTTTTTTTAGAGCTGTCCACAGTTTAAAGTATCAACATGATATTCAGCTGGACGCAGAGAACAGAACTTTAAGATTCCCAAGAATCGTTTAACATTAACAAGTTGTTTTGGGTTGAACTGCATTGCTCAAAGGGTGTTGAAGTCCAACCCCCAGTATCAGTGAATGTGACCTTACTTAGGAATAGCGTCTTTGCAGATGATCAAGTTAAGATGAAGTCATCAGGGTGGACCCTACTCCAGTATGACCAGTGTTCTCATTAAAAGGGGAAATGTGCACACTGAAACAGACACGCACAAAGGTAGATTCTCACATGAAGATTGGAGTCCTGCTGCTACAAGCCAAGAAACTACCAGAAGCTAAGAGAGAGGCCTAGAGCAGATTCTTCCTGAGCAGAAGGAGCTCAGAAGGAGCATGCCCTGCTGTCACCTTGATCTCAGACTTAACTTCCAGAACTATGAGGCAATAAAATTTTGTCATTTAAGCCACCCTGTTTGTGGTACTTTATTATGGCAGCCCAGGGAAACTGATGCATGAGGGAAAGAACTATTTCTAGCCACACCAACCAAAACAGTCCAAACCAAACCAAGCCGAAAGTGAGAAAACCATATTACTCTCTACTATTTTTCACTTTTTTTCTTGTTTCTTTTCTATCTCTCCATTGGGAGAATGCATACTTTTAGCATGAATAGGTTAAAATACTCTAATCCAATTGTGCTTTAGGAGAGTAAAGTTTAATTTATATTCTAATATTAAAATAAACATAAACATTCTTAAAAATTTCAAAAGATATAAAAATAAAAAAAGAATATCAACAATTATGCCAGTCCAACCACTGTAGACATTTGGTATATTTCCACATATTCCCTTTTCCCCCCTCTGTATATTATTTAAAAAATATATTTACATATTAAAAATAACATTTTATAAGAATGGGTAGATTGAAAATGATGCTATCTATATTCTCACACTCCAAAAAAAATGTCCATAGACCTTTAGTTAAACATATATCTTTACCTATGCTTTCTGAGAGTAACAGAAAAGAAAAGTCCACATGGGTAAAATTAATGAGAGAAGATGACAGAAGAAAAACAGGTGTCAATAAAAATATGGAACAGAAAACAAAAAATATACGGTAATTGACTTAGATCAGAGAAAAGGGAAATCTGAATGCCTACAATAGAGAATTACAATGCAGTGGGATGAGTCATTCCTTCTGAAAATATCTTGCAATGCTCAGGAATTGGAGCCAGCAGGTACATCTGAAATTGGAGGAAGAACTTAACATAGGCAGAGGTGTTAAAAATTCTTAAGAGTTCCAATCCCACATAAGGGGAAGTCTTCTATAATTTTTTGCGAGGCACAAGTTTTAACCAAATGAGATCTTAACTATAACAATTCATAATCAGGGCAACTGAATGTCTTAGAAAATGCCTGTTTTTTCTGATTCTAGTTCTGCCTGCTTTTTTTTTTTTTTTTTAAAATCTGGTAAAACTTATTATTATGCAAACAATGACTTTATAAAATAAATTTCTCTTAGACATTAAAAGGAAAAATGCAGAGGCTAAATTCATTTTATTTGCAATAGTTTTACAAAATATAAAATAATAAAAGTATATATTTTAGGATAAGTCATGCCTCTGAACACTGAAACATACTTGTTAGGTGGTACATGCAAAATGCAATAAGAGCTTTTTATGTGAGTTAGGTAAAAGTTGATTCTGTCCTAAAAAATAGCATCACCTCTATTATATTTATTTAGAAATGCTTTTAGGTAAACAGTGGACCATTAAACAAAGGTTCATATGTGCATAGTTAAAATATCTTAATGCCATTGTTTGCCAATATGAAATTCAAATGCAGATAAAGCCACCCTCCCCCTCTCCCCCTCCTTTTTTGGGTCAGACTTGGTTAAACGTAAAGATATTCTTTGGTGAGAAGAGAATTTTGATCATTATGATTTCAATTAGAATCATTAATTCATACATTTGGGATAAACTTATTTAAGTTATAAAAATGTTTGGATTGAGACTTTGAAAAATGAATCTACATGGTACAGTATATCTAAAGTTCATTTACTCCTTAGAGATAACTAGAACTCCATAAATTCTGAATTTGACAAATATTTTTCAGCACTAAGTATGTTCATTGGTTTTTTAAGTGCCTTGAGGTATCTAGGGATGTGCAGCATAAGGTAATAATTATTAAATGTCAAATTCTATTAATACTTTGAACTTGTTTTCAAAATAATAAAATTCAAATAAGTGGATAATTTTGTGTTTTCCCTGGTAGTCTTAACGGTCTTTTAGAGCAGGGCTCTCTGAAGCTACTGAATTCTTTCGTTGTTAAGTATCTGAGTTACAGGTAGAAATAGAAGAAAGTTATAAAGTATAGATGGTTTCTACTATGGGCTATATGAGTTATGGATTAGTCAGATGACTAAAACTGTTAGAAATGTTACAAATGGCACTGGAATCTGCCTAGAAGAAAGATGTGTTACAAAAAGTAAGAATCCATCATTTCCTTGGAAGTACTAGTTTCTTTTTCTTTTTTAAAATTAAAAAATAATAATAATTTACTAGCAGTGTTCAGGTATGTCTGCTTGGATTAACCTACATTGCTAAGCCTTCCCTTTACACCTCCGATGCAGCATACAAGGTCTTCTAATGAGTAACTGTTCCTAGCCCCAAAATTTATTGATAGTTGTTAACATTCTTTTAAGATACTCTGATGACCTAAGATTATCCCTCCTCTCTTTTCTTGCCAATCAGCTAGGTAAGGTGTGTATATTATTTTGTTACAATTCTATCATGCTTATAGCTTTTTAATATAAACTCACTGATATAGATTCTATTTTATTTAAGAAAGCAAACTAATTTCATTCTTTTCTTCAGTAAAGAGAATGCACTAAAAGAATATAGTTCTGATTGTTACATATTCTTAAGATATTTTGAGTGGGTTATTTGAAAAGCGCAATATAAGAAAATGATTGATCCAATATTAGATTAGAACCATACTTTATATTTGAGTGTAGTTGGTGTGTAATTTATTGAAGGAAGAGTAAAATGGTTAGAAAGAGCTATTTAAATCTCCTCAAAGCCAATTGCCCTGAACTTTTCACCGAGTATGTCATTCATCATTCATATTAAGTAGAAGGGTAGATAATTGTTACATTGGTGCCAGCACTGAGTATATTTTTTTCTGAGGGAGAAGATAAAGTATATTTTTTTTCTGAGGGAGAAGACAAGTATTTAACAAGGAAAATCTAAGATGACAGGTTAACACATACACATTTAAAAAGAGGGAAAGAATATATTTCTAAATATTGACAGTTCATTTAAAAATATTTATTATGGCCATCCAGGGCTAGTCATTCTCCTATGGCTCAAATGATAAACAAAATAGACATGATATCTGGCCTTTTTTAGTTACAGTCTAGTAGGGAGACAGACAATAAGATAAGGAAAAAATAATGAATTGCAAATTATAATCAAGTACTATTAAGAAAAAAAAACATGGTGCTGAAATGGATGATAATGAGGAAGAATTTTGTTTGTTCTTTCTTAAAATCTGACCCTCACTTTAATTAGGGACATGGAAGATATATCTTTAACAGTGACATTTCAAAAAGATTAACAAGTGAAATGGAACTAGTTGTACATAGGAAGGGGGAAGTATTTCTGGCATAAGAAGTATTGTGTTCAAAGGCTCTGAGCCTAAAAAAGAACTTGGAATGTTTTAGTAACAGAGAGAAGAAGCGTGTAACTGAAGTAAAAAGAAAAATGTGACATCCTTGGAGGTTGGAGACAAGACAGGATAGTGCGCTTAGAACGGATAGATCCTACAGGCCGTAGAGGAGGCTTTGGGTTTTATTCTAAATGCAATGCAAAAACTTTAAAGAGAAATGACTTATCCAAGTTGAGTTTTAAGAGCATTCTTTCTGTTCTTTGTAAAACAAATTCAAAGGAGATAAGAATGGAAGTACAAATTTCATTTTAGAGGCATTTGCTGAAGCTTGACTAGCGGTGTTAATAATCAGGACAAGGGAGGTACCATTGGGGATAAAGAGAAGAGGTTAAAACTAAAATGTTTTAGAATCAGAATCATAAATAGGGATTGTTGATGTACTAGGTGTGATGTAAGAGAAGTAAATCAAAGAAGAGGAACTGAGGGTGATTAAACGTTAGGCTTGTCAAATTGAAGTTTGACATGAATTACTAAATTGGAAGAATTTTGAGGAGTACTTTTTAAGAAGGGAAGAATAAGAAATTCTATCTAGGACATGTTACATTTGAGATATATGAAACATTTGAATAGAACTTCAAAGGAAGAAGGAGAACATGAAGATTTGGATCATAGTTTGTTTCAGAGTCATGGGGATTAATGTACTTACCTAGGGAGTACTGTAATTGGAGAAGAAAATACAAGAATAAGGACTTTTCATCATTTAAGATTGTGAAAAGTGGCAGGAATAGCACATGAGGCTGAACCACAATAGATAATGTAGGAGAAGGAATCTCTGGAGAGAGTAGTACCATGAAAGCCAGAAGAGATTATTTCAAGAAGGAAGTGGTGGCCATCTCTGAGGAAGGCTTCAGACAGAGTAAATGAGAGGAAGCATATTTGGCAACATGAAAGAGCTATTTTCATGGCAAACGTCTCTGTCATTCCACCAAATCGTCTCTAATCATCTCTCTATTAAAAATAATAGTAAATAGTAACTCCAGGTGTATGTATGGAACTGTCACGGGGAGCTAGAATTTTGTATGAAAGGAAAATAGGCTTTATTTAATCATAGCCAGTTTGATTCCAGAAAGTTGGGAACAATTTATGAGATTTTAGTTCAGTTTCTTGAAACTCATAGACTGTTTTCCAACTTGTTTGTTAAAATATTTGATATTATTACTAAAAATATGCTGATCCATCTGTTAGATCTAGGAAGGACGGCAAAGGGTCAAGACCACCAACATTTGGTTGGTTTATTGTTTTGTGTTTTTATTTCTATTTACTTGGTTGCAACTAGGAGTAGAATTTATTCTAAATGGTTCAAATGAAGATATTTTTAATAAGCAGATCATTTTCAGGAAACACACATTTAATAAACACACATATTCTGTTCTTCTTATTAACCAAACCTAAGCAAAGGTGAAGTACCATGGTGATACAGTCTTTAGAGTCAACCACTTAAAATTCAGAGCATGACAGAGAATATTGGAAAAAGGATTTGGGTGATTTCCAGCTTTCGGTCCAGCATGTAAGGTCCTTGGAAGTCATCACTCTATACTAACAACAAGTAAGAAGCTGAATGAACTAAAAATTAACAGCTCTTTTTAGATCCATCAGAGAATTGAGGTCAGAGGCCAAATCACTCCTACAAAAATTGGAAAGACAGATAGATGCATTTAGAGGATAACAATTTACTATAACAGAAACCCATGAGCAGAAACCTCTGTGGTAGACACTCTACTGGGGTAGGAAAACCTAAACTATAACTGACAAATTGCTGGAGGCTCAGTGTGGACAAGTCTGAGACTTAAAAACTTCAGGAGGGGCTACGTCTTAGGAGGGAATACCCACACTTTTGTGAGTGTCGTTGTCTACCAGGTTATAACTGTGAAGACTGGAGAAAAATCCTCTTGGGTTTCTAGCAGAGAGAGAAGAAAAGTAACCATTTGAATATGTCAGAAAATTCTGTTCTTAATAAAACCTATCTTCAAGAGAAACTATTTTACAATAGCTTAAACTATTGGGGTTTTATCAGAGCCTAAATGACCTGGGAGAAGGGGAATAGTGAACCAAGCTTCCTCTAGCTTTCCACTTGGGAGAAGAGAAATGCCTAACTTTAGCGTCCTCTAGCCATCATGTTCTAGGTGAGGAGTGCCGGGAGAGAGGGGGGAGTGGAAACAGTAGCATTTGTGAAGTTCACATTCAGGGGTGCTAAATGACTGATACCTAATCAAAGGATCTTAGAATGTTCTTATTCTCCCCACAACTTATCACCACATTATTAAATGCTTGTGTACTAGAGTTCCTTTCACCCAGTACATC
The DNA here is from genome assembly GCA_003508835.1 of Eonycteris spelaea. Lineage (NCBI taxonomy): Eukaryota > Metazoa > Chordata > Mammalia > Chiroptera > Pteropodidae > Eonycteris > Eonycteris spelaea. The sequence goes on from PUFA01000095.1 coordinate 4,647,338, forward strand.
GTGTCTAGCTTTCAACAACAAATTACTAGGAATATTAAAAGGTAAAAAATATACTTTGAAGAGACAGGGTAAAAATCAGAACCACATGCAGGTATGAAGGAGATGTTAGAAGTATCAGTCCAAGAATTTAAAACAACTGTAATTTATATACTAAGGACTTTAAATGAAAAAGTAGGCAACATTCAAGAATAGATGGGTAATGTAAACAGAGAGATGAAAATTCTAAAGAAAATAAAATAAAAAAGAAATGCTGGAGGTCAAAAACATTGTAACAGAAGTAAAAGATGCCTTTGATGGACAAATTAGTAGACTAGCCATAGCTGAGGAAAGGATCTTGGAGTTTGAGGATCTGTCAATAGAAACTGCCAAAACTAAAAAGCAAAAAAAAAGACAAACAAACAAACACACAAACAAAAAAACCAAGAACAGAATATCTAAGGATTATGAGACAAGTACAAAGGTGTAGCATATGCATAATGGCAATACCAGAAAGAGAAGAAACAGAGAAAGGAACAGAAAAAAAAAAAAAAACTGCAAAGGATTTGGAATAGAGTAGGTTATTGAGAATAACCAGAATATTGGGTTGACTCCTATTCTTGGTAGGAAAAAAAATTCAGCAAAAATCTATTCTGCTTTTGTTTTCTTATGGCTTGAGGGAAAGAATAAAAGGAAATCAGTAAAATTTATGTATACGGTAAGGTAGAGAACTTATTTGCTACATTTTAGTGATTAAGGAAATGGAGAAAAAAGAGGATTAGAACAATGAAATAGTGAAAGATTATTCAATGTCTTATCTCACTTTTTGCTGTATTCCCTCAAATCATTGATAAAATGTGAAATTCCTAAAATTTTTGGTGTTGGGGGATCATTTCTGTATTACTATGACAAGACTGAGCCTTGCAACTAGGTTAGCATTACGTACGATTTGTAGATACAGATGTTGAAGGAAATGAAACCATAAGAAATTTAGGTACAGGGAACAGACCAAAATGATGATTTGTGTCCTGGAATCTTACAAGTTGTCAAATGTGTCTTAGAATTTCATTTACCTAACACAATTCCATGTTACTTACATGTTACAGCCATTCATAGATACCATACTCCTCTGTAAGTTGAGTCAATATTTTCAAACCACATTCGTTAATTCTTAAAGAAGGTGCTACAAATCAACTTAAAACTAGGAAATCAAATAGTCCCAAGGCCATATTCTTAATAGGAAACAATTTAATCCAAAGTGAAAAAACCAATGGAGTTGTTGAAAATGAGTATTATGGATATTTTGTCTGTCTATATTAGTAGACTCTCAAATAATTGGTTAAATTTTGACTAAAAAATATTATTTTTCCTTATTATATTGTTCTTTCATTTTGGCTTGGTAGGTTGGAGTGAAGTGGATATAACATTTTTCTGTTGAGTTTTGTCAGTCCAGTCTTGCAAGTTTTGCTTTGTGTTTTGCAAGTGTGTATATTAATTATATGATTTAAAACAGAATATTAATTCTTTTCTTGACAGTGAGTTCAAACAACCCATTTATGGGATCACCTATCTGTATTTATTGTATAATTGTATTGTTGCATTAGCTTCTTATGGGCAATACTTGAACTCTATACATATTCTTTTAAATATTGTTTCTACTAGTATTTATTAAGTGCCTACTGTGTCTGAGGTGCTATTCTCAGGGCCATATTGCCCTGGTCATTTGTGCCTTATTCATGCCTAAATCATAATACAAAATTAAAGTGAAGTACTGAAGACACAGCAATAAAGGGAAAGAAAAAAAAAGGAATAAATTAATGAATTTGTCATCCATTTTTCATGAAATTGTCTCCTAAAGGTTCCTTCCAAATTACATTTGTTATTGTTAATTCTGTTTTATTTACAGTGAAGTTATTGATGACTTGCATTTGTCTCATTAAATTATGGTTTTTAATATTAATGGTTACATTTCTTTGATCTACATAAAATAATAATTTTATTATGGGAAGATACAAACATAAAAATATAAGTCAAATGTTCAAGTAGTCTGCTTTTGTAGATTTAACACTTAGCTAAGTGGAATTTTAATGATATGTCAGTTAGTAGCACATTGAATATTTGAGTTAAATTATTGTGGGATTGTTTTATTGTTAGAATTTATTCTTTTTTTTTCTGTGATAGTAATGATGTTGCTGACTTCTAAGTCTTCAAGCATTAGTTTATGCTTCTGGATTCTTGCTCTTTTACTGAAACAGAGATTTAATTCTCCTAATAGAAATTGTTTGTTGATCGTGTTACATTTTCAGTGAATAATTTGAGACTGGAAATGACCTATATTCTTTATTTCCTTTAGGACTTTTACTGCTAGGATTTGTTATAATAATCCATGATAGTAATGCTCAATTTACATCTAGCTGACAAATTAATATATCAACTAATTATCCCAGGGCTTTGGGCCGCAACTCGTGTTGGCAAATTTCAACAGATCTTCATTAACTCAAATGGAAAGATAAGGACAGAGACAGTTGAGGGCAACTTCTATTCGATGCTCAGAAACAGAAGAAATTATCATTTTAGTTCTGTCAAAAGACTTCTTCAAAGTACCTCACACACACCAAATTTTCTTTACTAATCATTCTACTATAGTTTGGAGAGATTGTCTTCCCACCACCCTTCTCTATTTCCTAAATTTATTTAATGCAGTACTATATTTGTTTCAGGGTCTATTATTTTCTCTTTTAAAATGTTAAATAAATATAAAACTAAAAGTGAATTGTCCTCCCTAAAATAATTCATATAGGTAGAGTTCTTATCTGTATTGCTAGCATTCTTCAATATTCAAGAATTTAGGACATAATACTATTCTTCAGTTGAAAACAAATTATTTTTCTAAATCTTCCTTTATTTCAGAGAGGGTATTATACATTGCTTATGTTTACATGAATAATTAATTACGAAGTGTGCTTAAAAGTTATAATTCCAAAATTGCTTTTTAAAATCAGCTTTGAAATTTTGGTTATGTGAATTATGGAATTTTGACTCATTTCAAATAAATTTCTTGAATATTTACTTTAGACTGCGTTAGACTGTGAATTCTGTGGAAGTAGGAACTATGTTTTATTTCTTATATCTTCCCCGACATTTTGCTCAGTGTCTGACACATGACACAATATGGGAAAACATAGAAAACACACCTAAACCAGACTTTGGATTTTAGTGGATCAGAAAAGATGTCCTCAAGTAGGTCACATATATAATTGAATCTAAGTAATGAGTTAGCCCCAAAAAAGAAAAAGGGAGGATATTTTAAGTACTTTGAACAAACTATTGAAAGCATTGAGGTAAAAGAGCATGGAGTATTCTGCGAATTGCCTAGCATTCAGTATGATTACGTGTCAAGTAGATGGATGAGGCTTGAAATATTCATTGAGTAGAGATTGCAGACAGTTTGTATGCCATGCACAGAGAGAACTTGAAGTTTATCCTGAGAGTAATGTATAATCAGTGTTTGGTTTTAAGTAGATTGGTGATAAACTCACTCACCCCTTCATTCCTTTCTTCATTCCTTTCCTTTCTTTCCTTTCTTATGATCATTGCCATCCTAGGGTATGTACATCAGGGTTTTATAGGATTGGAGGAGATGAGGCTTTACAGAAGACCAGTTGCTGCAGATTATACAATAATGATTAGGACTTAAACTAAGGTATAGTTCATAGTAATGTAGGAAATGGGCCGCTTTGGGAGATATAAAAAGTTAGAATTAAGAGGTTTTAGTGATAGGACATAGAAGATAATGGAAAGAGTAAAATTAAAATGCTACTTGAACTTTTGTTTCCCAATGTGAATGTTGACACTTTTTATTGATATTGGGAAGATTAGAGCTAGATATTTGGAGAAGATGAATTTGGTTTTGTACACTTTTAATTTTAGTTGCCTATGGAACATCTGGATATAGAGGATGAATAGATAGATATTTGAGTCTGGGAGCACTGAGAGAAGATTGTGGAAGTGAGAAAGGTAAAGCAGATAAATTAATACAGAGTACGCTATTAGCAAGTTACCTGTGTGGCATGACTGCAGTTTTGTCTCACTGGGGTCTTATGATAGACTGTATAGAATATTTCTCAGAGTAGTTCTGCTGGGGTATTTACTCACTAACTCTGATGTGTTATTGGTTGAGGTTATTTCCTGGGAGCTAGGTCACCACACTTGTGGTCTAACCTTTTTTTCAAGGCTATAGCATCTTCCTATCATTGAACTATACCCTCAGTCACAGAGTCACAGATCTTGATGGTAAGAAGCTTTGCCAAGGGTTATAGGATCAGAGGCATCAACAGATTTTCTTAATGTGAGTTAGATCTTTTCTGGAGAGCTAGTCTGAAAGCCATGAGCATTTAAAAGATAACTAAAGTTTGTACAGTATAATGAAATCATTCAGAAAGTCAAGGATAGAAACCTATAGAAATGAAGTTTAACAATATAGAGAAAGAGAAATCTGTGAAGAAGAATGTCTACTATCTTTAAGTGATTAATAGATTCAAGAGAAATGCCTTGAATATGCTTAAAATAAAACAAGATAGACGTTAGAAGCGTGGTGGCGTGAGAGGTGTCCCCAGATCTCTTCCCTTGAAATAACAATAAACTGAACATCTAAAACTCAACAAATAACACCCAACTTGCATACAAGCATATCTGAGCAAGTGATCTATGCATAAGAGCTACCACAGGTCAGATCTGAAGGAGTCTGGCGTAGAATGGGAAAAACAAAGAAGTTGCCTCTCGCAGCCAGAGCTCTGTGTAGGAGGAGAGAGAAGGTGTGGTTGGTTCCCTTGCCTGAGATCACTGTGAGGTCCACGCAGCAGCAGTGCCCAGGGATCATGGCAGAAATCAGAGAAGTGAGGATGGCAGAGAAGCAAAAGCTAATTATTACCAGATGCAGTTGGACAACACCAGCCACAGCTCCCATCCTTTCAACAGAGGGCACTCCACTCCCCATTTATTCCAAGACCAAACATTGTGGAGCCCAGGGGAATTTGAGCAAACCCTACCAAAACTGTCACTAACACTGCAGGGACTGAGACGGAGGATAGCAATCGTGATTTAATTATTTATAAGGAAAAAAGACATTATTAAGGCTGTCTATAAAGCAAGGATCCAAAAGGCATAGACATCACCTACTAGAAACCAAAAACACCTTCTTAGCAACAGGCTTAAGAGACCTAAATCTTCTTTTGGGGGGAGTTGGGGGGGAAAGCAGAATACACGTTCAATGCCCAGGTGGAGAAATAGTCCATTAAGCACCATGACAACCAAAATGACAAGGCAGCTCAGAAAGAAAAAGAAAAATCTCCAGAAAATAAGCTTAAAGACATAGAAATACGTGACTTAAATGACAGAGAATTCAGGATGGTACTTCTGAAAAAACTCAATGAGATCCTAAATAATTCATATTGACAATTCCAGGAATTGAAAAAACAACTAGATCAGCAGTATGAGTTTAGCAAGGAGATTAAAACCTTAAAAACAACCAAACAGAACTTCTGGAGATGAAGAACACACTAAAGGAGATGAAGAGTGAAAAGCAACCTTGGAAAACAGAGTTGACAAAATGGAGGAAAGATAGTAATATCAAAGACAGAAATCTAAATAAATCAGAAGGAAAAAGAGAGAGAGACCAAAGAATGAAAAATATGAAAGAGAAATACAAGAATTAGCTGATACTATCAGGAAAGGAAACATAGGAATAATGGGAATACCAGAAGAAAAGGAAAAGAAGCAGGGATTAAAAAGCATTTTCAGACAAATAGTTGACAAGAATTTCTCAAATCTAAGGAATGAACTGGAACTTGGAATCCAAGAAGTCAACAGAACATCCAATTATCTCAACCAAAAAGGGCCTTTACCAAGACACATTATATTAAAATTATCAAAAATTAATGACAAAGAAAGAATTCTCAGGGCAGACAGGGAAAAGAAGATGGTAACCTATAAAGGAAAATCCATTAGATTATTGTCAGACTTCTCAGCACAAACCTTACAAGCAAGAAAGGAGTGGAATCAAATATTGAAAATGAAGGGAATTACCAGTCAAGAAGAACATTTCCAGAAAAGCACTCCTGTAGATATGAAAGAGAAATAAAGACCTCTCCAGGCATACACAAATTGAGGGAATTCTCCACTACAAGACCTGCAGAGCAAGAAATACTGATAGGAGTCAGCTCACCTAAAACAGAATGACAAAAAAACTAAAAAACTATGAGTAAGGTGAATAGGAGGCAGATAGAAGCAGAGAAGTGCAACCCTTATTAAGGAGAGGCATTATGAGCTTAAACAATAAGAAGAGATTTGCTATTGCAAGATAGTAATGAACATTCAGCGTACATAGGGACAAATTGAGACAATAATGACAGAGGGGGAGGATTCAAAAATCCAAATTCACAAAGGAGAATGGAGATAAGGCACACACAGAAGAAAGTGGACTATTGTATATATGTAACTATCTTTTACATATTTGTAATGCTAATGACACACCAAAGATTTAGAACTGAAGTGTATAACATGAAATAAGAGGACCACAGAGAAAATCCACAAAACCCAACCAAAAACAAAACAAAACAAAACAAAACAAAAACACAGAAACACAAGGAGGCAATGGAAACACCAAGCTGCCAGAAAGTAAAACATAAAATGGTTATAGAAAAACCTCATATTTCAGTAATCACCCTAAATGTAAATGGACCAAACTCACCAATGAAAAGGCACAGAATTGCAGATTGGAATACAAACAAAACCCAATTCTATGCTGCCTCCAGGAGACACATCTCAGTTCCAAAGCCAAATATAGACTCCAAGTGAAAGGGTGGAAAATGATATTTCTAGCAAATGACATTCACAGAAAAGCAGTAGTAATGATAGTAGTAATATTGGATGAAATAGACTTCAAAATAAAAAAAAAGGTAAATAAAGGGAATCATGCACCAAGAAGTCATAACACTTATTAATATCTATGCTCCCAATGAGAAAGACCCAAAATATATAAAGGAAATACTAACCAAAATAAAAGAGAGAAACAGAACAAGATCTTATCATAGTAGGGGACCTACATACCCCACTATTGGATATGGACAGATCATCCAAACAGTAAATAGGAAAAATAACATTCTTAAATGACACATTAGACCAACTGGACATAATTGACATTTACAGAACCTTTCATCTAAAACAGTTTCTTATACATTCTTCTCTAGTGCACATGAAACCTTCTCATAATTCTTTGAAGCTAGAGATCAACTGTAAAAAGAAAGCAAGAACAACAACAAATCATGGAGATTAAATAACATACTACTAAAGAATGACTGGGTCAGAGAAGAAATAAAAAGAGAGATCAAGAGATACGCGGAAACAAATGATAATGATAGTACACCATATCAAAGCTTTTGGGCATGGCAAAAGTGGTAATAAGAAAATTCATATCATTACAGGCCTATCTCAACAACAAGAACGTGCCCAAATAAACAACCTAATGCTTCATCTTACAAAAACTAGAAAAAGAAGAACATAGAAAGCCTAAAATTAGCAAAAAGAAAGAATAAAAATTAGAGCAGAAATAAATGAACCTGAAAACAAAAAAAACAAAAATAGAAAAAATAAATGCAACAAAGCTGTTTCTTTGAGAAACTTAATAAAATTGACAAACTCCTGGCTAGACTCACTAAAGAAAAAAGAGAAAGGGCACAAACAAAAATGGACAAAAGAGGAGAAATTATAACACACTCCACAGAAATGCAATGCATCATACAAGAATATTGTGAAAAAGATTATAACACCAAATTTAATAACTTAGAAGAAATGGACAAGTACTGAGAAAGATACAACCTTCCCAGACTGAATCAAGAACTAGAAAATCTAAATAGACTGATCAGCAGTATGAAAATTGAAACAATCATCAAAAACCTATCAAAAAGTAAAAGTCCAGGTCCAAATGGCTTCACCAGTGAATTCTACCAAGCATCCAAAAAGATTTAATACCTGTTCTCCTCAAACTTTTCCAAAAAATTAAAGAGGAGGCAATACCTCCTAACTCATTTTAGAAGGCCCTTGTACCAAAACCTGCTAAAAATATCATAAGAAAAGAAAACTACAGATTGATATCTCTTGTGAACAGATGCAAAAGTCCAAATAAGATTCTAGCAAACCGAATACAGCAACATATTAAAAAGATTATACACCATGACAGAGTGGAATTTATTCCAGGGGTACAGGGATGGTTCAACATACACAAATCGATTAATGTGGTGCACTGCATAAACAAATTTAAAATAAGAATCATATGATCATATCAATAGATGCAGAAAAAGCCTTTGACAAGATACAGCATCCATTTATGACCAAAACACTTAACAAAATTGGTACAGAAGGAAAGTACTTTAAATATAATAAAGCCATATATGATAAACCTTCAGCCAACATTATACTTAATGGTGACAAAAACTATACACCATTCTTCTAAGATCGAGAACAAGACAAGGCTGTCCACTGTAGCCACTGCTATTTAATATAACATTGGAGGTCTTAGCAAGTGTAGTAAAGCAATAGAAAAATATAAAAGGCATCCAAATAGGAAATGAAGAAATCAAACTGTCACTATTTGTGGATGACATGATTCTCCTATAGAAAACCCTAAAGACTCACAAGAACATTACTAGAAACAATAAGCAAATATAGTAAAGTTCTGGATACAAAATCAAAGTTAAAAATCCATAGCGGTCCCCATACTCTATAATGAAGTGTCAAAAAAAGAAGTGGAAAAATAATTCCTTTTGCAGTTGCAACAACAAAAAAATAAATACCTAGGAATAAATCTAAGGAAACATGTAAAGGACCTACATAATGAAAACTATAAGACCCTATTAAAAGAAATTGAAAAAAGATACAAAGAAATGTAAGATATATCATGTTCTTCAGTTGGAAGAATCAACATAGTTAAAATTACCTTATTGCTTAAAGCCTTCAAATTTAACACAATTCCCATCAAATTCCCATCAAATTCCCATTGGCATTTAAAAAAAAATAGAACAAAAAAATATTCAGATTCATATAGAGTCACAAAATACCCAAATTGTCAAAGCCATCCTAAGAAAAAGGATGAGGCTGCAGGCATCACTCTCCCCGACTTCAAATTATACTACAAAGAGACAGTACTCAAAACGTCATGGTATTGGCAGAAAAACAGACACAGACCAGTGGAACAGAATTGAGAGTCCAGAAATAAATCCGTGTTTATATGGGCAAATAATTTTTGTCAAAGGATCTAAAAACACAGTGGAGCAAGGAAAGTCTCTTCAGTTACTTGGTGCTAAGAAAAACTGGAAAGCCACCTGCAAAAGAATAAAACTAGACTGTTGTCTATCACCGCCCACCAAAAATTAGCTCAAAATGGGTTGAGGAATATAAGGACTGCAATAACAAATTGCATAAAAGAAAAATATAGGAACTGAATTCATGGACCTTGCCCTTAAAGGAGAGATTTTATGAATTTGATCTCAAAGGCAAGGGAAATAAAAGCTAAAATAAATGAATGGGACTACATCAAACTAAAAAGCTTCTGCTCAGCAAAAAAACCATCAACAAGGTAAAAGACAACCATTCAAATGGGAAAATATATGTGCAAGCATACCACCAATAAGGGCCTAATATCCAAAAATACAAAGAGTTCATGCAACTCAAAGCAACAACACAAAAAAAAAATGAACAATCCAATTAAAAATGTCCAGAGGGTCTGAACAGGCTCTTCACCCAAGAAGACATACAAATGGCCAACAAACATATGAAAGGATGCTTAATATTGCTAGCTATTAGGGAAATGCAAATCAAAACCACAATAAGATATCATCTTATACCTATTAGAATAGCTATTACCATCAAGACATGTAATAACAAGTGTTGGAGAGGATATGGAGGGAAAGGAAACCTATACACTTCTCGTGGGACTGCAAATTGGTATAGCCACTATGGAAAACAGTATGGAGGTTCCTCAAAAAAACTAAGAATTCATCTACCATATGATCCAGTAATCCCTCTAACTGAGTATTTACTGCAAAGTCTTGAAATATATATCAAAAAGATGTTTGCACAACCATGTTCATAGCAGCATTATTCACAGTGGCCTGACATGAAAGCAACCAAAATGTACTACAATGGATGATTAGCTAAAGAATCTGTGGTACATATATATAATGGAATATTACTCAGCCATAAGAAGAGATGAAATACTGCTATTTGCAACAACCTGGATGGACCTTGAGATAATCATGCTAAGCAAAATAAGGTAAACAAAAAAAGTGGAAAAACACATGATATCACTTATATGTGGGATAGAAACCTAAAAGCAACAAACAAACAGAATAAACAAGCAGAGACTAATGGACATGGACAATAGACTAGTGGTTACCAGAGAAGAGGTAGATGGGATAAAAAGGGCCAAATATGTGGTGACAGAAAGAAATCTAACTATGGGCAGTGAACATACAATGTGCAAAATCTATATGACTTACTGTTAAAAAATAATAAAATAATTTAAAAATAGAAGAATAAAACAAGATAATCCAAAAGCTAATGGAATCACCATTTATTCACTATTTATATTTCTTTGATACAGCTGTAAATATATTTGCTTCATTATAGCTGTTGCTACACCTAATTCATCAGTGTATCTTTTAGTACGCTGGTTGATACTTGACATAGAATATGTACCTTGTATTTTTTTGATTTTAAACAGGTTATTTAGGATTACTGATTTTATACATACACATGTTTTAAAATAAAGTTAATTAGAGTTTAGACAATGTAAATGTAGTATTACGATATATTTTATATTAAAAATTTTATCTTTATATTTGTTTTCCAAATATTATGTTTTTCAGTCTTTTTTAAAAAAATTAACTTTTTTTAGAGCAGTTTTAGCTTCATAGAAAAATTTAGTGGAAACGTACAAAGAATTTTCATAATCCCCTTGACCCCACACATGCATAGCCTCTTCTGCTACAACCTCCTATACAACGGGGGTACATTTGATCCGACTTGACACATATTATCACCTAAATTCCATAGTTTACATTAGGGTTTATTCTTGGGTTGTGATTCTATAGATTTGGAAATGTGTAATGATATGTATCTATCATATGGCATCATACAGAATAGTTACATTTCCCTAAAAGTTCTCTGTTCTCCTATTATCCCTCCATCACCCTTCAGTTACTTTTCAGAAATAGAAACTGATAAACAGAGATTCATTCACCTATTCATAGGTTTATTATTGTGGTCTTGAAGATTCATTCCAAATTGAGAGCACAGAAATAAAAGACATAAGAGAGAAAACGTGTGTTTAACCTATTAATGGAGTGTTGGTTTCCTCAGTGCATTTTTATATGCTTGATTTCTGATTCAAGTTACTTCTATAACCAACATGTATAAGTCAGGAAACTGGAGAATGCTTCAAATATTTTGGAACAATTGATATGGCTTTGCTGCCAAAATGTTTCTTTTCCTTACATATATACACTCTGCATTAGTTTGCCTGATTTTTATTTTCTGCATTCTATTTCAAGTCATGATTGGTATTTATGTGTAAGGTCTTTTCTGTGATTTGCTTTGTAGTGGGTGCTGAATAGGAACCCCTAATGATAACTGTTATTATTCTTAAAAGTGACTTAGAGAAGCAAAATATATATTGGTACCAGTCATGACTCAAATGATTTTTTCCAAAGAGCTTCCCAGCATTGTAGTTACAGTAGCACATTTGGAAATTTGTTTAATCCAGGGGTGAATTAGCTGTGGAATACCAGGGAATATTTTAATAGGCAGAAAATATATAACAGGATTGTCATTTTGAAAGGGATTATATATTTATGTTAATGGTCAAGTCAAATGTTACATTGATAGATTGGAGAAAAAATGATTTTTTTAATATTGTCACAGTGCTAGATGCAGTGGACATTCTGTATCCTAATTTTCTGTTTTTTCTTTTAATTTTTTATTCAGTGAATGATTTTTCATAAGTATACAGTTTTTCTAAGGAAAAGTTAATCTGAATGCTTACTATGCTTGTCTGAAAAAATATGCTTAAAAGTGTTTGTATTTTTTCTTTTACTTAACAGATTTGTTGTCTATTCTTTTATTTTTTTCCCTTTTCACTTGAGAATGAAGGTCATCATATCAAGCAAATATTCTTGCTATTGGCTTCTAGTTTTTGTAGATTGCATCAGTTTGATTCTTAATTTTAGTAGGCTCTTTAACATGGTATATCATTGAGTTAAGTTGACACTTGATTATAAAAATTAACAGCCCAGAAAAATCTTTCTGAGAACTTATTACATCAGCAAAAGTCTCTGCTTTACTATCTTTTAGAGATTTGTAGCCATCTATAATTATCCCCTGTGAGAGTTAAAGAATTTAGGATAAAAAAAAAAATCACCATTGTTGGAATATTGAAACAATTAAAAATTTTAAATTTTAACCCGAGACCTAATTCCCTCATTGTTAAATTGGAGATAACACAATAGCTACCTTGCAAAGTGACCATAAAATCAAAAATATGTGTGAAGTATCTAATGCAGTATCTAGTATACATAAGGCTTTCATTAATACTAGATGATGCCTCCTTCTCCTCTTCCTCTTCATCCTGCTTCTGCTGCTTCGCTTCTGCTTTTCCTTCTCCCTTTTCCATGCTTGATCCTGACCAATGGTTCTCAAACTTTAATGTAAATCAAAATGATTTAAAGGGCTTGTTAAAACACAGATTGCTGGGCCCTTTCCCCAGAGTTAATGATTCAGTAGGTTGGAGTGGACGTAGACTATTTCTAAGCGGATGCCAGGTCATCTTGAGTTAGAAAACACTTTGAAGCCACTGACGAGAAAGATAATGCAAGTAAAGTGAAGTAGAGCTTGTGGCTTTCTATAATTTTTCCTGTAGTCATCTGTGACTAATAAATATTATACTTTCTATTTTAAATATTAGTACCATATACTAATTCACACAATAACTTTCCCAGTGTCTCTATTTTCTTAGTAATAGTGTGAATATTGCTGTTTTGAAATGATATATTTTTTGAATATTAGAATTCAAGTCAAGTGAATTAAAAATAAAAAAGTAACCTTTCCTCAGTTGGGCATGTTTGAGACAAAACAAAATGGTGGAGTTCATTTGCTTGTTTTGTCTTTAAACCAACTGAGAGAAAAGAAGACTGCTTGAAATTTGAAAAATCTACTCTCCATATTTCATTATGATATAAAGAGATTTGATCACCAAAGTACAGATATCCCCCACTTGCGAAAAATTCATGTTATGCTACTTTGCTTTACGAAAGACCTACATTTGCACCTTTTTCACTAACTGAAAGAAAACAAAGAGGATTTCGCTTTATGAGAAAAGACAAAAAATGAAAATAACATTTGGTGTTTGTTTCGCAGTTAGCTGTTATAGGGATAGCACACACTCTAAGCATTGAGAATAGCTGCCAAGCTTCTTCTCTGGGAACTACACTCTGCATCTCAGCATCAAGTTGCCATAGCTTTGAACTGTGTGAGCATCTGTGCTTTATCTCAACTTATTTTGTACATCCATTAGCAAAATGTGCTTAAGTATCAGAAAAACCAAGGAACTCGTAAGATGTTATGCTTTGTGTAAAACTGGATGCGTTATGCATAATTGTCAGTCTATTTTTTGGGTCTTGGTACGCGAAATAATTTTTCCACATAAGTTAATGGTAATTGATTCTTCACTTTACACCATTTTGGCTTACACAAGTTTTCATAGGAAAGAGCTATGTTCAGAGAGTGGGGAAACCTATATTGTTATCGTACATGTATAAAATTTAGAGAATATTTATTTAAATTGAAAGATACATTTTAGTTTTATCCACCAGATTTATTTATCTTGTTCAGTGACCTATTATGCATTGATAATGGACCTGGATAACACTATTACCATCATAACTCACAGAAAGAAGAGGTTTTCTCTTAAATGATCACATTCAATCAGAAATATCTTGGTGAGTCATAAGTTAATAAAAATCTTTACTCTCAATATTCAAATAACACTGCCAAGTGTAGAAAATCTAAATGTAGTGCATGACGCATACACACTGCAGCTGCAAATAAGAATAATTCCAGAGGAAAGAAAAGAATCTAAAATGTTGCATGTGATTTGTTTCTTTGGTGTCTTCTGAGTCAACTTTGATGTATTGTTAATGCATTTTCAAGCTACATATTAAAATACTATTAATGGCCACAAAATAATATATGAGAAAATCTCACAATATGTTTTGACTCATAAAAATCAGGGATAGATCTTTAGAACCATTCTTTTCTCTTTCTTTACCTACTCCCAAGTAACCTCATTCAGTTTTTATTGTTTTAAGTACCATCTTCAGGCTAAATTTATATGTATAGCTTGGATGAGATCTGTCCTACACTCCAGATTCTTATAATTAACTGTGTACTTGGTATCTCCAACTGATATTGAATAGAAATCTTAATCATAATATGTGACAACCTATTCCTTCTGTATCCTTCCCAGACACTTAATGGTTGCTATTTTATTCAAACCACTCAGGTCAGACAATGACCGCATCTTTGACTCCTGTATTTTTCTTATACCCCACATCCTCTCCACAAACAAATTTGTCAGCTCTGACTTGAAGATGTAACCAGAATCTGTGTCTCACTTGTTCATTATTACTACCCTTGTCCAAGTCCCATTATCTCTCACGTAGATTATTAAAATAACTTCCTTACTTATTGATCAATATAAATCATTTTACTCCATAGTATATCCCCTACAGCTGTAGGATGAATGTTTTAAAACATAAGGCAGATTGTGTACTTTTCTTCTCAAACCACACAGTGGATTCTCATCTTTCTTAGAGTAAAAGTTACATTTTAAAATGGCCTATACATAATTTGGGCCACCTAATAATATGAGTCTCGCTAACTCAGCTTCAGCTACTGTGGCTTTCTTGAACTTCTCATACCCAAACCATATAAGGACATTACAAGAAAAGGTAATGATGGACCCATATATCCCAGCACACAGGTGTGCAAATATTCTAAACAAAATTTAGGAAATAAAATCTAATAATATATGAAAGGATATTAACTGATGATCAATGGAATTTATCCTTGAAATGCAAGGTCAATTTAATATTTAAAATATCCAATTAACAGAGCAATAAATGAGAAAAACCATATTATTATCCCACTAGATGTGGGAAAGAATTTGACAAAATATAACATCCATTACTGATGAAACCACTCAGTAAACTAGGAATAGAAGGAAACTTCCTATACCTGATCAAAGGCAGCAATAAAAAAAACTTACAGCTAAAATCACACTTAAAAGATTGAGTGTTTGCCCCCTAAGATCAAAAAAGACAGGTATTGCTGATCTCACCACTTCTGTTTAACATTGTATTGGAAGCTCTACTCATAGCAGTCATTCAAGTAAAAGAATAAATGTCACCCAGATTGGAAAAAAGAAATAAAAATGGTGTTTATTTGCAGATGACATGATTGTGTGTGTGTATGTGTGTGTAAACTAATGGAATCTACAAAGAAGTTTGAACTGATAATTGAGTTCAGTAAGTTGTGAGGGCAAGGTGTGAGGGCAATATATAAAAATCAACTGTATTTTTGTATAATAACAATGAACAATATAAGTTGAAATTATAAAGTAATACCATCTACCATAGCATCAAAAATACGAAATCATTAAAGCTAAATCTGACAAAGATTTAAATACACATGCAATGAAAATACAAGATATTGCTGAGAAAAATCAATGAAGACATTAATAAAAGGAGAGACATACCCTGTTTATGGGTTAAATGGATCTTTAGATTGAACACAATCCCAATAAAAATTCATAAGTCATGTTTTTTGGGGTAAAAAATGGTAAAATTGATTATAAAAAGTTATGAGAGGATTCAAAGATTTGGTAGAAAGCCAAAACAACTCTGAAATAGTTCTCTAAGGGGGAATAATACTTCCTGATTTCAAGATTTATTATAAATCTACATTAATCAAGACTGTAAGATTGGCATGAATACAGGCAAATAGATCAATGGAATGAGAAGAGATTTCAGAACTAGAATATAACATATATGAACACTGATTATTGACATAAAAAAGCAATTCAGTGGATAAGTGATATTGTTTCTAACAAATGATGTTGAAGCATATATCTATATGTAAAACAAAAAACACTTCCTACTTTACATTGTATACAAAATTGACTGAAATTAGATTATACACCTTAATGTAGAACCTAAACCTATGACAGTCTAGGAAAAACCTAGGAGAAAATCTTTGTAAACTTTGGTTAGTCACAGTTTTTTAAATAGCATAAACAGTATATAGCAATGAAAATTGATAAATCGGACTTCATAAAAAAGAAAACATCTGCTCTTTGAAAGACACTTAGAAAAATGAAAAGGCAAGCCACAGACTCAGAGGAAATATTTTCAAATCATATATCTGATGAAGGCCTTTTATCTCGATTATATGACTAGTTCCCAAGTTCAATAATAATAGCAACCTTCCTCCTCAAAAAATATGTGGGCTGAAGGTTTGAACAGACACTTCACAAAAGAAGATCTATAGATGGTAAACAGAGAAATGAAAATTAAATCACAATGAGATACTACCAAAAACTGCTAGAATGTCTAAAATTAAAACATATAAAATGTTGGAAAAGAAGTGAAAGAATGGTAATTCTCATATACTGCTGATGGTTAAAATGGTACAAAAACTCTTGAAACTAGTTTGGCAGTTTTGAAAAGTTAAGCATGCACCTATCATATGATTCAATCATGCTATTCCTC
Organism: Eonycteris spelaea; assembly: GCA_003508835.1. NCBI lineage: Eukaryota > Metazoa > Chordata > Mammalia > Chiroptera > Pteropodidae > Eonycteris > Eonycteris spelaea. Next base: position 4,664,191 of record PUFA01000095.1, read on the forward strand.
GATATTTATTCAAGATAAATGAAGGTCTGTGTCTATTTAAATACATGCACATGAATGTTCACAGGAACTTTGCTTGTAATAGCCCAAAATTTGGAGACAATCCGGTGTCTATCAACAAATGAATGCTTAAATAATTTGTATTTCCATACAATAGAATACTATTCAATGATAAAAATGATAAATTATTTATACATGCAGCTATATGGATGAATTTGAAATAATTATGCAGAATAAAACAGCCAGCCAAAGAGTATATGCTATACTATTCCATTTATATAAAATTCAATAAAATGCAAATTAATCTATAATAGCATGAAGTGGTTGGCTTGAAATGGGGATGGGATCAGGAATGGCAGGAGGGAGGATAAAAAGGGGCACAGGAAACTTTTGGGGATGGTGAATTGTGTTATTTTCCTTGATTATGATGATGAATTACCAGGCATATACATATGTCAAATCTGATCAAAACTAGACTTAAAATATATGTGCAATATGTTATACACATATTTAATTATGTTATTAGTTTATTAAATGCTGTTTAAATAAATGAAATAATATTTGAATTTAAAGTATTTTACTCTGATGGTCAAATGTAAAAGATTAAAAATCATTTAGGATTATACATGTTGTAACCAATGACACTCTTAACTTTAATGTTTTAAGATTTGTTTTTAAAAAGCACATTTTTTCTCATAAGAACAAGTATATCATAAGCAAAAGGATCTCGAAAATTTTTCCTTTATATGTGTTTTTTTCTTCCTTACGATAAATTGAATTTTAACAAAACTATAAGTTTTCAGCAGTAAATGAAGCATGTCGATAATATATTTACAAAGCATTGGCACATCCAAAACCACCAGTCTGAGAAGGAAGATGCCAGTTGCTAGTTCAACATAATCAATGACTAGGAACCTGAGGGAGGCTTTTAACTTTCCAGATCTCAGTGTTCCTTGAGGTTAAATAGGAACAGCAGTCCTATGTATTACTGTGAGGATAAATGTGATAACAGATGAGCCTTTGGCCATCCTTTTAAGTAAAGTGAATTTACAAAGAAGCTTATTAGATACTGGTTATTTTCTGTTATGACTCTAAGTTAGAGTGTTCAAGTTTGACTAAGGACCCCTGAAGAGACTTAATCCAAGTATGGATAGCTGCCATCTCTGAGATAAAATGCATGCACTCAGATTTTAATATAGTTAGTTTGCTCTATGTAACCTTTTAATGAAAATATTATGGCGTAGATGACTGATCTTAAGAGATTCTTTATATGATAATAAGGAGTAATATTATAAAAAAGAAAATAAATTCACTCAAAAAGAAAGTAAATTCACTATTGGCTTTAAACTATTTTGATTCCTTTTATGAGTTAGAATAAATTTATGTGATCAAATAATACAAGAACAATTTTTAACATAGATACAGTGCCTCTAAATATTTATAGTAATTTTACTAAATGCTGAGTATGATATTTTATTTGCATTAATCATGAGGCCAATGTATTTTAACATCTCTCTTTTTTATTTCTTCAATTTCCAATCTCAGGCCTCCTTAACTTCCTTTGTTTCTCATTCTTGTCACTCTGTCATCTCTATAGCCACATGCCTAACTCTGTGCTGGATGTTTTCTTGTTCTGTACAATTTCTGCCCCTTCTTTTCCTCCTTGCTCATCCTACGGAAGTCTATCTCTGTTAGTTTCCAACCATGTTTTCTACCTATCCTTCTTTCCAGTAGGCCTTGTTCTACTGATAATACTTTTTTTCTTTCACTGTTTTTTTTTTTTTTTAAAAAAGAATTCAGAGGATGCAGATTATTGGAAATAGGCTTATTTGTTTTTGCTTTATATATATCCAAGATATATAGCATACTTTGGGAAATTTTTTACTACATGGACACTGTTATTCTTAGGTTCCATATCACATGTATTCTATAGGATTGTGAAAAGGGATTTTATTATTACTTGAAAAGTAGTAACAAATACAACATACACAGATTTTCCACACAGTTTTAAAAGGCTCAGAAGAATCACTGTTCTTCTAAATGGGGATATCGATAAAATCCAATATGGAATAACCATGTACACAAATAAATACAAAAAGTTAATAGAGTTGTAAATGCTGTATGAAAATGTACAATGGTAGTGGGATAAAGAAAGATTAATACTAAGTGAGGAAAGGAGCTCTTTAGAGAAAATAGTGAAAGATGTCTTTTCTAAGGGGCTGAAGCTTGAATAAAGTTCAGTCAATCATGTGAAGATCTAAGCAACTATTGCTCTAGTTAGGAGGGAAAGAAAGTAAGGTACAATGCAGGAACACATTTGATGAGAGAAAAGAGGCCAGCAGGTCTGAGTATATTGCATGGGGGTGTTTGTAAGGCCATAAGAATGGATGAATACTATGGACATTTGAATTTTATTTTAAGAGAAGAAAAAGGGTCACTGAAAGGCATTAACCTATTCTGATTGGAACATAATTGAACAGAGATGTCAAAACATAAGTTTTTTACTATAAGAAATAAGGAACATAGCTCAGCTGGTTGTATTAGAGGCCAACACAAATTTCCAGTGCAGAAAAGTAAGTAGTGTAACTAAGAATGATATCACCTAATTGTTCCCAAATAGATTATAAACAATTGGAACTGACTATAAAATAGCCCATGAATTTGACAGTCTTATCACAAGTTGTTGAAAAGCTTCTTAATAAGTATATTTTGTTTGAATTTCTTCTGTATGATATATTCTAAGTTTTTTCCCCATAATTACTGTTTATTACTCATCATTCATGTTAGAAATTATTCATAAATAGGCTATTTCTAAACTATTTACATGGAAATATACTCTATTAGTTGACATCTTCAAGTTCAAAAGCATTAAATGAATTCTGCTTTTCTGTAGCTGCTAATTTTGAAATTGCCTTCATATGATCAAAGTTATCTCATATGGGATTAAATATTCATTGGAATAGTCACTATGTTTGATGATGATGGAGGGACTTTACTGTTTGTACAGTGAAGCTGTTCAGACCAATCAACTCAAATTCCTCCTTTTTGATCTACATTTGAATCCCTATTTTCTCTTCTGGTCTATTGTGGACAGAACTAAAACCCAATCAATATAGTATAAGATGCTTTTGTTTATATATTCATTGGTGAGGTAGTGTGATTTGCTTTACTGTGTGTGTGTATAATAATGTGCTATATGGTAGTATTTATGCAATCAGTCTGTAGGTTTGAAGAAGATTGTAGAATACAAGTGCAAAAGTGTTTTTTTTTTTTAAAGATTTTATCATGCTTAATGGATTTTGAAATTTAAAAAATTCTGAAGTTGGAACAGGGGCTAATCCTTATGAGTGTCAAAGATGTGGAAATTGAAGCAAGTCCATCAGCGCTTTCATTTGGAGAATAATTTTCCATGCTGGTTGCTATTTGTGCCCTGCATGAGTGATACAGTGTGCACCTAAGGACCATTTTAATGTGTGGCATCTGGATGGACACCTGGAAACTGTGAAGCTTTGAACTAAGGAGCCATTAAAGCTAAAAAAAAATTAACATTAATGTTGATTATCCTCTTTAACTTGTTTTCACCCACAACTGCTCAATCATTCTGCAACCAGATTACTGCCAGTTCCATATGCTTCTGTGTCACTTAGGCTTGACTAATTAAAATGTTCTGTTATAGGTGCACATAAATTTTCAAATCCTGAGACGTCTCCTTAGTCAATTGAAGAGACTTTTAATGTTTAATGAAAATTAATGTATAAATTTAACCTGCCAAATATCAAACATATGACCTAAAATTTTATGTTCTATTTTATTTTGTTTCAGAAAAAGATCTATGACTATCAACTGTATTCTAAGCTTTGCCAAACTAAAACATTCTATAATTCTGATAGGTTTTTCTTAATATTTTTCTTTAGTTTGCTCTTGCTAATGAATATAAGAATAAATTTAGGTAAAGAACTTACTAGGAAAAGATTAATCTTCATCAGTAAGGAAAGGAATGCAAACTAAAACATCAATTAAATATCATTTCTTTCTTTCTTTCAGATTGTCATTGATGTAAAAAGATAATAATCAGCGTTGGCATTCTCAAACACCTAATGTGAGTGCAGATTGAAAAAACATTTAAAAGGCAATTTGACAGCATATAGTAAGTGCCTTGATACTTTCATTTCTTTTATTTAATCACATTCAAAAAGTATTATGAGGAAATAAGATATGTACAAATATTAATGAACAAAGATTCATCATAGTGTTATTTAAAACATAAAACAGAAATATGAGTATCAATATGAAAACTTTTATTAATCAATTCTTTTTTTTTTTTGGTGGACAAATGCATTGTTACAAAACATATTTTCGCAGAGTAATTAATGACACAGACATTTTCTTGACATGATACAACAATGTTAAGGGAGAAAAAAAAATTTAAACAGACCAACCCACCACAACAGCTATTTATAGAAATACTGAACTGAAGGACGGCACATTAACATACCTTATTTTCAGTGCTATTTATTGATTGATTGATTTAATCTATTTATACATTTAAATAGTGACCTTTTTATAATCAAGAAAATGTAATCCAAAACAAATAAGCAATTATTAAAATATTTTTCATCATATTGCTAAATAGCTTCAAAATTTATTTCTTATTGAGTGAATATAGCATACTTGTATGGTCTTATTTAACTTTTTAATATTTTTAAATCTCTTTCGCCACCTTCTAAACTTCCTGAGGTTGAGCCTATGTCACTTACTTCCTTTTTATCCTGCAAAATCTTTTGGAATGCATCAGATCAACTCTGGAATTTTGTTAAAATATATATGTCCAAGTCCTATTTCTAGAGATACTCATTCAGTATATCTGCTGAGCCACTTGTGATTCTGATGTACACAAAATCTCATAATTAAGAGTTTACTAATTTACTTTAATTGATAGTGCTAATGAAAGACATTTTGCTATTCCTTTTTACCTCATGAATAACAAATATTTATTTGAACTTGGTTCAAATTGGTTCAATAGGTTCATTTAGACATTGGTTCAAATTGCAGACACAGTTTTTAAAATCCTTTTGGATGATGACTGAGTATAAATAGATACTCAATAAAAATATTTTTCCTACATTTTGAGTGTAGATTTCAAGTCAAGAAGCATTGAGTTTGGAAATAAAACAACCAATAAATTAAATCAAGTCAGATCATATGAAATATGTTTGCTTAAGAACATATGCCTCATTTTCATTTTCTTTTGTAGAGGAGATAGATAGATGATAGATAGATAACTTTTTATCCACTTCTTCTTGCATCATCAAAGGAAACAATTTTCAACCAATCTTTTCATATTTTTATACTTTCCTATAAAACAAAGCAGCATTAAGGATCAACATAATAATATAAACATTGATTCATTAAGTAATGCAATCAATTGTTTGAAACCATACTCCCCAAATACACATACGCATTCACACACATGCATATGCACTTATGCACATAAACACACACACACACACACAACAATAGTAATATTTTTCTAACTGGTTTATGTTAGTAACAGTTGTCTACCTACAGTATCTGAATAGTTAAGCTCTGCTTTCATCAAGCATGAAAGACAGTGTTCACTTGACATATATTTTTAAGTGGCTAATGGAGATTAAAGAGGTGATTTTTCCCCTATTTGAATGGATGGGAATTTATTCTTGCTATTGTAGTGGTCTCCACATTTAGCTATGGAAATGAGCAAACTACATATAGTTAATGCAGGGAATAAATTTAATTCTTGACTTACAAAAGGTAATTAAAGTTACAACCCTCTTGCTAGTTCTATCTTTAATTTATTGCATTTGAACTATTAGTTTTTAGGAGTGGAGCTGTTAAAGTAACTAAACAAGGGAGCTATTAGACTGAGATAGCTCTAATGTCTTGGTAGACTATGCAAACAAACTAAACCTAAGCCGAGTCAATGAACTGGAATCCAAGAAAATGAAACTTAAGAACAACTAGTCACAACCAATGAGGCTCTCCCAAATAAGGCAACCACTTAAACTATAGCCAATCAGATAATTTCATTACTTTGTTTTCGTATTTTTCTATAAAATTCTTTTCCCTAGCTCCTGGTGGTGGGGAATCCCTAAGCTGTTTTTCTTTTAATAGCACCTAATGCCAGGAAGTATTATTACTCACTGCTGAGTTGGGGCATATACACTTATTTATCAGCAAATAAAAATATTTTGGGAAATGTTTCTTTAAACATTTCCAGAGATATTATTTTCATTAATTTATCCAATGCTTAAAACTCTATTGTTTTCAAATTTTTCCTTGAATCTATTTTTAAAACCTCCTGATTTGGTTTAAATTCTGCTAACCTCATCATTTTTGTTCTTGTGTATTAGGAACCTACCTACTCACCATTTTTATCAGAGAAGGGTTTTAGAATTTAAATATCAAAGACAATGTGAAATGTTCCTGGAGAGGTTGTTCTCAATAAACTGGATGAGAATAAGTTTGGCAGGCACATAGTCTAGAAACAGTATTAATTCACACTAACACATTACAGTAGCTATGTTATAACCTCTGGGTAGAGAAGAAAATGCAAGGCTTATTACATCTACTGTTTGGCAGAGAGCATAAAGTCCATATCAAAGGCCTAGTAGTTAAATCTGGGAAAGCTTAATTAACCCTCTTTGGTGAAATTCAGAAGAAAAACCAAGGGATCCATCAGGAGAGGAACCTATTTTTATGTTAGTTAATAACTTTCTATTAGTTGTTTTCCTAGGCTTCCAAAACTGTGCAAAATGCTGCAAGGACACATCTATTAGTTCTGTATAGATGATATTAATCTTGAATACAAATATCTGCTTCTGAGTACTGTGGCCTTGAAATATATGCTGGTGATCCTCACTTCGCTTAACAGTGCAGAATTATAAAAAATGATTGTACAAGCTGACATTGTGAATTATTGTACAAGCTGACATTGAAAAATTATTAATTTTCATTAATAATTAATGAAAAAATTTATGAACGTTTCATAATTGTTATTTTTGCAAAAATGCTAACAACTTAATTGATTATAAATGTATAAAATGGACAAAATATTAAACTAATATTTGTTTAGTGTATACTACTATTTAACAATTAGAAAAATAGAAAATTAAATCAAAGTGTTTTGTTTCTTTGTAAAAATTGTATCGAGAATAGTTTGAAAGTGCTTGACTTCTTTTCTTGTATAACTTATATAGAATGAGCATTTTCTCTATGGCTTGGTAATTTTTTTTCTTTTTAAGTTTGGATCAGCTTCTAATATTATGCTTTGCATTTTAAATGCCACATAATATCTCAGAATTTTTTAATGTAAAATTTTGTGGTTTTTTCTTTTTCTTTTTTTTCTTTTTGCCAGTGCCTTTTCTACAATATTTTTATCCTTTTCATCATGAGCTATTTCCTCTTTTATGCCAGTAAGTTCACCTTTACAAAGTTTTTCTAATTGTAATATAGAGTACCTCTGTTGTCAGACAGTGTGAACATTTCCTCAGTCAGCTATTTTATTTAAAATTCCGTTTTTGTACAATTCAAATCCTAGAAAGTTATTTGCACAAGGAAGTAGAAGTTTCTACGATAACACACACATTTCCCTTCCTGCCATGATGCTTGAATGTTCTCAGGTACATGCTTTATGTCACATGTCTTCCTAAACTCAGCTGAAGAAATGCTGATCTCTAATTGTAGCATCAATAGCCTGTCTGAAAGTCTAAAAAAATAGACTTTAAAAGTCAAATACATTTTTGGTCAATAGCTGGATTGAGTAAGTTGTGTTTGGTGATAAAAAAAAGATTTTCAAATTCATTCGAGAACCCAAGAAAATTAGAGTGACTGGAGTACTATCCACTACTAGTAGTGCTTTAAAAGTTCAATTATTCTGCCTATAGTATCTCTAACACTGGGAGATAAGGAAGCACAACAAATGCATGTTTTGTTGTCTATGCATGAGTAGCAGAACGCAGTGTCTGATCACTGATCATGATGTGCACCTGTTTTATATGCAGTGATTTGTGGATTAAAGAGACAATAGCAACTGTTTTTATGCTACTCACAGTTACTATACACTGGTAACTGAAATTTGAATGATGTTGCTGGGGGACTTGTGTTAATTAAACCAGAGTAACTGAAGTACTGTGCAAAATGAGAACCTCCTTTACTGAGTTCAACAAATTCATCTGAGACTTCCAAACTTATCTCTTTGTGAAAATATGCACAGTTGTTTCAATTTTTTTTCAAATGATAGTAGTAAACTTAAATGTAAGGAATAATTTTAATTTGGTGAACTTTAAAGTATAAATAATTTTAACTTCCTTACACTAATAAGGAAGAATGGGAAGTAGAATCTGATTTCCCTCTTGTCAGCTGAAGAAGGTGATAGGAAGAGAAGATTTTCATCTCTCCCTGTACTTGCTCAGTCAAGCAGCTACTGAAGATTGCATCTCTAGTGCTCTTGTATGTATAATGGAAGACTGCTTATTGGATTAGACACAGATCTTCACTGTGTTAGCTGACCAGAGGGGAGTTTTAAAGAAGAAAATATGCCCACAATTACATGCACGGCATCCTTGAGAAATTGTGGACATTTGGGGGAGTAAGTAACAGACCTAGGGGAAAATCCTGTCTGGCAAATCTACAAAAAAGAAAGTTTTTCTCACGCTCTCATAATTAAAAAAAATTTTAAATGGGTTTGTTGAAACAAAATTTATACAGTATGAAGTTTTCCTATTGAAAGTATACAGTTCAATGAGTATTAAAAACAGGGAATAGTTGATGAATTTGCATGAATCCTTGTGCCTGGCAGTGCTAATCTTCACTAAATTGCTATAATTTTCGTTCTACGTGCTGCCAAGTTAACCACCCTCAGAATTTTTAATTCATGGCAGAAAATTACCATCTAATACTTTTTCAGAACATAGGGGAGAGGATACCTTAGTATTTATTTTTATGATCCATATCGTGTATATTTAATATTTGTTTTGGAAGCATTTAAGATACTATAGAAATTGATAAATATCTAGATTCAACTAAAATGTAATGAATCTTCATATTAGTTTTAGGATGTAATCCTTATTTTATAGCGAAGGAAGGATTTTCAGCAAGTTTAAAGAACTTAACTGAGGAACAAGACTAGTACATTTCGGAGCTAGGATATGATCTTATATCTTCTGAATCATCACATTGGGTATCTGGTGATAATCCATCTTCTATAGTAATAATAAGTAATATTTATTGGGTTTCACGTAAGCCATTCTAAGTTCTCTACATATAGTATTTCATGTAGTCCTTGTAAGAACTCTATGAGGGAAGATCAGATTCTCATTAGCCCTATGGCTCTATGATTATTCTCATCTCTGTAAACAGCATGTTTTGCAATAGACTACTTCATTCTCAAAGTAATAAACCAACGAGTAAGTAAGGAAAAAAAAACTCTATGGGGTAAACATTATTGTTTTCTGTAGTGGGTAGATGAGACAATTAAGGTACATAAAGTTTAGGCATCCTGCCCAAGGTCATCAAAATGATAGGTGGCAAAGTAGGACCCCAGTTCTTGAGTCCACTATTATATTTGCTTTACATTATCTCCCTTAATATCTACTGTCCTCAGGGGAAAAGACAAAGACCAGGTTCCCTGTTAGAATTTTCTTCTGGAAGTAGAAGGGGGTAAAAGAAAGAATGGTGAGGAAAAATTTCCATTACTCTTTTGGACAGATTTTTGTATGTTTCTGACAAACCATATCCTAATAATGAATTTTTTCCATGTAAAGATATCTATTTGTGGAGTATTACTCAGCCATAAGAAGAGATGAAATACTGTCATTTGTGACAACCTGGATGGACCTTGAGATAATCATGCTAAGCAAAATAAGCCAGACAGAAAAAGGTGAAAATTACATGATATCACTTATATATGGGATATAAACCTAAAAGCAACAAATGAACAGGACAAAAAACAAGAGACTCAGGACATGGATTATAGACTAGTGGTTACCAGAGAGTAGGGGTGGGCAAGGAGGGGGTAGGTAGACAGTTAAAGGGGTAAATATAGGGGGTATGGGGAGGGCGAAGTGGATAAAGGGATCAAATATATGATAGCTGAAGAAAACCGGACTTTGAGTGATAAACACACAATAGAATATACAGATATCAAATGATAATGTATACCTGAAAATTATATAATTGTATTAACCAATGTTACCCCAATAAACTTAATTTTTTAAAAAGATATCTATTTGTAAACTTTTATATTTAGATTTGAGATCTTCATTTAGTAATACAGCCCATTTTTTAAAAGATGGAGACAATTTCCTGGTAGACTCAAAGGAAACAAGACTTAAGACAGGAAGACAGACATGCCAACATTGTGCTTCATGATGGGTTTGCCTGCCGCTTTCTCTTCCTGAGTTTGCTCTGCCCCCAGGTGTGTATATTCACACCCTCACATCATTCAGTCTCTTTTCAAGAGTCACCTTCCTAAATCGTTCTATTTTAAATAGTAACCTTTATTTATACCCTGATTCTGTTTTATCCTTCTTTACACTGATGACCCATTAACCTTAGTTCAGATTGATACTTCCTACTCAAAGTCAAGACTACAAGGCTTTTATTCAACTTCTTCATTGCATTTGCATTTTTTTTTTTTTGTCAGTGAGAATAGTGGTTCTCAGGGGCATGGAGAATAAAAGAAAACCTCATAATTTCTTATTTTTTTAATACTACACATACAAAGTCTTAGAGTAGCAATACTACTACTGTCACCAACATTTACAGAAACAATTAGCATTGTCTTGCTTTTGTTCTCCCCATTATTTCCCTTTTTTAAAATATAGTTCTATATGTTACCTGAGAACATAGTCTTTTCAGTCTTCTCTCCCCTTATCCCTCGTTTAGTCTTTACTGCTAGAGGTAACTATATATTTGTGCACCAGCAGTCCTTATCAATGTCTCTCTAGTCATTTTGCTTGTCTGAGGTTGTTCTCTAGTCAGTGGATATTTTAGTAAGGGCTCAAGGGAACAATATTCCTGGAATTATTGCACATTGATAAGTTTCCCAGTGTCCTTTGAACTCAAAAATCTATTTTGTTGCATAAAAACAATTCTTGGTCATGCTTTTTTCCTTGAATATTTTTATGTTACTGCATTTTTTGGGGGGGCAATAAAAGTTGCAGCTGAAAAGTTTGATGATAATATAATTTTCATTCCCTTATAGATTATGTGATCTTTTGCTTTTTATTTTCTAGGTACCTAAATAATCCTTCCTTCCTTCCTTCCTTCCTTCCTTCCTTCCTTTTCCTTCTTCCTTCTGCCTACAGTCACATTAGCGCATGTTTTGGTGTTGTGTATGGGTTATTTTCTCAGCGATGCTATGTGCACTTTCCATGTGTATTTTTAAATATTTTAAGAAAATTTTCCGAAAATTACTGGATTTAGTAATTAGCCTTTGAGTTTTAGTTCTTTTTCTTTTTCTATTTTCTATATGCTCAATTTTTTGCATATCTTCAATATTTTTAACTTTCGAATCCTATTTTTACTTTTTTACTTTTTAATGTTTAAAGTTTTTACTTTCAGCTATTATTTTTACTTAAGCTATCATCAGTTGTGTTTAATCCCTATTATGTTATTTCGTATCCATTTCCAATTTTTAAATTCTTTTTTTCATTTCTAATTTTTCAAGTTATGAAACATTGTTTTTGAGCTTTTCTAGGTTTTATGTTATTTCATGTTTTCTAGCATTTTCTTAATGTTTCTTAGCTAGTTTTGAAACAGAAGATTACAGTTTTATGGGCATGTTTTTTGTGTGCTTTTATTGTCTTTAGTATGTTACCCTGCTCTCCCCTCCCCCAACCCTTTTTATTAGGATGACTGTATGAGATATGAACTTGATATTTTTAGGTTGTTCATGTTTATATGAAATTAATTTTCCTAAGGTAGGGCTTAGGAAAACTCATATAACTTCACAGAGCTCCTTCTTCTGTTTTTTACGTAGTTTGAAATGTGATAATGTGCTTTCTGAGATTTGATCTGGACTTTTTTTTTTGTTCCTTTCTCTTTGTTGTTTCTATCTTGTTCAATTTTGATTCCCTTTCAGCAATTTCTCCTCAGTGTGGGTCTTGTTCTGAAAGGGAGCCTAGAGGGTCAGTTCCAAGAGTTAACAGGTGTTCTTTCCTCCAGGTTGTTCAGTCTTAGTGCTACAGGTGGCTAAGGGGGAGGGATTAAACTAACAAACTGCATGCAGTTGTAGCTGCTGTTCCCACACTGGTCCCTGCTTTCCAGTGTGCATCTGCTAGTGATTTTAGTGTTCTCCTTTCCTTAGAACTTCATACACTGCTCTATTGCCCTTTTCTTCTTCTTCTGCAGAGATTTAGGTTTATGTAGTTCCAAGTCTATTGGTGGTTGGTCTTTATCCCATATATTTTGGGGTTCATGAGGATAACTATTTATCTTAGTTTTGTTTTAAATGCTACCCCTGATTTACTGGCTTTACTATCTAAATGCTCTGTTTTTATGTGAGGATTTGACAACATTAAAAAACCACATAGCTACGCTGTCATCTTCCTAGAATCCTCTCTCCTGGGGTGGATTTTCAACATGTATCTTTAGTTGCATGGCAGGTATTGACTGCCCTTAGTAAACACTTTTTAATAGTCAATGAGTTTCATGATATATTTTTATATATTAATACATTAAAGCTGAAAATTACCGGTCACTTACCTTGAAAATGTTAATGGTCTTTTATAGGTAGTGCTGTTCAGTGAGATCCGAGTCCATCTTGAAACAATTTGAAATGAGTTTTACTTCAAAGTAAGTAGCAAATGTTTTTTTCTCGCTTTCTTTTTTCAGTGATATAGCTTTCAGAATCATATTTCTCCCTGAGAGAAATAATTTTGTTGGAAAAAAACTCCATCTAGACTGATCGACAGTTCAGGTTTCCCTTCAAACAATCAAGTTTGAAGTGTTTTAAAGGCCAGTTTTACTCAGATAATGGAAATATGTATATATATATATTATAAAAAGGAAAGCATTGAACTTACTTGGAGGCAATTTTTTCCCTTAGAGATGAGGTGTTCACTGTAGGCTTAGGAGACTATTGATTGCCCTATTCACGACATTAGTGGTAGCCATTTCTGGACAAGGGGAGGCTTATCCAGGTAACTCTTAGAGTGCTGTGAAATGATCCAAATTGGAAGGCAAAGACCTGAAAACGTGTACTTGCTTGAAAGACCATGTATGTTCATAAAAATGAGCTGTTATGGTTGTCTTTCTTTCCAGTCCCTGCAGATAAAAAGCTATCTCCACATGATTTGCTAAAGCCCTCTTACTTCACTTTTATAGAGCAAGGAATCATGATTAAAAACAGGGCAGGGTGGTTTTATTATTTTTTATTTTTTTATTTTTTGTCAAGTTGCTATGGTAAGAAGATGGGGGAAAAAGAACTCTAAGGGTTCATAAAATTGAAATCTCATTTCTAGTGGCTGTTTCCTGACAAACTACCTACATGTATTTTTTAAAGAAGAAAGCATAAGTGAATTTATATTCCTTTGAGAATATCTCCTCTCCTCACTGACTAGGTTTGTGTGTACTATGGACAGATTTCTAATTTAAACTTGGCATTCTTCTTTACAATAATAAATAGTGGAAAAATATTCTTCATCCGTTATGTTATAAAAGTGTCCATTGGGTTTTGTCTACTTTGCTAACTATCTTTATTTGTTAGCACAGTCATAATGAACAGAGAAATGCTCTTTTGTGCCACCAAGTACTCTCCAGTCTTAACTCATTTTTTCTCTAAATGAATTTGAATTCCTTTGAAGGGAGGAAAAAAAGACTTTAAATTTTTTTCTTTATTTGTTTATTACTTATTGCTCTTTGAGATGCCTATGTGGTATGGATGCAAGAAATACGAAAAGGTTTATTTATTGCTTTTTTTTTCCTTCCAAATTCCAAGCTGACAGGTGGGGCTGGAGAGAAAGTTTCATTATGTAGTTGTATATTAGGCAAAAGTATGAGTAAGAGGTATGGTGTTTCTGGATTTCTCTCAGGCTGGATTATTAATGCAAAATAGACTTATGAAAATAACTATCTCAAGTATTTGACCTGATATGCAAATCATTAGAATATAATCTTGGGTACACAGTTTTTGGATATTCAAATTGAACATTCCTTAAGAGTGAGCACATTTGGGATGAAAACCATACTTTATATATTTAACATGATTTTAAATAAAGGGTAAACTAACATAATATGTTCATGGATTTATTCATTCAACAAGCACTTATTGATCATGTATGTTTCAGGTTTATTGCAGCATTCTTCAAGTTTGGATTCTGGATGTACTTATTTATTTTTATCTAGTGTTTTTCTTTTTCTTTCTTTTTTCTTTTTCTTTTCTTTTCTTTTTTTTTTTTTGTGACTGACTATTTTGATCTAATAGCTGTGCTGCCTGTTCTAGATCTGTATTTTGCAGTGAAATTTCAATGTAATTTATCATCAGATATCTCATCCTTTTCATCTCACATGGAAAAAGGGAGAAACGACTACACTCCTACTAGCTGCTATATCTGGAAATGGATTGGAACAGATACAGGTTAGCGACTTGGAAAGAACCTTACATTGCTCAAATGAATGATGCTGAGGAGTGACAATTTATGGGAGTCAATCTTTTTTACTTTAGACAACAAAGTTGAGAGGGGTAACTTGATTTTATGACAAATAACCTGACTTTTTTCATATGTAGAAAACATACCTTAAAACAGGGGTTAGGCAATAGAAGCACATGGAAATTGAAGCTTTGCTAGGGATCAGAAAGGTAAGAATGAGAAGCTTGTCCTTTAAACCTTAAAGTTTGACTCTATCCTTCACTTTGCCCATAGAAAATGGTGCCAGAGCTAAGTGAGCATTTTTACTTCCATTCTATTCTCCTCTCCCCTCTAAATCAGAGAAGACATAGGAAGGGAAAAGTTGGGGGCATACATACAATGGGTATATCTTATGACTAGCCAGGGAAGAATAATGATGACTGCCTCTTCCTGCCAGTGACATATTTCAAGGGACCTGACACAAAACAACATCATAAGGAAGGGGATGCTTTCTAGTTTGGCCAGAGATGAGTTGGTATTCTCCCTGAAGTATAAATTCCTAGGGGGGGGGGGGAACTATATAAACATAGAATGTTAATGATAGAGTTGAAATTATCCTTTGATAGATGTTTGCCTTGCTTATATATTTGTGGTGAGGTAGTAAAATGTGAGCAGTGTTCCTAATGATGCTGTAAAAATGTGGGTGTTTTAATTAAGATGTTATATTGAAACACAGGCAAAGGTTAGTGTTTTCTAATACGCATGTGGCACAATTTCATCCAATATTCTTGTTGTTGTTATCTAATCTCACAACATATGCTTTTTAGGACTGTCATCTTTTTTACATTTGCAAAGAAAATAAAAATCAGTCTGTTATCTTACTTTTGTTCCTGCGAAACTAATGAGCAAGCATCATTACTCATAACAGAATAATTAATTGGGTTTCTACTCTGTGCCAGACAGAGAGCTGGGATCTGGGCTCACTTAAATAAGAAACAGTTCTTTTTCTCATGGTACTCACAGTGTAGGGAGAGACAGGTAAACAAATCATTGCCATATAAGTTGATAAATGCTATAATAAAGTTATAAACAGATGCCACAAACATAGAGGAGGGAGTATTTAAGTGCCTCCAGCAGAAATCAGTCATTATCAGCGTAGCTGGTACATGACTTGTAATGAGACTTCACAAAGCTAAAAAGGAAAGGGCAAGAAAAACAACTTGAAGGTATTAGCATAGGCAAAGATACACAAAGTTTGAATGGATACAGGGTTATCTTGAGAAATAGCCTTTCTAAGCTGCCAAAGAGTTCGAATTTTATTCTGAAGAAAAAAGGAAGATATCCTAAGAGATAGATATGATCAAAGTAATTTCCTCAAATATTAATAAATATTGATTGCTCATTCACTACATGCCGGGCTACCATGTGCTTTTTGTGTACCATGTAGCATATTATTGCCAGAGCCAAATTATTAAACAGGTTTGGTGGTTAAATGAGTAATAATAGAAGATGACTGGCTATAAAAATTAAAAATGGCTTAAACAAAAGAATGTTTATTCCTGCAGAACTGGAAATCAGCAGATTAGCAATCCCAGAGTTGATTTAAGGGCTCACACTGTTATCAAGGACCAAGGACCTTTTCATCTTTTATTTTTAACTTATGCTTTGTGTCAAAAAATGGCCCCCAAAGCTGCAGTTATCATCTGCTATTACAACCAGTCCATATATAGCAAGGAAAAAGAGAAGGGTTGAAGATATTACTTTCATCTCTCTTTTTATTTGTGAATCAAGTCTTTTTTGAGAAGACTTCTAGGAGAGTTTTTCTCTGTTTCATTGGAGAGAACTGACCATATAGAGATCAAATATTTTTAAGGGATTTTGGGAAAGAGAATTATACTCATTTTCAGCCTTTCATAGGCAGTGGGATATGCCAGTGAGGGGAAATGGGTAGAAATGGCTGTTTAGTGACCCATGGTGTTTGACAAATTTTGGATAGAATTAATATTTGAGAATTGAGAGGAAGAGGAGGCAGCATTAAAGTCGATGTATATATAGGGATAAAATAGATGATGGTGATATATTTGAGAACTAGGAGATCACTGTTGACATTTACTCTAGAAATTTCAGTGGAGTTTATTATTAGGACCCAAATTTCAGTGTGCTAAGAAGTGATGAGTGGTGAGAACGTAGATGTAGAAACTACTTTCTTAAACTTCTCATAAAGAGTACAGAAGGAAGCAGCCTATGATGGGGGATATTAAGGAAATGCTTTTTGGGGTAGGGATGGGAGATAATTGATCATATTTACTTACTATGGAAGGGGGAAACACATAGACAGGAAAAGAAATCAATACAAGAATTGGATGTGATAATTGATAAGGTTCCAGAGTGTATTGGAATGGATAGATCTACGAGGAGGAATTATTCTTGAATTCAGGAGGAAGAGAATGTTAGATTATGGAATTAGGGATAATTAGCCTATAGGTAGTCATTTAAATCTAGCCTAAGCCTAAAGCAGAGATGAGTAACTGAGGAGTTGCTCCATGAAGGCCTGTTTCTATTGACAATTTGGAGATAATGTCATATACAGAAACTTTGTTTGTGTGTAAGGGGAGAGGGTATGATGGGTGAAAAAAGTGGGCAAATTTGGAATAGCCAAGCATGAAATTAGAAATAGTTTTTAGGCATCAGTGAAAGGACTATTGAAATGTGCTCAGTACCAAGATATCATTAAAAACATACCTTTAAGTAATGCAGACTGTTATGATTACATTTTTGTTCTCAATAGCAAGTAGTAGTAGAAGTAAGCAAAGCTATTACTCTGACCCAGAGTTAAACATTATGAAGTAATGGAGAATATGAATATAATAGAGCGACCTAGAATATCACTGAAGAGAGATCTGGAACTGAGTATAAAATGAGAAGAATGAATTCATGAGGATGCTACTAGATTGGAGAAATAAGAGATTTGTACTTTTATATTGTGTCTATCTTACTCTCAAAATCCCCTTTCTTTGGTACTTAGTGCCCATATTTGTCTAGTTTATACTCATTCCCCAGCCATAGTTAATTGACCTTATAGTTGACCCCAGGGGAATCAACACAATGGTTTTCACTGGCCTAGGAATCAATCAGCTTGTCAAGAAGTAAGTTGTTTTTTCTCTTTCAAAAATTAGAATTTAGAAATGGTCATTAAATATAGATTAGGTGGAAATTCATGTAAATTCCAATGCAAATATAGCTTTATAGTGGGATTCTGCTATTACTGTATGTCAAAGCAATGAGATGCACATTGAGAACAAAGATGAACCACAAAGAAAGTATTGCTTGGGACCCTGTTGCCTTTGCAAGTTCCAATTCTAATGTTTTGAAGCTCAGCTCTATTCCTACCATTCATTTGATTCCATGAGATATGCCTGTACCTTATATTAATTTTTTCTTTCTGTGCTTGAGCTAGTTTAAATTGGCATTATTTAAATTCTAAAATGTCTTATAAAGGACTAGATTAAAGGACCAGAGGTCTTCACTAGTGTTCTGAGGAAGTAAAATAATAGGAAATTTTATGAGAAAGTCATTATCGGGATGGCAAGAAATTAAAGTTTTTATTTTGAGGATTCCAGAAGTCAATTAAGCAGGTATGAGTGATGACAATTCATGTAGGGCAGTAGATAATGTTGTTGAAGAGGAATGGACCAGTATTTACTAGGCTACGCTGCAGGATGCATAAACCATTTAAATTTAGAAAGTAGCTAGAAGTTGTAGTGAAAGCAAGGGGATGGATTAATTGACAGAGACTTCACTAAATGTGGAAGTGTAATCTAAAGGTTGGTAGATAATATACAGAATTGAGCCAAGATGGCATGCACCTCAAAAGATAAAGGCCTCCTGGGAGAAGTGAAAAATCACAATGGTATGCAAACTGCAGTAGAGAAAAATGTCTCCCTTGCATACCAGCTCTGACATGCTTGGCCAGTAGAGAGTAAATAATCTTCAGTGAAATAACCAAACTCCCACTCAGAGTACATGAACATCATCACTTATGGGAATCTTATGGCACATTGAAAAAGCAAGAAATCCTCAAAGAGGAGAAATCATAAAGAAAGGTAACTGTTAATACTAAGATGCTGTCTAGCTGTAGGATCATATATAAAGAGTCTATTTACACAGAGTCATCTATACGTCAGTGCATATATTTATCTGCATGCATTTTGGACTGAGGGTTTTACTGTTTTGAGTATAAACTTGCAGGGCTCCTACCTGATAGCCATATGACAGGCCTCATCCAAAAATCAGAAAAAAACATTTTTTTGGAGGAGGGGAGGTCACATATTCAATGCGCTATATTTAATTATCCAATTCTAGTAGTTGCTGGGGTTGTGTCCTTTAAGTACAGTGGTCCAAAAGAAGACAAAAAGAGGAAAAAACAGACTTTTTCAAAATAAACACTTCAGGCTATAAATTTAGTCTTAGATCTTTGAATATTTTCCAAACTTGCTTTCACAACACTTCTGATTTATTCGCTTCATCTGCACTCCCCTATCAATCTATATAATTGACCTTGCTTTAGACAACTTCAGTATCCTATGCTCCATGCAATTAGTAAAAGTCTCTTAAAGTTTTTTAGCTTGTTTTTGTGAATGTACATCTTGTCTTACTAATGGAACTACCAGATCATCAAAAGCAGAGGCCTTTAACTTTCATATTTATGCATTTTATAAAAGTGTTCAAGCATATAGTAAGTGTGCAGAAAATAGAGATTACCTAAGGGAATGACTGATGGAGTTATTGAGTGCAAGGCAGAGACCTCCAAACAGAAACTATGAGGAAAGAATAGAAGAATGGTTATTGTGTTTCTCTATCAGTTACACTTTCATGCAGATTCATTAGTACATTCTCTGATAAGGTAAGGATTTTAATCAAATCTGATGTTGCTAATAAATCCTTGTTCCAGTAACTAGGCAGTAAGTAGCTCAAATGCAGGTTGTAGTAAATGCATTTAGGGGTGGGGAGGGGAGGACAAGATAGAGCTTTTTACAAACTTTCTCTCAAGTAAATATAATGCTAAGGAGACTATTGAAGCCTGTGACTTATATTCATTGTGCTAATAATCATTTAGAAACTATGACTTCAAAATGAGCCCCAATAAAAGATAGGAGAAGCCATCTTAATCATAAATCTATGACATTCTAGGCAGAGAGTTAATAACTGATAGCATTTATTTATCACATTTAACTTCATGACATCTTTATAATAATTCTGTGAAGTATCATTAATGCTTTTAAAAACAAAGAAAGGGAAGTTACATATTTATTTGACTTTTCCAGGGTCACACAACTTGTAAATGAAAAAGAGAGAGGTCTAATTTAGATCTCCTGATTTAAAAGCTGAATTATTTTGTTCCTCTGTCCTGTTGGAGAAGATTCCATAATCTCCAAAATTTACCAAGTTCATTTACCAAACCAGTAGCAGTAGGTGTAGCAATAGTAGTAGTAGCAGCAGCAGCAGCGGCAGCGGTGGCAGTAGATATTTATTAAGTGCTTGCTATTTGCCAGGAACTGTTCTGAATGTTTGGCATACATTAGCAGAATAGGAACATAATGGGAAAGGAGGCAATGATATACCAGGGTCATTGCCTCATTTACTTAGATATGGGCTTTGTTTAATCTAAAATACCTCTTTTACCTTTTACAAGTAGATTAACAACAGGACATGCAGTCACATATGTAATTTCCAGGTATTACTGTCTTCTAGATTTTTAAACATCTTCCCACTCTTCATATATATGTGTGAGAAAAAGCAACAGCATGTTTTTGTTCTGTATGTATTAGCTGTTTGGAAGTGGTTTTCCAGGATCTGTTCTTAATAGTCAAGGGCACAGATTTCCTTTTTTGTGTCTATTATGCATCAATAGTTGAATCAGATATATTATGAGTCACAGATGCCTTACATTTTCTAAGCTGCTGTATTATTGTTCCTCTGCTTTAGACTGCTATGTGCTTATTAGTGTCCAATGGTAACTGATTCCTACTGAGTCAATGCATCTCTAAAGAATTATCAAGGATGTTATGTACTGAGTTAACAATGAACACTACTTTGGGCTGCAACAAAAGCCATAAAAAGACAATCATGTACAGAATTAAGAACCTTGTAAAGTGTGCAAAATAGGAAAACTCAAAATTACATGAACAGTTACACATATCTAGAGAACTTTCTCCTTTGCTATTTCTGAAACTGCTAGATTTCCTTTGCTTTCTCCCTTGAAATTACTTCATACCCAACATATGCAAAATAAAACTATCTTTTCTTAGCTTTCCTAAAATATCAAACCTGTTTTACCTAGAGAATGTCTCTCCAACAATCCAACTCATCCCTATATTCAAAGCCAGCTAAAGTGGAGAAAGATATTGGGATGTCTGGAGATATTAGAGGTGGGCTATGGGTTTGAAGGAGAAAATTAACTCACCTGAAAGTCTTCAATCTGGTTGAAAAACAATCAGGAAAAGTAGAAGTCATTGTGGGAGGTACAATAAAAGCTATGGAAAATATCTCCTATTTTATATTATATTAGAGTAATGTGCTATTTTACCTATTGCCTTCTGTTCATTAAAATTTGTCACTTTCCTGAATCTCAACAAAAATATTTGAAACACAATTTTTTATGTTTAAAGATGGGTAATATTTTACCTTATAACCATATTCTAGATAATATAGAAGTATATATCAGTAAATGGTAGTTGACATGGGAAACACTTTGTATAGTAATTTAAAATTGCATTTTAATTTAACATAACATTTAAAGTACAGATCTGACTGCAGTTTGAACTTATTGTTATACAAACAGCCTGTGATTATTATAGCACTTCATTTTTATAATATTATCAGTATTTTTTCACTATCTAATCCTGTACATTTTATTGCCTATTCTCACTATCCATAATATTGAAAGTTTCACAAATGTGTATTTTCATGTCACTTGGTTTGATTTTTTTTAAAATGTATAATGGAAAAGTATTTAGTATAAACATTAAAAGAGCATGTGTTCACCGAGGGTAATTAATTTTTAAAAGGCTAAGGAAAGAAACCCTGATTATAAGCTTGAATAGATATGGATCCTGAAATTAATTCTAAAAAAGGAAGAATATCAAAATTGATCTCACCTTTGAAAAGAAGATATATATATATATACATATATATGATATATATATATATATATATATATATATATGTATATATATATTATATATATATTCTTCTCTTCATAACAGGAGAAATAGCATAATATTTCCATACCAAAGCTTATCAAGCACTTTTCTTTACATGATCTAATTTAGTAGACACTTACTGACAAACAAGACCTACTCATTTGTGGAAACCTTCTAGATTGATTGTGCCAAACTTATTGTAAGAAGAGAGGGCAATTGTCCCTCATGATGCTAAGCACACTTTCTACAAAGTAATCAATGTTCTCTTATCATTGATTTTAAGAAAATTGATTGTACTCAATTATTCTACACTTCAATTTTCAGACAAAGGTATAGACTGTGGTATTTCTTTTAGTATTGATGATATAAAGTATATATGTAGTAGATACAGGAAACATACAACTGCTCGTAGCATCAGCCCTGTTAGAACTTTTGTGTACTTTCATACAATCTTTTTCCTCTTTATATTGTACAATTGTGATAACAATGCTTATATAATATTTTATCTGGATATTTTTACTTTTTATTAAGATGTTTTTCAGAATAACAATCCTTTTTATAATAATTATTAGGACTACATTATATTCTTTCCCATGAATGTATAAAATTTTACATAACTTTTTCCATATGTAGTGATGAATATCTTTATATAAAAATAAATTCCCAATGTGTTATCATTTTCTCAGACTAGATTCTCAGAAATGGATCATTGATTTAATGGAATAAATATGTTTTGATTTGTGGTATAAATCCCCCAAACTTTTCTAAGATACAGTATCACTTTACATTTCCTCAAACAAAGTAGGAGTGGACATGCATTACTATACTTTTATCAGCTTTAGTTATTAACATTTTAAGTAAACACTTCTTTTGTAGATAAACACAATGTATTATGATTATTTAGATTTACATTTATTCCTATGAGTAGACTTTTTTCCCTATGTTCATTTACAAATTATGTTTCCATATTTGTGAATTGTCTTTCTCTTATTTCATCCATAAATGAGATGGAGTATAGGGATATGGAAAGAACAGTTTTAGAAAGCTTGAATGCAATTTAATACTCATGGGCTTTGTGACCTTTGAAAAATAACTTAGCTTCTTTGATGCTCCATTCCCTACCTGTAGAATGGGAATAATAATATCCACCTTATAAAAATATATTAAAGTTTAAGCATATAACATATAAAAGCAACTAGCAAATACTCAGTAAATGTTGACTCCTTTTTTCTGATAAAATTACTACTGGATTTTGCTATCATGACTACTAAAGGAGTTACAGCAATAACAGATGGATAGACCATGTTTACTAAGCAATCATGATTAATTTTTATGCTTATATATCTGCGTTATGGTTTTTTGGTCCTTTATCATATTCAAAGCTTTAAAATACTCAACATTTAGCCTAGGGGGAATAGTAAACATAAACACATTTTATTACTTTTCTAGGATTAGCAAGCATAATTTCAATGCTTTAGTAGAGCCTAATGAAGAGAGCAATAATAGTTAAATTTACAAGTCATGCAATGAAATACATATATTAAACATAAAACATGTACAATAGTGGGTTGATGGATTTTTAAGCATTAACATACACCAAGATCATGAAGGATAATATCTTGTGAAAAATTCAGGCAATAGTTTTATTGAATTAAAAAAAACCTGGCTTCTTGCAGTCAGCTAGTTAACTGTAATCAAACTCAAGCTTAAAAATACTCAGGGTTAAAATGACAGGCACTAATTAATTTTCCAATTAGTTAAGAATTGATTCAGGATGTCATTTTTTAACTGTTCTGCCATTTAAAGAGCCAATCATTTATGTTGACAGAATTGCCTGTGTTTAGCATTTTCATTAGGTGTGCAGTGTCACTCTATAGCTATCAATCATCATAGTTTTGACCCACCTGCCCTAAGTGAAGTAGTGAATGGTTGGTCAGCCTTCACACATATATTGTTCTTTTGAAAGGTAGACAGTTTCTATTAATAATTTTGATCAAGCTCTAATTATCAAGAAAGTAAAAATATATATATATACATATTTGTGGAGCACTATGTAACAGAATACTTAGTAAGGTGAAGGAATCCCAGTTTCTAGTGTGTGATTTTCAGAAGGAACCTCAAATCTCACGTTTTCTACACATATTTTTTATCTGAAAAGAATAATAATATATTTTTCTACTTTGAAAGATTATTTCTTATTTCAAAGTGTATAACATGTAATGATTCTGCTCTTAGCTTAGTGCCTGTTACATATTAAGCCCCCAAGTTTGTGTAAATTCTGAATGAATGATTAGATTCCTGAATCATTTCTTTAAACTCAAAGTAGAAAGGGACTAAAATGTATGATTCTTTCTTGTTTGTTATGTAGACCAGTGTCGTGTGGTACCAACTATATCAAATTTTATTTTTAAATTAAAGGCTACACATCAGTTTTGAATGTTTTTTCAAATGTTTATTTATTAACAGTTGTTATCCAAATGCCATACAAATACACTTTAAATATTAGTTTACTTTTATAAACCATTCTTTTAATTTTGGGATGAGGGCGAGGGATGAACAATGTCAATTCAGAATACATTGTGCAAAAGATGTAACATCTCAGAAAAATGTGGCCATATCTTTCAAAATAATTTTATATATTAAATTCTTTTTTAGGTCAGTGGAAGCGTTGCAGCACTAATCAATTAATTTTGAAACAATGACTGTAGAAAAGCCTGTTTCAGATAGTTAACTCTCTAAATGTGTTAATTTTTTAGATAATGTATTATGACGAGGGCAGGGCACTATGTAGAACTCCCTCACTCTTCTTCCCTTTCACTCAGAGAAGCAGTGCCTTTTAGCAGTTAAAATCCCAGACTCTGGAGCCAGAGTGTCTCAGTTAAAATCCTAGATCTGCTACTTAGTTTCTATGGCATTTGGTTAAGTCACTTAAATTCCATGTATCTATTTCCTCATCTATGAAATGGAAATAGTAAAAGTCAGATCTCCTAAATTCTATGAGAACCAATGATTTAGTATGGGCATTATTGTTGTAAGCATTTCTACAGAGGGTTTAAAGCAATGGCCCTCAACCTTTTTGGCACCAGGGACCGACACTCCTATGAGAATCTAATGTCTGATGATCTGAGGTAGAGATGCGGCGGTGATGCTAGCATTGGGGAACAGCTGCAAATGCAGATGAAGTTTCGCTTACTCACCGGCTGCTCCTGCTGTGTGGTGCAGTTCTTAACAGGTCACAGACCAGTACCAGTCTGCAGCCTGGGAGTTGGGAACATCTGTTTTAAAGGACCTTACTTGAATGCTGAGGTACATCATCCAGAATGTCTGCCTGGCTCAGGAATGCCCATCTTCTCTCTGGGCTTTTTTGGAAGATAGTTCATGTAAGGTGACCTATAACCTCTGGCCTCCATATTTATGCTCAGTAGAGGCAGGCGTGTCACCCACACTGATCCAATTGGATTCTATTTCTTAAAAGTCTAGAAATTGTTACAGAGAGTAAAAGTGAATAGTGAGTGTAAAGATGGAGAAGAGAAACACCACAAACATGTTTTCATAGGGTAAGACCTGTGGCATGCAAGGTTTAGATTTATGAGGTGTGCATATTCTGTCTTCCACAGGTAGGCAAAATGAAGCAAATACATTGACAGGAACAGAATAAGAGACAAAAATAAAGCTTTGCAAATTTAAATTTCTAGTTCCACACATAACTGAAATTTTTATTACACATTCTCCTTTTTGTTGATGCCAGCAAGATTTGTTTTCTGATAACAAAAACCATAAATTCTAACATATACAATTACATGAAGAAAAGGAAACAGAAATCAGGGAAACAATACCTAAAATGGCAGATCAAGGCCAGGTTGAAAGGGAGACATGCAAATTATTAAGTTTTCATATAATTACTAAATTTGAGCCACAAAATTACTCTCAACTTCTTTGTGGTCCAAGAAAAAAAGCAGGATATCTAGTCAAATACATCATTTATATTATATATAATAAATGGAATACACTTTATCACATAAATAACTTTTCTTGATTTATAAGAAGTTTTCTTTTTTAAATAGGTAATACTGAATAGTGTATTGAACAGTGTCTTTAAAAATCTTTAAAACAAATGAAATGCTATGTTTCGTTCAAGTGCTTCAGCCCTTCAAGATGAGTACATAACGAAGTAAGTTCACTGACTGAAAGAAATTAAGAGATTAATATGATTAACATATGAGTACATATTATCAACTTAGCCGAAGAATAAAGTCAGATAAAAAAGCAGTAAATGGCTTGCATATACTTTAAACTATTTTCCATCAATATAGACTCTTTCAAGCTGGTATTTTGATATAACTGAAACATGAGACAGTTCAATAATGTGTGGTGTGGTATGTCTGAAATGCAGGTATTTTTGGTGAGAATATTGTATATCATTTTGGTAATTAATGAGCATAGTCAAGATTTTTACTGGAAAGATAACCATTCACGTTGGCAATAAAACAAAAGTTCAAGGAAATCTGATGGCATTTCTTTACACAATTTCCACGTGAACATCAATATTATCCACATAAGTGCCAAAGTCATTAACCTGAGCACTGTATTTTATTCTTTCTATCAAAAAGCAGGTTTATTAATGTATAATTTGCCTGCATAAGATTTGCTCATGATAATGTAAAATTCACTATTATAAGTGATCCTCACTTTTGTACCTGAGTTTTGCCATCATCATTTAGCATATATGTCATAGTCATTTTTTAGAAAAAGTCTTATTGTTATAATTTTATGTTGCTATATCACAAACCACCTCAAAATTCAGGGCTTAAAATTAATCATTTACTTTGCTCATACATCTATAATTTGGGCAGTGATTGGAGAGGGAAGGACCTCAGCTTCACACAGTTATCAGTGGAACACTTGGTTAAAGGTTGGAGAATAACTTCTAAGATGACTCATTCACATGGCTGGCAAGTTGGTTCTGGTTGGAAACTCAGCTGAGGGCCAGAGATTTTAGTTCCTTTCCACTTAGGCCTTTCTGAGACTACTTACTTGTTCTTTCAAGATGGTGTCTCATTTCTAAGAGGATCTATCCCTAGAGAAAGGAAAGTAGATGATGCCTGGAAGGGCAAATTCTCAGAAACTGGCAAAGCCTCTCTTCTGCTATATTCTATTGGTCAAGCTGTCATAGAGCCTTGACTCAATGGGACTAGTGTCAAAGGATTTGGGGCCATCTTTCAAACCTGTCACTCTCAACACATTATTTCCCTGTTTAAAATTCAGTAATGTGTCCCCCTATTATTTAAGTATTTTGATCAGAGAAGCACAGTTTTTTGTGCTTTTTATACAGTTTACTATTACAGTGTCATTTCTTTCTACTTTCATGTTTTGCACTCAGGCTCTTTTTTCACTCTTGTCTACATTCTAGTTGACAAGAATTTATGTTCTACGGTTTCTTAACATCTATTGTTCCATTATTGCCTCTAACTCCCATTTACTCTTAAGAGCTCAGCTCAGATGTCTGTTTTGGAAATAGTTACATGAGCTCTGCCTCTGTTTTTCATACCCTACTCCTACCAAGTCTGAAATAGATGTATCTCTTCTATGGATCTTGTACATGTAAGTCAGTAACACCTTTTTATTATATTCTACTTATTTGACTTTATCACTAGATCACCTGCTTCAAAAAGATAGGCCTGATCTTATTTGTTACTGTGTCCTAAAAGTTTATTGAATGAATAAATGGAAATATAATTAAATTTATGAAATATAATTAAATTTATTTACACATATACAGAGACTGTTACATTTTGTTAGATACACACTTCTAGAGACCTTCCATACTTGAAAAAAATGAATAATTCAAGCTAATTTTTAAATATAAATTAATATGAACTTGAGTTAATATAGTCCCAGAGCACATAAATTACAACTCTGATAGCAAGTTGTTACTTTTTAAATGTCCTCATTAGTATCTCTGATAGTTTTTAAATGCTTTCTTCTAAGAGAATAGCAGGGTGGTTTTTGGCCTTGTGTTTTATTACATTTAGTATCTACTCCAAAGTTATTGATTGTGGGATAGGATTTTTAGCACTAGAAGTACTAGCAAGAGCACTTTGTAAATCCTTGAATTGCATCATTATAACATATGACAATATTTTCCATTATCACACACGTCTGTTAAAAAAAGCACAAAAGTAACTAAAATCACTTGCACAAATTCCAATGTATATACAATGATCCTCATCATTTGTAAATTTTATATTTAGAATTTGCATGCTTACTGAAAGTTATTTGTAACTCTAAAATCAATACTTATAGGGCCTTGACCGATCATTTGTGGGCATGCGTATGTACAGAGTGGCCAATATACAGTCACCTGATGGCATATATTCCATCCAGCAGAGGTCAAAAAAGGTGACAGTCTTCCTTTTGATTTACACTCACATATCAAAAACACTTCTTAGTCTATTTAGTTACCACATAGTTCACATTTTGTGCTTTTTACTGGTGATTTCACTGTCTAAAATGGTGCCCAAGCATCGTGCTGAAGTGCTGTCTATTGTTACTATGCATAAGAAGTCTGCAGTGTGTACTGTGGAGGAAGTACATGTGTCAGATAAGTTTTGATCAGGCACGAGTTATGGTGTTGTTGGCCATGAGTTCAGAGTTAATGAATCAACAATATATATTAAATAAGGATGTCATTACCCAGAAATACATATAAAACAAGGTTACATATTGTTCAGTTGATGGCAAGTTGTGACCAGAGGCTGATAGGAGCCTAATACTGTATTTCCTCTTTGGGCAATGATTCCAGTATTGGCTAATTCATTGTTAGTGATGATTTTATAGAATGTACCAATAATAAATGACCATAATCCACTGCATAACCAAAATATAGTTCGCAAGATACTGACAAAGGATGAGACTATTTCTGCTTAATTTATCAGCCTTGCTAAATTGTGATAGTTAAAAACATGGCCCACTTATCACTTGGCCTACCACCTTTAAAATGATTGATACTTGAAGATAATTTCCATCTAGCTTACAGTGCTTCTCATTTTGTGGATAAAGCAAGATTTTATTAATATTATTAATATTATTTATCATGTTATTTCAAAATTGTGTGATTCAAAAATATAGAAAATAAAATTAAATTTTTAAAAAGTTCAGACATTAATTTTATCATAACATGAATTAATTCAAACTATTTGTTATAGTTCTAAAAAATATTATTTTCCCTATAAAGGCTACTTGAAGGAGCCTATTTTATGTAAAATAGATATTTGCTAAATAGAAATGAGTAGTTGGTGTGAATTATAAAATTTTATTAAATTTTAAAATATTATTAAAGTAAAATACTAAGTACAATAATACAAACTGAAGATGTAGTCTGATAAAGTATTAAATCTGATTTATTATAAGTAAAAACACTGGTATGTTACATTTTTGCATGTAGAATATTCTACTATAATACTTTCAAGGGTAATTCAGAGGTACAGATGGAATCAAAAAATCCTTAAAAAATTAGAAATGGGTTATATGTGGAATGTTTGACTGATATATGCCTATGAATAGTATGTCACAGAGAAATATACAAAAATGTTACAATCACTGGATTATATAAATTATTGTAAATCATGTAACAATTTCTGATTGTGATTTTCTTTAATAATTTTGAGAGAAATGTGGGAGAAATAATTAGTGTACCTCTACTCAGAGAATTAGTCTGGAAATCATAGAGTATTTTTGGCATAAACTGAAACTTACTACATTGCTGCAATAAGATAACTTTTAGTTCATTTCAATAATAATATAATGAATTAGGAATATCAGTCCAGATACTTGATGTTTCACTGGGGTATATTCCAGGCATATATGATTACTTAGAGCAAGGCAGTGATGATTAAATAAGTTTGGACTGAGAAAACTGAAAAATACATTCAACTACCATATTATAAAAATGTAGCAATCAAATTATTATAAATATCCTATTGGAATCATTTCAAAGTCTTCAAAAAAGTAATTTTGAAGAACTCTGATAATGATTTTTATAGTCACTTGAATAAGAAAAAAATTCAAAACAATGAAATCCATGGCATTTTGGTCTAGTCATAAACTCACAAAAGTTGAAAACAAGCTTATCCTGGCATGCCTATGTAGGGTGTGCCATTGAAGTTCCTTTTGCAGTAAGTCGTAATGAATAAATGCCAATATTTCATCTCTTTAAGCTATAGAATAAATATACTCTGTAAGATTACATTAAAACTGTCTACTGACATACTTAAGTGCACTTTTAACAAAAACATGGAAATTCAACTAGGTCTGGTCAATTATTTTATATTAATGTATACATATACATATATATGTGTGTATATTAAAGTAATTAAAAGATTCTCTGACTTATGGGAAAAGAGCTAACTTTTCTTCAAAGTATGGTAAGGGAAGAACAACAAAGTAATAGGACATACTAAATAATTTTTTTGGTTGATGAAGTAGAACTTTCTTTTCCATAAACAGAAGTATATTAATTTGGAAAGCATGTTATGTGTATTAGGAAAAGCCAGGCAAGATCTGTGGTTTCTAGACATTTAAAATACTGTGAGGCAAAAATTTGTGCCCCTTTGTCACTCTCCATTTCTCAAGACTGCAAACAAGAGAATAATAAATCAATATTTTTTTCAGATAGAAGAACGTATCTACTAACCAGCTAAGCACAATGGATATAATGAAATCATGGAATTAGTCTGGCTTTCATCTGATAAAATACTTCAGAAAGACCAGCAATGCTTTTAATGAGTGGCCTTGAGCAATTCATTTAACATATTTCAACCTCCATTTTACTCTTTTCTAATCCAAAAGATTAAGATGCATCTACTTTCCAGCTTAAATTCATTTGACTCAAAAGTTTTTGGGGCTTTTTCATGATCAGCTGTGTCTGGTTTTGAAAACTTCTGAATTGTCAAAATAAATCACACAAAAGTAATGTCACAGAGTATCTCCTTTGCTGAAAGCTTTGACTTTTATATTTATTTTTAAATTCTTGCTATGATAGGCACCCTAAACATCTTTGGTAACATGTCAGATATCTTTTTTGGTAGAGGAGGTCCGAGGAGGTTCTTCATGACTAATGTGGTTTTCTGCACCAGCTTGGATTGTAGTTCAACCCACAATGAAAAAATATCAGTGGTTCACTTCCCCTTTGTCAAAGCCCTTGGGCATTACCTGTGAAGAACAAATTCTCTAATATACTTGACCATAAATTAGAGAATATGTAATGCGCTATGCCATTTTTAACATAGTTTTTATTCAACTTCAATATAATAAATGTCTTTAGACAACAAAATGAAAAAAGCAATGTGGTACCAATATTATGATTACAAAAAATTGTTAGACTGAGAAAAAAGATATGTGTACTCTTTTTAATAAGCAACAATCTATGCAAAAAAAAATGGATTACATATTAATTCACTTCATTGAAGCTGAAAACATACTTTTGACCACAGAACAAGTAGATTATAAATCCTTCTAAATTATTTATTTTCTAGCTCATGTTTTGTGTCTCCTCCAAATCATATATTGAAGCCCTAAGCCTCAAGGTAATTGTATTTAGAAATGGGGCCTTTGGGAGTATAATTAAGGGTTTGCTGAGCCATGAGGGTGAGGCACCATGATGAGATTAGTGGTCGTATGAGCACACAGGGAGATGGTAGCTGTCTACAGGACCAGAAAAGACCTTACAATAAAACCTATCTTACTAGCACCTTCCAATAGACATATAAAACGATATAATTAAAGTAACTCTAGTTCTGCATTTTCTTTTATACAATTACTGTGCTATCATTGCTTATTTCAAATAAAGTGTATAATTATAGAAATAGGTAGCATCACAAGGGTGAGAGACACAACCTACATCTGAAGTGAGCTCAATTATTTGAAACGGTTAGGTAGTTATTCTCTAAATAAATGCTTGTAGCTAAGTCTGTGTGTGTTGGAGCCTGGTTATATAACTTGGAGCTTGAAAAATTAACTTGATATAGAGAAATGTTTACTAAAGGATAAATGATTTTAAAAACCTTAATTTGACATCTCTGTTATTAAATCTCGAGTAATCACAACAATTGCTTAGAACTTTAACAAAACGTTTTTGTGGAGGAGCATTTTATTAGTGACAGTGAAGTAGAAAAAAAGATACATTTAGTAAGCTTTATTATTTTTTAAAAATTTTCTACATGCAATGTACCCTTTTATGCTTAACTGGGTTGTCTACGCTTGGTTCTGTTTTCTATATAATTAGATAACATAAGTAAGTACATAGTATAGTGCCAGATTCCTCCAACACATGTCATCTGTCACTATTATATTATTATTAAAATAATATTATTTTAACAGAAATTCTTGTATAAAACATTTTCTGTACCTGTGATTTTCTTTTTGATTAATTCCTAAAATCAAAGTTTTAGTATATGAAGGTTCCCTAGACATGTAGCAATGCTCCTGGAAGAAGTATATATTCACAAACAATAGAAACTATATTTGAGGAATATTTGCTAACATGGCAAGTGAAAACTGGTATTATATTTGATTTACCTTTTTTTGGCTCACTGTTGGGATTTAGAAAGATATAAATTTTTACTTCCTGAATAGATTTATTTTAAAAATTTATTTTTAATGTCTTTTTTCAACTCTACTATTTGGATATTACTCTTCTATTTTTTTTTTTAATGATTAGTCTATAGTGTCTTTATTTGGAATAGTAAAGAACTTGCTTCTCTTTGGGGCCAATTGTAGAATATTTTAAGAAGACTTTATTCCTTGAGTATGAATTGAAGTAGATATAAAATGTGGTTTAATTTCAATCTTCGGTAAAACTTTGTATTTGTAATTTTATATATGAAACTTGCTTAGAAAATGGCTCCAGATAGCAATTCAGTTAGCTAAAATTTGTCTTCAAAGAGCTACTGTAGTAGCATTTATCATAGTAGTACTATAATACAATGAAGATGAAAGCTTTGTAAGTGATGATAAAGACTTATTTTTTTGTATTGGATAAGATTAACTGACATAAAGAAGGACCTTTATCTAGTTGACATCTAGCAAATAAGCTCTGGAGTAATAATGGTTAAGTGAGTGGAAAAACTTCAATAACAAGTCAGATATAGAATAGGCCCATAAATGCCTCTGACATCTGGGCAATTTGTAGTATTTTGTCATATCTCACTTTCTGCATTCAGTTGTCGTACTTGTTTTTTATCTTTCTTTTCCTTTTCTCTGAGTTATTATCATCTGTTGTATATTCCTGAATTGGATTTCCCCAACAACTACCACATAGTAATTAATGAATAATGTTGAAAATTTGAATAAGTAATATAATTCCAGGTCCAGTGCTCCTCCAAATGAACCTTGTTCTTTGCTCATCTAGGTAGGGTTCAAGGTGCTGGAAAGAGCAAAGAAAAGTCACAGTAACATCAGTTTGGCCACAAGTGCTGCCTAATGGTGTGTTAAAACTCTGTAATGAACTATTAGTTGCTGACATGATGTATCCTGAAGGGACACACAAATGCTGACTCCTTTATTACTTTTAATTGTTCACTTCTGTCCTATAAAATTTGCCATGAGAAATACTTTGCCTTTTCAGGTTACTCTAGACATAAAATCCCTAGCCAAACAAGATTCAGATTGTTCATGTGTGAGTGAATATATCTCTTCTCTTTAGAGGAATTATGTACTTTTCTTTTGGAAATCATGTTTAATGTTCTGTTTGGTAATTATGTACCAAAGTGATCCCTTGGTCAACTAGTTGAGTGAGATTACTACTTTGTATATAGGAAAATGAACAGCAGGATAGAATAATCAGAGACACAAAGAATTTGAAGGGGGGAGAAATGAGTAATCTTTTGACCCATGAGGTGTAAAAGAAAGATTTCCATTGGAAACATGGAAATAACCAGGGGCCAATGTTATACTGAAAGAAGGAAAGAGAAAGAAAGGGAAGGGGAGGGAAGGGAAGGGAAGGGAAGGGAAGGGAAGGGAAGGGAAGGGAAGGGAAAGGTAGGAAAAAGAATGGAGGCATAGGGTACAGAAAGAAAGAAAGAAAGAAAGAAAAGAAAGAAAGAAAGAAAGAAAGAAAGAAAGAAAGAAGAAAGAAAGAAAGAAAGAAAAGAAAGGAAAGAAGGAAGGAAGGAAGACGGAAGGAAGGAAGGAAGGAAGGAAGGAAGGAAGGAAGGAAGGAAGGAAGGAAGGGAGTCTGGAAACAGGAAATCTTCAGATTTTATAAAGACTAAGGTAGCCATTCTGCTCTAAATGGTTGAGCTGCTGTGAAACTCATTCTAAATGTATTACAGTGGCTGCAATTTCCATATACTAATGCAACAAATTAAGAATTTACAGTGTCAAAACATCTTTTAGGTTATAAAATTGACTCCTAATGAAAGCAGACATGTGTTTCTTATATCAACTTTTTATTTAAATCAATAGGTAAGGAAAATGAAGGGAATATCTATTGATCAAGTAGCATATGAAACTTTTAAGAATATAGCATTATTTTATCCACTTTTTTAAAACTAAAAACAGAGGCTTAGATAAACCTGTGGTATATAGTCTAGGAAGTAGAAGATATGAAAGTTTAACTCAGATCTGAATTTTTAGCTAATGATTTTAACCATTTTTTTTTGTTGTTGTTATCTTGCATCTTTTTAACAGGATGTAAATATAGTTCCACCTCAGTCTCATGGTAGAAAACCAAGTTAATTAACTAGAATACACAAAAATATGTAAGTTACTGTAACATAAGGCAGACTATAGTCAATTTAAACACAAAAAAGGCTAAAAGGAGAAAGGGTTCACTTTGGCTGTGGCTTCATTACCAACATAAGATTCAAATAATCTTGGAAGAAGGATACAATTACAGTAAATAAAAATGGGAAGAAAAGCATTTTAGGTAGAATGACAAACAGTAAAAGCAGAGATATAAAACATGGTACTTATCAATGAATAGTAACTAGTCTGGTTTTACTAGAAAAAAATGAGTTACAAAGAGAAAAGCAGTGAGAAGTAACATTAGACAGATAGAGAGAGTATGAAGAACTTTGAATTCCTGGGAAGAAAGACAAAAATTTATTGTGTGTATTTGAAGTTTTTTGACAATTGGAATGCTAGGCTCAGAAGACTCTTTCAGAAAGATTAATTTGGCAATAGAATGCAAAATATTGAGAACTGGAAGCAAAGTTACCAAGTAGACATTCTTAAAAGGACAGCAATTAGGGATACTTAGAATAAAATGAAAAGCCATATGGGAAAGAGAAGTAATTAGAATTGAAAGCCTACTATGAACCAGCACTCTGCTGAGTATCCTGGATGGTTAAATATATCATTTTCATTTCATTATTCCTATATAATGGTAGTATCCTTAGAAATTAAGACAAGTACATGAGAGGGATGCTGCTGAGAGAGAATGAACATAATTGCCTATGATAGGTTTTTAAAACTTTCCAGTCAAAGGTAATTCAAGTCCAAAATTTTAAATTATGCTATGTCAAGATAGTTTCAGTTGTAGGTGATGAAACCAATTGGAAATCTTGAGTCTGAAATGTCAGCTTCTTTCTCTTAGGCACAGTGGCTGATTGTGATGTGTCTAGTCAGGAAGGTTGGGGTCAGGCAGGGCATTCAATTAATGTTAAAACAGTAGTGATGACAGAATCAGCACAGGCAACTTGCTAAATGCTTTATCTCATATATTCCCAACTACAGTCCTATAAAGTATAAAATATTTTAAAAATTTATACATTTAGTTGTCAAGTTAGAGAATAGCAACTATTTAGGTATTTTAGTAGGAAGGGATTTCATGGCTTATATACTTACAACACTTTGGTAGGGCTAGGGAGTAAAGTCCAAAGAAAATCACTACTGAATGTGAGGAAATTGGAATTGTTAAAATGAAAGGAAAATGCTCGCTATCTCTATTGTCTGTAATACTAAAGCAGATAATTTTTTTAGGATCTTTTCTGAAGTTATTGAAATCTTCATAGATACCTAATCAACCCACATATACACCTATTACCATTAGAACCGAATAATAGCTTTTCCTCTTCTACCTTCTAATTCTTATTCAAGTTCTTTCATTGATTGGAATGTGGACCTAACCTCTGATGGGAAGTGGTTCTGGGAAATGTATTTTCTAGGCTTCTGTTCTCTAAGGAAAGAATTTAGTATTCAGTCTTAATGGAAAATACCTAACACACACACCACACACACACACACACACACACACACACACACACAGAGGGAAGGAGGGAGGGATCGGGGAGGGGAGACAGACAGACAGACAGACAGAGGAACCTGAATTTAATAAATTAGTTTGCTTAAGGGTTCTAGTTGCAAAGAAATGGGAGCAAGATTTAAGACCAAGTTTATTTAACCTCAAAATTCATGGTCTTAACTAATAGATAGTATAGACAGTGAATCAGAGACAGAGCTACAGACAGGCATGGTTGATAAATCAATACTTTGTCTGTGACGTGAGCTAGCCAGTAAAATACTTTAGTAATTGAACCCTCACATGAAAGTCTTCCACAATAGTATCAGCTTTAACTCTTTTCCAGACCTAGAAAGTTCAAAAGCACTCACGTAAGTTATAACAGTCTATCCATATTTTCACTCCTTCCTGATTTGACTGTTATAGGATCTAAAATATCACCAAGTGAATGAGGAGAGGTTAGCAGGGTAAGATCAGGAGCTCACCACATCTCTTCTAGTGCAGGTGACAGTTATCTACAGGATAGAGTGGATGGGGTGAAGAGAAGTCTTACCTTTAAATGAAAATTTAAACATAGATTAATACCTAATGTTGGAATTAATGAATTAAAGTTGACTAGAAATTTACATTATCTAAGAGTGAAAACAAAACTCATGTCACTGACCCTAGTTTCTATTTTAGGCCAAGAGAAGATTATCCGCACTGAGTAAAATTTTAAAAAGGGGTAGGAGGTAAAAATGCAAGTAAGATATAAAAATGCAAGTTGCATTTGATTACATTGTATGTGTTGTGTGGTCAAAACATTAGTTAAATCAATATTTAAGAAACAGAGCAACATGGAATGTAGGCACTGATTGAAAATTAAGGAACATAAGGATTAATGAGGAAAATCTCACTGTATTCCACAGATGATTAAATATACTAAGATTAATCCCTATTAGTTATTTTGATGGAATCAACAAGAGTATCTAGGGCTCTGATAAGGACAAAATATATAATGTGACTCAAGGTCTATGTTACTCCTATGTAATATGACACAGCTGTTCTACTTATTCATAATTCTTTAAAATTAATATGCATTTTAATATATAAAATAGAATTTTGTTTCTCCAGAAAAAACAACTTTCATCTTAGTGAATGTTTCACTTGCTTTGGTGCTCAAATCACTAAGAATGTTGTTAATCAACTATCATTTTTGCTACATTTTACCTTTTTTTACTTAGACTCCTCTTATGTTTTCACAGTATTGTTCTTATCACCAATAAAATTCCATTGACCAGTTTTGTATTTGAGAAACTTTAAAGTAATATTTACTATACATCTTCACTGTAAGACATGCTAAGAAATGTGTTCCAGTTATTTTTTTTCTCCCAACAGTTTCTGACTAGTTTTAAATGAAAAATCATTGAAAATGAAAATAGAAAATCAGAGGTGGAAAACTTGAGCATTTTTTAAAAAAATATGACAGAAACTCATGTGGGAATTGCAATTTTCATTTAAAACAGCTGAATATATGTACATATGATATGTATTCGATATATATAGAGCAACTTCATATGCATATATATGAGATGTATATCTCATATCTGTATCTAGTAGATAAACACACACAGTTCAATTATTTTTTAATACACCATGTAAATTTAAGGATTTTGATGAAGTTAGCTATGAGCCCCTTATTTTTAGTTATAAAGTGCTAAAAAATATTACTTGTGAAAATAAGTTCTATGTAGTGATTATTGTTCACACATATTATATTTTGACTGTCCTAGAAGAAATGCATATATATTCAAAGCAGCCTTTCAGTAACTACTATAATTATTGACAGGGCTGTTTTTAGCTGGCACACATTGGCATAGTTTTAATATTTAAATAATTTCATACTGGTTGCTAGAACTCCACTTTTCTTTGACAATCTTTCATATCCCTGATACTACCACTAATTTCCCATACCCTTGGACTTCAGCATAATTCAAGAATTAGAGGATTCAGTGGTGCAGCAGGGCCTGTAAGAAACTCTTTTCCAATGAGCTCGAATTGGCTGATATCTAAGCTATGCCAGTTGTTAACTGTAAGATCACTCCTAGTTATTGCAATTAAAAATAAAGAAGGATACTTAGAATAAAATTAGATGTGTAATATATTAAAGAAACATTATAAAATTATAAAAACATTATAAAAAGATTATTAACTGCTTTAAGATTCATTCCTTGTTTTAATACTGCAATTCTCCCTGATGCTATCTATTTTTTTTAATGGACACAAGTATTTTTTTGTAGGCCAAATAGCATATTACACATCTGTCCAAACCACATTTTATTAGCCTATAACTGTGATTACAAAAACTCTAAGACTCTGTTCTAGCTCCTTGTTTTATGTTTATTTCTTTCTTTAATATGTTTATATTTTTTTGAGTCTCCTCATTTGTATTGTGTGTGTGTATTTGTATAAATGAGAATATACTAGAACAAACATTCAGTTCTGATTCTTTTATTCTCATGTTTCTAGAACAGATGGCCTTCTTGACTTTGGTATGTACCTTATTTGTTCCAAACTTAATTAAGAATAATTTTTGCTTTATCAAACCTGATTTTTAGTAGATGGCAATAATTGTAGAACGGCACAGTATTTAACCCTAGGTGGACCCTCACTGCTGCTCAGCAATTAATTTGATTATATCTTATTGCCCCTTAATTCCATGTTTGCTTTTCCAAGAACTTTCTATAACAATTTTTCAGCTAAGTTTGGTTTTTCACAGGGATTCAAGCTTTGCCCTAGGAATCAATTCTCCTTAGGTTAGGTAGGATCTGGTGAGCTAGGACCGAATGGTATATTTTACTCCTCAGACATTTCTTTATGCTCTGTGTATAAAGGATGAAAATAACTTTAATATAACCTTAACTAACCATTTTCCTTTCCTCAGAGGCTTATCTTCTTCCTTCTCATCTCCTAATGCAAGTGTTACGCAAAGTTCTTTTTAACTCTTAACATGAGTTCTTTGCAGTTTCATCTACTAACAGAATTTCTGCTCTGTAAGTATAGCTTCGAGTGCTTATTTTTAGTCTTAACTGCTTTCCAAAACTCTAGATTTATATTTACTATGGCTAATATGGCATCTCTATCTGGGTGCGCTAAATATGTAAAAAAAATAAAACTTCACTATTTCCCAATAAGTCAAATACTCATTCTAAATTCATCCTGATGTCACTTGCTCCTTGGTATTAATGGCACCATCATCTACAGAAACCAAGGGCTCACCTATCAAATCATTAACTTTTCCCTCTATGTCTAGCTTTCCCCCCCATAATATCTAACAAATAATGAGTCCCATTTATTTTTCCATTGTAGGAAGCTTTCATAGCTGCATTTTCATCACCGCTTACCTAAACACGCACACACATATCTACCACCCTAATCTTTCATTTCTTCTGGTAACAGTAATCTCATTTTCCAACAGATCTATTAAGTACCTGAGTGAACAAATATACATAGTTTTACAAATAAGACATAGTTTCAGTCATCTCACTCTTTTATAAATGAACATTTAGTGTTTTTTACTAATATATTTTACCAACTTTTATCTTTCACTATTCTGCTTAACTCATTTGTACTTTCATGTGGACTCCTCATTTCTCCTCATTATGTATTTCCCAAAATCATGTTGTACCTCTAACTCTTCCTATAAAAATCTTCACTATTTTTCAAGGTAGCCCAAACTTTTCAAATTCCATGTTTTTTTCAAGTAAAAAAAAAAGCCAATCCCTTACATCATTCAGAATTAATCTTTACTTCCTTTGAATTTCTTTGTCACTTAGTACCACTCTTATAGAAATTGTCATATTCTATATTACTGTAGATATTTATGCAGGCATTTTTCTCTCTCCTATATATGTATGATAGTAGTCTTTGGTAGAAAAGATCATTTCTAATTGATTTTGCTGTTTCTCATATTATCCAAAAGAGCATCTTTCATATTTGGAATAAATTAACCAATATTTTCTAGTGATACTGAGAAGTTCCACACAGACACACAAATTCCATAAAACAAAATATTCAGCCAATTTAATTAAATATAACAATTTAGCTAAATAGTTGTACACACTGATATTTTGGAATCATATCAAAAAAGCAACCGGTTAATTGAGGGAATGGTTCACTCTTAACATTGATTTGACACCGTAAAGACATAAAGAGGCCAAGGAAAATAAAGACTATAACCTATTAAATTTAGAATTTTTGCTGCTGTGGTGTTTTATACATGTAATAGTAGCTTCAAAAAAAACAGGACATTTAAATTAAATTATATCTAATACTGTTTGAAAATAAACCAAAGACCATATTTTTAAGTATCTTGGAAGCATGGCTCTAATTTTGTTGCCAACATTCTGCTCTCCCATTTGTCATCAGCAACTATTATTGTCTGTCATTTTAATAGATATGAAACATGTCAGAACAGAAACAGTTCTAATGGCAGCACTGAAATAGTTTCATTATAAGTGATTTTCATTAAAATCAACTTATTTGTCTGAGTCAATGGTGGCACTTTATGTTGTAGGAATTTGAGGGATGCATTTTTTTTTTCATTTTTATAATCAATGTGTCATTTCATTTAAGGCTTGTCTGTACTGATTACTAGTTGTGTGACATTGGATCAGCTAGTCATTTTCTTATGAGCCTTTCTTCATCTGAAAAATAAGGGTCAGAGTTTTAACTATTTGTGAAGATTAAATAGTTTCATTCATGTATAGATTTTCAAATAGTTCTTAGCACATAATAAGCATTCATCAGGAAATGATAAATATAATTATGCTTATTAATAATTGTACTCCTCAGTCTTTGACTATTCTTATTCATATCAGTGATTATTCTCTTTGGTTTTTGCCTATAAGCAGAAATATGGACAACTTTTCTTATTTTAAGTCATGATATTACCAAAAATAAACTGCAATAATTGCTACACTGTGTATAGTTTTGCCATTTGTTGATTGATTGATTGATTGATTGCTCTTTCCTCACCTGGGTGTTTTCTGCTATTTTGTCTTCCAAAGCACAGATTTGATCCTCTGCTTTCTCATCTACTGTTGATTCCTTCTAGCTTTCTCTTAATTTCAGTTATTGTATTCTCCATTTCTGACAGGTTCTTTTTAATATTTTCTATCTCATTTTTTATGCTTACTGTCTCTTTATTGAAGTTCTCACTGAGCTCCTAAGTTCATTGTACATTCTTATAGTCAATGTTTTGAACTCTGTATAAGGTGGGTTGCTTACTTGCCTCCATTTTATTTAATTCTTTTTTTTGAATTTTCTCCTG
Organism: Eonycteris spelaea; assembly: GCA_003508835.1. Taxonomy (NCBI): domain Eukaryota; kingdom Metazoa; phylum Chordata; class Mammalia; order Chiroptera; family Pteropodidae; genus Eonycteris; species Eonycteris spelaea. The sequence goes on from PUFA01000095.1 coordinate 4,705,549, forward strand.
TTCTTTCATTTTGGACGTGTATCTTTGTTTTCTCGTTTTGACTGCCTCTCTATGTATAAGATAGATCTGCGATGGCTCCCAGTTTCGGCCGGGTGGTTTTATATAATAGGTGCACTGTGTGGCCTAGTGGCACCTTCCCTCTACTCATCTGTACTAGATGCTCCAGGAGTGTCGCTTGTGTGAGTTGTGTATGCTCCCCTGTTATAGTTGAGCCTTGATTGCTGTTGGCATGTCAATGAGTGGGATTGACTCTCAGGCTGACTGGCTGTGAGGATTGGCCATGCCCAGTGTATGCACCGCTGTATGTGGACTGACCCCATGGATTGGGATTTGCCCCAGTTGGCTAGTGTGCCTGTTGAGACCACCCTTTAGAGGTGTCACTTGTGGGGCTAATCAGGTGGTGCTCTGTTGATGCCAACCTCCAGGTATGTTGGTTCTGGAGCCCCTTGGGAGAGGTTCCTGTGAAGTTCAAGGTCAGCGGCTACCTGTGACTGGCCCAGGGCTACCTGGTATGTTACAAAGCTATCCTTGGTTGGTCACTGCTAGTGCGGGACCTGAAGACATGTGAGAATCCGTGCTGTGAACTGACCGAGGCTTATTGCCCTCTGTACCAGACTTGGGGCACCTCAGCAAAAGGCCCAGGGCACCCTCAGGCCTGAGGCTGTCTATAAGGCTCAGTAGCTGAAATAGCCTCGGGCAGTACACGAGTTGTGTGAGGGATGTCCCAGGGAGTCACCAGGGTGGGGCAAGTTTTGTTTCCTAGGTTTGTGCAGATTCAGAATTGGTGCTTGCGTTTGAACCTGTGGCTATTCACAAAAGTCTCAGATCACTGAGGCTCGCTGTTAACCTCCTCAGGACCCAGACCCTGAAATTCGTTCCAGAAATGCTGCAGCTTGGGCTGATGCTGGCCGCCCGCCACTGAAAGTGTCTCTGGAGGCATGGGAGCCAAGGCCTGTTGATTTCTGCTGAAGGAGCCTCCTGCTGAGAGTGCAGTGTGTATATGTGCTGGTTGCCCAGCCATGAAAATGCCTCTGGCAATTTGCAAGTTGTACTTGCAATTTGCAAGTACAGCAGGGTCCCAGGGAGCAACCAGAGTAGAGCAAACAGATTTCACCAAGCCAATGCAGAATCAGGTTTGGCCGTGTGGAGGGAAGGCTTGACACAGACAAGATGGCATCCACCTATAGGCTGCACAAGAGGAAGGCTCAACATAGAGAGAGTGGTGGCTATCCCTCTAGACCTTGTCTTGAAGCTGTACAACTCAGTCTTTTCTTGTATGTCTCTGGTGCCTCCTAAGCTGCTTGTTCTCTGCTGGAGCCCAGGATGAATGCCTGTGAGCAAGTGAGTCTTTGTGTGAGCCTTTTTGGCAATTTCTGGGTTTCTAGCAGCCTTCTGTCTCACCTGGATGATTGGAATCCCCACTGATTTTTAAAGTAAGATTTTTGTAGGGACTCCTCTTCCCCAGTTGCTGGGGCATCCCAGTGTGGATCTTGAGCCCTTCACTTTGCTGGGGTCCTGTACAGCTGAGATATCCTTCTTGATGCTCAGCTGCCACATATGGGTGTAGGGCCAGATAGTTTTGAGTCTTTGCCCCTCCTTACCAGTCTTGATATCGCTTCTTCTATATCCTTAGTTATAGGAGTTCTGTCTTCAGATGATTCTCTGAGTTTATTGTTCTATAATTTGGTTGTAACTTTAATGAGGTCAAGGGAGGAGGCAAGCACATCATTTACCTGTACTGCCATCTTGAATAGAAGTTAGTCAGAATCTTAAGATTACCATTGACAAAACTTTTCATCTGACTATCAGAGGAAAGGCCAATTATTTATATAAATTTAATCAATTAAGCATTTAATAACTTTTGCTTTATTTAAAACCACCACAGTTCGCAAATGTATGAAGTTATAAATAAGCAGGGTGACATATTAGAAATATCCATTGTTTTAGAAGACTTTCTATTATAATGTGACCATTGGATGTACTCCAGAATTATACTGTTGCTCTCATAACTCATGGAATATAGTTTGTAATAACAATCATCTTCTCAAATTGGTCATTATCAAAGTTAATGACCTGTTTATTAGAACATCAACCTTGGCTTTGCCTGGTCTCTTAATTAACACATCTGTCATTTACTACTAGTGCCTAAGAATTTCTTCGCAGAGGACAGCTCCAATAATGATGGCACCATTAAAGCGACATCTCTATAAATTTGAATGGATCATCACATTTGCATTGACCTATCACAAACAGGATTCAGAGGCTTTGAATAGTTTTGGCACCCAAAATGGTGAAAGCTAAATAGCAAATAGAAACATTAGTCTTCTTTGTGGAGGATTTGCATTGAAAATTACTTATTAGCGCTGTTGAGAAGTATCATCCCACAGAACAATTTGCTGTACCTTCACGTGCAAAAAGCCATTCTTATCCAGACTGGTAAACAAACCCACCCAATGTACAAGCCCTTTCAGATACATTTTCTACTGCCATATCCATTCATTCAATCATTTAATAAATATTGTCATATTACATCTAGGCAGATGCCTTTAGTAAACTAATAACATATTGACATTTTCAACTGAACATCTGTAACATGCACAGGCATTGAAATATTGGCATTTTTTAAAGAAGGAAATATGGCATTATCATTTTTCTAAAATAGGCTGATAGATACTCAGTTTCTTAAATCTCCATTTGAAAATTAGACTGGCAGATCCTGACATCTTGACAAATAGAACAAAACAAAATAACAAAATGAATTCTATATTACTTTTGTTCCTTAAATAATATACTGAAAATTAAATAAATGCTTATTAAAATTCAATATTAAGGGAAAATGTTGTTTACCTTTGATATAACACCTATGCACTCAAATATTATGTAGAAAATGTAAGTCACCTGCAAGTTGTGTTTTACCTATCTTTTTAAGGGTAAGTGCACTTCATTATTCTTCAAGGTCCATTTTTTAAATGATTTTTTATTTTTCAATTACAGTTGGCATACAATATAATATTAGTTTCAGGTGGACAACATAGTGATCAGACATTTATATAACTTATGAAGTGATCACCTTGATAAATATAGTACCCATCTGATACCATACACAGTTATTACAATATTATTGACTACATCTCTTATGGTATACTTTACATCCCCATGACTATTTTGTAACTACCATTTTATATTTCTTAATACCTTCCCCTTTTTCACCCACCCCTCAATTCCTTTCCATCTGGCAACTATCAAAATGTTCTCTGTATCTATGAGTTTATTTCTGTTTTGTTTGTTTGCTTATTTTGTTTTATAGATTCCACATGTAAGTGAAATTATATTGCATTTATCTTTCTCCGTCTGACTTACTCCACTTAGCACAACACTCTCTATGTCCATCTATGTTGTTACAGAGGACAAATTTCAATTATATTATGGCTGAGTAATATCCTATTGTATAGATGTACCACATCTTCTTTATCCATTCATCCATTGATGAACACCCAGGTTCTTTCATATTTTGGCTATTGTAAATAATGCTGCAATAAACATGGATTCATGTGTCTCTTCAAAATGATATTTGGGTTTCTTCAAATAAATACCCCAAAGTGGGATAACTGAATTGCTCTTTGTCTGTTATAGCCTTTGCTTTAAACTCTGTTTTGTCTAGTATAAATATAGCTACCTCATCTTTTTGTTTGTTTCATTTTTATGAAATATCATTTTTTAGCCCTTTCAGCCTATATGTGTCCTTTGACCTAAAGTGAGTCTCTTGTAGGCAGCATATGTAAGGGTTTTGTTTTCTTATCCATTCAACTACTGATCTTTTAAATGGAATGTTTAATCCATTTACATTTAAAGTAATTATTGATAGATATGTAGTTATGGACATTTTATTATTCATATTTTTGGTCTTTTCCTCATCTCCTCCATCTTCTTCTCCTTATTCTCTTCCTCCTCCCCTCCTCCTCCTCCTCCTCCTCCTCCTCCTCCTCCTCCTCCTCCTCCTCAGCTCTTTATCCGTCCTTGATTCTAAATAATAGATTTGCTGTGTAGAGTAATCTTTATTGTAGGTCCTTGCTTTTCATTTCTTTGAATATTTCATGCCAATCCCTCTGGCCTGCAAAGTTTTTATGGATAAATCAGCTGACAGTCTATGGTAGCTCCTTTTTAGGTAACTAACAGCTTTTCTCTTGCTGCCTTTACGATTCTCTCTTTGTCTTTAACCTTTGGCATTTAGTTATGATGTGTCTTTGTGTGGGCCTTTTTAGGTTCATCTTGTTTGAAACTCACCAAACTTCCTAGACTTGTATGTCTATTTCTTTACCAGGTTAGAGAAGTTTTCCATCATGGTTTCTTCAAGTAGGTTTTCACTTCCTTGCTCTCTTTCTTCTCCTTCTGGTACCCACATGATGCAAATGTTGGTATGCTTGATGTTGTCTCAGAGGCCCCTTAGACTCCTGATCTTTTTGGATTCCTTTTTGTTGTTGTTCTGATTGTTTTCTGCTATTTTATCTTCTAAATCACTGAGTTGATCCTCTGCTTCATCTAATCTATTGATTCCCTCTAGTGTATTCTTCATTTCAGTTGTTGTATTCTTCATTTCTTACTGGTTCTTTTTTATACTTTATATCTCCATTTTGACATTTTCTGTCTCTTTGTTAAAGTTCTCACTGAGTTTATCTGTCCCCCTAAGTTCATTGAGCAACCTTATAACCAGTGTTTTGAATTCTGCATCTGGTAGATTACCTTTATTCTATTATCCCTTTTCTGGAGCTTTATTCGATATTTTATTTGATACATATTTTTTGTTTCCTCATTTTGACTGCCTCCCTGTATTTGTTTATATGTATTAGGTAGGGCTGCTGTGTCTCCGGTATTAGGAGAGTGGCCTTAGGTAGTAGGTGTCCTGTGGGACTCAGTAGGGCAAGCTCTCTGGTCACCTAAACTGGATGCTTCAGGTATGTCCCCTGTGTGGAATGTGTGTGCCTTCCTATTGTAGTTGACCCTTGGATGCTATTTGCACATCAAAAGAGAGGGATTGATCCTTAGTCTGAATGGCTGTGAGGACTGGTTGTGACTACAGTGGGGGAGCTGTTGTGTGTGGACTGACCGTATGGAGCAGAATTCAGTTTAGCAGGGATCTAGTACCTGCCAACTCTGCTCTTTGGGTGTGTCACCCTTGGATGTTCTCTCAGGTGGTGCTCTGGCATGGTTCAAGCTGGCTGCTGGGCATGCCAACCCTAGGTCCTCCTGAAAGTGGCCCCACTGCAGGCCAAGTTCATCCATATGCAGGCCCTTTAAGATGGATGCATGGATTCCTGCAGCCCTTCATCTCACTCAGCTACTATCTCTGCTGTTTTTCACAGCCAGAAGTTGTGGAGACTTTTTTCCCAGGCCTGGAACCCTGGGCTGGGGAGCCTGGTGTGAGACTGGGACCCCTTAATTTTCAGGGGAACCTCTGCAGCCAAGCTACCCCTCCCAATTTTCAACCACCACATGCAGGAATGGCAACTAGCTCCTTCTGTGTCTCTGCCCCTCCTATTGTCTTGACATGGCTTCTTCTCTATGTCCTTACTCATGAGACTTTTGTTCAGCTAGACTTTAGGCAATCTTTATTAATGGCTATCCTGTATGTTCATTGTAATTTTGATGTGGTCATGATAGGAGGCAGTATAGCATTTACCTACTCTGCCATCTTGACCAGAAATCAGGATCCATTTTTAATTATCATGAAAAGTCTGATGCAATAAATTTGTTTTGTAAGGTACAAGTATCCTAAGTTCATATACCACATGAATCTATAATTCCATGGAATTTTTGAAGGAGACTATTCTAAAAATGATACTATAAGCTTTAATTGAGGTTTAAAAAAATGGAAATGAGGCAACGAAGCCACAGTAATTATTTATTTGTCCTCACCTTTTGCTCTGTCTGACTTGAACTCTGTATCAGAAAATTACAAAAAAAAAAAAATTACTAGTTTCTATTAGTACAGATTTCTTTTGAAATATTTTGTATTGTAATATATTTAAAGAAATTACAGAATATGAATTTTGTTTATTTATAGGGCAAATGAGACATAGGTATAAATACTGTACTTAAAACTCACTAAATTATAGACTCTAGTTATATAATTCACTGAATTATAGAGCCATGTCCAAATAATGTGCTCATCTCTCCAACTTACCTTCCTCCATCCCCTTTGTTCCAATCAATATAGTTTATGTCTCTTGAAAATACTGAATGTGTTACCACATCCAAGAGTATCATTCTTCTACTGTTTAGAATGCTACTCTCTACTTCTCTTTATTAGGCTCTTTACTCAAATGTCAGCTCTTCAGGGATTTTTCTAATAGGACTAATTACTATGTAATATTATGTCATTACTAATGTCATTTGTGTTTATTTTCTCTTTTATCCCACTACCATGTATGTTCTTTGAAGCAAGGCCTTTGTCTCCCAGGTCCTCTACTGTATCCCCAGTGCCTAGAATAAAGCCTGGCACAGAAGCTAAAACACACAGATCCCCAAATATTTGTTAGCAATTAGATGATGTGTTTGCAGAGTAACAGAAGCTTTTAAATGAGGTGTAATTATATATAGTAAAGCACAAATTTTAATTATACAGCTTGAAAGTTTGGAAATTTTTACATATATATATATAAAATCTCCATGTAGACAACACCCAAATTAAGATATCAAGATATGGAACAAAGGACTTGACTTTTTAAACTTAACACTATTTTCTTTTAAAATACCTATGAGTCAGATATTTTGCTTCTAAAGTGAAATCATTCAGTTTTAAGTGGTAAAAGATAACATACTAATCAGTTAGTTGAAACAAAGTTATAATATACAAATATTCCTAGTCTTTGGGCTACTTCTTACAATCCAAAGAAATTTTGATAATAATTGATGACAAGTTTAAAAAGAAGAAGAAAAAAGGAAAAAACTCCATAGAGTTAGATTCATCCTTCCAAGTTATTTACCTTGATTATTTTAGGGTGTGGTTGATTTGAAACTTCTGAACTTATTAAAAGCCATATGTACCAACCTGGGCTAATTGAATAAGTTTTGGGGGGTCCATTAAGCTCATGTTTTAATTAAGCCATATTTGAAATGTTTAACCATTGTCAAACTGCAAAGAAGAGAGTACTGTCTTTGATTTTTTTTTTTTAGCACAAGGTAATCTTATATCCTGGTTTGTCTAAGAAACTTCCTGTTTGCATATAGTTGTTCCAGTGTAGCTGTTAGTGGTACTCCCTTTTCTTCTAAAAAGTATCCTTGGAGGATAAATTATATGATCACCCAACTTTTGTACCTTTTTGGTGAAAGTAAAGACTGATTTTTTTTTTTGGAACAATGAAGCTCTCTGTCTCTCTGTCTCTTTTTAACCTGGATCATAGATTTTTGGATTTAAAAAAGCAGTTGTATTTTCAAAAAAAAGAGATAGCTCAGCAGACATTGATTGCTGCCTTGACCTCATTATGTTGATAAGGGCATTTGTGAATATTGCCTAAGTTAAGGTAATAAACACTCCAGGTAGAAGGTTAATGACACATTTAGCATCAGTGGGGTGCTGGACAGTTTTTCACAGAAAAACCAGTTCAAGCTGGTAAACCTTATGTCCTGTCCATGTAAAACAAAAACACATCATGTTTCTACAAACTGAAGATAATTCAAGAAGAGGCTAACAGCATGCAGAGAATTCAGCAATTGGCTGACTACAATGTTTTGCTAAAGAATAACAAACTTAAAATGTTGTCAAGCCATTTTTTTAACAGCAATTTTCTGTAATCTTCTGGGCTTCCTGCTATGACTCTGCTAATCTGGGCCTTAGTGCTGGCTGACACGAAAGATAGCATTATGACAAATTTATGAACTGATGAGTCATTTTCCACATTCATTCAGCTAATGAGCAAAACAAGTCATTATTTTTTAAGCCTGATTATCTCACACCCTTATTTAAACAAGAAGCATACATAAATGCTGTTAAGCTGCTTTCTCACAAAATAACAGTATGCTAAGACTAATAGCATCCACAGGCAAGAGATGCCTAGTGCACTCAAAATTGTCAAGAACTGATTCAAATTTCTCAGGGATATCTGTTAAATCCTTACATTTTGTCATTACGATATTCTGCCATCATTATATATTAGAATTTTAGTAGTTTAAATTATATGAATTAGCTTTCATATACATGGGCTTTCAATTAATTAGTCTAAAAACATCAAACATTCACCATAGGAATAATGTCTGTAGTTTGCTGGCTGGGACATCAGAGGAGAGAAATGTGCAGCATAGTAGGAGAAAGAATGCATCAGTATAAAGGGGCTAAATGTGAGGCAGTCAGGAATAAGAATCAAATGAATGAAAATGGCAGAATATTTGGAAGACTTTAGGGAAGAGAGTGTTCTGAGTGAGTTTAGAGGAAGTGTAAGTTGAAAGATAGTAATAGCCAGATGGGCTGTAACTTTCAACCATCCTTAAATTTCCATAGCTAAGAAAAACACAACATGTGCAATGCTTTATTTCATTTTTGACTGGTTGTAAGCTTATTTTTTACTAGATGTGAATTTGATCGAAAATTTTGTGAGGAAATGTAGGTAGTTTCAGTGTCAAAAAATAATTTCTGTTCCCAGTCTATTTCTGTTAGATCTCTAATTAAATCTTGAATGCACTGTTAAGACAAAGGGAAATTATAAGAATTATTATGAATAGTATAAAAGGCAGTTAAGAAGAAAAGAGGGATATTCTGAATAACTAATTCAATTTCAGGTCTCCATTATGATAGACCTTGTAACTGAAGTGAATAATTTGAAACTGTCAGATACTAAGGTTAAATAGAGTTAATCTTTGGTGGGCAATATGAGCATATAAGCAATGATGCTTGAAGAATAGATATTCTAATTAATTAAGTATTCTAATTAACTCAAAAAAGCCATTATTGCTTACTGAAGATTTAAAATTTAAAAAATGAATATTTTATATTGGTAATAACAAATTGAACAATTTGGTAATAAATATAATTTGATCTCATTTATAACTCAAGATCTTGGATTAAAATTTTATCTTATTATAAAAAAATATGTTGACTGTATTATACCCATAATTTTTAGTTGGCAGAATAATACCCACCCTGCTTCCAAAAATGTCTACATCCTAATCTCTAGACTCTATGAATATGTTAATGTACATTACAAAACAGAATTTGCGATGTGATTAAATAAGAGATCTTAAAATGGAGAGAGTATTCTGGATTAATAGATTAGGATCAATTTAATCCTACAGATCCTTAAAATCAGAGAACCTTTCTCAGTTGTATTCAAAAAGAGAAAGGGATATGACTAAAGAAGATTTCTCATAGAAATGCAAAGTTGCTGGCTTTAAAAATGGGAAAGGAAGGCCAGAGCTAAGGAATTGGTGGCCCTGAAAACCTTGAAAAAAAAAAAAAAAGGAAATGGGTTTTCCTCTAGAGCATCCAGGAGAAATCCCTACCCTGCTAATACCTTGGTGTTAGCCCATTAAGACTCATGTCAGACTTCTAATCTGCAGAACTGGAAGGTAGTAAATTTGTGCTGTTTTGAGACGCTAGACTTATGGTAAAATGTTATGGCAGAGATGAAAAAAAAATGAATACATCATTTCTCATAGCAGAGAATTTGTAGTAGGGAGAAGTCTAAGAATGACCTCCCCCACTGAAAGGTTCCCCTCCCTATTCCTTGGATCTCTAAATATGATGAGTTATTCCTTTCAATGTGTTAGGGTACATAGAAAAAGGGGCTCTAGAGGTGTGATTAAGGTAACTAAGCAGTTGACCTTATAGAGAGATTGTCCTAGATTACCTCATGGACCTAGTCTGATTACTCAAAGTCTTTAAAAGAAGAGAACTTTCTTTTTCTGCTCAGTGGTATAAGAGTGAGCCATGTGAAGGAATGCGGGTAGTCTCTAGAATCTGAGGGCAACCCCCCAGCTGACAGCCAGCAAATAAATGGAGACTTAAGACTTAGAGTTTCAGGGAACTGAATTCTGGCACTATTATGTTAATATGAAAGTAGATTCTTTCCCAGAGCCTCGAGGGGAGAGCTTATTCCAGCTGAGACCTTACAGTACTCTGAGCCAAGCCTGTTCAGACTTCTGACTTACAGAACCGTGAGATAACAAATGTATATTGTTTTAAATTAATAATTTTGTGGTAGTCTGTTACATCACAATAGAAAATTGATACAGAGCCCTAAAGTTTATTGAACAACCCTTAATACCAAGCATTGCACAGGGCTATCCATATGTTGTGAAATCAGCAGTCAGATATTAATAACAAAATTTGCTAATCTGCCTATTAGGGTAGGTGGGAGAATGAAATGAGTCTCTGGAACACATTCATGATAATGGCTAGTACTTAGTACTAGATGATCAACAAACAAATACATAAAGTGGATATTCAAGAGGACCTACAAATAATAACATTCCTCTTATATTCTTGGGATCATAAATGGAGAATAAAGCAAAAAATAAAGATAGAGGTCAACATATGACCTTTTTTATCGACGGAGGCCAGGTTGGAGCATGTGGCGTTAGGTCTATTAGCAAGTGGTTTTGCTAAGATCGAAGTCTAGAATTAGGGGGAATTAATCATCTAGTCACAGAACGGGCCAGGGAACCCCTATTCCTGGTATGGAGGAGAAGCAGCAGTTGTGATCTCTGCAGGCAATTTGATCTAGAGAAAGAGAAAGCCGAGTTGAGGGTGCAAGTTATTATAGAGAGGGACAATGTGGAAAGAGGACAAAAATTTGCTTAGGAAAAACCTTCCTTCACTGAAACCGGGATTAAGTTGCACAAATGGGCACTAAGATTCTTAGTAACTTTTCCATGTTCACCTAGCAAATATATTAGAGTTAGGACTTGAATCCATGTCTGTTAGACTCAAAGGCTTTTGCAATATCTATCACAATTACTCTGCATTGCTGAAATACAGCTGTAGAAAGTAAGTGATAGGAAGAATTTGAATAGATCTATTTAAATTAAACCTTTGAATTTATTTATGTATTTTTTAATATAGTATAAAATTGTACTATAATTTTAGAAAAAAACACCTTTTCTACCAATATTTATCTGTATTCTAAAAGAAAAAAAAGCTGGTTAAAAGAGAGTCCTAGTAAGTCTTTCAGTAAAACTTTATACTGCTGAAGATAAAAACTTCCTTAGAGAAATAGATAATTCTAAAATGAATTAGAAAACTAGAGTATTTCATAGAAAAAAATAAATATAATGATAATGACAAGCTATTTATATTGCTACATTTTAATCAGCAGTCAGATTTAATAACAAAATTTGCTAATCTATACAAATGTTTTATTTCTCAAGTATAACCTTAAACGGTGCACAAGTTGAAATATGAAAGTTATTAAATAGCCTCAGAAACAGATCTTGTTCTCAGGAACTCATGTTAATAAATGATATTCATCTATAATATAATAGTAGGCTGAGTTGAGCCTTCATGTTTCACTTGAATTTCTCTGCAGTTGATTAAACACTACTATAAGGCATATCAATCTGTACCAAAGTCACTAAGAAAAAAATATTAAATCATCCAGTTGTAATGGATAATTTGAACTTTTATCTGTCACATTTTACAATCTGTCACATTTTACAAACTGCCCAAAATCTTATTTAAAAAAATAAAATAAAATTAGAAACCTACAAATTCCACAAATACAAAACTATTTCTAATTCTGTTTTCTGATGCATTATTTCTAATCATGTACAGTGAAAAACAGGTGAACATATAGAAAGTGACTTACAGACATCGTCTTATTGAAAAGTACAAAGTGAATACTTCTAGATGACGAAAACTTGCAAAATTGTTTTTGTAACACAAGTTGTTACAAAGTTATGGCACTTTGTCATATCTTAATGAATATTCTGATATTTCTGAGACACCAAATTTTTCTATTCTTTCATTCTGTAATTCTGTATCAAAATTTAATATGAAAATACATTATTAGGTGGTGATAATAAATCCCAAAATATTTTTTCTTAATACAAACTATCATATTTCATAGAAATAACAAAGAAATCTAAACTTTTTATGAGCACCTCCTGGTCACATGGATCGAAGCCTCTCAAAAAATGTTTTTTTCTGAGATGTATTTCTCAGAAGCCCAACATTTTAGAGGTAGTCCTTGGGGCAGGAAGAAGACGTCAACTGATATTATGTAATTCACACTGGGACCAGAGACAAAGACCAATTTTAAATGTTTGCTTTTCCATCCTCTATTCTCAAGCAAAATGTCACGTAGCTAAGTTTGCCACTGCGATGTGTTCTGTGACCCAAACACCTCGTTTAGTGTCATGTGACCTGTGACTGTTCAATAAACACTAACTGATCTTAATAAAATGGGCTGTGAACACCATGAAAAATGTAGAAGAAACTTTAGAATGATTCTAGGCTTCCAGGAAAGCCTGTATTATGTGTTTTGTTATTACTGGCTCACATGTTACTGACCAATGTTTTAATTTAAAATTCTTCTTTATCATAGCACCAAATTTATCATATGGTAGGACCCATTTTGGCAAACCCTATGGCTAAAATATTATATTTATTTTCTGCTGATTTTAATATGGTTATTCCTATTACAAACAGGAGTCTTTTGATTGATTCAAATGTCTCCGGTTCACAAATCTTTTTACTGGTCTGACCCTGTGTTACCAATACCTTGCAGTGATTGTATTCTCAACAGCTTGAAGAAATGTAGGTTCAGTATTAAGGGAAACATTTTAAAGGGTAACTAATATTTCTCTATTATTTATCACATGAACTATAGCATTACTTCCTTTTAAATCATTTATTTGTGTGAGTACTTCTAACATCTTAAAATTCTCATATAATTTTTTTTTGTTTTTTTTTTAAAGTATTTTATCTAACCTGAAATAGAAGTGTTTCCTCTGGGCAAGATTTGTTATCACTATAGATATATCTCTTTGATAAAAAGTATACCAGCAAACTCTTATGAGATGTGATGGTTGGAGGGTGTTTAAAGAGATATATGTATTCCAAATAAAATTTACAACCAGTTGTTCATAGATATGTTTCCTTTTGTTTATTTATATTGGTGGGCCCTGAGCAAGTTCAGGAATCCCTTTAGAATTCAAAAATAGATTATATTCAGTGAAATAAATTGAACAAATGATTCCATTCTATTATTCATTCAACCTTGCATCCACCATACATTTATTGCACATCTACTACATGCCAGACTTTTCCTTAGGTGCTGGGGAAACAGCCAGGAATAATTCAGAGAAAGTATGGTCCATTTTGCTTGGCAACCTATTTCTTCTTCTCTTTTTCTGTTATTTTTTGATGTGCATCTATTGCCAGACCCTCCTATTTTATCCCATAGTTATTATATTTATTACATTATTACGTACGTTCCTACATTTTAAACATTATTACAAAAATGCTCACTTAATTGAGAAAAGAACTAGGATCAAAGAATCCAAAAATTCAGCATCTCAACAGCAAGCCTTTAATACACTCAGTTTTCAACTTATTTTTCTCCAAAGTTCCCTTTTTTAACCCATCTTTATCTTCTCTCATATATACAAATACCTCTGATTTCCTCTATTTATTTTGAGTGCATTTTGCTGCTTTATATACATTTATTTTCTCCAGTTGCTCATAATTTAAAAAAGTCCCTTCTTTCTTCGACTAACTCCTCCCTCCCCCCTCCCTCCTTCCCTTCCTTTTCTCCCTTTTATAAATACACTGAGTAACTCCTGTGAATTAAGCATTATATAAGTTCCAGCAATTACATAAAGTTTTTACTCAATTCACTTTACTTAACCCCACCCCTTTGCAATATATATATTATTATTATTAACTTCATTTTATAAAAAAGACCTAAGACTCAGAGAAATTAAATAATTTGCTTAAGAATACAGAAATAGCAAAAGACCAAATCCAATACAGATTTTTTCAAATATGTCCTAAAAATTGCCACTTAAATTGTTTTGAATGCATGGAGTCGTATGGACCTTCTTGAAGTTTGGAGGTTGCTCAAAAGACTGATTACATTATAATAAATTTTTATTACCTTGGGAATTTATTAAAATATACTTTTATTAGAATAATGTATTAATTTACTATTTAATTCAATTTTAGAAATAATCTATCCAGTATAATTTTTTATGCTCTGCAAACTATTGATCATTTCAAAGAGTCTCACTTGGTTTTAATCTGTAAAGTCATCTATTTCTCCATATATTACTTGACTATAATTTAAATAATGTCCTTGGAAATAAATCCAAAATAATAGTATTCTTCTTAAAATAAGAATAAGATGGACATAGAATTAGAATGTGATTTTTTAAAAAGGCAACTAATATTCCTCACACCTCTGTTTATTTTTATTAGGCACTGATTCATTATTTCACAATGTCATGACTGTATTTTTTTAGGAAATGTCATACACTGCCTGAAAAATGATAGAATTTAGACATATAGCCATTTATTTCACACTGATTATTAGTAATCTGAATAAAGTTTTTCCAGTATATTATGAGTAACTGAAATTCCACTTTAAAGGACTAAGCTTTTTTGATCATATTATAAAACATGTGTCTTCTGTAGTTGGTGATAAATAAAAGTATTTTATAGAAAAGAGGTTCCCCAACACATTGCAAAGATACAATGACAAAATATCTCAAGTCATAGGAAAGTAGGGACCACATGGGAACTGAGAAATTTTCTAAAATAGTATTTGTAGTAGACATTAAAATATTGGAAGGATAAAGGCAGATGTCTGCATTAGTCAATGTGAAAAGGTGACTCTTGCTCTTTTAGGTGCAATGTTGTTCTGAAAAGATGATACAAACAACTGAGTTATTTTGTTACACTGTCAAGTAAATCTGTGCTATTTATTCCAGGTAATACCTGATAATTATTACAATGTACCCAAAGATTATTCATTATTGACCCAATCAAGACCAATGATAAAAATGGTTTCCCCATAATGTGCCCCAATCCAAGAGCCCTGGCTATCATAAAAGTAACACTGTGCCCAGAATGTAAGAAACATTGAAGGAATTATTGTTACTATTACCGTTAAGCCCCCTAGAGGAGTCTAAGAAACAATGACCAGCAATAAATACATCAAAAGTATTCACATACAAACAAGTGGGGCTGGAGGACTGAGCGAAATGAAAAAGGCATTTATGTTATCTAATGGGGAGAGAATTACTCTCTTGTCAAATCAAGGGAAGTGCGAGAGAGAAGGAGTGAGAGAGTAAATGCTGGTAAAGGGATTTTTTTTATTTCTTTGTTTCAGAAGAAAGGGTTGTCTTGATTTTTAAACTTCGGTACGTACTTACAGTCTATGACCTCTTGAAGGTAAGAAGTGAAAGTACAATAGGCATGACAAGCAGGAAGGGAATCCAATGCCTATGGAAAGAGTCATGAATGTTCAACTAAGATAACCCTGAAATGTAATTTTGGAATATTCCCTGTATTAGTTTACTAGTGTTGCTATACAAAGTACTACAAACTGGGTAACTTAAAACAACAGAAATTTATTGTCTTGTAATTCTGAAGGCTAGAGGCCAAAATCAAGGTGTCAGCATTGTTGATTCTTTCTGGAGACTCTAATGAAGAATCTATTCCATGCCTTTCTCCTAGCTTCTGGTTGCTGAAAATCCTTGGCATTCCTTGCCTTATAGCTGCACCACTCCAATCTCCACCTCCATTGTCACATTTGCTTCTTCCCTCTGTGTGTCTGTGTATCTGCTCTTCTTATTAAGGACTTCGATCAATAGATTTAACGCTCACCCTAATTCATTGCAATCTCATGTTTGATTAACTCCTTACATCTACAAAGACTCCACTTCCCAATAAAAGTACATTATGAAGTTTCAGGTGGACATAAAATCTGTTGGGAGAGGGTAGGTTATGTAGTCCAATGAATTCTTCATGATCAAGAGGAGAGTAAAGTTGTTTGAAAGAGCACCAAATAAATTGCATTTATTCTAATTATATGGGCCTATGGGAAAAGGAATAAATGTCAGTGGTTGTGAAATAGGTCTTCCACACTGAGTTTGTTCAGAAATTCAGTTTCTCTTAGCAGTCTGATTTCTTAACATTAGCTCTACATGCTATGTGATATGTTTCTAATAATTAAATATCTTCATTTGTCTATATGCTTGTTTTGTATTTTAGAGATTCCTTGGAATAGTGATAAGAAGGAAGAGTCCATGGACTTAATGATCTTGGGAAAGAATTTGTGAAAAATTTCACAGATAAAATTTTTATACTTTCAAATCTGTTATAGAACACTTTTATATCTCAAGTTATATCAGGACACTTTCCTGATGAAAGAAGAAACAAAAGCAGCCTTTAGTTTCATTGAGTTAGACATTTAATATTTAGCAACAGAATAAAAACTTTTCATAATTGCTTTTATCTGAGCCATTGTGGTAGCATTTTTTTTTTTTTTTTAATGCAGAGCTGTAGCTGAGAAGGCACTGTCCTATGAGAGACAACAGGATTTCTGAGTATTCTTTGCATCTGTGTGGGGCCACATGGCTGGTTCTCAGTAATGGAATGCAATGAAGTGATTTAGTGGTGTATATTCTTTTTCCATGTGTTTTTTCTCTCCATTGGCTTCATGCAGAAAATTGTGGTGACCACTCAAACCATGTTAAATATGGCAGACATATAATATGGAATGAGCCCAGGTTCTCGGAATTACTATTTTGAAGAGAGCTTCCTGTCAAACAGGAAGATACATTTTGGGTTATGCTTAATTAGAAAATAAATTCTTATTATGATTGAGGCATTATGTGGACATTCAAATTTTATTGAACAATATAACATGAAGATATATTTACAAAGATCTATCACTTAGCTGTTAATTAGAAGTTTTACAATAAATAGGAAAAGTTAATTTTTGTTGGAATACATATGGTTTTTAGATTTGCACAAAGCAATATGAAAAAAAGTCTCTAAAAATCTTTATTTGGAAGCAGATTTAAAAAATACTATAAATCACTTATTTTTTTTTTCTTTTTTGCAAAAGTTTGAGCCATTCTGGAGCATCCATATTACACTATCTCATAAAATTCTAATTTTAAGACTTGCTGTTTTATTATGAGAAGTGATTATTCATGTTAAACTATGATTTTCTGGTCTCATCTTCTATATGATAAATACAAATAATTGCTTTGTTGTTTAATCCCAGTGAAGAATTTCATACTTGTTTATTAGTGCTTCCTGTTATTTCAAAATGGAGAAACATCAATTTGAGTTAATGGAGTCAGGGCAGCAAATACAGTCTTGTACAGTGACAGTTTTGGTACTCAATCTCTGTGATAAGTTAATGTAAAGTGAATGTAATTCAATGGTATGGTATAATGCATTCCTAATTAGGTGACTAGGACTTCATGCTTCAATTGGTAAAGTATTGTTAAATTGATAAGACACTCAAATACAGAACTCTGTTCCTAGTGTGAAATTAAAAATGACTTCTAGTATTATTTTCCTGAGTTTTGGTACCTCGTACAAAGTAATGGTAGAATATAGGCTAGAAGTTATAAATTAATCTGGTATAAGAAGATATAAATTCTGACAATTCCTTAACTCAATAGGCTATAAGTTAAGTTAATTTTTTTTTAGTTTTCTATTTTACTGTTTTAAAAAGTTATAAAAATTACATACACACATATAAAGATTAAGGGATTGGACTCTGTACAGTATATCACTTTCTCTGTAGGCCATTATAACATTACAAAAAACATCCAATATAACATTACAAAAAACATCACTTTAGCGGAAGCAGATTGAATTTCAGCCAGCTGTATGTATCAATTTCAAAATGTCTGCTTAAGAACTAGAAAACTGGAAAGTGGTCTCATTAGTTAGTGTTGCATTGCTAATTGAGAAGATTCTTGAAATCTGCTTTCTAACTTTTCACAAACACATTTAACTGTTGTCCACATGCATGCATTTACTTGTCACTTAAAATAACTGACCAGATTTGAGCATAGATATGTATCTTCCTTGTCCTGAGGGAAGCATGGAGTAGAGTTTATTCAGCAACAGAATCAAAGGTATAGAGAACAGTTGCTCTTGTGAGATAAATAACTTCCTACATTCCACTATACCTAAATTTCTCCCTAAAGTTGACAGAAGAAAGACAAAAGAAGAGGTAGGGGAATAAGCAAAAAGTGTCACTGCTTGTATAAAGGCTAGAGATGTATGCTCTGCGAGTGAGTTTTAGGCTATTTGTATGTGAGGGGTAACATGATACTACATTTCGAAGTGCCTTATTTTTATTCTTAATATATTTATTTATTTGATAGGTGAATAGGAAAAATAAGACAACAAAACTGATCCAATTTACACTTACTTGCTGTTTTTTGAAATATCGATTCATAGAATTTTAGAAGTTGAAACGTCCTTAGAGCCTTGCTCCCTCACTTAATGGAGCAAATACAATACTTGATGTGACTTATTCAAGGTCACACAACTGGTCCATGGGAAAGCTGAGACCAGAATCTAAATATATCACATCTATTTTTGTCTTCATCTTTTAATCTTTTTAAAAATCTAAATGGTTCATTCAAATAGATTTGGGATTTTTTTTTTTAACTAAACATTTAGTGTAGCAACGCTCATACATTCTCTAGTTGGCCACCCTTCGGAGCCCTTATCATACAAGAGAATGGAATATTTTGACTTGGCTATTGCAATTTCAATTTCTAACTTTTATAAGTACTATTTAAGACATTTAATGAAATTTGGTCTTCAAAATAAAAATACTTCTTTCAGAGATATTAAAAAGATTTTCCTATTGATTAATGTCTGAGACTATTAGCATAGGATTCATTGAAGCCATATTTTACATCTTGGCAATAATACAGATGTCACAAAAGCCACTAAATAAATCTCTAATACAATATACTTTTCTTTCTAGTTCAAAACTCTGTATATAACTCAAAATTATTTCTTTTCTATACTTTCTAAGTAAATATCTGAGTTAAAGAACAAATAGCAGCTTTAACATTAATTTCCTTGATTTTTATCAGGTTTTCACAATATTATTTAAATGTAATGTTATTTTTGCTTATGAGTTTGAATTATACATGGATCCCTATCCATTATAGCACATATCTCATGGACAGTTTCTAAATTATATTGCTGCTGAGTTGAATTATTATAAATAATATTTGTCAAATGTCAATTGATTATTCTAGGGTAATCAATATTTTTTTAAAAAATAAATTTTTAGTTGGCTAACAGCAAATTATTTTTATTCTAGTTGTGGTACTAGATAATTTAAAAAAATATATCAATGTGAATATGTACTATCATCAGATTAACACAAGTGTGGATTGAATTAAAGTTATCTTATTCTGATTTCCAAAAGCCATTAGGCCGAGTATCTGAAATTATATGTAATTAGGAGTGCTATAAATTATTTTCCTTGTGATGAAGGTCTGATCCATTATTAGTTGTGTCACCTGTCAAAAATAAATAAATAAATCTGATCAATCACTGATCATTATATTAAATCATGTTTTTCATTATTTCAGTGGATAACTTTTCATGAGTGGGAGGAAAAGTCTTTTTAAAAGTTTATAAATAACTATAGTTAGAAAGTGCTGTGAATTGTAAAGCTAGAAAAATTCTAACTAAATCTCTCTATGTTTGTGTTTAACAGTTCATCAAAGATCTCTGACCTTGAAATTATTATTTACATTTCTAATGCTGATGTGAGGACTATGATAAATAAAAGTCACAGATCACACAGATCTCACACTTGTTATATATCGTCTGTTTATCATCTATCTATCTATCATCTATATATCATGTTTCTTCCTACTTATCTCACCATCTCTTTATCTGTGTTCATTGGTATATATTGGAGATGTCATAAAGTTTCTGCTCAACCACATTATGTTTTAGAGGGACCTAAAAGATTTTAAATGCAGCTATAAATTCTTTCTTAAAGATATTGTCTTCCTTTTGGTACTATAGGCAGGTATCATGATGCAGTGACTTTCTCAGAATCTGGAAACAGAATTTTCGAGGTACCTTTTGCTTCTTAGTGCCATTCTAGTGAGAAACCAAGACATCATTTAGTTTTTATATGCATTACATAAAAGTGTCTATTTAAAGTTGGCTGAGAAAGGCATGTATATACATAGGAACCACAGATTCACCTACTTAATTATTTGGTGGTTAGTGTTCTTTAAAGCTTTTTACAAGATTTTCAATGCTTTATTATCTGAACTTGAATCTAGATGGGGAAATTTATGAGTTACAGTACAGCACTGATTATAGTAATCATACACTTAACTGCAATTATTGTGTTACTTTTCAGAATTTGCAAAATCCTGTAAATCTATACCTTCTTTCTTCACTGCCCTTTTCTCACTAGGTACATAGAATATTTTTAACCCACAATAGGTAGAAAGCAAAACAAGTTACGATCATAGGAGTGAAGGGTTCCTTTTCATGGGTGAACAGATATACACAATTTCAGATACATTACATAGTCACAACTCTTTTTATTCTCCCTCCTGCCTTCCACCAACTACAAATTGAAAAGTAATCTCAGAAAAAAAAAAATATATATATATATACTTTTTCTCATTTCAACAATTGACCTGCACACAGTGGAAAGTGACAAGTAAGCAGAGCATGTACAATTGCAAATCTAGAAGGTTTCTTCTCTTCATGTAGAAATCAGCTCACCAATGTACAGAGTCAAGAACATTCCAATGCTGGACCAGGTAAAATGCCAGTGAACTTTTAATAACCACTCTACATTATATATTATATGGTATATACATATTGTATAAAGTACTAGTATAGAAGGTATAGTACATAGGATACAGTATATAATGAATTATGTATAGTGTATAGTAGTTATGTTCAGTTTCTACTTAGGTTTTATAAAACAACACCCAAAGTTTTCAATTTCTTTTTTTCAAATTGGTGTTCTCTACACTTATTAACATAAAACTATATTTTATCCACTTTTTATACTGCCTTAAACATAATCACTTTTTACACTTTAGACTTACACAATGTCATATGTCAATTATATCAATTAAAAAAAAAGAGTTTTGTTTTTTTTTAAAATTTATTTCCACTTGCTTTCTCCTCCTCTTTGACAACCATCAGCTTATTCTTTATATCTGTGGGTCTGTTTCTGTATTGTTTTGTTTATTCACTTATGTTGTTTTTCAGATTCCACATATAAGTGAGATCCTATGGTATTTGTCTTTCTCTGTCTGACTTATTTCACTTAGCATAATACCCTCTAGGTCCATCCATGTTGTCTTATAGGTTGTTTCTATCCTTGGCTATTTCTGGTAATTACTATGCTGCAGTGAACAGGGATGCATATATCTTTTTGAATTAGTGTTTTTGTTTTCTTTGGCTAAATACCCAGAAGGGAAATTGCTAGATCATATGGCAGCACTATTTTTTAATTTTTTTGAGGAATCTTCAGATTGTTTTTCATAGTGGCTGCACTAATTTATGATCCTAACAGTATACGAGGGTTCCCTTTTCTCTACATTCTCACCAACACTTTTTATTTGTTCATATTTATTTATGATACCCATTCCAACAGGTGTGAGGTAACATCTCATTGTGAATTTAATTTGTATTTCCTTGATGATTATTGATGTTGAGCATCTTATCATATGTCTGTTGGCCATCCGTATGACCTCCTGAGAGAAATGCATATTTAAGTCTTCTCATTTTTTAATTGGATTGTTTGTGTTGTTGGTGTTAAGTTGTATGGGTTCTATTTATTTTGGATATTAATCCATTATCTGATATATCATTGGTGAATATTTTCTCCCATTCAATAAGTTGTGTTTTTATTTTGTTGATGATTTCCTTTGCTGTGCAAAAAACTTTTTAGTTTGGTATAGTCCCACTTGTTTATTTTTTCTTTTGTTTCTCTCCCTCCAGAAGATATATCCAAAAAGATTTTGCTAATAGTAATGTCAAAGAGATTA
The DNA here is from genome assembly GCA_003508835.1 of Eonycteris spelaea. NCBI lineage: Eukaryota > Metazoa > Chordata > Mammalia > Chiroptera > Pteropodidae > Eonycteris > Eonycteris spelaea. The sequence goes on from PUFA01000095.1 coordinate 4,727,572, forward strand.
TTTCCTATATTTTCTTCTAGGAGTTTTATGGTTTCAGGTCTAACATTTAAGTCTTTAATTTATTTTGAGTTTATTTTTGTATATGATGTAAGAAAGTGGTTGAATTTCATTTTGCATGCATCTGTCCAGTTTTGCCAACACCACTTCCTGAAGAGACTGTCTTTATACCCCATTATATGTCCTTGCCTCATTTTTTTGTAGATAATTGATCATATAAGTGAGGATTTATTTTCTGGGCTCTCTTATTCTATTTCACTGATTATGTCAGTACCATACTGTTTTGATTATTGTAGCTCTGTAGTATAGTTTGATATCAGGGAGCATGATACCACCCATTTTGTTCTTTTTTTCTCAAGATTTCTTTGGCTCTTCATGGTGTTTTGTAGTCCCACATGCACATATACAGTATTTAATGAATAATGTATAGTCCATAGTATTTGTTTAATTTCTGCTTAGATTTTATAAAACAAATCCAAAATATTTCAATTTGTAATAAAACTTCAAGTTGAATATCTTGACAAGTTTCTCTCTGATGCCGTTGCAATAAGTTCATATTTCCCCAAGTTGCTGCTTCAAGGGATAACCAATCCCTATGTCCCTCAGTGATGCTCTGAAAATCTGTAATGCTCAGTCAGCCAATGGCCCAGAGTGCACTGACTACAGTCCTTCATTGTTTTGGGGTTGTTGATTTACACCTGTATTGGTTTGCTAGCACTGCATAACAAAGTACCATAGACAGGGTAGCTTTAAACAACGGAAAGGTATCATCTCACAGTTCTGAGCTCTGGAAGTATGAAATCAAGGTGTCATTAGGGTGGTTCCTTCTGGAGGCTCTTAGGGATAATTGTTCCATGACTCTTCCTAGTTTCTGGTAGTTAATGGTGATCCTTGACATTCTTTGACTTGTAGCTGCATCATTCTAATCTCTACCTCTGTTCTTATATGGCTTTCTTCCCTCTGTGTATCTGTGTCCAAATTTCCTTCTTCTATAAAGATAAAAGTCATTCGATTAGGGCCCATTTAGTTTAGTACATCATCTTAAATTGATTATATCTTCAAAGACCTCATTTCCAAATTTCTCATCCATAGGTACTGAGGCTTAGCTCTTCAACACATCTTTTTGAGGGGCACACTTCTACTGACAGTAGTCCACCAGTGCACACATACAGCTGTATTTCTGAAGGACTCTCATGACACTTAAATAGCTGGCCCAGTGTAATTTTCAGGATTCACTGCATGCTGTGTTAGGAATAGCACATGCCTCTTATATTCGTTAACTTAAGATTGAATCCTCAGAGGAAAACTATCTAGACCTGTCTTCTCCCTTAGAATAAACACTGATTATTCCATATAATAAAGTCTCTAACTGAGTCCCTGTTGTCTTTTCTTGTAATCCAGCATTTTTCAACCGTTTTTCACATCTCAGCATATTTATATCTCACACTGAGATATAAGGACTCCCTGTGGAGTCCATGGATCTAGCAGCTTTGGCTCTAGCCCTGCCCCACATCTTTATATACCTCTAGGTGTTTGGAAATATTCAGAAATTATTTTTTAATTTTATATTTCCTTTTCTTAACACAAAGAATCTGTCTAATTCCTCTTTGTATCTTTGTTCCTCTTTCTTTATCTTTCTATAACTTTGCAAAAACAAGTTGACATAAAGAGTTTGGAGAAATTGCAAGTACTGAGAGGAAGAGAAATGTGGCTCCGGAGGAAATGAATATGTGTATAGGATAGGATGCCTCCTGGTTTCTAGTCACCAATGGAATAACAGGTACCAGGTTTCAGTCTAAGTGAAATGTGCTACTACATAAAGTAAAGTGAACCTCAGAGCACTTAAGTGAGAAAAATAAACAATAGATCTCAGAAAAGAATGCAGGTCTTCTATCTTTGTTTGAGGACAGGGAGATTCTTTAGACTTGCAGAATAAGATTCTCTGTGGATGCATCCAGGAATCTCCATTTCTATCAAGCAGCTTGCGTAATTTGGAATAGATTTCTTTTCTGAAACTACCTCTTTGAAGCTGCTTGCATTTCAAATTGTTTCTTCAGAAAAAAAAAAAACTTAAAAAGAAATCTCATTCTTTTATAATTTCTGAGAGCATTTCTTTTTTATTGTGCATTGGTTTGAATGGTGGATTTCAAAGGCTATTTTTAAATTAAGTAACATTTGATTATCTCTTCTTAGTTGAAACAATAGTTGTCAAGCATAGACAACTCAGGAAAAAAGACAGAATTTCATATAAAATAAAATGAATCATAGTTCTGCCATCTAGTAGTTACCACTATTAAAATTTTGATGTGTTTTCTTTCTGTTTTTATTTTCATTTTAATATATGTACATGTGTGCTTTAAAGGGTTTACATTTTCAACTGCATCTTGATTTTCATGTATATTTTCTGGTATTAAATAATTCAAAATTTTTATTGATAGGGCTTTTACTGATTATACATTTTCTAATCAGTATACTTTAGCTTGTTTATTACTGTAAATTTAGTTTTTCTTAAGTTTGTTTAGTTTATTAAACTTGTTAGTTACTGTAAATTTAATTTGTTTCTATTTTTTTATATCTTTGGGTATATATTTGAGTGAATTCTTATATTTTGCAAGGATAATTTCGAATGCTGATAAAGCAAGGTCCAAAATATTGTCCAAATAAGTACATAAGTCTAAAAATACAGTGTTAAAGGAAAAATACTTAAAGTTTTTTATGTAATCATAATTTTGCAAATTTTGGGGAAAGCTATATAAATTTACATTTCCTGCAGTACATATGATTTACTTTTTAAATTTTATCTTATCAAAGAATCGGATATATACTTCATACAAGCCACAACTTTGCATTATGAGGTTTTTGTTAAAAATTTTATGTAAATATTATGTGACAACAATTCCAAAGCTATGTTCTATGAAACAGTATAGGGAAGAGGGTTTTGTGGTCTAAAAAATTTGGAAAGCACTAAATATTAGGTGTTCCTTTTGGAGATTCAAAATGTACATTAACTTAATAAAAACTAAAGTGATCTACAGTAAATAAATACACTGGCACCACGTTAAACTCAGAGTTTCAAAAATTCAGTGGAAGGCAGAATTCTTTCCTTATATAATGCACCACAATTTAAATATTCCACAGAATAAATATTAGAATATGATATTCTTGCCAGGTCTATCTTAGAAATAACCATATTGTAAGTTGAAGAATTTAGAATTACTTATTTTACTAGTGTGCACTGATTAAAAAAAAGAAACTGTCTCTAATGATGACCTAAAAAAGCAACTTGACCTATATTCTGAGTGAATGTATTACATGCTTGGCTATTATATTATTTGACTATATGTATATTGAAAGTAAATGCATTTGATCATTCATAAAAACTTTGTAGAGGTACTTTTTCTTGTGAATTGGCTATTTTTAGCCTTCCTAAGAGTAAAACTGGTATTTTCATTTATTAATCTCTAAAAACTGGGTCAATATCTCAATATAAAATATATTTTACTTAAAACATTAGTAGAATACCAAATGTTGGTGAGTTTGGGAGAAATTGGAACTTTTACACACTAGTGTAATATTTCTAATAGAACGGTTTGTAATAAAAAAAAATCTTGAATCAATGTAAATGCTATTAACTAAAGATAGGATATATAAATTGTGTTACATTCATACTATGGAATACCAGAGAATAATAAAAATGAAAGATCATAATGAATCTAATGATACAGTGGAAAAAATTTTAAAGTTCCTGAAGAATATAAACTTTGTAATTCCAATCATATAAAGGTCAAAATCAGGCAAAATGAAGCAATCTTTTGATGAGGGATACAAATATATTCAGTACAACTGTTAAAAGAATAGCAAGTCTAGAAATGTTGTCCTCTGGGACACAGAGAAGCAGGATGGAATAAGAGAGGGGTACATATGAAACTGTAAATGTTTTTTCAATAATCTACTTCTTAAGCTGATGGACACTTATTTTTATTCTTTAAACTTTATACATCTTTATAGTTTATGTATATTATAAATGTTATTTTATATTTAATATCCAGTATATTAAAAATATTACAAAATTTAAAAATATCACATGAATCCTTTTTTTTTTAATTACCAGTTGGTTTCATGACTTTGTACAAATCTCACTCAATATATCCTAGCAAGAGTTTTTCAGAATAGACTCAGACACAATATATAATTAATGACTTTAAACTTTGAGTGATTTCAGAAACACTATACATAATAAAATATACTCTCCATTCCTCTTAGTAGAAGAAAAAATATACTGATAGTATTTACATGTGTCTTTGTGTCTAATAGCTATTGACAGAAGTACATAAACAGGTATCTGTTATATTCTCAACATACATGCATGGATTGAATACCTTCAATGCCCAGTACTTTCTCAACAATTGAGATATCATTAAAAGAACAAAGGTTTTTTCCCCTTTAAGCTTACATTCTAGTAAGGAGACCGTAAAATGTAAACATAATGTAAAAATATGTTTATATTAGGTTAGAAAAAACATTTTGGAAGTAAGTAGGGAAGGGTAGAAAAGGTTGGGTTGCTGAGAAGGGGTGTTGTGATTTTTATAGAAGTGGTCAGAGTAAACTTTTATATAGATCAGAGCAGCTCTTGATCCCAAGAATTTCCCATGAAATTAGGAATACTCCTGGGAAAGTGAGTTATCAATTATTGCTATAACTGGGATTAATTACCTATTAATTTAAACTAAGGAGGCCTTGCTAAGAGTGAGATGAGAGACAGAAAGGGATATGAGGATGAGAACAGATAAGGAGAGAAGATCAACAGAAAGCTTCAGCTACATTAATTTTCTGTTTAACTGGCCGGCCATTCATGCCAAATTGCTAGATATGATTACGAACAATCCTTTGAAATACAAGGACTCTAATTGCACAACTTCTAAATCCTGTAACAAGTGAAAAGACCAAATAAAAACTTATTTTTCAGTGTTTTGCTCAATCCTGATAAAATTAACTACTTGTTTTTGGGGTTTTTTTGTTTGTTTGTTTGTTTTTGGTTTTTTTGTTTTCTTTTTTTAAGGCAGTATTTTTCCCTCAGAAAAGTGCAATCTCAGGCTTTGGAAGAAGCTTCTTTTGCTTGTTCCAAAACCCCACCATCATCACCTGAAGATATGCTAGAGGTTATGTACAGACTGGAAAAGAAAATGAGTTCCACATTACCTTGTGTTTCAACTCTTTTGAACGTAAAGCAAGGGAGTGCCTTGAAAAACAGTGTGGAGGGAGAATCCCAGTACGGAAGAAGAGAATTCAGCAAGTCTGGATAATAGCACTGGGATGGAAGTTGGACATTATTTCTAGACTCTGTATTTATACAGAAGGCTCTACACCTTTTGGAGCTTTTCCCTTACCTTTAAAAGAAAGAAGCTAGATGAAACTTAAAGATTTTTCTAAATCTAGAGTGCCATAATTTTAATATAAATTATCTTAATAAAAACAGGTATAGTTTCAACTGTAAATCTTTCACCTGTGACCAAATAGTTTGCTTACCCCAGTTAAGGATCCCCATTATCCCAGGGATGAAAAACAGGAGTTAAACTTTCTTGACTGTCTACTGGAGGTACATTCTAGATAATTGGTTGATAATTAATGAGCCATGTACTATTAAAGTACAGGGGATACATGGGTGCAAATCAGCCTGAGATCTTGCCTTATCTTTGCCTGATTTCCTCGGTTTGGCATAGGTAAAGAAGTTGGTTCTTTTTCAAACAAGCAGGCTGAGCTTATGGATTTGAAATCTTTTAACATGATAAACTTATTTATATGTAATAAATAGAGGAAAGCAGAAGTGAGGAGTTGCAAAAATTGTTTTATTGGAATTATTGTGCTATATCACTTTCAGAAATGTTTTATAGGTCACCATATTTCAATATTTGCTGTAGGAGACCTATGGAAAACAAAACCTATCAATTGATGGTATTTATGATAAATGTTAAAAAAAGTAAATAAGAAGAATCATGCTAATTTAAAGAACACCACGTTTCCCAGCCTGTGCAGCAATAATGATTTACACTTGTTATTATCTAAAAATGGCTACTAGGATCTTACACTGATTGAGTGTCACCACTGAAAACAAATGCCCAGATCAAATTGTAAAGTGCTGTCAGAGACACTAAAGGCCCTTGACAGATCACAGTATATGAGCTAAGCACACATATATTTAACTTCACTTAAAGTACTATGGCACCCATCAACAAATCATTTTCAAATATGAAGTATTTAGAGAAGATATGAGCATTTAAAAATGTGTTTTGCATATTTAAAAAATCCTATAGAAATGACTGAAAATTTCTCATGCAGTCAGTAGATTAAAGAAATGAGTTAGATTGGTTGCCTTGAAATGCACTAGAATAATTCAGAAGAATTGGGGCTTTTAGAACTGACATAAATCAATGAGCATACTTACTCAGGATTATCCATGGGCAGGAAACAATCAATGAGTTTTGGCGGAATGCTTTCTGAAAGCACAGCACCTTTCTTAGTTTACAGTTTAATATTACAGTTTAATATTTTTGAAAATGAGATTTTCAGACAAAGCATTATGCCCTCATTCTTGGTCTGGATGAGAGGAGAAAAAATAGCTCCCCCCAGGATGACAAACAAACGTGTATTACATTTTAAGGCATCAGTGTGTGAAGTGCAAAGACATTCTGATAAAAACCTTGTCAATTCTCTCTCCTTTTCTTGAAGTCTTTCCTTGTTGGTTGAATTTTAACTGAGAATTGATTTTAACTGACCGAGCTGTGGAGTCCACCTCTAAAGGTGGGTCACTGGAACTAAAAGATTCCCACAGAAGTGAGGAGGATTTAAAAAATAACCCTTTGAGATAAAGGATTGCAAATATCAGAATGAGTCCTATGTGACAGATCAGTGCTGATTACTAGAGAATTTCTCTCTCACATTTCATTTCATTTCTTTTTCAGCTGCTGCTTTTTTAGCTTGCATAGTGTATATATCTGTATGTATAGTGTTGTGATGTTACTTTATTGGAATAATCTTAATATATCATCAATTATTAGGTTATTCGTATAAGGCTCACATTTATGAGAAGCTTCAGCACCATTTGATATATCATTTTAAAAATTGTCAAGTGCAGTATTGCAAATCTTATTATCCATGGCTGCTCCAGTTACCTATTACTGCTCAACAATTTACCCCAAAACATAGCAGCTCAAAACAACTACTTTATTTTGATTGCGGTTGTGACAAGGAAATCAGGCAAAGTGACTTGGGGTTCTTGAAGCGTGAGTGAGCATTCCAAGAGACTTGGCAGAAGCTCCAAGAGCTTTGGAAGAATTCAGTGTCACTTCTGTCGTATAACATTGGTCAAAAGGAGTTACAGGCCCAACACAGATACTAGGGGAGAGAAAAGTAGACTCTATACTCTGGGAAATGTAACCAAGAATTTGATACTCTTCATCTACAACACTGACATTCAAACTTTTATTCTTCCATGGTATCCTAATCAGCTTTCTTGAAGTAGGTGCTTCCCAGAATGTAACTTTTGTTATAGTAGAAATAGTGTGATCTTTAACGTTGGGGTTAAGTCCTGTCTTCTTCTTGTTCTCTCTATAAATTGCATTATGTCTGAACCTCAGATTTATCATATAAAAATGTAGATGAAAACATTTTTGAGAAAATGAAGGTAATCAGAAAATGTTCTTAATGTCTGTAATGTAGTGCTTAGCATTAAAAAAAAAAATCAGTAAATTTCAGTTCTCTAGTCCCTTCCTTGTGTTTTTTTTCCCTAGATGAGTGTTTTTTCCTGATAGAAATGGCAACTATAGTGTGAAAACTCTTGCGTCAGTCTACCCTTAATTCAACTCACTATCGAAATATTTTTAAAGTATTTCTTTAAAATGTAATTCATTTTTCAAAAATTTTAATGACACTATATTGAAATCTAATAAAGTGTTTGGATGGTCAAGGCCTCTAGAGTCTATCTCCAAGTCATTTTTCACAGGCTTTTATCTACTGCTACCCAGCACCAGACAGGACCACACACTGTACATTCAGTCCTTAACCCGTCAACATTTCTTATGCTCATGCTAAGTCTGTGGAACTAGCATAGGTTCCAGAGATATAAACATGAATAAGACATGTCTCTTCCTCTACATTTTTACATATTATAGTCTTAGCTGAAATATACCATTTTTACCAGTATGAAATAAATAAAATTAATCATTCAACAAATTATTTTTTGTATCATTTTTAGTTTTTAGTGTTTCATTTAGATAAGATTTATGGACCATTGAAAATGATTCTAATCAATTATATGATATAGCAATAGCTAGTAATAAATACAAAACACTTAGTAATTAAGAGATTAACTTTTCTTTTAATTGACTTTTGGCTGTAAAGGATTAGGGTAGTGTTCTTTTTTTTTTGGTAAATATAAGAAAAATATTTTATAAAATGTTTAAAAATTTTATTGTTAATCATAAGTCTTAATCATTAAGCTTTTTCATAGTAAAAAAAGTTATGTGTTTGGTGAGTTAGTTCTTATCAACTTTCTAAATCACTTATCTCCGTCCTCTACATTTCTTATTATCTTAAATCTATATTGCACCCAAGAACGTTTCATGTTTAAGGTTATCTCTGTGGAAGAGAAATTATCTAAGGTCATCTCTCAGGAAGTTTCTCTCTTGATTAAATAAGGGATTAAATATACTTTTCTAAGTGGTATGTGCTACATGCCTCTCTCTCTCTCTCTCCCTCTCTCTTGACAATTCCTGGGATAATCTTAAGTAATTGAGCATAATCATGGACCTAATCACAAACCTAAAAAGTTAGGTCCTAATCATGGACCTAAAAGTTAGTGTTGAGTGGTTACTTCATGTTAAATGTGGGGTGAAATGTTTCTCTCAAGCTTATTTTCTTTTAAAAATAGACATAGGTATATGAGGAAGATAATTCTTAGCAATATGTGTAGTCAATACATTTCAAGTATAACTATAGTTAGAATAGTTTTTCAGTATTAAGGGCTCTGTGCCTCTCCAATTGTACCATATAAGAGACTTTGAATTCTACTTCATAGATTCAACCATTACAGGTTTGTAACAACCTGAGAAGTTGAGTGACTTGAAGGAAGTAGGGGATATAATAGTAGAATCACTGCAACAGTGTAAGTCCATCTCATCTGTCCATTTCAAAACAGACTGTGAAGCCCAGGAGACATGCAGCCAGAGTTACCATTTAGTTGTTTCTTTACACAATAATTCATTCATTCATTCATTAAATATTCCTCAGAAATGAGGCACTATGTTAACTCTTGTGGATATACAAAATGTATTCAATTTTTTAAAAAGCTTACAATCTTGTAGTGAAAAACTTCTATGCCACATTTTGAATTGTAAATATTTTAATTAGCATATTTCTATAACCATTAATACACATTAACAATGATTCCTGTTGATTGTAGCACAATCTTTATAGTACACTCTTTTAAAAATTTTCAAAAGTGTACTAGTTTGGAGGATAAATTATACTAGTGGTTCTCAAAGTATAGTCTTGTTATCCCTGCAGAGCCCCTAAGATACTTTCGTGGTGTCAGCAAGATCAAAATTATTTTCATAATGAAATACAAAATATTTTTACTTTTTCACTCTAATTTTTTTTTAACTGGAGTTTTCTAGATCTACTGATGTGTGATATTATAACATTCACCGTAGAAACAGATTTGTGAATCCAGATGTCTTTTATTGAGCTACATATGTTATTTATGGTAACATGCACTAGGTTTATTTTAATTGTATTATTTTTGAATGAATTTCTAAGTAAATATGTATTTTGGTCTGATTTTTATTGTCTGTTGGTAAATATTCATAAACATAATCCATATACGCATAAGCCCTTTGAGGCCCTCAATAGTACTTAAGAATATAAAAGGGTCCTGAGTTGAGAATTATGTTACTGTAATTATTTTTCTGTACTATTTCTATTACCAATTTGGGTTTACTTCAGTTTCTGTATTTAAGGTTATATAATTTTATTTTTCCAGATATGAGCAGACTTCCTCTCATTAATTCATACATTCAAGAAATTTTATGGGCCTATGATTGTGTTGAAAGCTGGGAATACTGAAGCAAACTGAATAAATTTTGTTATGTAGGAAATGATTTTTAATCAAGTAAGCATTAGCTAAAATTCACTTTTGTCAAGCTATAAAGAAAAGTTATGCAGTTTATGTCTTCCTATAATATTTTGATTTGAACTTGGAAGGATGGAAACCTTCCCCTGGGAAGTTACATTTGAACTGAAATATAAAGGGTGCAAAACATTCATAGCATACTGAGTGCAAAGGGCATCACAGAGAGAAAATAGAATATGCAAAGGCCCTCTGGAAGGAGAAAGCATGAAGCAACTCAGTGAGCAAGAAGACTCAGTAGATCAATATGGCATAAATACAGTAGGGTAGATGGAATCAGGATAAGAGATTCAGGTAAAGAGGAGGTAGGAACCAAACCATTAAAGGCTTTATGTGCACAATAATTTTTCTTTAATCCTAAGGGCAATGTAAAGCCACCAAAAAGTATAAATGGGTAAAAGAGGTCCATGATTTGATTTGTGGGTATTCAAGTGAGCACAGCTGTGTGATAATAGAGTTTGAACTGGGCTGATAGTTTTCAAGAAATGGAGAAATATTTAGGGCCCAAATCAATGTAACTTATCCATGGCTAAGATTGTAGAAGGATGATAGGACTATGAACAGACTTCCTTTCATTAATTCATGCATTTAAGAATCATTTAAGAATTTAAGAAATTGATTGCACATAAAGATTTCTGAACTATGCAACTGACTGGTTGATAAAACAATTCACTTGAGCAGAAGAGAGTAGTAGTGAGCAAAAAAGGCACAGAATTTCCATGGAAATGATAGTCACATATGGGCCTACAAAGCTACAGTGAAGAGTGGAGATGATGAACAGTAAACTGCAGACTAAATAAGATCAACTGCCCAATAACATCAATCTCAGTGAAAAGAGTTGTCTTATCCTCCAAAAATAGAAACATGCTCAAACTGATTTTGACAGCCACTGTTTTTATCATCCTGGATTACCTCCCCATCCCACCTCCCCCCGCCCCCACCTCCCCTATTCACTGTGGACAGGCACAACAGGGATCAGAAGTTGTAAATTTTTCTTTCAAATCAGTTTTTACCACCTCATTCACCCAGTCGATGAGAATGAGCATCTAGAATGTATTATGTTACTTAAGGGTTCTTTACTGTATTTTTTTTTTCAGCATTGTCTTTATGTATCATAACAGCAGCATCAGTAAATCTTTATCAGCTTTCCTTGAAGAGTTGTAAACCAATAGAGAAAGCCAGGCTCCAGGCCTGGCCAGCTGATTCACATCTCTGGGAGGAGGCTCAAATCCAGTAAGAGATTTGAATCAACCCCTAGACAACTCCTCTGTACACTGAAGTTGGAAACAGCTGCAAAAGCAACTGTGAGGAAATGTTGGAGTTTGGATTTTGTGGTTGTGGAAACCTCAGTGAGGTAGCTGCTCACACTTGAGACCTAGAAAGAAGCTGCCTTGGGAAGCTCCAGGATTATACTTTCATTCTGACTTAATGACTTCCATGGATCAATTTGTGGTGTGCAGGATGTGAAAGCAGTAGCTACTCTATAATTGATTAAACTCTGTGATTGAGAAGTTGATTATGATTGACTTTCTGGGGATTCTTGGATTAGAACTTGCCTTTTTCTTGGTTTTAAAAGAAATTTTACTTGGTAGGTTTAACATCATAATCATAGATTCCTTTTTTTCCTTTTGTCACATCTGTAATCTGTTTTTCCACTTTCCCATCTGAGAAGAAAGCATCCCTGTTATCAACTAGAATGATTGATCTTCTAAGATAGTTCCTCTGTGGCCAGTAATACTTGAGACACTCTATTTGTGTTAAGGAATTTAATTGATTGCACGTTGATAGTTTTCAGAATGCATAAATCTTAATTCCTGGGGCATATACTACTAATATTTACCTTATCCTCAGTCTTTTCAACTGAATTTTTAATATTTAAATCAAATTTCTGTAGCTATTTGCCTCACTTTGAGTTTTATTATTAACACATTAAATAAACTACATGCAATTGGAAAGTCAGATGACTCATATGCAGTCAGCACTCATTATCTGCAGTTTTGTTTTCTGTGGCTTGAGTTACCTGCAGTCAACTGTGGTCCAAACTATTAAATGGGAAACTCAGAAATAAATAATTCATAAGTTTTAAATGCATGCCATTCTAAGTAGATTGATGAAATCTTATGCTGTATCACTCCCTCCCACCTGGACCATGAATCATCACTTTGTCCAGTATGTCCACTCCGTATACATTACCTGCCTATTAGGTATTTAGTAGATGTCTCATTAATCAGATTGGCTATTTTAGCATTGTAGTGCATGTATTAGATAACTATTATTTTACTTAGTAATGGTCCCAAATAGTGCTGCTGGCATTTAAATATGTCAAAGAGAAGCTGTATAGAGCTTACTGTAAGTAAAAAAGTATGTATTTATAGGTATTCACAGGAAAAATATAGTGTATGTAGAGTTTGATACTATCCACAGTTTTAGGCATCCACTGGGTGTCTTGGAATGTATTTCCAACAGATAAGGGAGAATTACTGTACTTATTGATTTAAAAGTATGAGAAGATGGGGTTTTTAATTGAAATATGAGTGAAGTAAGCCTCCTGCAAATTAATTTCCTTAAAATTAACTTACCAACACCCTTGTAAAAGCACTCATTTGACCTTTTGCTAATGACCCATGAGTTGTCAAGGAAAAGAATAGTAAAAACACCATTTTGGGGTGAAGGCTGTATGTTGTGTTATTTTGCTTCAATCATTTGTATGATAAGGTAAGAGAAAGAAGAAAAAAACTAACTATTTACTCACTGGTGCTAATTTATGTCTTTGTTCTTTATATTACCAGCACTTGAGAAATATATCACTTACCTTACAAATATTTCATAATTAGGATTTTTTAGTCTTTCCTTCTAGAGTTTCCCACTATCCCCTCTCATTCTGAGTAGTGTTTTTGAGACTGTAATGCCCTGGTTTGGAACTCCACGAGCCAAGAAGGAAACTGACACCGATGCAAGCGCAAAAGGGAGTTTATTGACAAACTCGAGTTTGGACCCACTCGTTCACTGACGCAGCAGTGGTTGTGAGGAGCCCCGACGAGGGGTTGGGACCTAATTTAAAGGGTAAAACCGCAAGCCTTGGGGAGATGCCTTGGTGTTACCTGATTGGGGTGTTAGGTTGACCTTTAAAGGGATTGGGTGGTAGGTTGTTGGGTCTGCGTGCAAAAGGGGGTCGTGTGCAATTGGGGCTGCGTATAGAGGGGGCCGTGCGCAGAAAGGGCCGAGTGCAGAAGGTAGGGCGAGTGCAGAAGGTGCCGGGTGCAGTAATCAGATATGTGCAGGAGGAAATAAGGGTGGGGGTGCCTTAAGGGCCCACCGATTGGCTTGGTTTGGCCAGGTGGTAAGGCATTGTTCTTGACCATTGGCCTTTAGGGAACTTTTCGTACAATTCATCTTGGGATCACTCAGAAAAATGGAATCATTCCAGTCTTTCAGAGCCTTTAGATTATTTTTTCCACCTGAATGGTATCAAGTTTTAATATTACAAAAGTGAAAGGGGCAAGTGAGTTAGTAATCTTATTAAGCTTTTAAACCTACTTTTTTTTCATTTAGTTGGAGGTATTTTCCACCTTACATTCTCACAGAAGTTATATCAGAAGCATGAAATAGCAATAACCCGTATAATTTAATCAGGTTTATTTTTATACACATAAGTTTTGAGGCTATATAGAGCTATATGATTCTCTTTAGTTTTCTAGTTGGTCATACAGATGTGTTGACTTATAAGAAACAATTATATTAAAGATTGCATCTGCCAATTATTTTTCTAGCCATAAATTGATGGCACTGTTACCATTTGGGGTGATCTGAACTCCAGCCCTGATAACACTGGGGGTCCTCAGTTCTTTTCGCCAATGCAGCAAAGAATTACGGCTTAGCAAGATTTAGTAAAAGTAATATATTAAAATACATTTTACGGAAGAAGCAGGGCATGCCTAAACAGGTTGTGTGGAAACAAAAGGTATGATTGAAGTACATTACAAGCGTGGAGCAGATTATAGGTAGGGCTGTAACCTCATGGAAGTGAGGAGATTTGTATTACATTAGGACCACTATGGAGGAAGGAATTACAAAGGCAGTCCTAGATGATTGGCATGTGAGGTCATTTTGACTGACATTTGGCTGTTATCTAAGTCTCTGCCTACTGTGCATGTGGTTACCCAGAATTCAATCTGTTATAATTAGATTCATGAACTTCTGGGCATAGGCATGATATTATAATGATGGTATAATAAGGCTGAGATGAAAAGAGGTTCAGAGTAGTTCTTACTGCGTAAGTGTCTGTAGCCGGATTAAACCAGCTGTAAATTTATGATCCTTCATTCTTTTTTCCTCAGGTTGCAGGGGAGATTTGTAACTATAAAATGGATATTCCAGGATGGTTTTAAGGAAGGTCTCTGGGCTGGGCCTTCATTCTTTTGTTCCTCTGTCACTCATGTCTGTGTAACTACCTAACAGAAGTAAGAGTGTTTTCATTAAAAAAAAAAAAAAAAATTGTTAGTTGGCTTTTCTTTTGCAGTTAATGAAGTAAAGCAATATTTTAAAGGGGAGATGGAAGTAACTGCAAAGACCATTTAGACTTGAACTCCTCTGCATAAAGGTCATTCACCCTAAGCCTATTAGTCACATATGACTATGAGCTAATCTTCTCAGGCTGTAATTTCTCAAGTAAAATATAAGGCAGTGCGCATCCATCCCCAGCTTTGCTGAAACTTTTATGAAGGAAAATTTATACTAGTTGCACATAATAGTTGGGAGCTGATTAAATGATTTATATTTTGCCTGATCAGAAAGCCAGGAAGATTAAAAATTGTGGCAATCCCCTCTCAGAGCACACATGGTTGTCTTCAGGTTATTGCTAAGAGAAGTTGTCAATGTGGTTTCAAGGACAGCTCAGCACTTCGCACTTTCTCAAGGCAAGTCATTACTTAAGTGGTTGGATATATAGTTCTAAGAGCAATGCCTTTGAAAGCTGATTTTCCCCTGTAATTATAGCCCCACCAACTAAGGTGTTAATTTAGAGTTGTTTGGTATTTCAAAAGGCAGGACATAAATGGAATGTACTTGAATTTACTTAAGTATCCTCGGAAGTCTAATCTTTCAATTTAAAAAGGACATAACTTCATATTATGATTTTAATCATGCCGTAACTCACTTGGAAACTGGAAACAAACTAAAACACACAAGCAAAGCAAATCTAGCTAACTGAAGGCAGGACTGGGGAGATTTTAGCTAGGCAGAAAGAATCTGCTATGTGTTATGAGCCAGGAAGGCAATGATTGAATCTAGAAAAGCAGATAGGCCTGAACAATTCTTTTACATATTGCCTATTTCTTATTCTGATACATATTTTTATTATTCAATAGAGTTTAAGTAAGTCATTTAAATAAATATAAATAAATTTAACAATGAATGTTTATTAGGCATTTACTTTATACAAAATACAAAGGATTTGGAAATTTAAGGAAAAAAGTTATAATAGGCCTAAGATTTGCTATTTAGCAGTATCAGAAGGGTTCTTTTACCAGAGATAAATTTGAGAAACTGGCATTGGAAGAAACAGAACCAAAAAGTATATATTTCTGATTTTCTTGATTTCTGTTCCCAGCGCCTACAACACTGCTTAGAATAAAGTAAATCCTCCATAAACCTTTGCTGGGTGATTCGAAGAATGAGTAAATAAAACAAGTAAGTCATCAAAGTTTCTGGTAATCAGATGTCATAGGTTTTCCTAGGGTGTTGGAATCCAAGCAGAAAAATATAGATATTTTGAATGAAGCATAATAGTAATTCGCTTTCTTTTTTTTTTTTTTCATTTGGAGTGATAGAACAGAATATCATAGATTTTGTGGCTTATAAACTCTAGAAATTTACTTCTCATAGTTTTGGAAGCTGGGAAGTTCAAAATCAAGGTGCTTGTGGATTAAGTGTCTAGTGAGAGCCTGCTTCCTGGTTCACAGACAAGCTATATTCTCACTGTAACCTCACATGACACAGGAGCGAGAGAGCTCTCTAGGGTCTCTTCTAAGAGCATTAATCTCCTTCAAGATGGCACCACCCTAATTATCACCTTCCAAAGGACTTACTTCCAAATACTTTTACTTTGGGAATTGGTTTCAACATATGAATTTTAATGGACATAAACATTCAGTATATAACAGCTGGTGAAAGACTTTATATTATAAACTATCTACCAGGATACCATACAGTTGTGATTTTCAAACTAGGCGTTTTGAATTCATAAGGAGATAAAACAGACAGGTTTATTTGAAGTGTCAGGAGTATTTGCTAACATTTCTCAAACCATTAATTTTACTCAATAGCCAATGATTAAAATATATTCAATTTGAGCATACCTATTATTAGAGCAAAATAAAAAAATATGAACTTTTGAGAAAAAAATGAAAATTTAAATTTCTTACTTGCAATTGCCTCCTTGGATTATACTGCTACACCTCTTGTGGGCATAAGCTCATTATTCTCTGTAATTTAGCATATTTCATTTAACAAATATTTATGTGGCAACTAGAGGTGACCCTTGAACAACATGGGTTTGAACTGTGCAAGTATACTTATACATGATTTTTTAAAAAATAAATACTGTAAATTATTTTTTCTTCCATATGATTTTCTCTAGCTTTCTTTTTGTTAAGAATACAGTATATAATACATATAACATACAAAATATGTGTTAATTGGCTATATTATCAGTAAAGCTTTCAGTCAATAGTAGGCTGTTAGTAGTTAAGTTTTACATGGAATTTCAATTATGCAAGCAGTCAGTACCTTAAAACCCCAAGTTTTTCAAGGGTCAATTGTACTCTGAAATGTTGGGAAGGATGACTGTACTAAGATTCTGATATAAACTCAAGGTCTTGGTAGCTTTTTGTATTGTCTGAGATTAGGGTGTGGGGTCATTTAAAACTAACAGGGTTTGGAGCCATGAAAAGTGGATTTGAAAGTTGAAGGCATCTAACGAACCTCTGTAGGTTCCTCATGCATTTAGGAAGTTTGGAGGATTGATTTAATATTTATTTTTTTTTACTTTATTCATTGCTGGTTTTTCTCAATCAACTTGGACTACCTGAGGTAGTTTTAGATTCTGTTTGTCAACCTCAAAAAACTTTGTGTCTTCCTACCCTGTTCTGTGTTCTAGTACATGTTAAATTAATAATGGTGGTCTTGCAATCATATTAGATAATATCTGAGGAATTACCATCTGGTGGTCATTTACATTGTACCTGCTACATCTCAATTACTTCTGAGAGAAGAAAAGGAAAGAATAAAAATATATTTTAGGGGTATCTATGCAACAAAATAGTAGAATTGAGTTGGAGTAGATTCAGTAATTTAGAAGAAAGCTATCTGTTTTAGCATTGTACAACTGAGAAGAAATTCATAGCTTTACTCACTTACCTGAATAGAGGAATATACTTATATGTAGGGTTAACAGAAATCTATTTGTTTCAAAGAGAGGAACATAAATAGACTATCATGGTACAGGTTTCTTTTGGCTCAATATGGCATATCAACTCTAAAAAGGCTAAAAGGAGATTTGGAGCATCTGGAAATAGGTGACAGGAGAGTTATCTGGATTCATAAAATGATATATTAGTTACACTGCATATAGGTGTCCTTTTATGGGACACCATCAATATATTTAGACATAAAATCGAAATGGTGTAAATGTTGTAAGAGACCCTAGAAGATGCCATGTTGAGCCAACGGATAGATAAGGTGTGTTTAGGAGGCTCAAAGAAGTGACTTCTAAAAAATTACAATTGAGAAATTTTAGTATTTTTACTTTTTTGTATCAAAACATTTTTTTGTAAATTTATATTTCATTTACAAATAAGTCATGAGCAATATATTAATAAATATTATTTTGATCCCCCCCCCACCCCAGATATAGCATATAGTAGAAGTATAATGGGAAAAAAAAGGGAGAAGAACTAGGATGGAATGTTTTTATTTTTTTCAAAACTATGACCTATTTTACTTATTTATTTGTTTATTTATTTATTTTTGCATTGAAATTATATTTAGCAAAAGCAGTATGGTATCCAGGTACACAGTGGGAATTATTTGACTCTGAATTCCAACATTTTCCAAATTAATGAAAGCTATTCAGAGTTAATTAAAAAATTCCTCTCCCACCCCCATCCCCGGTCTCTTTGGAAGGCTATAAGTAAATTCAAAGCAATGTAAATGATACATGCCTTTTGTGATTTAAATGATAAACAGGGTCACAGAAGCATGTTTATATTGTGCAGTAGAAGTGCTTTAAATTATAATATTCATTCATCAATTTTCAAAGAGCTATTAAAGGTAGCATTTAAATACTTCTCACCCCACTTTAAAAACTTAAGAGCTGGGATTATTTTACTGTTTTTTTAGAAGTTATTGAATCAATTACTGTGAATTATAACAATTTATAATACATAAGGGTACTCTAGAGACAATTTTACACATCAAAAATTTTTCATTCAATGTTGCAAAAATCAAAAACTAAGTAAGTAGGAAAAGAGTCTCGCTAAATAGATCAGAGTTGACTACAAATTTATGGAGTTTGTGATTAATAAGTTCCCTGTTCTTCAGCACTGGAAATGTTTATGGCCAAACTTCCAATCAGCTCTGTTGGGGTTATAACTTGACGTCATGTCTGTGTCTATCTCTTTTGATTCTTAGTTTGATTTCAAGTTTAATTTGTTATGCATATACACCACTATAATGAAAACTGACATAATTGGTTTATTCAAAATTAAATGATTCAAGAACATAATATAACCATGTAGAAAAATAAACATCCAAATGATGCAGCAGAGAAAAGATAAATTGCTTATGACTTAATTTATTTTGAAAAAAAAAAATGGTGCAGCATCTTGAGAAGTAATTATTTCTTCTTTATTTTCACAGTTAAAATTAACTATAGCTATAATATTCTTATTAGTCTTATTCTTTCTACCTTTCATCCTCCCTATTCCTCCTGGCTCCCTTTATCTTTTATTGCTTCTCCCATGAAAAATATTAAGGCTGTGTAACATGAAATGATAAATCATACATGACCCAAATTTGCAACTTACTGTGATCACTTATGCAACATTTAAGTTCACAAATTAGCCATTTCATGAGTCCATAAAAATGACCATGGCAGTGACTCCTTAAAACAAGTTTTTGTTTAGGCATTTTATTGTATAAATGGTAGAGTGGCATCTATTTCTTCAGTCTTCAAAGAGGATAGTCCACTAATAGTATCTTTTGTCTGTTTTTCATCTAGGAGAGAAGAAAAAAGGAAAAGAAAGAAAGACAGATGAAAGGGAGGGAAAGAGGAAAGAAATAGGGAGAAGACAGATATATCTAAGTCCATCCCTAAGGCAGAATCCTACCCTCACTTAGAAAATTCACATGAAAGATTTATATTAGATTAATAATTCAATTCACTACATTTTAGTAGTACCTTCCATGTAGTAGGGCTGTCTCAGGAATTTTAATATGTACCTTTATATAAAATGTGACATATTTTAGAGGGTCTATAATCTGTTACTGTTAAGGGCCAGATGGCAAAATTTTTGACTTTGTGGGATATATGATTTCTGTCTCAACTAATCAACTGTGCTTTTGTAGTTCATAAGCAGCCATACGCTAGAGAAACTAATGAGCATGGCTATGTTCAAATAAAACTTTATATATAAAAACAGGTGTGGACAGAATTTGCTCTACTCCTTCTTGCCAACCCCTATTTATTTCAATTGACAGTTATTTGAAACATTGTCAGGCCCTGGATAAAGATACTACATTGCTTATGTTCAAATTAATACCTCAATTATGAGTTTGGGATTTTGTTTTGTTTAGGGATATAGGTTAGATTTTAATTATATGATGTGTAATGAATTTTATAATGAGGGACTCCAAAATAACTACATTCTGCCTTGGTCTAATCTGTGGGTTTGTTATATACAAGGAATAATACCATCTAGGAGGTAGAAGTGTACCTAATTACTTTAGTTCTTCACCATGAAACTGTGAAACTGGATTTGATGCACATTACAGTCCAAAGGGAGATGAGTGACTCTGCATTCCCTTAAGTTGAAATCTAAATTTAAAATTTTTAATCTTCTGACTGGTCATATGATAAATGAAAATGAAAGAGTAAAATTCATGTTTAGGCACAACTAAGCAAACCCAGCTCTGTGAACTTGCCCCCTAATAAAGGAAGACTAGTGTTCTTAAAGCTTACTAATGAGAAAAGTATTCTCCCTCTTGGGAAGAATGATTAAAAGATTGGTAGAAGAAAGACTTTTTTTGCAGTGGAAGTGGTAACAGGAGCTGTCCATCCTTTAAAAGCCTACAATTTGATTTCCTGAATATAGATCTATATAGATAGCTGTAGATAGATATAGATATAGATAGATATATATGATGATATAAATATAGATATAGATGATATAGATATAGAGATAGATACAGATTATATAGATAAGCATAGATACAGATACAGATAGAGATGTATAGAAATTTTGGCTTAGACAACATTCTTTATTTTCTCACAGTTCCGGAGCTTGCATTCCAAGAGAAAGATGTCAGCAGGGTTAGTTTCCTCTGAGGCTTCTTTTCTTAATTTGCAGAGGGCTGCCTTCTTCCTGCTTCTTTACATGGTCATCCCTCTGTGCACATACCTATGCCTCTGGTTGTCATGCCAGATATATGGGAATAGTGCCCCTCCCTAAAGACCTTATTTTAACCTAAACACTCTTAAAGACCTTATCTCCAAATACAGTTACATTCAGAAGTAAGGGAAGTTGAGATTTCTCAGCACATGCATTTTGAGAGGACATAGTTCAACCCCTCATACCTTGAATTAAGTTAAACTGCCCTCTGATAACAGAGATTTGAAGTCTTAGCCACATGCTCTCTTTTTTTTTGTTTTTATTTGTCTTGGTTTTTTTTTTTTTGAGGTATTATTGAAAAATTATATATGTATTTAAAATGTACAAGGAATTCCTATTATAAAGAGAACTTATATTCTGAAAATTGACTACCAAATATGTTTACCAATATTTAACAGAGTCATGAATGTAAAACAGTGGGCCTAGGATATAGAAATGAAAGAGCCTAAAAGAAACTGCTATGTTATATTATAAGTTCGAATGCCATTTCTTACAAAAGAGAAACAGAAATAAATAAGTACTAGCACATAGAAAACATCTAACTTCAAAAGGTGATCAGGTGAAGTTGCCTTTGTAGAAGAGCAGTAATGTTGCTTGAATTTAATTGTAAAATACAAGATCTTGAAGTTCATGTTACTGATTAGTTGTATTAATAGTAACAAAAAGAAAAGGAGCAGCATTGATCTTAACTAATTGTACATTTCTTAAAACTTGGTGGTGCCAAGCTTGGCTCCCTTCAGAAAGAGAGACCAAGCCCCAGCATAATAGGTTTACTGTTCGCTTTGGGTTGTTTTAAACAGAATCGATATGTACTAATGACTGCAGGAATAAATTTGGTCATACTTCATAGGGTAATAATGTTCTGCACTTACCCAGTTGCTGGTTTGACATAGACTAATAGGTTTTACCCTTTTTAAGTTGTAAATTACTATGAAAATGCTGAGCCCAACAGTAAAATGCATTTGAGATGTTTTTAAGCTTAGGAAATATTGGTAATACTTCCACTAAGCATACTATTAAAATAAATAAATAGTATTTATTGCTTGGTTCTCAGCTGCAGCTGGACGAAAAGCAGTGGGAAGGAGAAATAAGACATACATATTTATCAAATGCACAAGGCTCATGTTTACTTAATTCACTTTCAAAGAGTTGTTTACACCAAAGAAAAAAAGAGAGCTTTCTTTTTATTTTTGAGGATTATTTCAGTAAAGCTGATATAGACAATGGTACTGATAGTTACAATTGTTATGGTAATTGAAAACTAATTGTTATAAAAGATTAGCCATGACTTTTGCCTACCATTAATTTATTGCCACTTTGTTGTGCTTTTGTTTGAAGCTTCATCAAGACTTCTAGATAATGTTTCCGTATTTCAGGTTAAGTGAAGAATTCGTCTCAATAAAGTAATACACCCATACACACACACACACATATACATATATATGCATGCTATATATGTCTACTTATAAATTAATTTTATATATTTATGTATATATAAAATAATATATTAATTACATCTGTGTGTGTGAGAGAAAATGTATTCAGGGATACCAGAAATAAAGTAATTTTCAACCTATATTTCACTATAATTAAAAATTATATATTTCTTATACTGTTTTCATAAAACTTGTGATTATATTTGGTAAATAGGGGCATTGATTTATATAGATTTAATATATTACAGAAATGTTCACCTGATATTGTATATGTAGAATGATGTGTGTGTTTGTATGTATACACAAACCAATCTGTTAGCTTTTTAAAGATCAGAGAAAGACTTTAAATCTTACTTTCTTGAATACATGCATATATGGGTAACAAAGCAAAGAAAGTTTGCATATGAAGTAGAAAATAGTAAAGAGAAATCCATTTAGTAATAAAATTGGATTTCATTTCTTTCAATCTCATCTTCCTTCTATGTAATTTTCCTTATACTGCTCTCACAAATTTGAAATTTGACCATGTGTTTTCCTTGTATTATATCATGGTGTATGTCTTCTTTTAACAATATAGTGAACTTCTTGAGGGCTTAGTGAAAGTCCTATTTAAAAAATTTCTCAAATACCTGGCACAGTGCTAGGCATATAAAAACATTTGATAAATATTTGTTGAATTAACAATTATGAAAGATGTATGTAAATTGTTTCAGTCTGGCTTTAGGCATAGTAGAAGAGTTAAAGAGATTAAAGAGGTCAGTTAAAATGAAAGAGAATGGAATATGTTTATTTGGCTTATTCGTAATAATCAAAATTCTGCAATTAAAATTTTGAGAGATGTATTTATTTTAAATAATATGTTAAGGTTTTATTTAATATTTTCACTTATATTTTGCTATTATATTATATTTTGTTGAAAACAAAAAGAACACCAAAGTTGTGTATTATGGTATGCAATGAGCTACATATAAGATTACTGAGGTAAAAAAAAGAAAACTGATGAGCCTATTTTAAAACTTCTTCCAGTTGCCTCTTTTTAAAATGAAGTCATGCCCATGAAATTCTAACCAGGCTATATGTTTTTATTGAGCATTAGAATGTCTGTTGATATGCTAAGCATCTGGTTACTTTGAGATTCTGGCTTAACTGGGCAGAACGAGTATTTTTTTCTATTCAACCCACTGATTATCTACAAAAGAATTATTTCATTATTCTGGTCGGTGTACATCATAAATGAGGTTATGCATTCAAGTGTTGATGCTTCCTCATTAATATGGAGTCATTTGAGACTGAAATTGCAGGTGGAATGGTGTCTGTACGTGGCGTTAAATGTTGACAGATAGTCTTCCCGTAATGGGAGAGTGGCGTGAAAACAGTGTGCTGCCAATTGAATTGGAAATGCAGGTACTGAATCATTAATGGTTTAAAATAAAAAATATCTGATCTCATTTTAGGAAATGTATGCTTTTATGAATATCAGACTCATGTTCACGCTTTGAAAACATTTCAGTAAACTCTATATCTTGCCTCCTATCAACACTGTTTAATTTTTTTTAATTTTTTGACTCTAAAATTATAAGTATTCCAAACTAGTAACTTAAATGCCTGAACACCTTAGTTAAATGTTTCTACTTGTCTCAAACCCTCTATGTGAAAAGAGCTCTAAACTGTTTTTAGATAGATCGTGTGACCTACTTGTAAGCAATTCAGTGCATATTTAGTAACATAGGATTGAATACAGCATTCCCTATTAATATTCAGAATTAAGGCTTGGTTTTCTAATTATCCCCTGCTACTGAGGGAAGTCTGTGCATGGGTTATTTTAAGGCAGCACTATGCCTTTCTGCTATGACTCGAATAACAGAAACATTAGATGTGCTTTAAGAAAGTAGCAGTTCTTAATACCTACATTTTTTTTCTATCATAGTTGTTTATATGCATATTTTACTCACAATTTAGATCATAATATACTCTAAAATATATTTCATTTATTCTAACTGCAATCCACAACACCTAACACAGTACTATGGAAAGAACTATATTGGCATTAGATTCAGGATATCTGTATTTGAATTCTAGCTTTATCCCTTTCCAAGTTGTATACACTTGAGAGACTCACTTAACCTGTCCTGTACAATGTTATTACCCCTAAATCTGAGAATAATATGTCACAAACTTGTAAAAAATTGAAGAGAGTCTATAGAAAAACATTGTAGCTATAATATGCAGCACAAATTAGAAATACTAGTATTATTATTGACACATAAAAGACAATAACTACCTGATAAATTATAAGTGGCTCTCAGGGGCAGAAGAGTTCTGCAGATTGTAAGTCTCTGCTGACTTAACCATTTTCCATATCGAGGCTAAAATATGTAATGTCACTGCAACTTGATTATAGTGTTATATAGGCCCTACTTATTTGACACTCTGGTAAATGGCATTTTTATTTAAACTGAAGGAGACTGTCAGAGAACAAAGCCAGTTGTATGCCTACAGCAACCCCTGGCAATGAATTAATAGCGTATCTATAGTACTAGCACCAGTCTATTGAAATCGGATAGATGGCTGCTTTTCCTGCAACCCATCTGCAGCAGTCTATAAAGGAATGTAATTCAGCTGAATAACATAAATCTTCCTCTGCTGAGATCCTTTGTTCAAGTCAGTTGGTTTTTCTGCTCATGTTGGCTGTTGGACAACTCAATCAATCACTCATGTTTATTCATATTGTTATGCTATCTATAGGCTTATTTTAAGATCCCAAAGTGAAAATGGGTCTTTGATATCATACATTTCTGTAATAAGAGAAATAATTTATTTGCCTAGGTCATTTTACCATGATATGCAATTTAGAGGGGCTTCTAGTAAAAGCTTTGTAAGGATTATGGAGTAGTCACGTCAATAACACTCAATTAAGACTACAGACATTTTTGGTTTGTTTGTATATTTTTAAACAATCATGTGACTTACTACCAATGCTTTCTACTTTCACCATACAAAGAAATCCAGTTGTACACTTCTTCCAAACAGAATTTCTTGTAACTCTCTTACTATGTAGGGTAAGAAATTTTACAGAAACTTAATACTATATATTTAAAAATCCACCTATTTGGCATATGACTTTCTATATCCTGAATATCTGTCTATAAAACAGGATACCTCAGGTAGTTTGCATAAAGGTATCATGCTATAGCAAAATAACTCAATTTATAATCTTAGATAAGCTGCTCACTAAGTGTAGGCCTGATTTAAGTTATTCAACATTTCTGTTTCTCACTTTATCAATAAGTGAATGAGTGATATGTGAACTAAAATATGTTAATTACCTAGGACATGGTAGATCATTAAACTAAAAAAATTTATTTTCACAAATTTAGCCTGTGAACATGACTTTGTATGAAAGAAGTTCGAAATGATTTTTGATGTTAGAATACAATTGTTTTAGGAGGGGATAATTGTAGAGGTAATTAATAGAAATAAAGGATAAAATTCTCTAAAGTAGAATTTGATCTAAGTATCAATTTTATATAATAGAAGAATCTTATTATTCAAGTTTAATACGTAAGCTTGCACCTTAATTTGATAATCTGAAAACTGAATGGATTTAATATTCAAAAGTGCTGTTTCCCTAACTTAAGTTTACTAGATAATTGCCAGACTTTCCTTTATATGGTACCACATATGACTATAGTGGGCTTATTCATGTGGGGCTGTCTGTGGATACTCATGGATAAACTGGTTGAGTCATAAATCAAGAACATTTTTTTACTTATATCTAATCACTTATATACTTTTATGCACGTCTTAAATAATATACTTCTGTTATCTTTTTTTTTTCTTAAAAAAGGGTACATTGGCTCAAATGAAAAGACTAGAGAGCAATACAAATATAATGAATATGCTCCATTTACCCAGACATGATCAAAAAGAAGATCTGATTGTCAACTACCAAACTAGAAAGTATGGGGCATTCTGAAAATTGTTCAGAGCTATAGTGGGATTATTTCTAAAAGATACTTATGAATCACTAGATGGTTTTTAGTCAACTTAAATCTCTTGCTGAGAAGGAGGTGATACAAATGACCTACCAGTTTTACTTCTGTTAAACAAACAACCAAACAAACAAAACCTTCATGGCTAAATGCTTTTCTTAAAGAAAAGGTTTATTGAGCCACGTGCCAGACAGAAAAAGGACCAGGTCCCAGGGCATATGATTTAAACCACCAGCAGCAAGTCGAGATGGAGAAGACATGTCTGCCATCCCAGGGTTGATGGGTCTCTTTTATACATTAAGTTTGGGGAAGAAAAATGTAAGTTGTTTTGAAAGAATATACATTGGCTATAGATAAAGGGAGCGGGAGAAGGTAAAGCAGGGATAGGTACATAGTTCCTAAGGAAGAAGTGTATGCTTTTTTTTTATTATTTATGGGTAAAGGTCCAGAAACTTCATGGGCAAGCAAGATGTGGTAGAGCCTGTTGGTTCACTATTCAGCTCTGCTCTATAGATAATTGTGTAAATAGCCACCTAGAAGTTAATTCAAAGTTTCAACATACATTCAGGAAAGTAAGTAGTGTTTTGTTTGTTTTGGCCTGCGGCTATTAATAGATTAACCTCTCTTATCTCTTCCTTCCACCTTCTGTTGTAATTTAATTTAAGACATTCAGAATTTTCTCCTTGTCACTTCTCTGCTAATTATTCCCAACTGACCCCATCTCTCAACTCCAATCATTATTAAACTACCAAGAGTAAAATTAATTACTATTAGTTTTACACTTATTGCCCATGGATCATTTTACCTACCATCTTTTCAACCTTTCAAGTTTTCTCAATTGTATATATTTATCTGGCTTAGTGGAGAAAGTAAATTGAAACTGTTGGGGAAGATTTATCAGAAAGCACTCCAGGGGAATAGACTAGTTGACTTGGATCTTAATGCAAGAAGCAAAAATAACAGAAATGTCCTTTAATTGTGCAGGACAACATGATGAATTGTGATGACAGAGTTCATACATAATGGTTCTTCTTCTCTAACTTGTCTTCTGGAATATCCTATTTTAGATGAGCTTGCAGCACCAGCCCTGTATCAGATTAATGCTTTTACATTTCCAGTGATTGCATTGGCCAGACATCAGTCTCAAAACCAATTTTGTATTCATCACTCATCTCAATGAAAATAATAGAATACATTACTTCAATTTTAGTAACGGAAAGATTTGGGAGTAACAGAAATTGACTGGAGTGTCTTTTTTTTTTTTTTTTTTTTTAACTTTGCAAGATTTGAGGAAAGAAAGTTGGGAGAGTGAAAGAAACAAACCAAGAGTTGCTTTTTATTCAGTGACCTGTTAATGGTTTGTATGTTGTAAAAGAAAATTATTCAAAGAATTAAATTGAAAGTAATAATTCCATTGATGAAAGGTGATTTACTTCATAATATCTTACCCGTGAAATTAAGTAACAGGGTGAATCAGATGGTGTGAACAGAATATGGTTAAAACAAATAAAAACTAGAGAAACTGAAAATCCTTAATTTTTCTTGTACTCTAAAGGACTAAGGTAACAAAGAAAACTACCACAAGAAAAATATAAAGAGACAGTTACATCCAGAGAGATAGGGTGCCTGACATTATTTAGAAGAGGAGCAGAAGCCACTGGAAGCCTTAGGAGTAGGACAGCTTCACTAGTAATTGGAATGAATTGCTTCTAGAGGCTGAGCACGAATAATAGTGAAAAGGAGCAACTCCTCGGGGATGAAATCTAGGAGGTCTCCCTCTTTTTTTCATGGATTTTCTCTCCCGGAACCCCTACCAGGTTCTCACAAGGAAGATCCAAGAAAAAGGCCCTCCAGGCCTTTGCAGAGGGAAGAGGAAAAGTAGTCAAAGTATAACCCTCCCATTTTTTCTCCATAACAAAGCTCTATTTTTAGAGGAAAGATTCCTCCGGGGCAATGTTGAAACATTTTTAGACCTTAGTTTCTCTGGTCTTCTGTGATACTTAAGGTATAGGGAATAGGAGAGAAACAGAAATGTGGTCACCAGGAGGTAGAGCTTCAATGAAATAGACTGGGAACACTCCAGGAATGAAGTAAATGGTACAAAAAGAACAACTAAAACCAAACCAAAACTTTACCCCTGGAGAAGGGACAGAAATACTTGTGAATATCAAATACTATTAGACACAAGCCAACTAAAAAACTGTGTCTTAATCAGAAGATTATGGAATGTTTTTCTTTCTCCACATACTACTACTATACTGGTAAACCTTCGTATTGTAACAGTGGATTATAGCTAAAAAAAAGTTATAGAACTTAGACTTTCTTTGAGCAAGAGTACAAAGGAAAATTCCAAAACCAGGACTGACGATAAAAACAAAGATATTAGGGAAATTTGAAGCGTCTCATACCTACAATTACAATACACATTAAACACAGCTCAACTCCTAGCTGTATTAATACAAATCCTATCCTAAAGGCCTATTTACCTCAGTATATTTTACTCTATTCAACATGTGCTACTTTCAACAAAGATGTAGAACAAATGCCAAAGGTAAGAAAAACACAGTGAGAAGAAACAAAATAAATATCAGTACCAGACTCCGATAAGACACAGATTAGAATTTATATGATGTGATATAATAAAGATATATATTATACAGAATAAAAAATAACTATAATTAATATGGTAACATTTTAGTGTACAAAATAGAAATGTGCAAGACCAAAAGGCAAAGTCTTCAAATAGATGAGAACTATGAAACCAAAATCAAAAGGAAATGCTCAAAATGAAAACCACAGTAACAAAAGTAAAGAATGCTTTCAATGGGCTCATCTGTATACTCAATACAAAGAAAGAATCAATGAACTTTCAATGGGCTTATCTGCATACTCAACACAAAGAAAGAATCATAGAAACTTTCCAAACAGAAATGTGAGAGAAAAAAAAATAATAATAAAGGAATGTCCAGAAACTGTGGGGAAATATCAAAATGTGTAACACATTCTGTTGTGGCGTGTTCAAATCTAAAACCCACGGAGCAATTGAGATTAATTATGAGCCTTTATTAGCCGGCTGGTGACTGACTCTCCCCACCAGAGAGTCAGCCCGAGCTTTCAGAGGAGGTAGCTTATAAAGCCTAATACCACATCAAACAAGCAAGCAGGTTTACAGAAGCAGAAGTTAGCCATTAGTATATCTTTGCACAGGACATCTCCTAGAACTACACCCTGGTTATACATTAAGCAGATTATAGAAGCAGAAGTTGGATGTTATCGTCTGGTGCAAAAATGTTGTTTCTGGGGGACTCTTAAATCTTATAGCAAACAGGGCCTGGTAGACAGTTCTGTAATCTGCATCCTGGCAGTGATGTTGTTTGCTTTTATTTTCTTGGGAGCTGGCATTTGAAGGTATTCCTGTCTTGTCTTTGTGACTAGCTTACTGGAGAATTTTCCACTTATACAATTCATAATTGGAATACCAGAAGGAGAAGAGAGAATGGGGCAGAAAAATACTCTCTGAGAACTTTCCAAAAGTAATGACACTAAACCATATGTTCAGGATGTTTAGAGAACACAAAATAAAGATAAAATACCAATAAAATAAAACAAACAAATTACCAAAACAAACAAAAAACCCTATCATATTCAACCTATGTAAAACCAAAAATAAAGAAAACCAGGGGAATAAACACCTTACCTATCAAAAAACAAAGTTAAGATTTTTTTCATTAGAAATTTTGAAAGCAGGAAGAGTGATGAGGGAGATAGAAGAGTAAGTAGCCAATGCTAATAAAAATAAATCAAAGCCCCATTTAATAAAACGATCACAAGTCGCATTCAGTGTGCTCTTTTAACTTCTAAAAGATTGAAATAATACTGTTAGACAATACTCATATAAACCTAAACATTTAGATATATATGAACTAAAAGTGATAAGAAAATATTACGACTGCAGAAGGTGCTCAAAATGGTACTATCCTGTTTCAGATAAGACACAGAGTTGCTTTTCAGAGACAACAGACCAAAATCACAAGTCATGCAACCAAAGCATGGGCAAAGGAGAGAACTTTGATCTCTAGCTGCACGCAGAACCAAAGTGTCACTCCCCAGCCCTCCACATGTAATCAAAGGACTGGGACATAACTGGAACTTGATACTGGAACCACTTTGGAAACAAAGGGTTCATTGCCCAAGAAGATTCAGTGCTGGTGCCCCTTAGCATAAATGGCCAAGTTCCAAGGTCCTTCAATTAAAACTTACTCTGCCAGCATTTTCACATAACTGTTCCCATTTCCTCCTTAAAGACCCATCCTGAACCCTGGATTGGGGAGATGGATTTGAGCAGTGCCTCCTGTGAGTTGATTCAGCATTAAAAATTTCCTCTTTATTTTCTCAAAAAAAATGGTATTATAGTTTTGACTTCTATGCATCAGGCAGCAGACCCTTATTTAGTAACCACATTGCTTTGCTTTTCTGTGACATCAAATGAAATATATATTTGCTTAGTATATTATTGATAGAATGTATTTTTAAAAAATATTTTATTAATCTGGCAACCATATATTAGGAAATACAGGAATAATAACTTTTTTCAGTCTTATCCCTTTGATGACATGTTACTCAAACCTGAGTGCAGGGGTGTTATAACTAGGAATGACATAAAAAATGAGCATATTTTGATATAATACATGACTATTTATAAAATTCTCATATACATCATCTAAATGACTCTTCCCAACAACTCCACAATGTAGCCATTGATATAATCCTTATTTTCTAAATTAAAAAATGTAGAGATTTTATGTAACTTAGAACCACAAACATAATGGGATGGAATTTAGATTCAGATTTTCAGTCCCAAGGAGTTGCTTAACAAAGGAGTTATAAGCCCAAGGCTCTAAAAGAATAATTAAGTGAACTAAATATAAATTGGCACGATTTTATCAGACTTTTTCATATATGTTAATATAAAAACTGTGAACCTGAAACCACAGACTCAACACTTCGATTTCTCTACAGCATGGAGATATACTTATTGCTTAGTATAGAAATGTTTGTGTCTGTACAGGTGGCTGTCTCCTAGTCATCTGCTCCCCAGAGACCACTTCTCAGGAAATGGAAATGAGATATATATGAATTCAGTAGTTACTATTAGGGTGGAATTTTTTAACAAGAATATCATAATGATTTAATCACCAATAACTATAATTAGTTAAAAGGAGACTAGAAATTCAGGAGAAAATCAGATAGAAATATTTAAATGTTCTTAAATGCATAGTTAATGTATTAAGAACTAGTAATAAAATCAATACCCAAAAAATCATGGAAGATTAGATTTGTTCTGAAAGAGTTTTGTTGTACTACTCTTAGAAAAATGTGTTGTAAGGAAGGGGGACAGAACAAGTGGACTAGATGTGATGGAAACCATGTAACTGTGGATAAAGAAATTATAAGCCACATAATAACAACGCTATTTGGAAGAAATAACATATATTCAAGTTAACACTTTTCTGACAAAATATAACGATAAAGGTGGATATTCAGAGTAAATAACTTCTTTGAAAATATCTAAGGATTGTCATTAAAGACAAAGACAGAAAATCACATCCAACTACTTACAGCCCTTCAAAGAACTATAAACTCATCAGCTGCCATTTGTTTTAGTTGCAGATAAATCTTTCGTATGAGGAAGAGATAGAACTGGAATTTTGGCCAAGGAATAGTTTTCCAACACTTTTTTTGTATGCCCATCTAATATTTTCAAAGTAGTCATTAGTTATCTCAGCCCTCACACACACAAAAAAGGAGTTGGCTGTATATGTACATCAGTATCTTTCATGTTCAAATGTTTTTCTTCTAATATAAAAACCAATATGTGAAAATATATAAAAGGCTGCTTCTGTTTTATGCCAAAAATCAAGACGACTTAAAAAACTAAGAAAAATATCAGTACATTTAAAATGTATAGCATATCCATAGGTAGATTTTATATAGCTGGAAGTATTAGCTGGATTTTATGTGGTAGGAAAGAAAATATTCTTGAAATGTGCTATTTTTGAAGGCAACAGAGAAATAGCAATACTGGAAAAGATTCAAAGAAATTTATTGAAAAAGTAGAAATACACAAATGCGTTATATAATTTTAGCCTGTTTGTAACTAAAGGGTCAGTGAGAGCATATCAAAAATTCACCATATAAAAGAAGTTTTTTTGTTTGTTTTTCTTTTTTTGGTCAAATAGCTATTCTTCTGATCTTTATGAATACACATAATTAGCATTTTCATGGTGCTAATGAGTTTACAAGTGCTTTTCTATGCTCTATCTCATTTAATCCTCAAAATTCCAAGAGGCAGTTAGGAAGGGCTTCCATGGCTCAGAGATATCAGTTGACTTCCTCAAGGTGACACAGCAAATAAAGTATGGAATTGAGCTTTGAACTCATATATTTTATTTGACACCAATTCTGCTTCTTTTTCTCCAATACTTTTAATGCAAATGGTTTTGTGTTGTTTACAGATTAGTCAAATTTAGCCCATGATACTAGGCTATCTTCAAATATTTGTCATGTATTTTCAAACTTTCATTTAAAAAAATTACATACTCTGCTTTAGTAACTATGTTTTGCTTTCTACTATCTTTTGATCATTTCCTGCCTTTGTTTCAAAAAGTAATTAATTAATTAATTATAACTTAAAGTAACTATTAATATGTCAATGGGATAGCCAAGCCCAGTTTTTTTTTCAGATTCTTCTATAGTATTACTTGACATGAAAGAGCACACCTGTATGTTCACGTGGTGCTCCTCTATGCTGCATTTCCATATAAGCTGCAAACTGAACTTTAGAAGAACCAGCAATGTACTGCAAGCATGGTGTAGTCTCATTCTATTAAGAAAAATCGAGTAAAACTATTGGGCTGCATATGTCTGCATGAAAAATACTATTACCTAGTTTTAAGGTATAATTTTCAAAAATGTAAAGTCATGAATTATGAAATATAAAACTTATTTTATAAGTTTTATACTTTTATAACATATAAAACTCATAAAATATAAAATTAACATGTGCTGAATATTTTATTCAACTTCTTAATTGTTGGGGAAAACAGTAAGATGTCAAAAACTGTTCAAATTAGAATTCAATGTAGATACTTATATTCTCTACTAGATTAAATTTATTGCATTTCTAAAAACAAGAATCATTTGCATTGCCATGGACAGAATAATAGTTTAGTCAATAGAAGTTCAATCAAAGGTGTACATTATTTAAGAATCAAGTAATACCCAGAGAGGGCCCACTAGAAAATGCCCAGCACTACAAAGAAAGAATACACAATACACTCTCTTAACCATTTCCCAGTCTTGAATAGTAGAACAAAGACCAGGACTCAACTTAGCATGCTCTAACAACTGCATTTAGATATTCCCCAAGAAATGATAGGTATTTGGTCTGTATTACCATAACTTTAAAATGGACTGTATGTGGTTTTCTGGAACAAAAAGGAGTCTATTGCAAAGTAGTCTATTGTAATTTTAATATTGAAGCATATTAGGAAGCAGATTTTGGTCACAATTTTAAATAATAACTTTTTAAAATCAGTTTTAGATGTCTTTCATTCTTAACCAAAACTATAAATTGTAATAGGTATACTCTAAAACAAACTAAGATTTCCTTTTCTTTTCTTTTTTCTTTTCTTTTTTTTTTCAGACTTCAAATTTTATTCATCAAGGTACTGTTATGCTAAATACAAGTCACTCCAAAATCCCATATACAGTATTTTCTTTTTTCAAAATCATCAGTAGACCGTAGGTGATGTATACTGCCAATGCAGGTACAACATAAAATATGGATTGATTTATGATATGTCCCTGGAACCTAGTTCCATCATCTGTTATATCTATTATTAATAATGTCTATTATAAACAATAAAATAGGAAACTAATAGCATATATAAATACAGCATAAAGGACATCACT
This sequence comes from Eonycteris spelaea, assembly GCA_003508835.1. Lineage (NCBI taxonomy): Eukaryota > Metazoa > Chordata > Mammalia > Chiroptera > Pteropodidae > Eonycteris > Eonycteris spelaea. The sequence goes on from PUFA01000095.1 coordinate 4,761,821, forward strand.
TCTCTGGTTATATGGAAATAAAAATTAAAAACTATAATTTTTATTAAATTAGAAACTAAATTCATTGGAGCTTAATCTTATCCTTTTGTCTCATAAAATTTTAGTTTCAGCAGCTTTTTTAAAGCTATCATTAGTAAATTGTTGTCATAGGCAATATATTTCTCTAGTATTTTTTCCACATTTTAGAAGGTACTTAATTTTGTTGTTTGTTTTACATTTTTATTTCAGTAGAATGTTGTTAACCATGTCTGTGATTTATTTTATTATCAGTGCATGATTTTTATTCGCTCCAAACTCTAGATAGTATAATCATTTCTAGCTCTGCTCACATAAGAGCATAGCTTCATGTTTGTAGCAGATGAAAATGCAATTTAAGAATATTTCAGATCATGTCTCTTTGTATAATTCAGAATCAAATTCTATAAATTTTTATATGTATGCATATGAAATTAGTCAAATCTCATTATTTGTGGTAGTTATCTTCTAAAAGTTGCAATGAACATCAAGTGAGCAAATACTAAACCATTGCTCCAAAGGAAAATTGTGTGTGTGTGTGTGTGTGTGTGTGTGTGTGTGTGTGTGTGTGTGTGTGTGTTTTGTCACATAGATGATGACCTCAAATACCAAAATACCTAATCCTGGTAGATTCTGTTTTCTTTATTTTAAAAAGAGGCAGTGCGGTTCAGACTGTTAAGGGATGTACATACCTGGGACAGCTTCACTAAAAGATGCCTGAGTTGGGATTCATACCCATCCAACTGGGCCCAGAGCCAGTCTCTTGCACTTAACTCCACTGCCCCTACCACCTCTATCCTCTGGTAAGAGACTTAAACAGGGCAAAGGTCACCTTGGTGAACTCAGCTGGGAACACATGATCAGGTGCTTAAATATTTTCGTTCTGAACATGTTCTGGAATAACCTGAAGATGCTGTAAGTATTAACTTTGGGTTTCCTGATAAATATTAGTGAGTAGGCAAATTTACAAAAATGGAATCCACAAATAATGAGGCTTGACTATATATGCATATTTGATTTATTTAAATTATCTGTACAGTCATACAGACACAATCTCGGTTCAATTCTATATGACCTTCTTAGAATGAATGTTCACAATTACTTTATGAAGCATGAAGAATCTATCTGATTGCATCACTCCTGCTTCCATAGACTTGACTTCAGCTCTTTTTTAAATACACTTTTAAAAAGACATTTATTTGTTATCTAGCACCAAGACTAATATTTAGTGAATCACAATTTTAGGTTTTTCTTTGCCCTCTAATTAATTTGTAATACAGTATTTGATAATTCTTGTTAATTTACCCAATTATTAATATAAATTATCAGAATAAAAATAATAGTAGAGCACTGGAAACATATTAAGTATAAATGATTGTTTTATATGATAGTTTTATAGCATAAAATCCAGATCAGATGTAAATGTTATTAAAATCAAGAACAGGATGTTTTAACCTTTGTTTTGGATTTTCTGTCACATATGTTTTCTCAGGAATTTCAAAGTAGGCAGGTAGATTTTCACATTTCTGTTATATAATGTATAGAAATATGAAAAAATATGTGCATACATGCATACATTTTTATACATTCAGTAATCTTTATTATTTCCAGATAGAGGTTTAAAATGTGGAATGACCATTCCATTTTTTTGTAAAAATTTGTCATGGCTTCACTTTATTTAATTTAGAAATTAAAGCAACAGATCTGATATGTTTAATAGCGTATTTCAACTGTCTAAAACTATTTGAAAGATTTTATTTTTCTCAAGCTGATTGATTGTTTTGTTGGATTGCTGAGCTCTGAAATGAGAATAGGCTAATCTTTTTAAGGTATTCTCCCTCTCTTTTGCTTTAAATATTATTATTTTTCCCAGGACTTTTAATTTAACTTTTAATAATGCCAATACTGCAGTCTGAAGAGCTAAATTTAGAGGAGAATGAAGCAGTACAAAAAGAAAATGCTAGTTTTCCAACCATGTTAGATCTGTCTAACAAAATTATCATGATATTCTAGTGTATGCATATTTAGTCTTATAGATCATATATAAATAATAACTTACATTGAAATAGTCACTTATAGTTAATCACATTCTAATTTTAGTACTGTGGCAGAGATTGTCTTATCATCCCAATAAAAATGATGAAATAATGCATAAAATATAAAATACATTGACAAGTTGACAGGAAAGTAAAGCCTATTTAGAAGCCAAGTCTAAATAAAAACAGAAATTCTTTAAGAATCACTCATGGGATGTTCTGTGAAATGACCGATGGTCTAAGTCTAATAGGATTATATTAAACAATGTGAAAGAGTTAACATAGCCTGAGACAAACTGTAACTGCATGTGTTTGTCTGCTCCTTGTGATGTGAGCTTCTTCTGATCTACCTTCTTTAAAGTAACAGAGAACAATGCATTTACCAGTTCAGTGGCACATTTCAAACCCCAGCCTGATCTACTGTGGCAAAGATACGTCCTTGGGTACAACAGTTGCAATCAGGGCCACTCTTTGGTAGAATTTGTGATTCCTCTCCAGGATCCAACTGGTTTTTGTGAGGAACAGACTGGAAGACTGAATAAAGTTAAGATGGTATGAACAAATCATCATCCCATAGGTCTTTAAGGGTGACACTAGTTTGCTACCATTTCCTAATATGCAATATCAGAATTATTATGTTGGATTAAAATGGCAATTTTGATGGTTCAATTTGGCATTCCCCCTATGATAATTTTAATACCACAGGCCAAGTAAATATGTGGAATTTCTAACAACTACTAATTTTATGTATTCCAATTACACATTTGGGGACTGGGGTATTGACCAACAGGTATGTCTGTGGACCCAATGGACCTATAATAAGCTAGATCTGGGTTGGGATTCTACTGATTACCTGCCTCCATATGCTAACTGGGGATAGAGGGCATGATGTTTAGGCCTTAGGTGCTAGTGAATTTGGAGTATTTGAGTATTTCACTTTTCCCTGGGCAATAATTTCCTCTGGGGAAATTGTTATCATATATGATTGGCATGGTGTTGTTGGGCCCTTCCATGAGTCCCTTTAATCTCTCAGTCAGTGGGTTCTGGGTCTAAGAACTAGATCAGAGATGAAAACAGGGTGAAAGATTTTAACTCTCCATTGGTGTGACTACCTCAGACCATTGATAATTCATCTTGATTTCTTCTGATTGTATAAATTAAGCCTTTCTTGGCTGCACATCTTTACAGCCACTGTGATGCCATGTTCTATCAACCATCTCCATCGCTCTCTGTGAATTAAGTCTCCCCTGGCTGTCAGTCTGTCCCTAACACTCATTAAAATAATTGCACCGATTTGCTTCTGATGATTAAGTATACCATGTTGACTTTATTATTTAAGGATCCTCTCCTTTCTCTAGCAATTTGGGAGCCTAATTCTGTAATACTATATCCTACCGTCATCAGTTCTGACCTATAGAGGGCGTTCATCACTGAGATTCTTGATTATGTGGGTGTCCCTCTCACCAGTACATTCCTTTTTGCTTTAGTAAATGAATGCCTTATATGGTGTATGTTCAGCTTTAACATATTTCTTGATATTTGGTAAATTAGTCCTATTATATTTGTCTCCTTTTCAAAGTTTTTTCTTTTTTGCTGTCCTTGGCCTATTAATTTCCATATTAATATTTACATTAAAAAACTATTATTGAATTTACATTAAATTTACAAAACATTGAATTTACATTAAAAAACTGTTAGGATTTAAATTGGCATTATATACTGGGATAGACAGAAGTCTTGGCCTCCTGATGGTTTCCAATATAACTACTTCCTGGTGTCCATGCTTTGTATATCTCTTTCCCCTTGAGTATGGATAGGACCTGTTAATAATATGCTACATTGCTCCCTCGATGTGTTTATGTTCTATGAGCCATATAATAGGATAGTCACACTTGTGATTATATTACATTGTGCAAGACTTCATTGTGCCCAAATAGAGTGAGAATCACCTGCTGAATTTGAACAAGTAAGCCAGCATGTTGTGAGAGGACCACTTTTGGAACCTGAGGATTGTTTATAGGAAGTGGAGGCAATTTGGCCAATAAGCAGCAGGAAAATGGAGAGCTCAGCCCTACAGCCTTAAGGAACGGAAATCTGTCAACATGAAGCTCATGTGAGCTTCAGACGAGATTGCAGTCCTGGCTAGCAATTTAATTTAAGTCTTGATATACCTTGAGTAGAGAACCTAGTTAAGCCCTGTCCGAACTTCTGACTTTAGAAGACTGTGAGATAATAAGTGTGTTGTTTTTAACTGTTAAGCTTGTTATAATGTATGAGTTACCAATAGAAAATGAATAAAATATTATAATATTTAGCTGCTGATTCTTGAATATGTTATATTATTCTATTTATTGAGGTCTTCTTTTATTTATCTCAAAAAGTTACTTATAGTATTCTGTGTAAACATAGTGAACATTTTTTTTAGGTTTAGCTTTAAATAGATTTTGAAGACTTCATAAATACTATTATTTTAATTTCATATTCTTTTGGACACATTTGTATATTGGCCTAATATCCAGTAACCATGTTATATTAAATTGTTTATTCTAATAGTTTATCTGTACATTCTTTTGGATTTTTTGTATGAAGAATTACATTGCTTATAAGTAATGACAGATTGTTTCAGCAATTCAATCCTTACAATATTTTAAAAATTCAGTGTTGATGACCAGGACCTGACCTTCAGTACAATGTTGACAATAAAGGGGTAGATTGTGGTTATCTTATTCTAATTTTTATTCAGAATGAAATGTGCAAGTAACTAGAGATACAATTATTTATCAAAATATATGAGCTATTAAAAATTAATTGCAATAATTTAAAAACAAAGTATCTAAGGAACATAAAACACAATAATTAAAAACAATGAATAATCATATAACAATTAAACAATTAAATATTGTACTGAGGTGTATAATATTTCTGTAACAATTAACACATTAATCATTAGTGTAAAATTTTAAAACTGAAATCTCTCTAGGTCCACTTAGTTTCATTAGAAACATTTAACAAATGTTAAAGAATAAATACGATGATTTTAAATGCTCTCTTCCAGAGAAAAGAAAAAGAGAGAATATTCTCTAGGTCATTTTTGTAATATTAAAATAACCTTGATAACAAAACCTAACAAGAAAATTAGAGGCAAATAAAATTAAATGAAATTTCAGACATGAACTAGAATCAAAAATTCAAAACAGTGTTAGCAAATAAATTCCAGCAATGTATAAAATAAGTATTCTTTTAGAAAAAAATAAATCCTCTAAAAAACATCCCTTAGAAATAATTTGTCATCATATAGTAATTTCAAACCTAATTGTCCTATATCCCAACAATTCTACTTTGAAATATTGCATACTAAAATGCATTGTTTGCAGATACTATGAAGCATACAAAAGATGACAGATGTTAGAGCAACATTATGGTAGAAAAAAAAAACAACTAAATCATTCAAATTCACTAATCTAATTCATTAATACTATAAAAACTACATTGCGTGTGTGCTATAGACTTATATAGGAATACAGTGCAGCAAATAAGAAGAACAATTTCATTCTTTTTATCAACATATGAATAAGGATGATTCTGAAACATAAAATTGAGTCAAAAAGCAGTATGGAAGGTTATAGTATAATAGCATATAAATTTGAAAATGCAAAACTAAACAGTAAAATTTTAGAGATACAAACATCTAGCATATCTAAGAAAGGAAAATAAAAATATAGTAAATACAAAATTAGGAGAGTAGTTTCAACTAAGAAGTGAAGGTTCCACAGAGACTTAGAAGTCAGGATAATGTTCTTCTTTAAACTGAGAGATAATTTGGCTGATTTTTATGTATTTTATACTTCAAATATACTCTATAAATATTTGTATATTCTCAATATTTAATAAGAATAAAATAAAAAAGAAAGGTGCTAGAAGTCCTTAGGCTAATTGTTCATGCTTTATTAACAGAGTCCTAACAATATGTTATTTATGCAGGACATATTCAAACATTTATCTTCTCAGTAATGTGTTAAATTAGAACCGTGACATGAGACATAGACTAATGCTTTGCTGTTTCTCCTCTCATTTACAACTGGGACTATATCAGAAAATAAATTAGTTCTGTGATCTTTCTTTAGACTTGTGCTGAGTAAAATGAGTTCCTTTTACCTACACACCATCCTGAGTTTAGATTCATGATTATGCCATTTGCTATAGCTTCTGTAATAATAGCCAGAAAAGGACAACAGGAATGTTAATGCTTAGCCTCAGCTATATCTAATGGAAGAAAATTTACTGCTCTAACTTCTTAGTAACTGGGACTTCCTGGCATTTATTTAGTATATTAGTATAAATACAGGGATTAAAATGAAACCAAATATTCTAAAGGACCATTTTCCCACCTTCTCTGTGTCTTTAAAAAAATCATTAAAATAAAGCATGCTTACTGCCAGAACTTTAGAAAACACATTTTACAAGAAACTAGAAGAAAAAGCCTACTGGAGTATCTAAACGCTATCTCACCTCCTCTCATGACCACATCAAAATTAAAACCATGACTGAGAATTACCTGAAGTCTAGCTGAATAGAAGACTTATAACTAAGGACGTACAGAAGAAGCCACCTCCAGACTGGTAGGATGGTAGAAATACTGAAGGGGCTGGTCTTACACCTATCTGTGGCAGTTAAAAAAACAGGAGGGATATCTCAGCTATGGGGGTCCCACCTGAAAGCAAGGCTCCTCTGCTCAGGGTTCCAGTGATAGGAAAGAAGTCCTCATAACTTGTGGCTGTGAAAATTAGCAGAGATTGTGGCTGACAGGGAAGGAAGGCTGCTGAGTCCTAGGTTTTCCTCTTAAAGGGCCTGTGCTCAGACTTACTCACTGATGGACTCGCCCACTCTGAGCTCCAGTGCTGTTTCAGCAGCTTTAAAGGTGCCAGGAACATCTAAGAAGGAAACAAATTGTCTGGCTTCAGGGCAAGGGCTGGAGGGGCAGCTTTCTCTCAGACAGAAGTGCTGGCAGAAGCCATTGTTTCTTTGTTGAGCCCTCCCCCAACCCAGTGTGCAGATGCCGGAGAGCACCATATCTGAGTCTCCATCAACCTGGCTAACACAGCCCTGGTGATTCCCTGAAACCCTTAGGTGGGACTTGCAGTCCCACCAAAGCCACTCCTGGTGGCTTTTTTATACAAATGGCCTATTATGGCTCATGCTGTAGACTTTCCTAAAAACTCTCAAAGATTCACAAAACTTTAAGCAAGCACATCCAGCCTCAGCCCTATACTCAGCAGCCGTAAGCCCAGCAGTAGTGACAGCTGGCCTTGGTTTGCAGCTTTGCCTCTCTCAAGTACTCCAAGGACAGCATTAATCCAACCATATGCAGATCAGTTTGCAGGTGGCCCTGGGCAGGACACAAGCAGTGGCTGAACTTGGTGTGCACCAGAGCCCCTCCCAAGAGGCCCCAGAACCAACAACACAGGCAGTGGCCAGCTTCACACCACATCAAAGCACCACCCAACCACCTCCACTAATGACACACCTGAAGAGCAGACATGGCAAGGTAGGCACCAAAACCCTACAAAAGCAAATTCTGTTTGGCGGGGTCAGCCCTGTACAACAGCTCCTCCACTGTAGTCATTGCTTGTTCTCACAACCAATCAGTCTGAGGATCAGTCCCTCATTAAAGTGCAAACACCAATCAAGGCTCAACTACAACAGAAGAGCATACACAATCCATGCAAGAAACATACCTGGAGCATCTGGCTCAGGTGACCAGGGAGATTGCACCACTGGACCCCACAGGACACCTATTATATCAGGCAACTCTACTAAGATCAGAAGACATAGCAGCCTTACTTAATACTTAGAAACAAAAAATAAAGGCATCCAAAATGAGGAGACAAAGAAACGTTTCAAAGAACAGAACAGATCTCCAGAACTAAACAAAATTGAGACAAGTGATCTACCAGATGTACTAGCTATAAGGATGCTCAATAATCTCAGTGAGAACTTCAACAAAGAGACAGGAAACATAAAAATAGAGATAGAAAACACAAAAAAGAACCAGTCAGAATTGCAGAAGCAATAACTAAAATGAAGAATACATGAGAGCAGATCATCAGTAAATTAGAAGAAGCAGAGCATGAATGAGCAATTTGGAAGGCAAAGTAGCAGAAAATGCCCAATCAGAACAACAAAAAAGAATAAAGAATAAAAAAAAAAAGTATAGTTAAAGGGACCACTGGGATCATATCATGTTTAGCAATCCATATTATAGAGGTACCTAGAAAGGGAAGAGAGAGCGCAAGGAATTGAAAATCTTTTTGAAGAAATATTGATGGAAACGTCCTACAAACCCAGGAAGTGCAGAGAATCCCAAACAAGATGAACCCAAATAGGTCCACATTAAGACACATCACAATTAAAGTGTCAAAGGTTAAAAGCAGTCTTAAACGTAGCAAGAGAAAAGCAGTTATCTGCCTGCAAAGGAATGCCCATAAGACTGTCAGCTGATTTCTCAAAAGAAATTTTGCAGACTAGAAGAGATTATCACAAAATACTTAAAGTGAAGAAAAATAAAGACATACAACTAAGATTATTCTACCCAGCAAACATCATTTAGAATTGAAGGACAGACATAGAGCTTTCCAGACAAGAAAAGCTAAAGATCACCTCCAAACCAGCATTAAAAAAATGTTAGACTTCTTTAAGAAAAAAGAAAAAAAATAGATAGAAAATATGAATAATAAAATGGCAATAACTATATAGCTATCAATAATTAAATGTAAATGAATTAAATGCTCCGATCAAAAGACATAGGGTGGTTGAACAAATAAGAAAACAAGGCCCTTACATATGCTGCCAATAGGAGACTCACTGCAGATAAAAAGACACACAGACTGAATGTAAAGATACGGAAAAAGATATTTCATGAAAATGGCAATGGAAAAAAAAAGCTGAAGTAGCAATTCTTGTACTAAACAAAGTAGATTTAAAACAGGTTATAACAAGATACAAAGAAGGACCCAGGAATTTCACTTATCGGTATTTATTCAAAGAAACTCATAACACTAATTCAAAAAGACATATGCATTCCTATGTTCATTGTAACATAATTTGCAGTAGTCAAGATATGGAAGCAAGCTAAGTGGATAGATGATTGGATAAAGAAGTAGTGGTACATAGATACAAAGGAATATTATTCAGCCATTAAAAAAGAAGAAAATCTTTCCATTTGCAACAACATGGAAGAACCTAGAGGGTATTATGCTAAGTGATACAGGTCAGACAAAGACAAATACCATATAATTTTCACATATATGTGGAATTTGAAATACAAAATAAACAAACAAAACAGAAATCAACTTATAGATTCAGAGAACATTTGTTGCAAGATGGGAGACGGTTTGTTGGGGGGAGATGAAAAAGGGCAAGGGATCAAGAAATACAAATTGGTAGTTACAAAAATAGTCATGGGAAGTAATAATATTGTATATCATGTAATTGGAAGATAAAAAATATATATATTTTTAAAAGCCTAGAATATCAATAGCAACATTTTTGGTATACTTCCTTTTTTTCTCCATATAAAAATATTGTCATATTGGAAATATATTTTTTACTCTACATTTTTTTTTACTTAGAATTTCCTATACCATTATTCTTTAAATGCATTATTTTAATCACTGCATATTTTCAATATGAATGATTAACTTAATCTCTATTAATAAGCATAGGAATTGAATCGAGTGTTTTGCTATTAAATGATACATGTAAATCTTTCTTTTGAATAGTAGTCTTTAACAGTATATTTATTGTTTTCTTGTGTAACAGAATAAAATATTAATTTAGGAGTGTTCCTAAGCGTTTCATGTATTCTGCTCATCAAAGAAAATTCCAACTCGATTTCCTCAATTTATTTCTCTGTTTCTCTTGACCTGCTCCAGTTCCTGTAAGGTCTGGCTTTGCCAGATCCATTGTTTTTGTTTGTTTGTTTGTTTGTTTGTTTTGTTAGTACAGAATTGAGGAACTTCGAAGGAAATGTAGAAGAGCATGATGACTTTGGGTTAGTCTAGTGGGAGAGTTTTTTCATGGAGTGTTTAGGAGGGCAACTTCTAGAGTAAAGGGGTAAACAGAAAAAATGGGGATTTTTAAGAATTATTAATCTGGCTTAAGACAAGAAACTTGATAAGAGTATCATAAAAATAAAAGAAATTGTTTTGTATTGAAGTCATCTCTCAGTTGCAGACTTGATACTTTTTTGGCTGTGATATTACTCTAAAACTGGAATATTAGGTTCATGGTTTTATAAGCTTTACACATTTATAAGGAATGTCAAAATTGCTATTACCTGTCAAAATTGCTTTCTCCAAAGGTTAGGACAATGTATCTTCTTTAGCAACCTGATATAAGAATGCATTTAGGACCAATTTCAAACAATAATGGAATATTATCATTTTTCCAAAAAGTTTGTAAATGCGATAGGTGAAAAAATGCTATATGGTTATTTTATTTTGCATTTCTTCATTAGTGGACTGTATAGTTTCCAGTTTTCATATCTTAAATGTCATTTAAGAGTAACCTGATCATGATCATATTTGATTTACTGGGTGTGGATAAAGTTTCTTTAATGAATTTGCATATCTCAGTGTTTTTAAGGATATTAATTTTCATATTTATTGGTAATCTCATCTTTATCATTTGATTTTAATCATATTTATTAGTTTTAAATATAGATGTATTAAAATTTTATGTAATCAAATTGACTTTTTTCTTTGTAATTTAATCTATCATTATATTCTCAGAAAATTCTTGCTTATTCTTAGTGTTCAGCAAATACTCACCTATAGGTTTTAATTTTTATATTTATTTCACTTAAAATGTATGAAGAAAAAACTTTTTAGGGGGTAGTGACCCATTGTTTCAGTACAATATGTTTAATTAATTTTTTTACTCTTATTAGTGATAGTACTTTTATAATATATAAATTTCAATATATAAAATATAAATTTCTAATATATAAGGCTACCTATTTTATGCTATTAGTTTAATGTCTAGCAGAACTTTTATAATTCCAAATTAACTTGTGTTTTAATATACAAGAATATATCTCATCAATTATGCTTTTCAAAAATGTTTTGCTAATTGTTTTCCATTCATATAACTTTTAGAATCACTTTGTCAAATTATAAAATAAGTTCTCATTGGAAAATTGATTAGAAGTAGATTAAATCTTTAAGTTATGTTGGGAGATATTTTCTTTCAATTTATCAAGTATTTTAAATACCTTAGTAAAAGTTTGAAATTTACTTTGTGCATCTATTAATTTATTCAGTATATCTTTTGCTAACTGACACTGTGAACTATGATGGGCATCTTAGGTTTGATGATATGCTGGCAAACCCCTGTATTCCAATTGCCTTATGGGGTGAAAGAAACAAGGCAGAATAAATATTCTTTGCTGATGATATCAGAAAAATAAATCACTCCATACACTGAAGACATAAACTAGGTGGCCATGAAGCTCAAAGAGACGTTTCTAAAGCATTAGTTGGCCAAATTCATAGAAATAGTTTTGTGATAACTCATAGCTAATTATTGCATATTGACAATATTGACTATAATTTTGAAATGTGTTGATCACAAGATACCTTGAAATCTAAGACAAATAAACTTTTGATGATGTGCTCTTGCACATTGTGGTATTCTAGGCATACATTTGTTTGAATTGATTATAAAGGAAGAAGAAGAAAAAATATGTAGGCTACTACTCATTTCATGCATAGGAAATCATTTCTCTGCTAGTGTGTTATCTATTGTTTCATATAACTGCCTTATTCTACACAAACTAATTTTTGTTCTGGAAAGGAACTAAATCAAAAAAAAAAAAAAAAAGGAAAAAAAAAATCACTCATAGAGTAGATTCTACTTTTACTTTCGGACAGAATGATATTATCACCATGTTTAGAGATAATTTAAGTCCTTCAATATGAAAATGTGGCCTCCAATTGAAATGATTACAATGTGTATGTTTCTATGTAATTTTGATATCTGCCATTATTTCTCTGAGTATATCAAAAAACAATTTCTTTAAAATTTTCATTTCTTTTACGTTGCTCAATTGATTTTTATAGATTCTCTGGTATCAGAAAGATAAAATTCTCAAACAACTGCTTGCCTTTTCTGGGTTTGCTGAAATTATTTTTATCGACAATGTCATGGTATCTATTCTTGGTTCTGTGTTCATTGTTTGTTACCGAGATAAAGTTCTCATCAATGTAACCTTATGGCACCCAATTATTGTTATTGAAAAAAAATATATTATCTTCTTTGAATCACATGAAACATATTTCCCATAAATTACAAAGAAATTTGAAGAACAGAGACTTTTTTGTCAAAGTATTAGAATGGAGCTTCTGCTGAGAACCCCCTATTTTTTTATATTTTTGTTTTTTAATTAGAGTTGATATTAAATATTATTTTATATTACCTTCAGGTATACAGAATAGTGGTCAGACACTTATATAAATTACAAAGTTATCTCTCTGATTAGTACAACCTGGCACTATACATGGTTATTACAGTATTATTGACAAGTTCCTTATGCTATACTCTACACTACTTTACAGTGACTGTTTTTTAACTGCCAGTTTGTACATTTTAATCCCTTTTTAACTCAGCCCCCAATCCCTCTTTTATCTGGCAGTCACCAGTTGTTCTCTGTGTCTGAGTCCATTCTGTTTTGTTTGTCTGTTTGTTTTGTTCTTTATATTACAAATATAAGTGCAATCAAATGATATTTGTCTTTGTCTGACATATTTCACTTAGTATAATGCCCTCTAGGTCCATCTATGTCATTGCAAGTGGTAAGATTTCATTTTTTTTATGCTCGTAGTATTTTTATAATTCTTTATATTTCTGTGTAGTCAATTGTCACTTCTCTTTCACTTGTGATTTTATTTATTTGGACCCTTTCTTTTTCTTGATGAGTTTTGTTAAAAGTTTATCAATTTTGTTTATCTTTTCAAATAACCAGCTCTTGGTTTCATTGATTTTATTCTATTGTTTTTTAGACTCTATTTTGTTTATTTCCAATCTGATCTTTATTATATACTTTCTTCTACTCCCTTTGGGCTTTGTTTGCTGTTCTATTTCTAGTCCCTTTATATAAAGTTAAATTATTATTTGACTTTTTAAATTATTATATTTCTTGTTTCTTGAAGTAGGCCTGTAATGCTCTAAATTTCCCTCTCAGGACTCTTTTCACTGTGTTCCACAGACTTTGAGTCATTATGTTTTCATTTTCATTTGTCTCAAGGTATCTTTTGATTTCTCTCTTGGTCTCATCATTTACCCATTTATTCTTTAATACCATGTAATTTAGCCTTCACGTGTTTATGTATTTTTAGTTTCATTTTTATTATATTTTATTTATAGTTTCACACCATTGTGGTCAGAGAAGATGCTTGATAAGATTTCAATCTTCTTAAATTAATGAGACCTTTTTTGTAGCTTTACCTGATATATCTTGGAAAATATCCCATGTGCACTTGAGAAAAATATACATTCTATTGCTTTGGGGTGAAATACTCTAAAAAAGTTAATTAAATCCATCTGGTCTAATATGTCATTTAAGGTTGCTGTTTCTTTGTTGATTTTCTTTCTGGAAAATCTGCCCATTGGTGTCAATGGGATGTTAAAATCCCCTATGATATCTCCTTACTGTTGATCTCTACCTTTATGTTGGTCAATACATACATTGTGTGTGTGTGTGTGTGTGTGTGTGTGTGTGTGTGTATACATATATATATATACACACACACACACATTTATATATTTAGGTGCTTCTATTTTGGGTGCATAAATGTTTCCTAGGGTTATGTCCTCTTGTTGGATAGATCCTTTATTATGTAATGGCTTTCTATATCTCTTATAGCCTTTGTTTTAAAGTCTATTTTGTCTGGTATAAGTATCGCTACCCCAGCTTTTTGTATATTTCCATTTACATCAAATATCTTTTTCAACCCCTTTGCTTTCAGTCCTTAGTTGTCTTGTGATCTGAAGTGTGTCACTTGTTGATACCATGTATATGAGTCTGTTTTTTTAACCATTTGGCACCCCTATATTCTTTATTTGGAGCATTTAATCTATTTACATTTAAAGTGATTATTGATAGGTACATAGTTATCGCCATTTTATTATTTATATTTATGTTCTTCTCCCTCCCCACCCAATCTTCTTCTTCTTAAAGAAGTCCCTTTAACATTTTTTATAATACTGGCTTTATGGGGATGATTTTTTTTCAGGTTTTTCTTGTCTAGGAAGTGCTTTACGTCGCCTTGAATTTTACCTGATAACTTCGCTGGGTGGGAGTGTCTCGGTTGTTAAGTCCTTACTTTTCACCACTTTGAATATTTCATGCCAACTCCTTTTGGCCTGCAAAATTCCTGTTGAGAAATCAGCGTCATGGATGTACCCTTGTAAGTAACTAGCTGCTTTCTCTTGCCTCTTTTAGGATTCTCTCTTTGTCTTTAACTTTTGGCATTTTAATTATGATGTGTCTTGTTGTGAGTCTGTTTGGGTTTATCTTCTTTGGGAATCTCAGGACTTTCTGGACTAGTATGTCTGTTTCTTTGCCAGGTTAAAGAATTTTTCTGTCATTTTTTCCTTTAAATAGATTATACCTTGCTCTCTCTCTTCCGGTACTATGTTGAGAAAGTTGTTATGCCTGATATTATCCCAGAGGTCACTTAACTTTTCTCATTTTTAAAATTCTTGTTTTCTTTTTTGCTGTTCTGGTTGAGTATGTTCTGTTATGTTGTTTACAAATCTTGATTCAGTCCTCTGTTTCATCTAATCTGTTGATTCTTTCTAGTGTATTCTCATTTCAGTTATTGTTTTCTCCATTTAGGATTGTTTTTGTTTTTTTTTTAAGAGTTCTATGTCTTTTTTTTTTAATGCTTACTATCCCTTTGTTGAAGTTCTCATTGAGATCATCTATTCTTCCTATAAGATTATTGCACATTATTATAACCAGTGTTTTGAACTCTACATCTGATAGGTTGCTTGTCTTTGTTTTATTTAGTTTTCTTCCTGGAGTTTTTTTCTGTTCTTTTATTTGAGACGTGTTTTTTGTTTTCGCAAAACGTGTGTTTGTTTTTGTGTCTTAGGGTGATTTGCTATGTCTCTCAGTCTAGATGGATGGTTTTATATAGTAGGTGCCATGTGTGGCCCAGTGGAACAGCCTCCTTAGTCTCTGCACCTGGTGCTTTAGGGGTGTCTCTTATGAGGGCTGTGTGTGCTCTTTTGTTGTAGTTGAACCTTGCTTGCTATTGGGACATCAGTGGGTGGGATTTACTCTTAGGCTGAATGGCTGTGAGTACTTGCCATGTCCATAGCATACAAGCTGCTATGTGTGGGCTGACCCTATTGATTGGGATTTACCTCAGCAGGCTCATGTGCTTGTTGAAGCCACCTTTTGGGTGTGCCACTTGTGGGGCTACTGAGATGGGGATCTCTTGTGGTCTGATGTCAGCCTTTGTGTCTGTTGGTTATGGGGCCCGTTAGGAGGAACTTTTGTATAGACCAAGGTCTGCTAATTCCTGTGACTGGCCTGGGGTTACCTGATTGGACTGCTAGTCTATCTGAGGTTGGTCACTGTTAGTTTAGCCTAGGAAAGTCTACATGGTGAAATGAGGCCAGCTTCCATCAGTACTGTGCCTGGGGCAGCTTAGCAAAAGGTCCAGGGCACCCCAAGGCCTGAGGCTGCCTGCCAGCAATCTGTAAAGATCAGCAGTTAAAGAAAATTCAGGTGGTATGTGAGCTGGGTGAGGTGAGGTCACCAGGCTGGGGTGAGTAGAAATACTGCAGCTCAAGCTGGGTCTGGTTGCCTGACACCTGAATTATGTCTGGAGGTGCAAGAGCTGAAGCCTGTTAATTGGTACTAAAAGAGACTGATGCTGAGGGAGTTGGTTAGGGCTTGTTGCTCAGCCACTAATATGCCTATGCCCATGCATGAGTTAAATGAGACAGGGTCCCAGGGAGTCACCAGGTGGAGCAAGCAAAGTTTACCAAACCAATGCAGATTCAGAATTGGCCATTTTGGGAGAGAGTGCAACACAGGCAAGATAGCATCTGCCTGTAGGCTGCAGAGAAGGAATAGTCAACATAGAGATAATGGCAGGTGTCCTTCTAGCCCTTTGCCTGAAGCCACAGAACTCAGTCTTTTCCTGTATATCTCTGGTGCCTCCCAAGCTGCTGTCCTTCCACTGGAGCCTAGGGTGAGTGCCTGTGAGTATGTTTGTGCGCCGGCTCTTTAAAATGACATCTGGGTTTCCCACAGCCTTCCATCTCACCTGGACTGTCAGAATTTCCACAGACTTTTATAGTCAGATTTTGAGGGCACTCCTCTTCTTGGCACTGGGACCCTGGTCTGGGGTGCCTTGAAGTGTGATTGAGGCCTCTTGCTTCTCCAGTGGGACCTCCACAGCCAAGATAGCCCTCCGCTACATGTGGGTTTGGGGCAAGCCTGTTTTGCATCTCTGCCCTTCCTACCACTCTTTTTTTTTTTTTTTTTAATGCCTAAAGCACCTAGTCTTCCTAGGTGGTCTCCCATCCAAGTACTAACCAGGGTCGATCCTGCTTGGCTTCAGAAATCAGACAGGATCAGGCGTGTTCAAGGTGGCAGGGCCGTAGACCCCTCCTACCAGTCTTGATGTGGCCTCTTCTTTATATCCTTAGTTATAGGAGTTCTGTTTAGTTAGTCTTAAGATGGTTCTCCACTTCGATTGTTCTATAATTTAGTTGTAATTTTAATGCGGTCATGAAAGGAAGCAAGCACAGTATTTATCTATCCTGCCATCTTGACTAGACTGCCAAGCACTCCATATTACTTTTATCATTACTAATCTATGTTTAATAGAAAATGTCTATTATCACCTGCATTTATCTTTATTTTTTTCCTACATCTTTTCTCCTACAAATAAAATCACAAAAAATTTTGTGAGAATTGTTTCTTCCAGAGAACAATAATAAGTTGTAATGTTAACATAGTGATTTAGGGTTCAGAAAAGGCTTTTTACAAACAAGACATCAGTTGGTTCTGTGAGATTGGTGGAGCAGGGTATTACATTTTTATGTGAATAAAAAAAGACTAAGTTAAGTAATGTTAGTAAATATTATTTTCCTTTTATGCTCAGGGAAATGAAAGAAGGAGCTTAGTAAGTATGGATTAGAGAGACATGGGGCAAACTGGAGAGCTGGTGAGAGGCCACACCAGAAAGAAAACTCTAGAATATGACATAGTAAGGATTACAAAAGTATTTTGAAGTAAATGGTACTTTTTATATTATTTATATCGAAAATAATACTCTGGAACATTATTCATTTGCTTCTAGTTTATGAATTTAGCTTCAATATTTTTTACTAAATGCAACATCCAAAGGGCATGTTGGTTTAATAAGTGTGTTTTTAAAATCAATTTGCATTTTATGGAAGACTTTATAAATGATTAATGCATGATAAAATCATGGTTCTCTGCTATTCAACTTACAATAAAGGACAATAATGGATGCATAGATTTTAAAGAAGTAAAAAACACAGAAAAATACAAAAAATAATATGGAAATACCAGTATTTCCACCACTGTAAATTTAAAACTATTGTTTTCCATATCTACCTAATCTTTTATTAATAAATGTATGACGTATTTCAGATAAGTTTGAAATGACAAATGACACCATTTCTAATCATATTTTTTCTTTCTTCTTTCCCCCAAAGCAGCTACTATCAAAATTTTGATATGCGTGGAAAAGTTTAGCATATAGCATTATTTCCTTATATCTCTTAACATTGTGCCATTTTTGCACAGATAGCATCAGTATTGTGCATAATATTCTCCAATACAGTTAGCCTCATTCTTTTTATTAAACATATTTGTTGAGTACATATTATGTAACACATACCGTTGGAGGTGATTGAACAAGTACAAATTCCTGCTTTCAGTACACTTATATATTTGAGGGGTAGAGGAAGAGAAAAACTAAAGAAATGAATATACAATGTGTCAAAAAGTTATGAAAAGCAAAGCAGAGTTAGGGAATGGAGTATACCAAGTGAAAGTGTGGAGGTAGTATTGCTATTATAAATGAAATGGCTCTTTACTGATAAATTGAAATTTTATTAAAAGTCTTGAGGAAATGAGAGATGTGGACAAAGGATGTTTGGTTTCCAAGCTGAGGAAACGTGAGATATAATAAGCAAGACTTGAGGCAGAAATGTGCAGGGATTGATGCTAGTTTTAGATAGTTGGGTGATAATGGTACAAGATGAGAAAAGAGATATAGCAGGAATTGGATCTTGAAAAATAACTCTATATTTATCATCAACAGGACACTTTTAAGAGTGAGAGGAAGCACTATTAATAACTGGGTTGGGGAAACAAACATAAAACAGGACTCTCTTGGGCAAAGCAGGATTTATAATCACTATGTTATAAGGTTTTAAGTCAAGTTGAGATGATGAAAGCCCTGGTTTTGTTTAGATTATTATAATCTAGCCCCAAAGTTAGTGTTGTGTTAAAATTAGACTGAAGGGGAGAAGAGTAGAAACTGGTAGATGAGTTAAAAGGCAACTGCTATGATCCTGGCAAAGATGATGATGGCTCATTCTAGAGTGCTAGTAAAGTGAATGAGAAGTTGATTTCTAGATGCTAGATTTACTGACAGAATTTTTCTGTTTTTTTTTTTGTTGGTTTGTTTGTTTGTTTTTTTTAATTAGTGTGTATGTGTGTATGTGTGTGTATGAAAAGACATCTTAATTTCAGGAAATAATTTCTGTGTAATAGTTCTGTCATTTTGATTTATATATAATTTTTTCTGAATACTAATTTTTTTATTGTTTATGTAGTTAAATGCCTCCACAAATTTGTTCAAATATTTCAGTTTTGTTTATAGTTATTATTTTATTTTTATTTATTATTATTATTATTTATGCTTACAGCACCTAGTCTTCCTAAGTGGTCTCCCATCCAAGTACTAACCAGGCCTGACCCTGTTTAGTTTCTGAGATCAGACATTGGGTATGTTCAGGTAGCATGGCTGTAGACCATGGACTGTTGCTCCACTGGGGAACCCAGGACCCTTGCGAACCGAGGACCTCTGCATGTAAAGCAGACGTGCTAACCATTACATTACGGAACCACGTCCTATTTATAGTTATTTTATCTGTTCAGTAATTTATGTAATTAAACACAATTGGGTAGTCAATTTAATAATAATTTACTCTAATGTTATACTTTTGTGTCTTTAAAAAAAAAATACGACCTGAACCCAATAACTTATAGATTTGTAATTAATAGTTTTGTTTTTACATCTTTACTCCCTTAGGAATTTATTTTTGTCACGTGTGTGTGTGTGTGTGTGTGTGTGTGTGTGTGTAGCGATTAACTTGTTCAAAAACCTTTATTGAATAATTTGAATGTCATAAAGTATTTGAAATTTCTATGTTAGCATTAATCTGTGTTTGATCTATTTTTTCTCACTGATCTATTTGTCTCTTTCTGTATGAATACCACTCTTTTAATTTGCTAATTTTATAATAAACCTTGATAACTGGTAATTTCCACTACTTTATTTTTGTTTTTTAGAATTGTATTGGTGATTCTTTATGTCATTATTCAACTATATGCATTGTAGTATCAGTCAAATTCTGTAAAAAAAAATCTAGAATTTTCATTAACATTGAGTGGAATTCATAGATTTACTATGGGAAAATTGGCATTTTGAATTACTGAGTTTAATGTCATCTCTCAAATTTATTATGGTATGGGCAGTATTTTTCTATTTAATTTTTTTATCTGTCATTATTTATGACTAGGGACAGTCCCTTTTTGTTGTTGTTGTTGTTGCATATTTTAGAATGTTTAGAATTGTGCTTCCATTTCCTTCAGGCCAAAATCCAAACTTTTTTGTGCCATCCTAACTGTATAGTCTCATATTATGAACTCCCACACCCTTTACTTCTCAATTCTATTTCCTGCTTTCCTAAAGTCAGAGAAATTTTATGTATCCATGTCTTTGACCATGACATTATATTTGGATAACCTTTCTCTCACTTTTTCACCAGCATTCAAGTGCACTTTATCACATACACTGCCTAAGTAGGATAATGTAACTTACCTTATATGATTTTGTTTATATGTAATTTCTTGTAACTTTTCCCTTCTCATCATAATTTTTCAGTTCCTTCTCTATAGTCCATATAATTCTTCATACATATATATGTGATATGTATGACTAAATATGTATGTATTTTCCCACAGAAACCCAGAATCACTAATCATATGTAGTCTTTTTATTTCAAATTAATATTTTATAAATATTTAATAAAAATTTTATTAACATGTAAAGCAATTACATATGGCCTATATATCTCACATAAAATAATTAGTATGGGATGTCTTTCAAAGTATTTGGTTATTGAATAGATATATATCACTGAGTCTAGACCCAAAGCCAGATTTTTATCTCATGACATAAGAAAAAGACTATAATTTTATCAAAATACAAAATGTATCTGGTATTTTTGTCTATCTGGGCTCCTGAAACTATTGTTTCACTATACCATTATTAGTCATATTATGATTGCTCATGCTTATGCCAAAACTTTTCTTGATAAATCAATGTTTTTTGAACATTTTGAAAATATTAGACAATATTTTCTTGCTAAAGTATAGGATCATGTCTATTAGATACCTGTTGAATTTTCTCAGCCATGTGAGTAAATCTGCAATTGATCTACATGCCCTTTTATTTTAGAGCCATGCCTTGTTAAAGTTGAACAGATTAAAAAAAAAAAAAGAACAGACAAGACATTTTGGTTTCAAATATGATTTATTGTGATAAGTCTAGATTCAACTTGAATCTAATCTTGGTAATAGGTTAGTAGTAGCCTGAGAACTCGACATCAGGAATAGAAGTGTAACAAATCAGGTTTCCTAGTAAGAATTTCTATGTCATCTGTTCTCATTGTTCACACGTCAATTCAGTGCTGAACACATCCTTTATACTAAGGAAACTTGATTACAAGAAGGGGAATTTCTTTATGAATTAAAAAATTTTTAGTGAACAAATAAGCACAATTAGAGTATCATCTTACAGTCATTCCAGCTTGAATTATTGCCTCTTCTTAAATAGATCTTATATTTAAAACTTTCCATGATTTCTTTTGAAATTTAAGTGTCTTGTTTAAACATTACCTTGAATAGGTTTTCAAAAGATTAAAATTTCTTCTCTTTTTTGCTATACTGATTTCATTGTTTAAATTAGTTTTAACATAGCATATTCATTGGAGTTTGAGAAGTTCCATACAAAAATTCCTTTTTTTCTTTACATAAATTTTTAAAAATTGGTAGATGAACAAAAGAGATGGGGGGGCAGGGAGTCATCTACTACTTTAGAAATGTTAAAGGATATGGCTTATGTATGTGACCAAAACGTGCTTCCTAAATTGAACCACATAAATAGACACTGATCCAAGGCAGTGATGCTTAACTCTAGGTCTCCCGGGCAGGAGGAGCAACCTTTTTGGCTGAACACTTCCTGTAGTTAGGAGTACACCAGAGAAAATGCTTTTTCATGGGCAGGCAGTTCTACAAGAAATAAAGGGAGGAGACAGGTTAACCTTGGCATTCCCAGAGTCCATTCCAAATTTACACAAATGAAATGTAATTATTCCCTTGAAAGGATTAAATATTGGTGTGGAGAAATGACAAGGGAGTTACATTAATTGGTGTTTCTCCAAGCTGAAATAGAAAGCCAGGAGAAAAAATACCTCCAACAGTATTTATGTCATTCAATTTGCAGTGAGACTAAGGAACAATTAAAACCTGGTGAATTAGGCCACATTTTACTGCCCAGGCTAATTTACATTTACATTTCGCTTTGACTTCTGATCCTTGCCTTCAAAACATGGCAGCCTTAAGGCTAGTCAGCAGAGCAAAAACAGAGTCACCACTCTAACTGTTCCTTGTAACTAGCAGATCCCTCAGCAATTTTATTTCCAATTATACCTTAGTCATAATTTGATTAAATATAATTTTTTGGTAACATTGCATAACGATATCATTAGCGTTATCCATTTAAATGGCTCACCAAATTATAAATTGGAACACTGTCCTGCTAAATGCTTGTTTCCAAGAATTTCAGTGTCTAAAAAATTAAAGTGGTTTTTTTTGCATTGTTTTTCTGATTTTATTTATTTTTTATTTTTAAAATGCCAGTTTATTTTTTCATATTATATACATAATTTTTTTAACATTTTATTTTTTTATTTTCGCCCTCCTCCTCCCACTCCCTTCTGGTAACTACTAGTCCATTGCCCATGTCCATGAGTTTCTGTTTGTTTGTCCTGTTCATTTGTTGCTTTTAGGTTTATATCCACACATGTGATATTATGTGATTTTCAACCTTTTCAGTCTGGCTTATTTCACTTAGTATGCTTATTTCACTTAGTATGTTCGCTTAGGTCCATCCATGTTGTTGCAAATGGCAGTATTTCATCTCTTCTTATGGCTGTGTAATATTCCATTGTATATATGTACCACAGCTTCTTTAGCCAATCATCTATTGTAGGACGCTTTGGTTGTTTCCATGTGAATAATGCTTATGAACATCGGTGTGCAAATATCTTTTTGAATATGAATTTTCAAGTCTTTGAGGTAAATACCCAGTAGAGGAATTACTGGATCATATGGTAGATCAATCCTGTTTTTTGAGGAACCTCCATACAGCTTTCCATAGTGGCCACACCAATTTGCAGTCTCTAAAGAATTAAAGTTTTACCTGAACAATTTACAACACGTGAAAATTAGAATGATGATTTAATATGTGTATTCAACTTTTATTAAATTCATTCCAGATCTCATTCTTTCCTCAGTAGCTATGCTCTCTGAGCTTTTTTCATGTTGATTAAAATAAGATGTAGACGATAGATGATATAGGTAGGTAGGTAGGTAGGTAGATAGATAGATAGATAGATAGATAGATAGATAGATAGATAGATAGATAGATTAGATAGATAGGTGATAGACAGATAGATAGATACTCTAGTCATACATAGATATTGTCGTTACATTCTTTTAGGGATTTTTTAGAAAGGGCTCAAAGGGTTAATGATGTTCCTGGATAGCCTGTAACTGCACCATTTTTTTTCCCCACTAAGGAAAAATAAAATAAAATAAAATAAAAAGGCACTCTCTTAGTCTAGCTGACTTTTTAGACAAATGTGGATTAAGTCTGAAAAAAAATATAGCATGAGGACAGTATTACATAAAATATACTCAAACAGCCTGTTCTTTCAATTGCATGTTGAGCTTTCTAAACACAACTTTCTCTGTGAATTTTTTGTTAGCAACTCACTGAAGAGATACCATTGTGAAAATTATCACTGACACAACACAAAACCCTTAAATATTGTTTAGATGAGAGATTTTAAGCACATTAGGGTGAGGAAATAAAGGAGCTATAAAAGACATAGTTTGGACTCCATCTTGCTGGCTCACCAAGGGGAAATATGTTGAAAATTTCACACTTCCAGATTTTGATAAATTAAAATATTTGTTTTTATAGTATAGATTTCAAACTTTGTTTTATATTGGCACTTTTCTGTTTGCTTACTATTGCTTAGAGATGATACACATAACTTTAAAAACAATGGGTATTAAGTTTTCTGTGGAGGCTGAGATTCAGCATGGTCTTAAGATCAGTGTAGTTTTAAAAAAAATTCTCTGTTTCTTAGAAAGTCATTGCCTTATTAGTACACAGATCATTATTTAAGTCCAATTTATAAGAGTGTTATCTGTGATTTATAGTATTCTGCAGAATATTAAATAATACTTCTTAATATTACTGATAAATTGCTTAAATATCTTTGCATAGTCTCACTATGGAATCACCCACTTACAAATAGCAGTTCAAATTTATATGTGGTTGCCTAGAAAGTGAATAATGCAGCATATCAATTTACAGTTTTAACTAGAGTCTGATTTTCCTTCTTCTAAAAGTCCATTATTCAGAGTCATTGCCTGATTATATATCTTTTCTTCTTCTTTATCATCTTCTTTACCCTTAAAGAGATCATTTCTAGTGACATAGAAACACTTACATTTGCTTTTAATCTTATGGAACATATGGCTTTCAGTTTCTGGTGAAACTTGAAGCTCTATATAAAATGAAATGAAGTGAATTTTTTAAAAAAATTTATGTGGTCTCACTTTCTATAATTACCCTTTTAAGAGGGTTGCAGTAATTGGAAACAGATTAAGTATGTTTATTACCCCTAATCTTAAATCATTTCTATCAATTTTTAATACATTTTTTATATGGACAAAAGTATATGTGGAAGAGAAAATTTGGATTGCCATTACAGAAAGTCTTCTTTATCTAAATCAGATCCAATAAACTATTGGTATCTTGTGTGAAAAAAACCTTCCTCTAGAAAATGTTTATATCTCATTCCATTAACAATTTTTGAGACTCACTAATCTTATTTTTAATAACTTCTTATTTAAGAAATATAGTATTTAAGGTTATAGGAGATATGTAAAATTTAAAAATTATGTCTGCATATTTTTCTATTTCTCCTTTGTTACTCAGTTTATGCTATTAATAAGATCTTCATGTGAAGATATGTATAAAAAGAGGTTCTATCCATTCTGTACTTACCAGAGGGAGACAATGGAAAACACCAGAGATCAATTTAGACTAAGGAACAGGATTTTTTTTTTTTCTGACTCTTTAATGGCACTCTTTATGAGCAAACTGCTTAAATTCTATGTACTCGAAAAGCAAGATTATCTGGTTCAAGGTAGAATTCTCATGGTTTTTCTAATTCTATGAAATAGAAATGCACAAATTAATAAACCTTTTTTAAGTCAAATATTTGTGAAGATCAAGTTGTACACTATTTAAAGCTAACTCCTCAGTTTCATATGCCTATGAGGCACCTGGACAATTTGAGAATTTAATGATAGTATCTCTTCATCCAAACTTCACAATGCAGTGAATTAGGTCAGGATTTATAAATTGGTACTAGCTGAACATTTCTGAAATGGCCCATCATGTAGAAAGTGCCTGATGTTTATATTATGCTTGATTGAAAAAGAAGTCCAATAGCTACACATCAACTCTGTGTAAATAAAGAGGAAGTAGAGTGACAATTTAATAGCTTTGGGTAGATTCAGTCGATGAACTTGTGAAGTGGCTTAGAGAGCTACTTAAGTTATTAATAAAAAGTCTAGAGTGGAAGTGATAGATATGAACTAAACTCTAAAGACAAAAGAAGCAGAGGAAAGTCAGAGGTAATTCTACTAGGTAAAAGCTAACCATTTGCTTCGCAATTTGTTAAATTACACCGCCACGTTATTTGATGACTGCATGGTTCTGAAACACCTATGTGGAGATCAAGATCATAATTTATGCCAAGTAAATCAGAATAGCTATTTGATAGGGGAATTGTTACATGCTTTATCAATTTGGCCTTTTGGGACCCTTTAAGGAAAAGGCTAGTTTGAAACATTTTTAATTCAATCTAAGACACTTTGCCCCTGAATCATTTCCAAAACTAAGGACACTAATTTCTTAGTTTATATTATGTTTGTTTTTTATATCAAAGGCATGATATAGTCTTCTAGATAAAAACTGATAAATGCTCTAATATCCTTTGACTTTTTCTCCTTGAACTTCAAGTTGAATTCTAGCAGTTGTTTGAATGAATGCTGGTTGTTATTTATGGTTATTTTTTTATAACAGTAAAGTAATAAGACATTGTTATTGAGTGGAAAAGATATCAAGAAATTGAAGGTCATCAATAACAGAGCTTCAACAACATATAGTGCAACCAGTAAAATTTCTCCAACATTTTATAAAAACAGTATGTAAATTTATAAATTCCTCTGAATCATTAATTAATGGCCTACATATATTTTATTCTATGATGATTTTTATGCTGTAATTTTGAATGTTTATATAATTTATCTAGACAGAAAACCTTTTGTATGTATTTAACTGATTATTTAGTTATATGCATATTTTATTTTTTCAAGTGTATTATAGTCTTGACCACAACAACCACATATATTGCTTCTTTGTATATTCATATTTCCTGGGGTAATACTGAGTACTTAAATTATGACAGAGTAACAACTACTACCAAACCACTAATAAAACAATGATTAGTGGTTAAATTGGTCATAAGTAGACATAATGCTTACTTAGATTTCCTGTGTGTGTTTATAATTATTTGACTGCTGTGGATATTAGTAAAGATATCATCCATATAGACTTACTAACATAGCCACCATTATTTTTCCATAGTTATATTGAATGTGACATGACTATTTTATTTCCTTTGGCTTATTTTCATCAGCTGTTAGAGTTGGTTATAATGTACCTATTTTTCAGTTTACTTTGGTAGACTATCTCAAAAATTTTCCATTTATCCTTTCAGAGAAAATCTTTATACTTCTCCACTCTGTACAATCATCTGAACACTGACCCAAAGAATATATCAAATGACTCCTTTGACTTTCACCTTCTGATTAGGAATAGGAGGCATTGGCAGGAAATCTTAAAGATAAGATTATTGAAAGATCAGTGTTTATATTGACAATCTTTTTTTGCTAGATGAGTTTAGTTTGGCTTCATTTTTCTATTAAAGTCTATAGCTTCTCTCAAGGATAATTCTCTCTCTGTGTTCTATAAACAATCCTTCTTCAACAGTCAGGGCTAGGGTAGCAATAGTCCTCATGCTATTACTAATCTTGGGATACTATACCATTCCTTGTTGCATTTTCCTAAATAATGTTCATACCTTAATAAATTCTCTTTTTATTAAATTCTCATAGAATTATCTAATTTGAGTTTATCATCTATTTCCTGCTCATAACCTGACTTCTATGATGGATGGAAACAATTATGACCCTACCACTTAATTTTTTCACATTTCATCTCCCAGATGACTTAGTTACTTCTCATTAGTAGAGAAATATCTGCAGTTAGAACTCTGGAAATGAGTTTCTCAGTAGAGCCTTCTCACTCTGGTTAAATAGAGTAATAGAGCTGGGGTGGGGAGGGAGAGAGAGAGAGAGGAAGAATAGGAGGGAGCAAGAAAGAAAGAAAAAAGAGGGACAAAAAAAGAGATAGAGTGTAGATGGGAGAGGAAGGGAGGAAAGAAGGAAGATAAATTTGCAGATTTTGGCAACAAGCAGTAAAGAATAGTGATCCCTGAGAAAAAAAGGTACCGAGTGAGCCCTAAAATTGTTCTTTAATTTGTGAAGAAGTTAGAAACCCAAACAGAGCCCAGTGGTATTTCTGAGTTGAGGAAATAGAGCTGAGCATTCAGGAAGGCCAAAGTGGTTAGAATGTTCAAGGCACGATAGTGGGAGCAAAGAGCTATATAGAGATATGCAAAGGGTTCTTCTCAAGTCATAAATGAGTACTAATTAGTGAAAAGCATTTGACAAAAGTATTTGAGGGAGGGAAAGAACCATCCAGAGAAAGAACAAACAGAACAATGGCTGGTCCTCACACAAGATCAGAACTCTTATGTGTTTTCATCAGCCAAAGTGGAAAAATTCTCATAATACATGAGCTGGGGTGGAATACTTCCAAAGGCATTGAATCAGTAGTGGTGCAAAATTAGCTCTTTACTAAAGGTTGCCTAGGCCTGTCTAACAAAGTTTGAAAGTAAGCCTCAAAAGTCTCAAACAATTTCTAAGACATGTAACTTAATCCCAGAATGAGGCTCACGAATTAAAGGAATACAAATACCTCTATCAAGTAAAAATTTATTATGTGTAGTATCAAATAAAAATTATTAGTTATGCAAAGAAGCAGAAAAATATGATCCATAATGAGGAGGAAAATTTGTCAAAAGAAACATCCAGAAATTACACTGTTTAATTATTAACCAAAGATATTAAAACAGTATTATAACTGCATTTCATATATTCGTAGACATAGAAGAAATCATGGACATGTTAAGGAAAGACATTGATTATATAAAAACAAATAGCGCAATCAGACATCTAGGGCTGAAAAAAAAATCTATGTGTGAGATAATAGTTATATTGGTGAGACCAGCAGCAGATTAGACACTTCAGAAAGAGATGATTAGTGAGTTTGAAGATATATCAGAATCTAGTCAAAGTAAAATACACAGAGAAAAATAACTTAAACAAATAAAACATCAATGTGCTGTGGGGCAATTTTAAGCAGCCTACTATTATGCATTTGGAGCTCCGGAATAGGGGAGGCAGAACAAATATTTGAAAAATTAACGGCTGAACATTTTTTCAAATTTAAAAGAAAAATACACTAAGGCATATTATAATCAAATTGGTTAAAACCAATGATAAAAAAATTCTTAAAACAGCAAGAGAAAATAGACTCATGTACAGAGAAACAGAGATAAGCATGGCAGCAGCCCTTTCATTGGAAACAATGCAAACTTTCTAGCAGTGGAGCAGTATCTTCAATTTAAGGAAAAAACCCGTCAAACTAAAATTCATTTTCTAGAGAACATATCTTTGAAAAATGAAGGTGAAATAGAAGACAGCTACACATTTTTCTCCATTGAACTTGGCTAGTTCCTACATTTTTCAATACATTTTGGCATATACCACTTACAAATAGGTTTTAGATACCCTGGTAGATTGGTCTGAGGGACAAAAGAGTCTTGGAAATAATGGCTTAAGACGAGCTATATGCTCAAGTCTCTGAAGAAAAGAAGACATTTTGAATTCAGCACTGTATCACACACAAATTTGGTTTCACCTCAGTATATACATGGATTCTGTTTGAGGCCCACATTAAAAGTGCTATTTTTACATAAATCTGCATGAGACACAGTTAGAGACAGAAAATGCTTTGCTTTGGAGCCAATGTGAATAACAGAAACAGGAATTTTCTTCACTTAGTCATAGGATACATGACTTTAGTACTTTGGCAGCTAATGATATTACTAGAGCCCTCTCCTCCTAGAGTAGCATATATTGGTAGCTGGTTTTGTGCCCTCTAGTGAATATAGGCGTTCAGAGCCCAGGGTGTTCGGTACATAGCAGAGTCACTACTTCCACTGGTTTGTTACAGGGTGATTAAAATTCAGAGCAGCTCCATTTAGTGCCAATCATAATAGTGAACATATCAAAGATGGTTATATCAAAATGCCCTTTTTAGGCTTCTCGGGTAGCAGAGGCCTCAGCCATAGGCATCCCTAAAGGAGATAAAAACAAGGGAGGAAAAATGTGAAAACCTTATGATAGATGTGATAAATTTTTGGGAAAACATATATGCTTGTTGTTGGGGATTTTGTCAGATTAAATGATAGGACAAAGGCAGAGAAAAGTTAAAATTAAAAAAAGTTAATATTAAATATAGGCATGTTCCTCAAATATCTTGGGTTCAAATCTTACTATCTTTGAAACAGGCAGATTTGGCTTTTTTATAGTTCAGATTTTCTCATTTGTAAAATGAGGATAATAATATGCCCTACCTCATAGGATTATTTTAAGGAATAAATGAGAATATGCATAAAGCTCTAAAAATATGCCTCACATCTAATTTTTAAAGTTCATTAAATTTAGCTATATTTGAAGTACAAGAAACTCAGGTTATCAAGGAAAGTTGCAGGGACCTCAATGTGACATTTGTGCAAAGTTATGAATTAATGACCTTTTGAAATTATTCTTTTTGGAAAAATGTTCCCCATGTTATCTTGTCTGGGTAGTCTCACACTGCCTGTACACATAACATCTTCTTTTTCTCCACTGCTTCTTATTGAATAGGCAAATTGGTGATAGAAGAGGCAAGATTCTCATTGTCATTTAGGTCAGCGGTCCCTAATCTTTTTGGCACCAGGGACCGAAGCTCCTGTGAGCTAGTGCTTAATGATCTGAGGTAGAGCTGAGGTAGGGTTGCTAGCTCTGGAGAGCAGCTGCAAATACAGATGAAGCTCCACTGGTTCGTGAGCCACTCGTCTCCTGCTGTATGGCCTGGTTCCTAACGGGCCATGGACCCATACTTGTCTGTACCCCCAATGTTCGGTACTCCTGGTCTAGATCATTTCTTCAATATTCAGTGGAACCCAAACCTGGATTGACTTGAAAATTAAGTCTTTAATAATATAAAAGCGATTAGTGACAGTAATTTTTAACAAAGACTTTTTTTCCTAATGGTCTTTAAGAAAAAAAAAAGTCAACATTATTAGAAGCGTTAAATTCTTTAATTGGTGACCTATACCTGATGCTTGGAAAAAACATAGATATGTTAAACATAATGCAGAGATGAAATAGATCTCAAACTCATGGCTCCATCCTTTCAATGATTGTTATAAATGCTTAAAAATAATACTGAGATATTGAATTATTAGATAATGAAATATTGAATAATGAGCAATTGAATATTGAATAATTCATTGAATAGCAACTATATCAATAATTAGTATATGAGCTACTGTTCTAAGTAGTACTTTTGTAAGATCTCTCTACTCATTGTTTCTTTTTCTTTTGCTCTTACCCTAATGATTATTTGATCATATCCAAACTTTACCAGTCTTTCAGGTTCAGTTCAATCCTATCTACACAACTAAGTCATCACTAATAATAGGACTCTCCTATGAATTTGTAGCACTATTGTCTCAACCTTCCATTTCAAAATAATTATACATTTATCTGCTGCATTTTCTAGTATTAAATTTTGATATGCATATACTGACTCTGTACATGAATTGAGTTTTATAAGAGTGAGTTTTTTATTATTTTTATTAGCATAGCACTCAATGTTCAAAGTGTTGAAGTAATATCTTGTCTAATAATTGTCTCTTGGACAAATTTTACTCTCATTTCATTTCACAAGATTCACTGAAATATATAGTTGCCATTATTATAGCATTTCTTGCAGATTCTAAAAAATTTAATTCTGCTTTGGGAACATTTTGTTAAATATTCTAAAGTGTGTACATTCTCTCTTCTTTGTTCTTCTAGTTGGCTAAAATTATAATACACATTACTTCTTCATGACCAGTTTTAAACCTCCATGTGATAATACGCCAATCTTTTCTAATTTTGAACGTTATTTGCAATTTGGATAATTGCATGCTCTTTAGAAAGTACTTGATCAGATGTCTAAACTTCTCATGAAAGTTAAACTTTTCCACAAAAACAGAGAATATGCCTCAAACACTTTGAGGATTTGTGTTTGGCAGTCCTTTGCAAGTCTGTTACTCAAAAAGAGTATATATGAGGAGTATATATGACTTTACCTATGGCTACCAACACTTTTAATCCATAAAATAAAGTTTGTTCATATAAGAGACACTATAGTTTATGAGATAGATGAGATGGGTTCTTAGTAACAACCGTTTCAGAGTACAAATGTTCATGCTATCTTTCTTGTTCACTTAAGAAACATATCAATCCAAGGAGTTAGATGGATGTGTTAAAAAGGATAACCTGAGGTTTATTTAAATTCATTAAAAAAGTTAATCATTTTCAATTTTGGTATTTGAACTTTCATTGGTAATACATTAGCGCTTCGCAACTCACAGCTGACCATGACATATGGTGCTAGCAAAGTCATTGAGAATCCATGCCTAGGCTATCACTAGGTAAATATTAGAGGGACTTTGCACTGAAGATCTAAGAGATAAAATGTTAGAGACTGATGGCCACACTGTAATTATGAATCCAGTCTATATCTGGGGCTAAGAACAGCGATAGACACTATGTGTTTCCAAGCTTTATCCCTTTGGTGCTCACTGCCTTGTTAATACAAGCACCTTCATGTTTTACTCTAAAGGCTTTTTCTGACTTCAGAGCCTGAGTTAGAGCAGGCTGAAAGTGCTAGAGAATTAACTACCAATGACCTCTGCCAGCAGCTCACAAATGACAAATGGGAATTGAAGTATAAATGTCTCAACTCTGTTATCCCATTGTAAAACTCTAGGGCATATATCTCACCCTCTACCAAAAGTACTGAACCAAATGGAATCCTAGTTGTCCATAGCATTAGCCTGCTCAAATATTCTGTATTGGCTTCTTTCCCTTCCCTACCTTAGTTCTCCATTCTCTTGGGGTTTTCACCCAAACTGATTACACATAAGCCCTAATTTTACAGTTAAGCTTCTGGGAGAACCCAATATAAGCCATACACCAAAAATGATGATCTTTTCTTAGCATTAACCATTCCCAGAGCTGCCACACTTGAGATTTTGCATGGAAAAGATGAAAAAATACCAAGAATTGTTATCCTCTCAGTGAATAGGTAAGTTCTAAATCAAGACTGGTTTCTTTCTTGGGAGTCTCCATTATGTTTCACTACTTAAAAATATTTTTAAAAGATAGTAGAAAAAATTAATATGCTGAATCATTGCATTTCATGCTCTAAACATATTGTCTAATTGTCATCAGGACCGTAATAATAAACAATGTCACCTGTAAGCATTTATATCTGTTAACTTGATTTTCATAGGTTTATTACTTAGACAAACTGACTTTGATATTTTCCACTGAGCCTGTCAGTATAAACAAACTTCTTTTAGCTTTACTATTTCATTTGATTCTTCTGAAGACAGTTTATTGATATTTTAATCTAAGTTACTTTTTAAAAATTTTGGAATACTGAATTTATACTATCCAGAGTTTGTGAAGGAAGTTTAGGTAGATTTATTATTATTTCTGAAATGTGAGTGATGCCATTTGGTTCTCTGAATAGACAAATAATATGAATAAAAACACCAGTTGGATTCCATTCTGTTTTTCATTGATTTATAAATCTAAGTACAAGTTAATCAAGTTTTACATCTCTCAGTTTCTCTGTATGCCAAGTGGAGACAAACTAATTATCCTTTAATTTTAAATATCAATATGTGATTAAAAGATTCATGAGAGGATTTATCAGAAGATAATGTCCAATATGATTTGTCTACTTAATCAATCATAAGTTTGAAGTAGTTAAAATTTTAATTTTGCTTATAAATGTTTATCTCTGAAATTCTAATGAGAGATAGTAATGAACTGTATGGAAGACATCATATTACTAGGGTGTGGTGAGGTAGGGAATTTTACAAAGTTTGGCTTCATACAACTCTCTTCCTACTAGCCACAAGATACCTAAAGTGCCCTGTTCTGGTGGGTGCCGCTTCAGTTGGCCCCAATTTCCCAGTTCCCCAGTTCTTTTTCAGGGCTGATATTTTCACCTTTACTTACATTTTGGCCACTGACAATAAAGTGGTAGCAGATCATGTACAGCCATAATAAGCAAAGACATTGCTCAACTCAAAAATAATTATATACAGTTATATATAGGGGCAATTTTTCATTGAAAACATTAAATTCTCCACAGTTGAGAACCCCCGCAATTAAACAACACTTCAATGAAGAACAGCAGTCTCTTTTCTAGGTGCTAAGGCTGAATGATTCACCTACTTCTCCTTCCACAGATCTCTTAGAGTTGTGGCTGTTGATGATTGATAATTCTATAGGCTAGCAAAAATTGAGTATTTCCCATATGCCAAGCACTGTGCTCACCACCTTTTCTGCACTATCTTATAATTTAAAACAATTCTGAGAAGCGTTATTTTATTCCCATTTGATAAGTGAGAAATTGAGGCACATACCTGAAGCTTAATATATTTGTCTAGCCCTTAAGTTCCTTAGATTCAGAACAATTGGACATAGTTTAAATTGTTTTTTTCCACTTACCAATTAAGTAGTCAAAAGTAAGTTTCATAATTGCTCTAAACCTTATCTGCCATTTCTGAAACGTAAGTCTTACAGTAGCTGCTTAGCAAACTTTGGTAAGGACAAAAGGACAAATCAGAACTAGATGACACATTTTGTAAAAAACAAAGCACCACCTATAATAAATTTTAATTTTATATTTCTTTTCCATACTTGTTTAGTTAAAGGAACACACATATATCTTTCTCACTCTGAATTTCCTAAGATAGAAACCTCGATGTATTATACACAATGGCAATTTCAATTTCATGGATTGGAATATAATTGAGAATTTCACCTGCCTCTTCCTCTCTTTCTTCTACCACTTTTTATACAGTGTACCAATCATACTGACTTTTAAATAACCAGGACTAAAATATTAAATCTCAGGCTAACAAGGTTTTTGAACATCACCAAGTGTATGACGGAGCAAAACCAAGTAATTTTCTATAACTGATAAATGTGTTGGGAAAGGTAATTTTAAATATTGAGAGAAAAAAACTGGTGATTTTTTTTGATACCTCAAAATTTTAATTTTTAAATAAAACAATATTCAAAGAATATCCCTAGAAAACAGAATTTATTTATAAAGTTTAGCTTTCCTGAATAGCTCTTAACAGAGGACAAGCATTTTCATGTAAATAGACATGGATGTGTCCTGTCCTTGAGGAAAATTTCTAAAATTTTATTTTAATTTAAATGTGGAGTGTGATTGTGTGTGGCGATTAATTTTATGTGTCTTCTTGGTTAGGTCCCAGTATCCAGATTTTTAGTCAAACACCAGTCTAGATGTTCCTGTAAAGGTATTTTTTAGATGTGATTTAGATTTAAATCAGTAGACTGATTAAAGCAGATTTTTCTATAATGA
This sequence comes from Eonycteris spelaea, assembly GCA_003508835.1. NCBI lineage: Eukaryota > Metazoa > Chordata > Mammalia > Chiroptera > Pteropodidae > Eonycteris > Eonycteris spelaea. The sequence continues at coordinate 4,796,499 of PUFA01000095.1, forward strand.
GGGTGGGCCTCATCCAATTAGTTGAAGGTCTAAAGAGAATAGACTGATGGCCCCTATGAAAAAGGAAATTCCATCTCCAGTCTACTCTCAGACTTGAGCTACAGCATCAGCTATTCTCTGAGTCCAGTTTGTTTCCCTATTCTGTAGAATTGGACATTCAAGCCTCTAAAATCTAATTCCTTTAAAAAATCTCTATCTACACATGTTATTGGTTCTGCTTCTCTGAAGAAACCTGATTAATACACTGTTTGTTCCATAATTTATAGCTCTCAACACCACACAGTGGGTGCTCAGCAAGTAAAAATGTGAACAGTAAGAGCTTTAAAGATGATACATGAAAACAAAATCTCTCCCACAGAAAACATACAGGAAGCACATCTTTTCAGGAACTCTTATCCAGGTGCAAGAGAAATCCCCAGTCTCTCCTAACTTTTCTTTGGATGCACTCTGAGGCTTTTTTTTTTTTTAATCAAGATAATTTTTTTTTCAACAATGAGCTTAATTTAATGGCTTTCTCATGAATTTAAGCATAGCCTTTTCCAACCATTACCCTCCCCTATTTTCTCTCTTTCTTTCACTCTCTAACCCCAAAGGGTATCTGATCTATTCCTGGCTGTACCTTGTGAAATCTATGAACTGTGAAATTACATAATTAATAGACAGCTGAATAAGTAAGTAGTAGATTGCCGGAAATTCCAGGCTATATTCTCTTCCATCCCCTCATCCCCCAGCTTCCTCCTTGGACAACGCAGTTACGGCAGCAGATACAACGCCAATTAGCTTTGAAAACTCTGGCATACAGGAAGTCCCCATACAATAGCTTGGAATAAGGAATGGTGTGTATTAAAGAGCTTTGTGAGTATTCACCACCATCTGCTTCTATCAGGACTGTCAGTTCTGCATCAGTCCCTCTCTCTCTCCACCCTTCTCCTACATGCTATGGGGGTGTCCTGTATTATCCTTGGAACAGCCATCATCTGGCAGCTATTTTAGCATATGTGCAGTTGGTATTACTGCTTTAAGCAGCTCATCAACTTAGAAACACACTAAAGTGGGGAAAATACTTTATCTTTCTTGTGGAGTGTTTGCAATACAACGAGCCTTCTATGTTTTCTTAAAACAAGAATACTCATTCTGTCCAGTCTCAAAGGCTATACCGTATTTCACCTATGTGCTTGGGGCATTGGCAGCTAGGGCATGAAAAATTATTTCAGCTGGGTTCACTCTTCATAGCTATTCTCTTTTAAAACTAACATTTTTATTTTTAAAGATAAAGGATTTGTACATTTGCCTCAAAGATCACCTGGAGCTTAAAGTATTTGAGAGTAATATCTATGCAGTCAAAATGGGGAGAGTTATTGTATTTAACAGTTGCCTGAAGGGTGGCAGATAGATAAGAAAAGACAATGTGAGAAGTATGGGTCTCTGCCATATCTTTGTGAAATTTTCACATTGGGCGATTGCATAAGAGCTAATTCTGTGGTCATTTTTGGAACAAAGAATAAAGTCCTGTACACCCACATCACTCTGTCTTTCATATAGTAAATAACTATATGAGGTGTATGCCTGAAAATAGAATTACTGCATGTAGTAAAAACCGAGTCCCTTTCATTTGGATGGTGTTGAAATGAGAAAAAAAAAAAAGTGTGTGAGTGTGCTCTACATTATCGCTCCAAGAACAGAAGGCTGATGGATCTGCTCTCTATCCATATTTTGCTGAAGCCAAGTAGGAGAGATCTGGTTGTTTTGTAAGATGTCAGAGTAAACTGTTGTCACATGATGTTGAAGCTTCCTAACATGTTATCATTGGTCAGAAATCTAAACAAAGAAAGACTTTTTCACAGATTGCTTATATGTTTAAATTTATGTGTTTGATTTTTTCTACTCTTTCTGTATTTCCTTTAATGAGCTAGAATAATTTTTTCAATATTCCAATGGAAATCATTTTTAAATGAAAAAGGCCCAATTTTATTTTAAACAACATTTAGTTACTTTGTTTTGTCAAAATATATAAATAGAAAAATAAACAGAACATTTTATTCTTTTGGTTCCATGTCTAACTTTATTGATAATGAGCTGGTGGCTTGCTAAATATTTTTATTTTCAGGAATCAATACAGAGACTTATAAAATTTTTTGTATTAAATGTAATTATATGTTAAGCTTCTATTTAGCTTGAACTTCTCTGGTCAAATGTATAAGGAAGCAATTTCATGAAATGAGACTTCCTTATATATATTTTTAATGTCTTACTTTTCTGTTAATCCTTTTACAAATTAGACACCAGGAAATTGGAGAACTAGCACTTACAGGTTCATCTTGACCCCTAGCCTCTGGATGTCACTTTGTCATCTTGGTCTGGACACATGTTGCTTCCCTTTCCTCTCAGAGGAGCTGAACACTGTTGTTAATCTTGGCTTGCAACCTGAATTATTTCAGAGATTCATCCAAGTTTTGGTGTGTCCCGTCACTTTCGTAATTGTGGCCGAAAACAATCTTAAGTTCAAAGAATTCAGACTTTTAGCTTAAATTAAAAATAAAATCCAAAATTACTTTAGGGCAATAGCATATATAAAAAGTACTTATATACAGGCAAGTGCATGTGATTCTTTTGAGAGAAACAGGTGTGCGATACAGATATAAAATAAATCTGTTTAGGGGTGGTAGAAGAATAAATATATAATTCTTTGAGGGCAGGAGATAACAATGACCAATGCAAAGGATGAGTTGAAACTATAAGAATTAGATAATGAAAAAAGAAGGTCCCAGAGAATCATGAGGTAAGGGATTTAAGAAACAAGTCAAGGGATTAGCTTTGCCAATGAGGGTAATGGAAGGTTCCTGAAGACACAGAGTAGTATTTAGAGAAAGAATGTGAAGGAAGTCAAAGGAGTTCATGTAACATAGATGCAGTTTTCTCAGAAAGGAAGAGGGCAAGTTTTGGAGAACAGGGAAAACATGTAGGAAGTTTAAAGCACGAGCAAAATAGGGATAGCATCTGTCAGATACAGAAAAGTCAAAGTGAGGAAAATGCAATCATTTCTAAGAATTCTGAGGATCTGGCTGAAAGGAGACAAACATGGGTGTAGTGATTCAATCTAGACTAGTTTTATGAATTTTTTAGTTATTTTTTTTTTCAGGTCTGGAATAGGGGTAATAAGTAGATAAGGGAGATAAAGAAAAATACAAACCAGCAATTATTGATTATTTCCCTAAGTTCTAGGCTCTCATGGGTGACCTCACTGCTTCAATCAATCAAGGCGGTCTTAGGACTTATGATTGAGGATTAGCACTAGACCTTGATTTGAGCATTCTACAATACATTAAATTCCAGATAAATGCATATTGCTATGGGCTGAAATTAGAAATAAAACAGAGGCAAATATCCACCAATTTATGATTTCTTGTGAATTTTGCCAGTACAATTTTTTTTTTTCTGGGACCAATCAACTGGTTCCATAAGAAGAGCTCTCATCTTTTAGAACTTACTGCTGTTAGTCTACTTTTCTCACCTTCTGCTCATATTCCATTTGTTTCACTTGTATTATTTAGAGCTTAGATCAATTTATTTTATCCAAATAGCTCATTGAAATATAAATTAGTGATACCTGGCATATAATTATATATTTTGGGGTTATTAACTTTCTTCTATTTTTTTTTTCCTTTGTAAATTTATGAGAAAACAACTCCTATAAAGGGAAGTTTAAGAATTCTTCAATACCTTAACTCTGGGCTTTTATTTGATATTTTTAAAGATTGTATATGCACAAGGATGTTAATACCAACTAGTTAAAAATGGCCTTTGAGATTTCCTATTATTTTCAGGGTTTTTTTTTTTTTTTTTGAACAAGTTATATTGGAGATGAAGATAATATATTTAGAAATTTTATGGTCTCGGTAACATGCACTTTCAGAGGCTTGTATTAAGAGCCCACTTTTGTTTACTTCTGCACTTAATCAGTCCTGCACAATTACCTTAATCATGCTGATGTGGCCTCATCCTGGAAGATCCCCTCACTCCATCAGCATAATAAAACAGATGCAAAGTATGAGCAAGAAAGCTGGTTTGAGGTAATACCAGATTAAGGGAGATTTTGTTAAGTGAGGTCTAAATGGTAAGTGGTTTGTGGTAAAGTGTAACTCCATCAGTAGAAGCTTATTACCATGAAGCAATCATACCCCAGGCAGGTGTCATGTCCCTTTATCCAAGAAGGGGCAAGTTGTGTCTGTGCCAGAACTTAGTCCAGATGAAAAGGGTAAATATGAAAGATAAAAAGAAACCTAAGATAACATATTTTAAAAGCTTAAACTTGAGAGTAAGCTCTTAAAATGAATAAAGGAATTTTCTCATGTTCTACTATATTTCATATCTCAGTATCTTTAATTTCCACTTACATATTTTGTATTTTTCTTTGAGTGGGTTTCCCTGAAGTATTTTGATGCTGCTGACATAAATGAGAAGGAGGTTTTAAAAGGTTAACCTATGTGATCTCCAGATAATTTGTATTGTCAGGTTAAAAATGCAGATTTTGATTCAGAAGTCTGGGAATGGGCCTAAAGTTCAACATTTCTCATTTTCTAGGTGAGATTGAAACTGCTAATGGCTAAGTAGATGTCAGTCCTACTATTTCCTTGCTGCTTTTATTTATCTACTGGAGCCTTTGAGCTATCAGATATACTGAAAAATCTAGAAATATTCCTGGATCATCTGTATTTATATCTGTATACGTAGTAGTTTATCAGTCTGGCAGTAGTATGACTGCTCTGTAGAATGTGGTATTAAAGTGTATTGTAATAGGTCCCATAACAATAGCAGAATGATATTGAGAGGGTATTAGGATGTTTATATTATATTTTATACTCTGCATCTAACTGCTTATGTTAGACTAATAATCTCTTACTACCCTTTCGACTTGGTAGTTCAAAGTCAGTGAGCACAAGGTAGGCCTATTTAGCCTAAGATGTCATTCCCTAATATTTATTAGTTTTGAATAATAAATACAGCTCTTCCTGCCTGTGTCTCTGCTTATGCTACACCCCCACCCCCCTCCAGTGGGAAGATGCCTCCTGGAGATTGCTTTAAAGTCTAAAGATTTTTAATTCCTCTTAGAATTACTTAAAAAAAAAAAATCCCTCAATTTAGAACTCTTTTAAGAGAAAAGACCACACCTTCAGGCCCCTGATGATCAATTATTTCCTCTGCCTGGATTTTTGTTATGCGACCCAGTCAGGTTGCTCTACTACAGGGAGGTTCACAAGATAAATTGCCTCCCTTTGGCTGTGTTGTTTTCTTCAATTACACAAACAGCAGCTAGAGAATCTGGAGATGAGAACTACAAGAATTCTGGGAGATGCTAACGATTAGCACTTGCATTATTAGTCTCTGGAGGTTCTTAAAGCTCAAAGTCCCTCACGGCCTTGTCAGAATAGCAAAGTGACACAGGCACAAGCAGCAGTCAGGCATCATTCAGCCACCAGGATAATGTTCTCCCTGTGAACAGGGCTGTTTGTCTCCAGAGTCCCATGATCCGCCCAAGAATTAACAGACACTGCATGGCCCTGATGGGTTTAACTATATCTAATCAGTCTGCAGGGCTGATAGCTGTGAAAAACCTTGTTACCCTGGGAAGGAAGCCTATCTTTCTCTGATAAAACAGAATGTAGTTACTGTACCACTTGTTTCCTAAAGCACTCTCCTTTGTATTATTAATTTTTTGAAAGTGCAAGTTTGGGAAAGTCTTTAGAGACACCAGGCTTATCAACTCTATTCATCTTGTGAGTGAATAAATTTCTTTATGAAAATAATGCTCTTGGAATGCTATTTGTGGTTCTCCAAGGAGAGAGTTTTCTATCTTTCTGCCTCTCTTCTCCTGCTCCATTATTAGCGAAGCTTGTAATGATATGCTTGTCAAAAGGAAAGAAAAACATTCTAAGATGTCATGGGCTGAAGCATCTATGAAAGGTAAAAATTTGCTAGTAAAACCTTTAGTGCTACTGTGCAGGTATTTTTTTTTTCAGCTGGCACTATAAATGCAATGAAGCAAATTTTTTGAGGCACAGGATTAACCTGTAGGTGAAAAGCAGAGAAATCCACCAACTAGAGGGGTTTGTGCATTTTGACAGGAAAGTGAGAGGCAGATCTTGGTATAGTATACGTGCTGTAAAGCGGAGCATATGGGAAAGACATGGACTGTAGAGTGGGACACATCTACCTTAAGGTGCAGCTCCGCTTTGTGAATTTGAGCACTTCCTATTTTTCATTTTTTCATTTATAAAATGGGGATGATAGCATCTTCTGACAGGGTTGTTAAAGGGATCAAATTAGATTGGCATAGTTAAATTCCTACTATACGATACATGACCAATAAATGTTAGCTTTGCTAACGTCCTTTCATTGGTGATATTCAGCTCTTCTTCCTTCAGTTCTACCTTTTCTGTGGTTCTTATGACATTTCACTGAAATTATTTGTGTTCCAATTGGTTTAGCTTTAGCTTTTCTTTTGCATAGGGGGCTGAGTCTCATGATATCTGGGTCATTAAATTTGGGGTCAAAGTACTTGGATTCAACTAATATAAATGTTTTCAGTAGAAAGATGAGATGGCAATACTTCTGAAAGTAGTATTATGAGGTTTAAATGGCAAGCTGTTATAGGGACCCTCCCTTGGTATGGTGCTTGGCAGAGTGGTCGCTAAACTGTTCCACTCTTTCTTTCTTTTGCATGGTCACTGCATATTTTCTGACACATATGTCATATGTGTAATACCATTGTTTAATGAATGAGGGGATCTTTGGATCACTGGGTGAATGTGTGAGTAAAAATAGAGCATTGGATGGGAAATCAGAGATTTTGGTTCTAATTCTGCCTTTGAGTATGTAACTGTGTGACCTTGGAGATGCACTGCTACTCTCTTGGCTCCAGTGTTTGTCATTGGAAAAGAATTGAGTTGGGTAGACTACTTAATATATAATGTGTCTTCTAGGTTTAATCTTCATGAGACAGATATCTGAGGTTTTGTCATGATCTAAACCTTTTAACTTATATGAAAACTTACCTCTCAAGCAACAGAAAAGTGCCATGATTAATGACAGAGTACGTGCATTTTTTTTCTAATTATATGGTAAGAGTGAATGCAACAGAGTAAAAGATCCTCAAAAGATATACATGAGAATGGCATCATTTACCTGTTTAATGTAAGTAGTTTTGGATAATGAAAAAGAAGACAGTAAAATATCAGTCTAACATTTCACACTTACTAAAAGTTAATATCTTTCTGTGGAGAATCTCTTCACGTAAGGTCTTTCTGAGGCCTTATGCATGAAAAACATGCCTTGACTTCTTTCTGCGACATAACACACTGATGATATGCATGATGATGATACACAGTGTGCCTGATACACTGATAACATATGTCATATATAAGACAGTGGCTCTCAAAGTGTGGCCCTGGAACATCAGTATTAGCAACTACTGGAAACTTGTTAGAAATGAGAATTCACAGGTCCCAGTCCAGACTTTCTGAATCAGACACTGTATGGGTGGAGACCAGCAATCCATGACTGAGAGTTCCTGATTTACACTAAAGTTTGAAAATTACTATTTTAAAATTTAAACAAAATTTTAAATGCTGACCAGTCTTCTGAATTTTGGCTTATTAACTGTTCAGAAGTAATCTCAATAAAATCCTTATACATAAAACAGAAGCTATTTCAATATTTCAATATATGTTATCTATGAAAGCTCACATGCTCAAAGAATAGTTTAACATTCTTTCTAAACATAGCGATGATCCTGTACCTTTATTAGAGAAGAATAGTGATGTTATCTGATTTGAAGAGCAACAGTCATTTATTTTTACCTGTTGTTAGCAAGATACATGTATTCTTCGCTCTTTCCTTTTTATTTATTTTTTAAAAATATGTTCTCAAATATTCAGGTTTAACAGTTTCCGAAAAGTTTGAGATAAAATCACTTTCGTTTCACATATCAAGCCCAGTAGCCATTTTGCCTTTGAGCTTAGAGTGCCACAAAGCCTCCTTGCTATCAGACTTCTTTTCTCTTTGTCTAGACAGAAGGAGGGATCAGCAGAGGTGAGCATGGCTGCCTCTCTTTCTTAAGTTTTCTGTTTCTATTTTACTTTCTTCACTCCTTTTTTGGCTTCAGAAATAATGAGAAAAAATTTTCTCCCTGTACTTTTCATCATAGTTAGAGGAAAGAGGGGAAACCTCATTAAAATAATGAAGTGATTTCAGCATGACTAATTGTGTCCCAAAGCCCTTGAGGTCCACAGATAATGAAAACACTCAACTACCTTAAGCTCTGGTTGTAAGATAAAGTTATTTGCTTCTTTTTCAGCAACCATGGATGTTGTAGGAGGGGGTAAGCTTTGGCATGGCTAAACTTAGATGAATAAACTGTTTCATCTTGCGCTGCAGCTGGATCAATTTGGTCACCAGAAGTAGACAGATTTCATCCAAGCCTTTAGACAGAAATTCATTTGGCACAGAGAAATCGTTGAGAAGTTTGCAATGTCTGTTGTCAATGAAATGAATTTAAACATGGAAAAGGAGAAATCTTTCACTTAGGAAACAATGGCAGGGAAGAAAATGAAAGCTCACCAAACATTTTGAGTTATTCTGTCAAAGAAATGCATTTTATAGCTAACCATGCCCTGTAGTCGGGTGATATGTGCAATCTCCTGCTTAACTTGGGCCAGATCTTTGTTTCTAAAGAGTTGAATTTAAAGACATTATTGATATACTTGTTTTAAATTATAAAAGATACTATATATGCAATTCATTTTTAGATGATGTCTGTTTACCCTGATTTTTTGGAATTAATCCTGATTAACATTCTTCACCAGGGGAAACAATTGCTATATTTTTACGGCTCCTTTGAACTGAAAGCAGATCTAAATCACATGAAGCATCATGGTAAGTTTTTATGAAGCTCTAAAATCAAAGGTAAAACAACAGATGTTTGGAGTTTAGTTAATATGGATAAGATGCTTTTTTGTACCACAAGACAGTTCTATAGTCACTGGCAATAGATGAAGTTGTTTTGAAGCACATAACTTCTTCCAAAGTGAAACATAAAAATACATAAGTTATTAGAGGAGACCTAGAAATATGGATCAACTGTAAATGGAATTTACAGCTTGATATATGTGAATCGAGTTGCAATACCAATCATACAAATGCTTAGCCATAATAGGATTCCTAAGAGAGTGGGTGGTTATAGGCCTCAAAAGCCATAATGGCAACCCCATCTCTCTTTAATGGCTAATCTTTCTCCAATCATGTTCTGTAGGTAATGCTATAAATGGGATTTAGTCATTTAATTATGAGGCCAGGGGAAAAAGGGCCATAAACCAAAGCTCATGTTACTCAAGTAGAAATAAAAACTGACTGGCTTAAATCCATCTCATCGTAGTAAAGGCAGGGAGTTACCGGGAGACACTGAAGTATTTTCATTCTAAGATAAAAGATGTTAGTAAGTGTTCATTCTCCACATTTTGAAATGAGGCCTTTTCCCATTTTCTTTGTATTTCACTGAGAATTCTTAAGACTTATGTAAGCTACAAGTGTCATTATCCTTTAGGGTACTATTTACACACTTCAACTATTTCAGTGAAGACATGTTTATTTAGCATTATGTGTGAGGTACTGTGCTTCCACAATACCTATTTTACTATTACTTATATTAAACCCTTGATATAAAGTCAATAGAGTCAGGTGATAATTGAATCTGTTCCCTGAGGAGCCAGCACTTACAGCCACAGGGCAAACATTTTGAATTTTTACTATCTCCCACACAGGTATGGGATTTTTAGGTTTTAGGGCAATGGATCTCAACTCTGACCATATTAGAATCTCCTGAGAGTTTTAAAAACTACCAATGATTGCTTTCTCCTGCAGACCACTTAAATCAGACTTGCTTAAAGTGAATTCCAGGTATTCCTAGTGTTAAAACTCTCCAGGTGATTTTAATGTGATCCCTCACCATGATAGAGAGTCACTGTTTCCTAATTTTGACTGGAGAAGTAAATGTGTATCTCATTATTCTGTTTAATCTATTCATTTTTTTCCTCTTCTAGGCCTAAAATAATTGGTGCCCAACCCTTTGCAACTTGTTTTATAGATTCAAATGTTCCATTTTTATGCTTCTTACCTGTGGTCAAATATATTTTTATTGATTGAAATATAACTGAAATAATTACAGTTATCTAGACAGAACAACAAAGGGGAGGGTGAGTCTTCAGTTGATCTTAAGGTCACCCTGTCCTTCAGCCTATGCAGCAAGCATGTCTATAAAAGCAGAACAAAGAGCTGAATACAAGGTTAGCCATTTGAGTGGAAAATTTCTCTTCATAATGTAATGATTTAAAAGTTTATTTAAATATATCTTAGTACATATCTTATTAGTTATATCTTTGTAACATTTTTTACTTACCTAGTAATACATATTGAGTTATCCATTTTGTGCATGCAGCTCTAGTTGATTCATTTTTCAATGCCGTGTGGTATTCCATTGAATGATTATTCCATAAATTAGCTGCACATTCCTGTGGTGGACATAAAAACTGTTTCTAATTTTTTTGCAATTACAAACTATGCTGCTATGAACATTCTCCTGTGTTTCTTTATTTGATATTTGAGTTTCTCTAAGATTTATATCTAGGAGTGAAATCACTATATTGTGGGTGGCATATGATATGTCTATCAATCATTCATTGGCCAATATTTGGAATGTAAGAGGAAACTTTAGACTTTTAGTTATGTTGCCAATGATAATGATACATTTATTGACAATTTTACATTTTCAGATTGCAGTCCTGAAAGACATATATAACATCTCATTTTCTGATCCCAAAATGCTGTGAGGTGAGGTAGGTACTATAAAAATAATAATAATTATGAGACTCTAGCTTTGACAATTATTTTCTCATTTGATATACATTACACTCTTGGGAGGAGGCATCATTATTTACATTTTACAGATGAGGAAACAGGTTTAGAGAGGTTATATGTTTATCTCAACTCTCAGTACATTAGTACATGATAGATTCAGGACTGATAATAAAATTTTCTAAATTCAAACCTCAGGTTCTTCTCTCTTTATTATAACTTATTAATGAATATAAGTATAAATTGAATAATTCTTAAATATTTTAAAATATTTTTCTCATATTCAACAAGTTGTTTAGGTAACATACATTAATAGTCTAAATGCTTTGAGAAATATTGCAAAACATATAAACTGTATTTCTTAACTTGGAGTATATTTTGTCTTAAAATAAGTACTAGTTTGCTTTTAACTAATGGGACCAGATGCAGGCATGCTGTCTCTTCACTGCATGGTTCCAAGCCTGATCAATAGATGTGTTCCCTCCTTACTGCTAGTGGTCCATAAAAAAGACTGAAGGCAATAATCATGTAAACATTGCTATTCCTCATTTGCGAACACTCACTCAACAAACCAGAATGCTATGAACAAAGTTCCTGAGATAATCCTATATTTATAGACATCCATTTTTTAGATCATAAACACCTATTTTTATGCCCCTTATTGTAGATAAAAAAGTAGAAATTCCAAGAGATTGGTAATTTACTCCTAATTTTACTAAACCAGTGAAATGGAAACGAAGTCCAGACTTTCAGTAAGAAAGAAAACTGTCAAAGTTTTCCAATAATGTCATGAGAATCTTATGATCTGTAGTGGTTGGAATAATGGCCTTTAAAGATACCTATGTCCTGATCTTTAGAAACTGTGTATAGGTTTCTTTACACAGCAAAAAAAAAAAAAAAAAAAAAAAAAAAAAAAAAAATCTTTAATTGATTAAGTTAAGGACCTTGAGAATGGAAGAGTATCCTGGATTAGCCAGGTGGGCCCCGACTAATCATGCATTCTTAAAAGAGGAGAATCACTCCCAGCTGGAGTCAGAAGGAAACATGACTATGGGAGAATGTTCAGAGAATTGCAAGACTGCTGGCTTTGAAGCTGGGGTACAGGGTGCTGAGCCTAGAAATGTGGACAACCTCTAGAAGTGAAAAAAGTAAGAAGACAAACTCTCTCCTAGATCATCCAGGAAGGGCTATAACCCTGCGAACTCCTTGATTTTAACCAGCAAGACCTGTATTGTACTTCTAACCTATGGAACTTTGAGGTGAAATTTTGTGTTATCAAGTTTGTGGTAATTTTTTACAGTGGCAATAGAAAAAGTTTATATTGTATTTTAGCCATACAGCTATCATGTTTGTGTAGATAATTGGTAAACTCAATAATTTAATAAATGTTTCTTGGTAATAATTCTGATAATAGTTTTAGTTAGGAGAAATAATATCAGACTTAGAGATAGGCATGCTGGTATCTCATATTTTCATGTACGTAAGAATCAACTTGGTTTTTATTTTAAAATACTATTATGGTCTGTCTCAAGAGTTTCTGATTCATAAGTTCTAGAGTAGGGTTCTGATGGAGACAAAAATTGGAGCACCCACTTTGGAAAATTGCGTAGTATTTAGAAACTCAATAGTTCATCATTTGCTACATGAATCAATTATAATGCACCTACAGAACAAAATATTTCTCAGACATTAAAATGTTACAAATACTAATAAATGCAGTGACATGTATGAAACTCAAAATCATTAATGCTAAAGAAATTAGATACAAAAGGCAACAGATGATGTTTCCACTTATATGCTGAAAAAGGAAAAACTTAAAAAATAGGACAGAAACCAGACCAAAATTGCCAGAAGTTGGGTTGAGGGAGGGGACTGATTGCAATTGATTGCAGGTTGGTGAGGGAACTCTGTAGGATGATTAAAATGTTCTGTATTTTTATTGTGGTGGTAGTTATAAGACAGTATATATTTTTCAAAACTCACTGAAGGTTATACTTAAAGAAATTTTACTATATGTAAATTATACCTTAGTAAAAGTAAAGTCTTAAGAAAAAGTAAAGTCTGTTAAACTTTTTTTCCCTCAGTCTTTCATAAACTCAATTAAAACTGAAATGCACTTTTAGGTCAAACAACTACAACCATCTTACATAGTTTAGGAAATTTTGAGCTAATGAATCTTAGGGTAAGGAATAAAAAGCAAGTTCTTTCCCTTGACTCCCAACCAAGTACTAAGTCATAAAACTCTAATGAAAAATAATATAATAGGAACTCTCATGAGGCTCTGAAATTCTGATCCAGTTTTTAAACTACATCATAAGAGAGCCATGCATTTCACGTCATTATTTACATAGAGCTAAAAAGTAACCTGTCCCAAGTAATCTTCCCAAAAGTGAGAAAAGAAAATCCCAGAATGTTGTGAGGGAACCTCAGAATTCATCTTGGCCTTTTGTGATTCCATCTGGTTTTACAGTATAAGTTCATTCCCTTTCTTAAGATATCTGACAATGAGAGTTTTTGTTAACAGTGGGAGAAGACTGAATCAAATAAAGGATTATGAGTTCCTGTAATAGCTTTCAGTAGTTAAAAAAGCCTGAGTGTATTGCACAAAAAATATTTTAAATGCTAATTTCACCTCTTATCTCATCTAGTATCTTTTATTTAATATCAATTTTATTTTCTGGTAAATAATAGTCCCCAACAGGTACTGCCCTAAAGTCTGTGAAGTTTTCCTGAGCCAGAGATTGAGAATCTAGGCAGGATTTTAGAATGAGTCATATCGATATTTATTGTTAGCCTATGGTGTGAAGTGACTGTATAACATTTCCTGATTCCTTGAGTTTCCAAAGATCTTCACAGAGACGGTGAATATTTTTAAAACTCAGAGTTTAAAAAAACATCAAGATTAATAGAATATTGATTATATTTTTAAAGTAACTTTACCAGTTGTGTAAAGGATGTGTTATGTAAAAAGTGTGTTAACAACAGTACAGAGGGTATCTCAGTAGTCCTGATTGGAGTAGCTAGAGTGGTTTTTGCAGTAGGCCAGGTGAGCAATGACACAGTGTCAGGGAGAACAGAGTTAAACAGAGGTCATGTGGTTAGTGATCAATTGAAAAGGAGAAAGATAGAGATCGAATTTAGAGATGATTCTAAAGGTTACTAAATATTCTCGAGTCAATTATCTTAAACTGCCAGGTGCTACTAGAATAGTGATTTTTAACACAGACTTTAGAACATCTTGATGTACTTCAAATCTTGCACAGGCATACTGCCAAACTTTGATCAACACATAAATTTGATTTTTGTTCCACCTTAATGTTCTAGGAACTCCATTTTAGAAGATACCATTTTTCCAGGTTCTTTATTTTCATGAAATATGGTGCCCCTTCCTATTATTTCATACAATTCCATTTTCAGGAGTAATTCAGTATATCTCTAAGAGTGACAAATTCTTATAGGATAAAGGCCATTAATCTTAATATCACTTTTTATCAGACTGGAAACTCCTTTCATTGAGTGATAGTCAATTCCTGCACTCCAAATCTCCACCTGTTAAAATGGCTTTCTAAAGACATTTTACCTAAAGTATGTTAGTAGGAAAGCAAAAAATAATATAAAAAATAAAAAATAAAGCCCTGTTGTTTAATTTCAGAATTTTGCCCTTCTACCAAAGCCAGGGGCTGCAGAAAATGTTGACAATTTGATCTCTAATTAAAAGGAAAGGTACTTACAAGAACCTATTTATATACTATATGGTATCCCGCAGGATCATTTAACTGACTAATTTAGACAGACTAGACAACAAATTGAGGGCCCGTCTCCTCTCCTTTTATAACTCTGTAAACATAATCCCAAATTGATTGGTCTCTAATACATGAGAAATGAAAAATTAATTAGATTGGATACAACCCTGAAGTGAGCACTTTACTGCTTTGTTCTTTGTCTATTCGATCCTTTTTCTTTTGATTTATCAATAAAGTAGCCCATGTGGAAAAAATAATAGAAGAAATGTAAAGGCAAGCATCAAATTAATGCTGACGAACTATAAAACGGAGCAGTCTCTGCAAAGTGTAAGCTTTAGACTTGGTCTCTGGGTATTAAACTATACTAATATATATATTCACATGAAATCAAAACTTTTCTCAGTTTTAAAGTTATTTTTTGGTATAGTTTTATTTCTTTGTATTGGAAACAATTTCTGTTAATGTGTTTGTCATTTACCTATATAAACTGACTTGAAAGCAATTGTAGTTATAGAAAATTAGAAGTAGAAGCATTCATGCAATATAACGCTTTCATTTTATGGGTGTAGACACTAAAAACTTTGGAGGTTTGTGGCAATACTGATGGACAAGAGATCATTTTCCTGACTCCTTCCTGTGCTCAAAACTTTACCATTAACACGTATTCTGCCAGTAGGAGGTAAGTTTTTGTTGCACTAATATATCCCTCCAAGGAATTGATAGACTTTATTTTAAAAACACTTAGTTAATCTCAAACTTGGTTATAATTAAAATTATTTTATGCTTAATTTTAGACCCCAAAACTTAGGTCTATAGACATCCGCATATCAAATATAAAGAAATACTAAGAATTATTTTTATTTAATTACAGTACATTGTAAGCATTTAACCAATAGGCATTATAATTTTTATAAAATATTTGACTTTTTTTTTTTTACTTGTTATTCAATAATAGATAATACCCACATTCATCGGGTAATATGTAAAAATATTTTGTCTGGATATTGTTCAAAATGTGTAAGCAAAAATATAAGAACCTCTTAGATTTGGAGGTAAATCCTTTAACTGAATTAGTTACTAAATTCACAAATTTAAAAATTCATATTTTAAGACTGAACTATCTCTTTAGATTAATATTCAAATCAGCTTCTGGTGAAAGAGTTATTTAGTATACAGAGATGTGGTAGGCAGAATAATGTCCCCAAAGATGTCCACACACACAACATTTAGGATCTGTTACTATATTAGCTCATATGGTCAAAAGAGATTTTGCTGATGAAATTAAGATTAAGAATTTTAGAATAGGGAGATTATTCTGTATTAGCCATCTGGGCCTAATGCAATCACACTGGCTTTTAAAAGTGAAAAGAAGAGAGTCAGAATCAAGGATAAAAATAAAAAACAAAAAGAAATGAGAGATTGCTGATGTTATGGAGAAAAGAGGAACTTGAGCAAAGGAATGTAAGGGGACTCTGGAATCTAGGAACAGCTCTCACTTAGCAAGGTAAAAGGGACCTTAGCTCTACCATTGCAAGAAACTGAATTTTGTCAACAGCCTGAATGAGTAAGCAATGGATTCTCCCTTAGAGCCTCCAGAAATGAAATGTAGCCTTTTTGGTCACTTGATTTTTAATCCAGTAAGACAAATGTCAGATTTTTGATCTACAGATTTGTAAGATAATAAACCTGTGTTGTTTTAGTTACTAAATTTGTGGTAATTTTTATGGCACCGCTGGAGAACTAATACACAAGCCCTTAAGATAATGTGAAAAAAATTAAGTGTGAGTAACTCGCAAACTAGCAAGCATTAATCCTTATGATACTGAGCCTAACTCCAAGGTATTCTCTTGGGATGATACACATTATTTGTTCCTCTTCATATAAGAAATGTAATCTGGTATTGTTTGTTTACTTGTTTGTTTTCTTACTTGAAGAATGACTTGTAGAGCCATTCTTGTTGACTCCAGAATTATCAACAGGAAAGCATTCTTAGTTTAAAAGTTCTGAGGAGAACAGGTTAAGTAAGGTCTTGCCTACTCTGAGGCAAAATTGTTATGGAAAATTTTTCTTTTGTTATCCTTTCACCTTACCAGTAGTAACTCAGTCAAAAAATAATCAATGCAAATATTGCAATTACTTCTGAATAAGAGGTTGCAGTATTCGTAATTCATTTACAAACTTAATATGTACTGAACACTTTCAGTTGATTACCCTCTTAGACAATGGAGACATAGTAGAAATAAAACATACCTTCAGAAGCCCTGCAATTTAGAATATAAGCAAGTAAATTTGTATAATCAGTTGGGGAAATTGTATTTAAAATCTCCTCCTGCTAGTCAGAAGGGATATATAAAACACACTAAGGTGAGATATGAGTAACTTATTAGTAGTTAACATGAAAAGATGGTTTTGAAAACTCATTTTAGAGTTATTGTCAAATCCTTTAAAACACAGACCATTGGTTTAGTTAGTGGACTATATAATTATGTACTCTTTGTTGCAATGAAGTGCTAAATGCTCAGTGTGGAGATGGTAGTCATTACTAGCATTTGAACTTAAAAAAACCCCCTGAAATTTACGTTTTAAATACTGAGGTAACATACACTAGGATGTGTGATGTGAACTTTTTAGCATCTCTTCTATGACAATTAACACTAACAAGACTATGATAAAAGAGGAAGAACGTGGGCTTTTTTTTCAGCTGACATGAAAAAAAGTCAGACAATGTAATAACTGAACTGCTAAGGGAAGTACAAGGTGCTTACATAGTAAAAGCTCGACTGAAATTTAGGGGGAGACACAGACAGAAGGAGAGGAGAGGGAGGGAGAGGAAAGAGAGAGGAGATCAGATCATGTAGCTGGTGGGTAACTGTTCCTGTCAGAGGGAAGTATGTATGCAAAAAAAAAAAAAAAGTAAGCAAGTTTTTTTTCAGGGAATTATAGTATTTTCAGAAAATTTAGAATAAGATGAAAAAGAAATTATATATGTACCTTTTAACAGAATGTTTCAATATTATTCCTTAAACTAAACTTAATTACTGAGTTCTTATGAAGTATTTGGGACCAGGAAGACCTAGTAAGTGTTCAGCAGGAACAGCTTCTTAAAACAACAAATTGATTATATGATTAAAACTGTAGTCTATCTTTCCTTCCCTCCTTCCCTTCTTCCCTCCTTTCATGAAAATTTATAAAGCACTTGTCAGTAACTCTGCTGGGTATCAAGGATGCAGAATGGAAAACATGACACATGGTTACAGTGTGATAAGTACTGTGATAGCATCCTATGGTGAAGCACCTATTCTACATGAGCTATGATGGAGGCTTACATGGAAGGCTGCCTACAGATGGTGACACTTGATTTGAACTGAAGAAGATGATTAGGAGTCAGTCAGGAGGAGGATGGCAGGAGCCAATGCTAAACCACACGTAGAAAACTGTGTGAAGACACAGAGGTATGAACAAGCTTGGCGCATTTTGAAAACTGTCAGTAGTTTGGATTGCTTTAGCACAGAGTGGGAACGGAGTGTGATAAGACAGCTTTCAAATCATGAAATATCATACATGCTATATTTGGATTTAGCCCATGAATCAAAGCAGTTAGAATATTTTAAGTGAGATTGATAACAATGATCAACATGTTTCAGATATTATGAGAAGAATCTTACATATATTATCTTATTTAATCAGTTTTATAAAGAATTATTGTTTCTCTGTTTTCACAGATATACAGAGAGAGGGAGAAAGTGAGGGTTGGAAATTTTACACAGTCCTGGAAGTCAGACCATCTGAATCAACAGACAGCCTGATTAAACATGATTCTGTCCTGGCACAAGTGGATTTACCTTTTTTTTGAAGGAACACTCTGTGACATTGTGAATGATGCACTAATGCAAAAAAAAAGAGAGAGAGGGAGAAAAAAGAATACACAGACACAAGTTAGAGGCTACTGTAATAATCAGTGTGAAAAATATTCATGCCATTGATATAGACTAGATTGGGTAATCTTTAAATGCTTTGAAGAAGCAAATTTAATAGCATTTAACTGGAGGTGAGTCTAAGGCAAAAGTTGATGAGTGTTTTAAACTTTCTGAATTTTGAGTGAAGTAGGATAGTCTTTCCTAATTAATGAAACATAGTAATTAAGAGAGAGGTTGATTGTGTGAGGAAGATGATGAAGTCACATTTACTGTAGAGATACTGGCAGATTTCACAGTGTGAGCTTCCTAGGACAATGCATATAGGGATCTAGAGTTGTGTTTTGAGGAGATAAAGTTTGGAGTAACTATTAGCAGGTGTTGTACACATGAACCTCATTTTGTGGCTCCTGAATTTAAATCAGCAAAATAGATGCTGGTTGTTCTTGGGATAAAACCCATATCCCTTAATATGTCTTACAGGATCGTGCATTGATCTAACCCTGCTTATGTTTCACTTTTCAAATCTCAACAATATCAATTCCAAGCAGTAACTCCAACCCCAGCCCCACTCTTGATCATAATTATATGAGGCTTTTAGCTTTTTCAAATACTTTCTTTAATTGTTACCATGCACTATCTTCTTCCTCACTTTTGAGTATTCACACATAGTCTTTTATCTCTTCTGAATATTCTTTCCCTTGTTTAATTGACTAATACCCACTCATCCTTCAGTGCTCCATCTAAATATTATTTCATCTGGCTTATATTGCTTGACAATTCTTATCTCCCCCCGTCCCCCCCACACAAATGCATTCAGGTTAAGAAATGCTTTTATGTGCTCCCACAGCATACAATACTTTTTCAGCTAAATTGCAGTTTAATGATGCGTGATTTCTTGTCTGTATCCTTGAAAGACTTTAAGCCATAAGACTGCTGAGTTCTTATTTCTCTTATCTCATTCTGAGAATCTAGCACATTTTTGGTGTTGATGTAAAGAAAAGTATGAGATTTGGGGAATGAATAAATGGTGAATAAGAAGGAAAAGGAATAAGGAAGGAAAACTTGGAAAGAACAAATTTTAAAATGTAGAAGATGATTTTAAAATGGATCTATGAAGGAAATTTCAGAGAGAGAGAGAGAGAGAGAGAGAGAGAGAGAGAGATTAAACCAGAAAGGAATTTAATAGATTCAAAGAATGGGAAGGAGTTCCCCAAGAAGAGGGCAACAGGTTAAACACTGTAGATGTCAAAGTAAGAAGCAACAAACTACTAGATTTTGGAATTTGAAAGTTAACTTTGGAACATATACTATGGCTGTGCCCATAATTTCAGCATCAGATTATAATGGGTTTTCTGTTGAATGAATGAAAATAACGGTCTTCTCATTAAAACTCACACAACATTTTTTCTCCCAACACAAAGGATAAGCAGGTACCCATAAATAATTTAGTGCTAAAAATGCCTAATTGTTACATATAGCATAGACTGACATCAAAAGATATTTTATGAATGTGTGTGTGTGTGTGTGTGTGTGTTGATATTAAATCAATTCTATGCATGTTAGGGAATTTAAGCAATGAACATCTCATCAAAATAGCAAAGGATTTATATTGGCCCTAACATTGTGGCAAATAAATATGTTGAACTGACTGAATTTTTTTCATTTTAATATTGACTTATGGTCAGTATGTAACCAAACATATTCTTATAGGCCATTCTTACTTATGTAGAATTAATTTCCTAAAATTTATCTTAGGATATCCAATTTCGAAGGGTAAAGATCATCAAGAATCTTTGGTAATATGTTTGTTTTAGCCTTCTGAGCCACACTTAGATTACTTTTCATTTTTTATGTGTAGTTTAAATTAAAACTTCAGGAATAAACATCCCTAGGTGGATTTGTGTTTTAAAAGAAAGGGAAATTATCTAATTTTTACATATACATTTATCTCTTCCTTTCTACCAGGGTATTTTTAAATTAGTACTAGCCATTATAAATAAAGCCGTATGAAATAAACTTGTAAAGCATTGTTCCTCTACCATACATGTTAACTAACTGGGGGCAGAAGTAGCATAAAATGTGAATATTATAAAACTTCACAATAAGGAAATGTAGAAGCAAGATTAAAATGTCGAGTTAAAATGTTTTGACTTCTATAAGATATCATGGAATTACAAAACATTTTTGAAAATATATTTACTATTAAACAGTCACAATATTTAATAATAGCTAATGAAAACTTACACATTATATGCCATTCTTTGCAAAAAAATTAAAAAGTTATTGACATTTTAAAAGAAAATTTACAATAGATTTACAATAGATTATGTAATGTTTATGACATTTGGTTTTTATTTATTTTTTTCAGCTTTGTTAACTACTGGATGATGAGTTTGAGTATAGCGTCAGTTTGTTTCCTTCTGTGTGCAGGCAAGTAGTAGGATTTCAGTATCTGTGGAAAATAAATATGTGGGCAAGACTATATAAATTAAGGGAAAAAAATTTGTACATGAGATTCTCCCCATCTTATAAGGATTAAGAATGGAAGCGTGAAAACCAGGATCTAGGATTTAGTCCAAGATTTTTATTTGTAGAAACATTCCATGTCATGTGTCCTCATTTGTGAAAAGTGGGGAATTTGTTAGATGTTATTCGAAAGTCTCTTCCAGCTATATGAATTTTCAATTTGCTATTGTCACCTATCAAGGCAGTATGCTATTGAATTCTTGTTTGTGTGCATTCAGGTGAATATTTTTCTCAATATCTCTGATTTTTCTATGGTACAACATTTCTTTGCAGTAACATCTGATGCTATTCTAGCAAACTCCATAAGGAAAATTGTGGGCAGTTTAAGATAGCAATAATAATAATGGTAGGGCATGAAACCCATGCCATTTTATGCATCTGACATGTGAGGTTACAGTGACAGCCACTCTGCATACATATATTGTCTAATTATTTTGTTTGCAAAATTTTATGATTCACATTTTACTCTCAAGGAAACTGAGATTAAGAGAGTTAGATAATTACTCAGAGTACCACAGCAAGTAATGATAATAATGGGGTAACACCCCCAGTCTGTCTAGCTCCAAAGCACCATGCTTATTACATTATGCACATAGTAAAGCCCAGTGAGGATCTTAATTTAGTTGGGTGTTTGTGTGTGCATGTGGCTTTTTTGGTTTGTTTTTTAGTTGTTTTTTAGAGGGGGGTTAAGAATGAGAGAACTTTTATGCTATCAATAGAGTTTTATTTTCTGAGAGATTATAAAAAACACCTATCTACAGTTTCTCTGAATGTCTGATAAGAAAAGGAAAGTTGAATTTCTCTCCTGAAATATCAGTTGGTTCAGTGTAGGATTTTAATGTCAATAATTTTTTTAAAAAATTTCAATATCAAAATTAAGACTGACGATGATGTATAAGATACTACAGGTTAGAATATCTCAATTATCCTAATTATACTTTTCTTAATAACCACATTAACATTTACCCATTACGTTGTTGGCATAAGCAAAAAGAAGAGGAGGAAAGAAAACAAGAAAAGAAAAAAGAAAGAAAATAATCGCAAATATTTATATCACACTTATATGTGTGAGGCCTGGTTCTAAACACTTTACATACAAGAAATACTGTAATCCTCACAAATCAGTGTATGTACAAGCATGGAGGACATTTGTCAAATTATGGCTACCCTGTGTTTTTTAACATTGCCTTTTCATAATGGGGTATTCCCCCACATGTTAGCATTAACCTTTCTGATATAGAATTAAAAACATATATACAGCATGTTTTTTAGTGAAGATGCAAATGTAACCATATAAGTTGCAGTTTAGATGAGGCTTCCTTCTTTGGACTGGCAGCAAGTATGCAGGGCTAAGTTCTTTTTGCAGATGTGGCTCTTTCACTGGCAGTGGTAGCTGTCACAGAGCAGTTGAGTTTCTGGCATTTGGTGCTTGGTGACTGCAGCTCTAATGGTGACAGTTACATTACCACACAGAATCTGGGATATGGTCCCTGGAAGGCTTGCTTCTAGATATTTCTCCAGACTTCAGTGATTCTGTGAGCCAGCTAAATTGCTTAA
This sequence comes from Eonycteris spelaea, assembly GCA_003508835.1. NCBI lineage: Eukaryota > Metazoa > Chordata > Mammalia > Chiroptera > Pteropodidae > Eonycteris > Eonycteris spelaea. The sequence continues at coordinate 4,819,147 of PUFA01000095.1, forward strand.
TTTATTTTTTTGCTTAAATTAGCCAGAGCAATACTGTTTGCAGTATATATAAATATACATACATAGACATATAGACATTTATATACATTTGTATGTATGTGTATCAGATATGACAGCAAAATTATGCTCCCTCAGTACAGTTGAAAGGTAACATTTATTGTATACATACCTCTGTGATGCCAGGTACTCCTCTAGGCCCACTGGGTGGGCAGTGTAACAGTATATTCTCACCAACAAGTAGGGTAAGACAGTTGGCTGTCTTTTACTTCCATTCCCTCCCAGAATTATGAGTGACTGGATATTAGAATCTCTTCATCATTCTTGAGAGTTCTAAGAAAATAATTCTCTTTTCTTACATAGTCCTCAGAATGAAGAAAATAGTGTTTTGGGACATCCCAGCCTGCAACTGAGATAGAATGACCACTTTATTGAGATGTGACTTCCAGGAAACACACCACTTATTTTTGTTTACTTTGTAATCTGATCTGCAAATACAATATGTTTATTTCACTTTTTAAATTTGGTTTTCTGAGACAGCTTTAATAGCAGACCCATGGTATTGTCTGCTTTGCTTCCCTGGTTGTGCTTGTGCATTTGCTTCATCCTCATTGTTTTCAACCCATGTTATCCCTTTTTTATGTAAGCTTATATTCTTACCACTTCACACTTCTCTGATTATTCAATGAAGAAAATGGGAGAATCCAAAGGGGAAAACATTTCTATTATAATTCGTATTTATTAACCTTAGGACACTGCCCCAAATGAAGGTTTACCTAATTGACAAGTTTCAGTAGAGTAGTAGTCTTTAAAACTCTGATTCTGGAGTCAGACTGCCTGAGTTCTAATTTCAGTGACGCTATTATCTGAGTGTATATGGGTGAATAAGGCTTCCAGTGCTTCTTAACATCTGAAAATGAGGACATGAATGGCTTATGTCTCATAGAAATAAGTATATATAGATGGGGCACTCTGAGAGGCACATAGAAGTGCTGACTAAATATTAGCTGCTGTAGTTATCCTTGACAGAACAGAGTGAGGGGAGCTAAGACCTGCCAGTAGACATACACATTAGACCTATTCCAGGCATCTCAATTGCACTATGTCCAAAACTTTCCTTCCATGTTTATAGTACCACCCACCACTTAGTTACTCATCCAGAAATTTGAGTGCCATTCTGGACTTCTCCTTTCTCTTCACCCACTATATCCAATTAGCAATAAGTCTTATTAATTCTGTCTTGTAAATATAACTTGAATGCATCAAAGTCTCTTTATTTGTATTACGGATTTTGTTGTAAGATTAAGCTTCCTATTTCTTTCTTCTCTGGATCAATCTGTTTTCCATGGAGCAGCCATGGTATGTTAAACATGTATGGTAAAGATGGAAATGTGATGTAAAACTCCACTCATTTCACACTGCCTTTGAAACACAATTCTATATCCTCTCTGTGGCATATAAACATTGCATGCTTACATTTACCTACCTCCCTAGCCACATGCATCAGTTTTTGTACCCCCACCATACTAATAGTTTGATTTTTCACCCCTAATGTGTAATGAACTTGGTTATCTAGGTCTGCAGATGCTCTTTTTCCCCTCTCCTTTGGGTTATCTTATATCTTTCTGCCAAACTTATTTGTAACATGTTCACTAAATATGTCCTTAGATAGTATTTGCCTAAAATCTCAGACAATAGAAAGTTTCACAGAACCCATATTCCTACCCTTTATATCCTATCAAATTTTAATTTCCTTTATCAAAGCTTTCTTTCCTATGCTCTGAAGCTCTGTGTGAACCAAGATATGTCTGCCTTGGTAACTGCTATGTCATTAGCACTTTACATAATCCATTGCATGTAGCAGTGCTCAGAAAACAGTTTGAATAAATTATAGATTGAAGCTGGAGTACCAGAAAGACTAATCTCAAACTGAATCCCCTGAATGTTGACCACTATACATTTCTCCTGCGGGTGGCCAAACTTATTTTATAATTTTTGAAGATCTTAGGACTTGAGGTGTATCTCAGCTGACCAAATGGGAAGTTAAAGGACCAAAGATCTACTCTTGTTCTGCAACATTTTAGAAGAATACAGAGTAGAGAGAAGTCTGTTCAATTTTGTATTGTGAGTTGAACATAAATAGGCTTTAGTGAAGGAAAAACTATTACATTTTAAGAAATTTTTGTGTTCTACCAAAACAAGTGGAGGATATTATAGTGCAACAGGGATCCCAGAATCAAAATTAAATATGGTCACCTTTGAGGTTCAAGACAGATGTAGCAAACTCATGGGATAGACATATCAGAAACTTATTTGCAAGATGGTGCTATGAACATTCTGGAATATAGCTTCCACATACTTAGTATTTCTAAAGTTATAGTCTGAGCATTTTCTGCTTCATCACACAATGGCACATTATTTTTGAGTTTATAATGATTGAAGCTCCCACCAAAAGTTGTGGCTCTGTGCTCACCAATATTGTCAGACATTTAAAACGTGCTGGTTTAGTGCACAGTATAATTTCTCATTTAAGGTGCATTTGATATCTAAAATTTTTGAGTACTTTTTCATATGTTTATTGACCGTTTTGGTTAGTGTGTGTGTGTGTGTGTGAGGGTTCTGTTCATGTTTACCTCATCCCATCCCTACCATTAATTTGTAAGTTTTTTTTTTCTTTGTTATATGTGTTTAAATTCAATTTATGACATAATTTTTATGGTGTCTTTTTTAGAGCATTGATTCTTGTTTTTAATATAGTTGAATTTGTGTAATTTTATGGTTTGTGCTTTTCTCGTGTCTTATTGAAGAAATCACCCCATTCCAAGGTTACAAGGTATTTCTTACATTTTGTATACATGTCAACCTTTTATATTTGTTTTGTTCCATCTAGAAGTTATTTTCATATATGACGTGAGATATGAATTCAATTTCCTTTGTTTTCCATAGGGATATTTGATTTTGCTGGCATTATTTACTAAATAGTCATTCTTTCCTCAGTTTCTGCAATTCTATATCATATATGATTTCTACACATGGATAGGTCTGCTTTGTTTCTTTAATTTTTTTTTCATGTGTGTGGATTTTTTATTTTTCACATTTTGTTTTGTTTTTGTTGTTGTTAAAGCATGGCAGTTTAAAATCCAGAATAAGGAGAATGGGTTGAAAAGCTGAATCTATTACCTGGGACTTTGGGCAAGTCTTAATTTCCTTGTGTTTCAAATTCCTCATTTATAAAATAAGTATAATAATATCATTTATTATATTAAGGTTATTATGTGTCTTGTATTAATAGCACATGTGTATATTATATCATTTCAATTATTCATTATTGTTTCTATGAAAATACTGTACAATCTTAGCTAAAATAACTTCATGATAAATCTAAACATTTAGTCAAGTCACTTTACGTTATTTTTTGTCTTACTGGTTTGGCCATTCCTAGCCTTTTGATCTTCTATACATACTTGAGAATAATATTGATGGATTCCCTTAAAAAATATTTTAATCTGAATTACATCAGATATGTTTGCTATTTTAGGAGAGTTTACTTCTTACTGAGCCTTCTATTCATGAAATCAGTATTTTTATTTATTTAGTTAGTTCTTTATGTTTCTCAAAAATTTTATTTTCTATGGAAAGGTCATGAGCATCTTTTGTTAGCTTTCTTATGCAGCTCATATTTTTGTTGCTATTAGAAAATGTGCCTTTTTAAATGATATTTTCTTAATTATTTGTTTCTGGATTTTACCCTACATGACTTTGTGTTTTGAACTTTATCTTCACTCCATTGCATCTAATGTGGTTTTCATTCCTGAGAAGACTTTTTCCTAATTTCTCTAGCTCACATTCTGTATTGCTCCATTTTCTCACCATTCCTTCTCAGAGCTTTTATCTGACCCTTTTGAGTTCTTATTTTGTAGAGTTGGTTATTTCATTAAGTTAATGAAGTCATCATAATGTCTTCAAACATACTTTGTTCCTTACAGTCCTCTTCATCTGCTTCTTGTTTTTCCTGTTCCCTTTATTCTTTTTGTGTTGTTTCTGTATAGCCTCCTGCCACTTCTTTTTAAAGTATTGCTCATCTTTCATTTCCCCTCAGGCTTGTTGTGTGTAGATGTTTGTGTGTGAGTGTGATTGGGGAGGGGGGATGTCAGTGGGTAGGGAAGAACCAGAACTTTGCATTAGCTTACGAGAATTATCCCTGTGGTACAGGATTGAATGTGAGAGTACATTATTTGAGGATTTTCTTATTCCCAGCCCCCTGAGTTCAGCATTGCACAGCTGCTGATAATCTCTCACTCCTGCCTCCTGAATCAACAGACTTCTTTCTGTAAATATAGCTTGTTTGTAGTGTTCCTCACTTTTCATACAATCTGGTTTCAGGGGAAATTCTCACCCTCACTCTATACATATTGTTTCTGTTGTTCTAAAGAAGGAATTGCTAAGTTTTAGTCCTCAGAGTTTTTGCCTTCCTGCTGAGAGTTGAAAGCTTTGTCTAAATCTGCAGCCTTATCTTTTATTTCTACCTTATGAGTATTCACTCATTCATATAGAAAATATTTCAGAGTATAATATGCCAAGTATTTGTTAGTTTCTGGGCAACAATGGACAGCATGAAAATGTATGGAATATGGCCTTAAAGCACTTCCATTCTTATGAAGTATTAGGCACACACACACACACACACACACACACACAAATACAATAAATTAATTGAAATGATGGAACAATGAATAAAATGCATCAAGATAAGAATGTCTAAATCTGCCTAACGAAGAAAGACTTTAGTTGACTCATAAAAACAGGAGATAGACCTTCTGCATGTCAGACGCTATGCTCAGTGGAGAAGTAGTGGTGATTAAAGTAGTTGTGATTCTTGTCCTGATGAAGTTTATAAGCTAGTTGGTTAAAAACAGTGACTTTTAAACTGATAAATTAAGGATGAATAGGGGGTTTTCCCCCCAGAAGAATGGAAGAGAATGTTCTAAGTGGTGGAAAGAATATACAGAAGAAGATAAACTTAAGAAAGAGCAAGTTTATGAAACTATGTGAAGGGCAGTAGTGGGGTCATAAAAATCAAGCAGTACTTACGACAGATGTACTAGACAGGTGGGATATGGCCATAGAAGAAAACGTATTGTGTGTTATCATAGCAGTTTATGTTTTATCTACCTTGATGCTGGATCACTGAAGAATTTTTAACAATGAATGGCGCTGTCAGAAAAGTATGTTAGTGACAACACTCATAAATAAATATGAACAATTTGATTGGACAAGGTTGAGACTAGAGTCTGGATCATGAGCAATGTCTCTATTTTGACAGACAAGAAATAGGGAAGTTCTCAGCTTAGCTAGGGTTGAAGAAAGAGAGATGAGAGATAGGATAGTAGCAACAAAATGGAAGGTTTTCTTTCTTTCTTTTTGTTGTTGTTTGTTTTGTTGTTTTTTGTTGTTTTGTTGTTTTGTTGTTTGTTTTTTTTGTTTTTTTTTTTGCATTTTTAGCACTTGGAGATAAGGAAACAAACTCAGTCCCTCTCAGATTTCTGATTGAAACAAAAAGATAAATTATGGTATTTACCAAAGCAGGACATGTGTCTTATATTGGTTTATTTGGTGGTAAATATAATACCTACTATAAGAGTTCAGAACAGTCTTAGAAAATCAAGTTTTGAAAAGTAGTAGTGTGAATATAGGGAACTAGGAAGTAATCAGACATGTTTTCTATCAACCTCTATCTCTCTGGCTAAATGAGTTCTCATTTATGTTTCCTTCTACAAATTTATGTTGTTCTCCCTGCAATGTGGCTTCTCCCACAAAGATTATAGTTTTCCCCCCTTTTATGATGTCAGATTATCCTTGATTTGGGTTTAGTGTTACATAAAATATGGCCCCAATTTTACACTCTTCAGAGCTCTCCTGCATTCATATACGATGAGGGCAGATTTTTGTATTCTTCTATTTAACAGTGTTGGATGTGGACACTTTGAAGAGGGGCTGTCTTTGGGCAAGACTGCTCTTTTTTTTTCCCCAATTGTATTGAGATATAATTGACATACAACATTACATAAGTTTAAGGTGTACAGCATAATGATTTGCTTTACATATGTTGTGAAAATGGTTATCGCAGTAAGTTTAGTTAACATCCATTCTCATATGGATACAAAAAAGTTTTTTTCTTTGAGATAAGAACTTTCAGGATTTACTCTAAGCAGTCATCAGATATACCATACAGATGTGTAATGATGTTGTACATTACATTCCCAGTACTTTTTTGTCTTGTAACTGGAAGTTTGTACCTTTTGTAACAACATAGATGGACCTTGAAGGCATTATGCTAAGGGGAATAAATCAGGAAGAGAAAAAAAAATACTATACGATCTCACTTTCTTACTTATATGTTAAGTCTTTTTAAAAAAAAAAAGTCAGCTTTTTTCTAAGAATACAATTCCTGTACAAGAATTCACTGAAAGCAATAACATCCCACAAAACTGGGTGAGAGTACCTCAGTTCTCAAAGAGCTGTCTGAGTGTCACACCAGAATATCCACTCTGGGTATTACAATGTTGGGTTCAAAGATTAGGTAGACATGATCATATAGTGGGTGAAACCATTGATTGAATTAATGAATGGAAATTATGTAGGTTGAACACATAGGAGAAGAGAGTTCTGTGGAGCAAAGGAAGAGTAGTTAATGAAGACTGAGAAGGAATTAGAGAAGTAGGCAAACTAGGAGACTGCAAGTTCTAGGTACCTGGTAAAGAGGAAAAAAAGAGAGAAACTGAAACTCCATTAGGACCCTGCCCACACGTTTCTGATATTGTAACTGATAACTCAATATTTTTTAACAATGTCCTGAAACCCTCTCCAGTTGTCAATATCCACCCTCTTTTTTCTTAGTTCATTTCAAATGTTATCTTTTTTATAGAATTATCTCCAAGTGTTTTAATACGCTGTGATATGCCCCTCTTACAAACAACAGGAATATATATATATATTTTTCCTTTCCTTATACCCCTTGTTATTACTATTATGCTTTGGATTATAGTTCTTTATTTTGCCACTACTTATCCCATTTTGAAAGCTTTCTAATGACATAAGGCCAAATGACTTATTACTGTATATTTGCTGCAAAGTATTACAGTTCTCTACCTGAGCTGGTACGCAATATGTAATAGTTTCAATGTGTGTGAAAAAGAATAGTAGAGAGGGACCAGCCTTGTAGGAGTGCAGAGGTGAGGAATGGAAAATATTACAGGCGCTACTCAAAGTGTCTTGCCACTATCTGTAATAAGAACTTCTTTGGCTGGTTTTGTTGATTTTGCATGAACAAAATGAAAGAAAACAAAGCTAGAAAAATTAGCCATAGCTCATTGGTTTACAGGTTTTTGATTTGAAATAAATTGATTTTCATTGACGATTGGTTGCTTTCTAGTGGGCTAAATGGCTTCTCTGCTTTGGCATCTGTAGTGGAGTCCCCTTTGAGATGATTTTGCCAAGGTCGTGTGATCACAAAATCTCAAATAGTTTACAAATCCCTGTGGATTGGATGAAAATTTTCAGTTAAAATTTATTTTTACTTTTAAAATATGTTTACTTTTATATTTTAATATTTTTAATATTTTTAAATATTTTTTATATTTTTACTTATAAAATGTTTCTTCTTTCAATCCAGATATGTATATATATATACACATATGTATGTGTGTGTATAGAATTTGAAATGTTACTCTAAACGGAAGCTACTTTTAAAGAGAGAAAAACAGTGTCAGAAGAACCATGGGAAATATAATTCAGTTTAACAATTTGTAAGTACAATATTTTATTTGATTCTGGCTCTGGTTTTAGTCAAGATCTTAGCTATTTAAGATGTTTTATTTCTAATTTAAATGGCAAGCAAATCTTCGTCTCTAATGATTTTTTTAGTTCAGCAATATTAGCAATAATTTCAAAACAATTTAACAAAAATTAGATACTACCAAAACAAATAATATTTTAAAAAATTTCTACCTTGAAATATTTTGCATTTTTTATTTTGCGGCACAAGAGATAGTCATAATTTTTAAGTTTATTTTCAAACATTGTCTTAGTTCGATATGTTAGAAAGCACATTTGAATTCTAATTTTCTCTTGTACTCATCACTGAGTCAAATTATCTAAGTTTTATCCTGGTCCTTTTGCTATAAATAGGAAGAGAAATAGTAATATCTAAAAACATCATTATGGTAGTTTCATAAAAGAACCAATGTGAAAATACTTGTAAATGACAATGACTAGATGCTTTCAATATTAATAAATTGAAACATGTTTCCTATTTAATATTTGTAACAGTAAATAATAATAATAATTGTGACATACTATAAGTTAGGAAGTCCTCCTATTTCTTTAGAAATCAAATTAACTCTGTTGTGAGATTTTTTTAATGTTGGACCTAAATGTTACATAAAGTCAAGTTAAGATAAAACTGTCAGAGACAGTATTACCTAAGAAAAATCATGAAAGGAGATAAAATGTTAGAAGTATTTTTTGATTAGAGACCATGTATGAGAAACTGTGATAGAAAGAAAAGAGTAATCTAGCAAAGGGTAACTTGAAATTACATGGGAGGGAATTGGAAGGTGTCAAATCAGGCAGTGTTTTAAATGGTCAAGAATCACTTGGAAAACAAATGAAAATGCAGCTTCCTTGGCACCATACTCAGATATTCTGATTCAGATTTAAGAATAAAGAATCTACTTTTAACAAACATCTCAGGTTATTCTCCCAGAGATAGTGCATATGCGCTTTCAGTATACATTACTTTAGACTTTTTTCAGAGGTATTCAGTTCTACTTGTCGTTTCTTATTTGCAGGAAATAATAAAGAAATTATTAACTCTTAATCATGGACTAGGTCAATGACTTTTCTGGTTAAAAGCACTCCAAAAAATTTAGTTAAAGATCACTGAAAGAAATATTTCTTTTTCTAGTTTGAGAGCATTTTATCATATTTGTTTGTTTTGTTTTTGGGTTTTGTTTTGTTTTGTTTTATTTATGAAGAATAGAGAACAGAGTTTAGTTTGGATTTGAGTAATAAGATAAGATGTAAAAACTGAAGCTATTAAAAGACTTAAATAATGAAAAATAGTATATAAATTCTACATAACACAAGTCTCTATACATCTCTGAAGAGCCGAGAAAGGCTACATAACTTTTCCAGTGTTCATATGAATCACTAGAGGGCAACATCTACTATGCCTTTAAGATCACATATCATAGTCAGAATTGTGCAGCTACAGGGAGTGAAAGCAGAACCCAAACTGGCAGAAGTCAGGAAGAGAAAAACTGAGACTATAATTACTGATAAAATCATTAGTTAATTTAGCAACTTCATGAAACTATCAATACCCAGTTATTTAGTAGAAACACTTAATGAAATTTTAAGGGTATTCTCTTAATTTTTGACAAGAATCAAGTAGACATACTCGTCCTATAAAAGTCATACACACAAGCATCCATAATATAAAAAAAAAGTTATGAAAAGTAGAATCTTTTTTTTATCTCTCAGACATATATATCAATTACAGAAAGGTGGCACAATCACTTTTATCTGTTTAACGTGGCATTGTTTTGTCCTTTATATTGTATTACGTGGGCTCATCTCATTGCTTACGATTAAAAAACATGAAAATTTCCAATGGGGAAAGATCCAGTAATTGACTATCTTTTCAAAGACAATCAAGGAAAAAGAAAATAACACCTTAGGGATCGTAGTTCTTATTTTCACACTTATTGTTAATTCTTTTTATACTTTTATATCTAGACACCAAAGTTTTTGTTGTATTTCTGCTTTAATGATGAAATGTCAGAAATCTATTTTGGAGGAAAGTTAGTTATGATACTGAATAAATAAAAAATGAATTTAATGAATTTTCTGTCTTTAAAAGATTTTAAGAGAAAGAACTAAGATGAAAAATACAGTTATGAAGGTAGAGAAATTGAATGTAGTGAAAATAGAACTGTGTGTTTAAGAATGAAACATTCTAAAAGAAGTAAAATTTATCTTTTAATAAATGATATATAATCAAATTCTGTTGTTTCCAATGTGGCAGATGGATAGTTACCAGTTAATTTTAAAACACTTAATATATGCTAGGCAAAATGCTTTATCTTGATTATCTCATTTAATCTTCTCTATGCGTTGCAGAATTGGAATTATCACCATAGCACAATATATGTGTAAACTGATATTGTAGAGGTTAATTTAGTGATGGCAGTGAGATACAAATCCAAGCAATGAGTTCAGACCCTACTGTCTTAACTACTGTACAGTTCATGGATAGATGCTATCTCAGGAAAAGGGTAAGATTTTAGGCATTTCTGCTAGAAAGTGGGCATATAAGTTTCATATTTATTCAAAGCTTCTGTGTCCCCTCATTTTACTAGTCTAACAATCTACATGGAAGGAAATATTATCCAAGTCCATATTGCTTGTTAAATGTATGAAAGAGTTGAAACATTCTTATATGTAAAGCTAATTTGCCATATTTAAAGACAGTAAACAGGAGTTCGATTTCAAACTAAGAAGCACATTAGCACAATTTAGAGTTAGAGGATATGTGTTAAAGTGAATCTATTTCATGATTCTAGGAAGCAGTGGGGCTTTTAAAGAAACTTGTTAAAGGATAATAGTAGAATTTTGTTTTCAGTCACTCAATACTTCGTAAACACCTTTTTTTGAAAAAGCATTTGTGGATGCTAAGGATGGATAACATTATTCCAGCCTTAAAGAAAAAAAATAATTAGTCTTTTCTTTGACTTAGTATCCTGAAATTTCACTTTTTCTGTTGAGAGTTAAACTACTAAACTGTGAAACTATTTTAGGGGGAAATTACAAATAATCAGGTACCAAATAGCTCTGAGTGCTAGGGACCCTTTGAGGTCTAATTTTAATGCTTTATTTCTTAATTTTGTTTTTCAAGTAATTCAGTATTTATTAAATTTATCTTCAGCCCGTCATGCAAAATATAAAAGTCAAGACCAGTGCAATTAGGTTTTAAAAGGTGATCTTGAAAATCATCTATAGATTTGAGAGTTATGGAGTTATAAGAAATTATATCTGAAAAAGTGATTTGCAAAACATTAGTCTCCTGTATCAATCAAGATAGCTTAGGCAGTCATCAGAGGCTAGGTCATGCTGCAGTAACAAACAATCCCCAAGTTTCAGTAGCTTAAACCCAAAATAGCACTTCCTGCTTCCTCTGCCTTTCCATATACATCAGCTAAGAGTACTGCTCACATACATGCATCATCTTTACTCTGACTGAAATCAGTCTGCCTGAGCACCCACTGTCTTAAATATTGACACTGAACATGACAAAGGAAAAAGAGAGTTCTGAAGGGTTTCACATCAGCATTATACATTTTCAACTAGAAATGGCTTATAACTCATTGCCCAGAATTTCTCAAATAGTCCTGTTCAACCGTGTGGAAGCTTGCTTGAAAAATCAATCTACTATGGTTCTGGAATGAAGAAAAACCAGAAGTAGTGTGAATGACAATAATGACCACCACATTTTGCTAATAAAAATTACCTTTTCTTTTAACCCAAGTAAGCTACCTAAATTTTACATGATTTGCAGGTAACGAGTTAAAATACGGCTTTAACAATATAAAATATATCATAAGGTTAGAATTTGAACCATTATCACCTTAGAAACTTCTTATTTATAAGTTTAATTAGACTTGGAAGAAAAGGTATACAAAATTTTGCTTTTTCTCTGTCTTATCCTAGTTTCACAGCTCAAGATGGCTGTGAATAATAATAATAATAATGGTGATGATGACGATGACGATGATGATGATGATGATGATGTAGATGTAGTAGTAGTAGTACAGATGAAGTTTGCAGGCTGAAAAACCTAACCAGCTTCAAAGCAGATCTAAAATGCCTTTGCTTGATGGTTCAAGATATTTTAGTGTGGTCTCTCAACTGCTCTATTTAGGTAATTTTCAAATTATGTACATATTCCTGTTTTAAGATAAATTAATTTTACTATATTAATAGAATAGATTGGCGTTGTTAATTTTTTTTTTACTTAGATATATAATTCTGTTTTTCATTTACTGGTTTTCAAAGAACTTATTTTCTTTCTTGTTCCCAAATTTTATGTAATGACTAATTAGCCTGTTTTCTAATAAATTTTATGGTACATTTTAGGTACTAAGAATGATTTCAGAATTTTATAAACAATGGAAACTGTTCAAAATGGTAAAAGTATATTCACATGCCGCCATGTATTTCCTTATTATAATCAATTTATTAAATGTCCAGATTTTTTTCTTTGCTAGTTTTTTCCCTTTAAAATCAAGTTTGAAAAAACATATAAATAGAATGTGTATTTTTATTTTAAAATAAAACTAATTTGAAGGAGATTGGCAGTAAGTAACACAATCACATTATAAATGCTACATGTCTCAGGGTACCTGATTACTTAGACTACATGTCTAAGTAATACAGTCACATTATAAATGCTACATATCTGTGGCACAGGCAACTAACAATTGTCATTAGACTCAGTCTAAGAAAATAAATGTATTGTTTCTGTTTTACAAATGTTATCAGAATGTCACATTCTGGTATTTAAAATCTCCTCATTGATTTTTTTTTTTAAATAAGCATATGTTTGCATTTTATTGTAATGGTTGGCACTTGAGAGAAATGGTAAGTGGATGGGGTGAAACAATGAGATCTTAAAGCAATAAAAATGGGTTAAATATAAAATATAAAAGGTGATGTTTTTCACAAAATAATATTAATAATGAAAGGAAATATATGGAAAGGTTAAGGGAACAAGGAGAAATTATGAATTAAGTATAAGAAAACATTTGTCTTTAGAAGAGAAAATGAAAACTAGCAAAGTAAATTCTAAAAATGTGTTTCACAGAAGCTATACTGATTAGTTTTTTATCACTTATAACTTTTTAAGCTATAAGTATTGTCAACTTCTGCTACCCAGAATCCACCAATGTTTCGCTTTCTCAAAATAAAATGGTCCTTGAAATATATCTTATACCACTAGGGTGCCATTCAGTAAATTGCTTGTTCAAAGGCACTAAATTGCACAGTAATATCTTGAGAAAGAAAGCTACCTACTCCTTAGGATTACAAATATTATCTCATTAGTTCTAAAAACCACACCTATGAGGATGGAAGATGGAAATAGAAAATATTACATTTTCTAGTTGAACAATTGACACCCTGAACATAGAACATAAACATTAACAATATTCCAAATTCCAGAAACTCAAAATAAAAATCTAATGTTTGAACTACTAAATAAGGAATTTACAACTCGGCAGATGTCTGTATGTTCATGCTTGTGACTTTGTAAATCTTTATTCAGTTTGTTATGGAAAGGATTCCTTGCCATAGCAATAATGGACAAATAAGAAATGGTAAGTGAATAAAATGAGACGGTGTCATGTTTAAATAAAGTGGGTAAATGGATGAAACCTAAATGTTCGAATTTTCCTTCAAGATGATATCCCGAAATAAAACATATGACAGGGATAAGAAGAAATTGACTTTGGACAAGTGCTTTACAGAAATGCCTTCCATTTTGTAGTACTTTAAAATTCCTTCTATAATTTATGACTTTCTGGCTATCTTTATTTCCAGCAATTTTACTTGTGAATTTCGGGAGTTTTACATTTTTTCATGACTCAGTTTTTACTGCTCATTTGCTACTCTGCAGGACAAGATGGAGCACAGGCAGATATATCCCCAAGGGCATAAGTCTTTAGACTCTCAGTGTTTCAGTGTCTATAGTATAGCTTCCTCAAGAGTACTGTGGGGCTGTGATGATACTGAGAGCCATGCTGAAGCCCTGGCTTTCTTGGTCTCTTAGGTCCTTACTGGGCCACCTTATCCTGTTGGCCTCAATGTCCTGGTTCCTGCTTACAGTGCTTTATTCCATGTCAATCAAGATCAATATTTAAAGAAAAATCGTCTAGCATCATTAACATGTTCCAGCTCCTTACATTTACACATATACTCAGTTTTCCCCAGACCTCTTATCTTCTTTCCCAGAGTCTGATCCTTTCTCCCAGCTATCAGGACCCTGGGCCTCACCAGTCCATTGGACATTTTTGAACTTCAAAACCAAGATTTGAGTCTCAGTCTTCTTTCATTCTGGTTATTACTAAGCACCTACATAAACACTTGAATTCAGAGAGATGTGTCTAGGGAAGTAATGCTTATCTTCACTCACTAACCACGTCTGAGCCTAAAACACTCATTAAATCCAAACTACCATTATGTCTTTCCCCAGAATTTCACGTGGGTGCTTGACAGATAACTAAAGAGGACACATGGGGCTGTAAGCTTAAAAGTATATTTCAGTCTTCTGGCTTTATTTCCTTTTCAAACATATTACAATTCAGTCTCTGCAGGATACCTCACTACCATTATATCAGTGTCCCAGAAGCCAAGTTATGCCTTTCCTGTTTCTAGTGTACTTATTTCGCTCATCTTATAGATTTAAAATATCTCCTCTCCCCCTCTCTCCAACCCTCGCCCTCTCTCACTCTATATAAATATCTAGCTAGATAGTACTGGTTTTGCTCTCGGGGAAAAACTCTATTCGGAGAAATATCTGTGTTCTGTAATTCTGATGAAATATAGATTTCCCACTTAAATTCATTACCTTACAATTTTTACTAATAAAGTATTTCAGAGAGGAATTTCAGCTAGTTATACTGGGAGAATAAAAAGACATATTCAGGAAGAAGACAACTTTATTGTGAAATAAATGCAAACTGGCTTTCTAGTACTTTTCCCCTTGATATTTGAAAATGAGTGATAAGGGTCATATTATGCAACACTGCTTTCCTTACCTAAATAATCTGTTTTTGTTATATCATTTCCATTTAAAGATTATCTTGTGCTGCTAAAATATTTTCAATGATCGATGGTGATAGGAACATTGGAGTTTTCTGTACTTTTTTTTTTTCTTTGTGACCTGGTTTGGTCTCTGCAGTTCTTTGCCTTTTATTTTTTCTGCAATCGATTGAAAGCAAGGTGTTATTTACCCCTTTCATTTACTTATTTCCTGTTTTCATCTTACTCTGACCAAGTGACTGAATAGCTCTTGAACTTGGAATATATAAAAGAGGGTAAGAATATGACTTAAGCATTTAGAACCCCAACTAAATATATCAAGATGATCAGTTTTGTTGGTAAATAATAGTACCGGAGTCTCAGCAGTCTATATCCAGAAAGAGGTGCTGAGGGGATCATTACCCAATTATTGTGCCAAATGTCAGGCTTAGAACCTGTTACTGAAATCACAATTTCATTGACATTGACTAGATTAAGACAATGTGAAGGTTTTTTTTCCCTCTCTTTAATTGCTGCTTTTCTTCAGAAATAATTAATGAAAACTATTTATTTGTTTTATTAGAAGAAAATAAAGAATAAGTCCATCATAACACTACTTCCCTTTGAGGATGCCATGATTGCATAATGGTATGTGGTCAATAACCTTATGTGTCAACTTGACATTAAGCCATGCCCAAATAACTGATTAAACATTATTTCTGGTTATGTCTCTTAGGGTGTATCTGGAAGAGATTAGCATTTGAATTGGTAGATAGAATAAATCAGATGGCTCTCCTCAATGTGGATGAGAATCATCCACTTCCTTGAGAGCCTGGATGGAACAAAAAAGCAGAGGAATGTTCATTTAACTCTACCTGTCTACTTGAGTTGGGACATTGATTTTCTCCTGTCCTAAACTTCTGTTTTTCAGACCTTCAGATCCTTATTGGACTCTACACCATCAGTTTCTCAGCTGTTAGGCCTTTGAACTATATGACCAACTTTCCTGCATCCCCACCTTACATAGAGCAAATCATGAGACTTCTCAGCCTCCATAATTATATGAGCCAATACCTTATCATAAATTGCTCTCTCTCTCCCTTCATATAACACACACATATATACACACAAAATCTGATTTATTTTTCTGGAGAACTCCTAAATAATATATGGTAGGAGTGAGCCTATGAAGTTGGACAAATTTGATCTGTTTTCAAAGCCAACTTTCATGAGATATTATGGTAATGTGACTTTAAATTATTACTTTCCTATCCTTAATATATTTTGTTTATATCTGTTCAGATGTGTTTTCTACTTTTCTTCACCTGTTCCATTTTAGGGGCATGGCCTGTATTAGTTGTATCAAATGGGTTCTCTAGTCTTCTACTTTCTGGTTGGTGAATAGAGGACCTGGTGGGAGGCAAGAGGGCAGAGAATATTACCTTTAGTTATTCTCCATTCCTCTCCTTGATGACTCTGTATTACCCTACTTAAGAACACAGTTCCTGTTGAATTGGGTTTTCTATTATTTTGTGGAAGATTTTTGAATCTATATTTATTAGTTAATGGCCTATAGTTTTCTTATGACGACTTTCTCTGCTTTTTGATATCAAGCTGTTGCTGACCTCATAAAATGAGTTTAGAAGCATCTCCTTCTCTTCCATTTTCTGAAACTATTTAAGAATGATTGGTATTAATTCTTCGAATGTGAGGTAGAAGTCACCTATAATAACTTGTGGTCCTAGGCTTTTCTTCGTTAGGTGGTTTTTGATTACTGTTTCAGTATTCTTAATGATCTGTTCAGGCTTTCTATTTCTCTTTGGTTCAGTCTTGGTAGGTTGTATGTTTCTAGAAATTTATCATAGATTACCTAATTTGTTGGCATATAATTGTTCATAATAGTGTGTTATTATCCTTTTATTTCTGAGGCATCCATTGTAATATATGTTCTTTCAGTTCTGATTTTGAGTCTTTTTTCTTTCCTAAGGCAGCTTAGCTTAGGATTTATCCATTTTGTTTACCTTTCAAGACACTAGCTCTTAATTTCATTGTTTTTTTCTATTGTCTTGTTAGTCTATTTTATTTATTCCTACTTTTATCTTTGTTATTCCCTTCCTTCAAACTTTGAAGTTTGTTTTCTATTTCCTTGAGGCATAAAGTTAGATGGTTTGTTTGAGGTCTTCTTTTAAACGTAGGTATTCATTGCTATAAACTTCCCTCTTTTTAAAAAAAAATTTATTTAAATTAGTTTCAAGTATACAGTACATTGGTTAGACATCTATATTGTTCATAAAACAATTGCCCCAATTTCTCCCCTCCCTCTCTTTAGCACTGCTTTGCTGCATTTCATATATTTTGGTGTGCTGTGTTTATTTTCAGTTGTCTCTTTCAAAAATTCCTTCATGATTTCCTCTTTGAGCCAATGGTTGTTTGAGAATGTTTTGTTTAGTTTCCATGTATTTGTGAATTTTCTTATTTTCTTGCTGTTATGGATTTCTAGTTTCATTCCATTATAGTCACAAAAGATACTTAGTATTATTTGACCTTCTTTTTTGTTTGTTTTAATCTAATATACAATTTATCTCGGAGACTGTTCCACATGCACTTGAAGGACGTGTGTTCTGCTGTTGAGTAGAAAGTTCTGCTCAATTTCATCTATTGTTTTCAAGTCAAGTATTTCTTTGCTTATATTTATGCCTGGATATCCTTTGTTGAAAGTGGGGCATTGAAAGTCTCTTAATATTCTATTGCTGTCAGTTTCTCCTTTCAGATCTGTCAATGTTTGCTGTATATGCTTAGGTGCTCCAATGTTAGATGCACATATATTTGCAATAGTTATATCTTCCTGTTGAATTAACTCTTTTATCATTTCATGATGATCTTCTTTTTCTCTAGAGACAGTTTTTAATTTAAAGACTATTTTGTATGATATAAGTATAGCTACTCCTGATTTGGGGAAGAATGTGCAAAGCCTTTAAAACCACCACTTGGTTCTCAGTATACCCTGGGAAACTAGTAAATGCCAGAATCAGTCATCTCCCAGAGACAAGCAAGTTAGAAAATAGACCATAAGGCAACAGCCAGAAAAGTCAGGAAACTAGATGTGTAGGCCAACTCCTTCCAGATAGAGGACAGAGGGTTGATTACTTTAGTTGGAGTGAGCCAGAGTGGGAGAGCAAATGAAGAAAGTGCCCATACACCCTTTTAAGCTCTCAGAGCACTAGTCATTCTCTGCCTTGTTAGCTCTAGATGCTGGTTAGTTAGAGACCAGACTCTTGGAAAGCAGTGGGAAAAGTGGAGACTTCATATGTATACTCTAAACCTCATCTAATGAAAATCTGAGAACTGGGCTTTTTTGCCTATTTGCTCTCACTAAGCAAGGGTGAAGAGCCATGGGCAGTGCTTGTGTGCCCATGTAAAACTGCCTCCTTATTCTTGAGGCTCAAAGGACTAGCAAATGCAGGGCCCCATCAGTTCCCAGATATAGATGAGTTAGGACCCAGTATCCCAAGTAACAACTATAAAAGTTGGAACGCTAGATATTTATCCAAACCCTTTATTCCTCAAAATAAAGGAGAAGCTGGAAGTTGAAGTTTCCTTCCTGATTATATGGTGCTGTGCTGTGGGTGAAATTTATGGTGCAAGTTGTCTCAGCTTTTCAGTTGTTTCAATGTGGATATTTTTTCAGTTGCCTGGTATGCAGTAGTCTCTCAGCTAATTTTTGGATCTTCCTCAGAGAATTGATCCATATGTAGTTGTTTATTTGTTACATTCACAGGTGAAGCGAGGAGTCCAGAATGACCTTTTTTGCCATCTTTCTGATTCTACTCAAGATAATTTCTATTCAGAACTTTTCTGTGGTACGTTCAACTGTTTGGAAAGCTCTGCATCTGACCTAGTTCTAAAGACTATTCAAAAATAAAGCTAACCTAAAGATTAATTAAACTTTGTAGAATCATTTGGATTGAAAATTATCTCTTTGACCTCAGGGCTGAGGGTATCTATTGCCTCTTTTTAACAAGGAGTATGTGACTAAGGGGAACTGAAAGGATGATTTAATATATGATTTTTTAAAATAGTAACTTCAAATTCGTTTTCATGTAGTTATTTGAACAAGGACTATTTAATGGTTCAGCATTTTTCAGGTATGCCTCTGTGGGCTGATAACACATATATATCACTGTTTCATGGTAAAATAACTTTGGGAAATAATGGATTAAACAAGATTAAACAGGTTTCTTGACTATAAAGCTTCATTTAAAACTTTACTTTTTAATACTCATTATAAAACTCTGAGAAAGAACCTTGACTTTATTTGACCAAAAACATTTTTACCTCAGAATACCACACTTATATCTATAATATAGCAAAAATGCCAGTATGGGCACACCTCAGATATATTGTGGGTTTGGTTCCATACCTCTGCAATAAAGTGAATTGTAATCTTTTGCTGGTAGGGGGTCTTGCCTTCACTTTGTAAAAAAGTGCAGTAACTGTGAAACTCAATAAAGCAAAGCACAATAAAATGAGGTATGCCTTTTTATCTAGATTCTAGTTCATTAGTTAGCTTCCCAACTTCAAATTTGATGTGGTAAGGAGTGACAGTGTAAAAATGATTACAAAATGTCTAGTAAATACAATAAATATAAATGCCTACCTTGGATGTTCAATAAAACTCTGTGAAAATGAATATAAATAATTATTAAAATAATGCACTTAATTCATCTTTTCCTTGTAAAATAGTATTATTGAGATTACGATACCTGGATTGTCCAATGAGAAATCAGACGTGCTAGATTTCTACTCTCCAGCCATAAGATGGCTGACACAACTTTGCCTACTGTATTGTAAGCATTTAGAAACAATGTGTTTAGCCTAAAAAAAAAAGAGATTATGAGTATAAATATGAAAGGTGTTTTGGATTGGGGAGGAAGTAGATTTTTGGAGGTTTAGGCTCATTAGGAGACATAGATAGAGTGACAATTAATTGATTAACAAAAAAAATTATGAGTGTAAGAAGAGCTATTCATAATTATGTCAACATAATAAACAAAAATGAATCTGTCCTCACAAATTAGGGCATTTCCTTGGGAAATAAGGTTTCAAAGAGCTTCAGTAAGACTTTTATTTTTAATAAAGTTTTTAGAGGTAACTTAGCTTCTTCCCAGTCTTTATAGGTTTTTACTTTAAACAGAAACACACACACACACTTTTTTATCAGTTCACTTGTCTGTGTGAGCCATTGGGAATGGGGGAGATGTGGAGGCATAGCAATTGAATGGTTTGTTAATTACATTCACAGTATTATCATTCCAAGCTACTGCAGTGCCCTATAGAAATTTTGCTTACTTATGTCATATATGGAAGGGATACATTTGCATATTTTATTTCAGAGCAGTGCATTTATCTATAATTACCTATTTTGTTTTACAATTTTATTCTGTGGCCTGTGGATTCATGATTTGGGACTATGTTCTGGTATTAAGACTCTTCCATGGATTTTGTAATAGCTCCATAATTTATTCCTCTAATGCAATCTGTGAAAAACATGATAAGTGTCTGGGAGGGGTGTGAGGAAGAAAGGCAGATGGCATGAATGATGTCTCATTTTTCTGACAAAGAATATAACAAGGATGGAAAATGATATACCGTGAATTCATTGCCGTGACAAAGATTGTAATGAGGATTGGTATGAACATAACTGACTGCATTCTCATTACACTATGTGGATTGTAATCTTCTCATCCTCCTCAGAGGCTGTGCCCATCCTCCACTGATTGATGAGACTTCCACATATCTGTACTTCAATTTTTATATCAATATTTTTGATATAAATAGACCATTAGGAAAAGAAAATAATAAAAATTTTGAAATTGATGCTAGAGCTCTAATTTTAGTGACTGGTGAAGAAGAGATTTTATTTCCTAATGTGAAAGTATATTAGTTGGCACTTTAATAAATAGCAGTGTTTCAATCAGAAACTGTATCTTTACTCTGAGTAAATAAAGCCTGATGATTGCGATGTTTGCAGCACAAAATGTAGGTAGAAAGTTGGATAAAACAATAAAGAAAAAAGATTGTGATGAGTAGGAGTCTCAGGAATTTGTTTTATTAAAACTACATTATAAGAGTTTTATCATAACAATATGTAAAATTATGTAATGATATGTAAAATAATCTAGAGACACATCAATATTTTAAATTAAGTTATAATTTTAAGTATTGACCTATATAACAACAATACTGTAAACTAATTGCAGATTAAACTGAAAACATGGTAGTTATTTCTTACAAAAAATCATGTGGCACAGAGTTTTATTAGAGTCCAAACAAATTTTGACATACTATCAAGTTTTAAAACTCATCAGTGACAACTTCCTTAACTAATAAAATGTATTAGAAAATATCAGATATATTGTAAATTGCTACAGGCATTACCAAACTAAAAGCAAAACTTTTCCATGTTATCCAGCATCATCACGATGGTCCAAATTCATGTGATAGATTAAGAAAAATAAAGGAAATAATACTTTACATATAGTCACAGATAACATTACTGCAAAGTGATTTAACTTTTAATTCAGAAAATCTAAAAAAAATTAGAATAAAACTAAAACTAATGAGTTCAAAAATTTGTCCACATATAAAGTGGTTAATAGCTTTCTTTAATCCTAATAACAACCATTTAAAAATTAAAAAAATTCACAATAGCAATCAAACTATAAAATATTGAAAAGGAAATGACAAACTCTATAAAATAGTTACAAATTGTCACTGAAGGGTACGAATCAAACTCATAAAATACACTGTTTTCCAGATAGAAAAATTGATTAATATCTTAATAGTGTTATGAAAAATCTTCGATAATTTAATTCTATATCTCACATAGTATAATAATTTTTATAGATTGGCTAATAAAAGGTAGGAGGCATTTGTTATACTAGATATTAATTTGTACTCTGAAACTATAATGGCTAAAATGCCTTTTTAAAAATTTCATTCCTGTGAAGGATTTTAAACAATACACTTTATTAGTAAACTTCACTTAATATTTTAATGCATTTGCTATAATTATACTTTATCATATGTTCTTGTTGGTAGTTGATTAATTTGAGCTGAGTTAAAACTTGAAGATCATAATTACAAATATAACATTTCCATGTAACTATACATATCAGCATTAATTAAAAAATTGAAAAGCAATAGACATGAAATTTGAGAGGAAGTCAGTATCTACACCATGCCAAAAGGTCACTTAGCCAAAAATAATCAGTATTATAGGGTATAATCTTTTACTTCTAATAAAAATTCTTCTATTATTTGTTTTGCTTCCCTCCAAAAGACAATTTTAATGTTCATAGCCAATCATTTCTTAATATAAAATGGAATGTTAACAAAATCTTATCATAAAAGTTGTATATTCCAGTTTTTTATATGTGATACATATTCTTATGTCCATCTTGTAATTGTAAAAATCTTATTGGGTAAAAACTTGATATTTCAAGTCAAAATGATCAAGCTAATTGGATGAGGGATGACAATTAACTGAAGAGTGGTTTTTGTTTTATTTTTACTTTTCATGTTTTTTTTTTTTGTCACCTTCAAATGGTCCAAAGTTTTAGATTTTATTTTATTTTTTGGAAAATTTTAAGTAGAACATGGATTTGATTACATGTGATAACTGGACTGTTTGCATGATAAAGATTTAGGTGCTAAAAATATTTTGGGGAAATTATGGGTAAATTGAAGCTGCATTTAGATAAGTAAAACTAAACAGAGCAATAGAAACAAGAAAAAAAATTGTACCATGTGGCACATAAATAAGAATTGCATTTAGCAA
Organism: Eonycteris spelaea; assembly: GCA_003508835.1. Taxonomy (NCBI): domain Eukaryota; kingdom Metazoa; phylum Chordata; class Mammalia; order Chiroptera; family Pteropodidae; genus Eonycteris; species Eonycteris spelaea. The sequence continues at coordinate 4,841,840 of PUFA01000095.1, forward strand.
AGTTGCCCAGATTTCCAGTGATGCTCCTTCCTGACTGCTATGCTTCCTGAGCTTTCCAGTGAATTCTTCAATCTTTTCATCCGTTATGATTGGCTTTTAGTTTATGTAAGGCTAAGACATAAATGAAGCCAAGCAATTCAGGAAATACTGGTGAGAGTTCTCTGGGCCAGGTCTTTTCGGAGCTACTGAAATTCTCATTTCACTTACAAAAGAGAAAACAAGAACGTATGTGCAAAGAATTGAGTGAAAGATGTTAACTCTGATCTTGTCTTTTATTTAAAACAAGTCGGTTAAATGGAACAAGTCATATTTATGTTAATTTGTATAATATATACTCAAAATATAAAAGAAAGGAATGAAACCTTTTTCCCATTTGAATAAGCATTGAATAGATATAACAAAATGATTATTGAAGTAACCCAATATTAACTAATGTATATTCCATGGATTTTTTTGGGGGGATGAGGGGAAATTCCTTATTAAATTTGATCTACCTTATCTGAAGGAGTAGTTAGACTTTCAAAACATCCAGAAAAACCTAAGTATCAATAATTAAATCAATGAGAAATATTTCAAAATGAGTAGTCTCCTTATCAGATCTGCTAAGGGCTAGATTTAGGATTTTAAAACTTTAACCTTCACTCCTGGCTGCGGTTTTATTTCTAATTTTCTCTCGAGCAAAGGCATTTAGTCCAGCACTCCTGTGAGATAAGCAGTTGATAGACTAAATGGATGCAGTGACTCCATCCATACCAGTGGCAGCCAAAGTAAAGAACTGATTTTATTTCTTGGCAAAAACAAAGTTTCTTTTGCCTTAACGGTATACAGATATTTCCAAGAAATACCTTTTTAATTTCCTCACCCCTGACAGGCAGGCCATTGGCTCACTGGTCAAGGACAAAAATATACCTGGTAAAAGTCTAGGGTTTAGCCTTAAAGATAAAGAAACTAATTCAGCTTCATTAACATTTTTTATTTAGAGAGCTTGTGTAGCTAATCTCGAAGCTTGATTGAATAAAGAGAAATGATTATTGAATTTATTGCATTCAAAAATTATAAACACTTTTTAAAAGGCTATGATCACATTACCACCTGAGCTTTTGCACAGCTAATTAGTATCTTAATTATTTTATTGCCCAGAACAAAACAACCCAGAGGAGTGTTTCATAAAAAAGCTGCTAGTAAGTTCCCTAAAGTAAATATAGATAACATAGGAAAACATCTTCATGTTGTTCTTCAGTGTGCGCAGTTTTGAATAGTCTGCATATAATTTTATGGTACGCTTAGTTGTGGACAGTAGACTCAAGTTACTAAACAATGTTTTAAAAGTCTTCTAGAAAACAAACTAACTATTAAGATATTTATGTGCAAATATATATATTACATTTATTTGTGAAGGTAATTTTTAAAAATAATTGCATGTACTTTTATAAGGTTGTTGATGTTGATCCTGGGGGATATATTTTTGATAGTCATTGTGTGTGAAATTGCTACAAAACAAAGTTTTGCAATGAAATACAGAAATCTCTTTTTACTCTATTTTATAATTTTAGAATTGTTAATGTGATGTGAATATTCAGAGTATAATATGCAGCAGAGAATTATTTTAAAACTCATAATTTGAGGTCTGATATATAAATATCTGGTATGTATGTATATATATATAGATATATATATCTATATATATAGATATATATATCTGTTATATGTGTGTGTGTGTGTGTGTGTATAAAATCAGTCAAGATATTTAATATTTTGTTAGAAAGCAGGCTCTCTTCCTTTAGTAAGACCCTTAATCAGTGAAGAAGTTGATTAAACAGAAATATAAACAATAAATGTAAAAGAAATTCCTATGTATTATGAAATAAAATATATCCACATATAGTGGCCGGCATTATTGTTTTATAGGAAGCCTTCTGTAAAACAGATGATAACAATTCATGAAACAAGTGCAAATAATAAAAATTTAAGCATTTACTTCTGTAAAAAGCTTAAGAGTAGAGATTCTAATAGTAAACCTAGATTTAAGGACTAATTCCAACAGTCTTATGACTTTGTGTAAGTTATGAGACCGTTTGAGGACTTTTTTTCTTCATCTATAAGATGTAAGCAGTGATAATATTTTAATAATATAATTATAAATTCTTTTGATTTTTAGAATTAAAATAGTAACATGTAAAATACCTGAACTGTGATAGTTATTATCATTTTTACTATTCTGGATTTTCTTAGGGTGTCTAACAAGATAAAGTACTTTTTTTTTGAAATTCTTGTTTTTTATTGTTTTTTTTTATCACCTTGTCATTTTTCTGTTTATTTAAAAAGAAAAATATAGTACATGAAGGCTGTGAGTACTAATTTGTTCAATCATTCATTTATTAATTTAACAAATATTATTTGAGTGTGTACTATATATTAAGCATGATGTCAGATACAGTTGTGCAATAGAGGGAAAAACACAGATATGGAATTTCATGGTGATGTTTATCTAGCAAGGGATATAAAATAAAATATTTTAAATACTAAGAAGATATTGTTTTAGATTGGATTATTTTATATCAGAATAGAGTTCTTGAGCAACAAGTGCAAATACCTTAATTCAGGATAGATTGTTCTAATACATTTCAGAAGACCATTATTTAGAATATAAGGAGTTAGAGGACTGGCATGATAGGAGATTTGTAAGAAAGGCTGGAGACAAATCATTCAGAGATTATTTGTATGTTATGAAAACTTCTATTCTTGATATAAAGAAGGAAATTAAAGTCTTTAAGCAGGTGTGCATAATATGATTTTCTTTGTCATTCCTCTTACTGATATAACTTCACAGAATAGGGCAAGAATGAAAAAAGGCAATGATTTAGGAGTTACCCAGATATTCAGGTATGATGAATGGCTTAGGTGGGGGTTGGGTGGCTAGAATTAGAAGTGGAGAGAAATAGTTAGATTAGAGACATCATTTAGAGGTAGAATAGACAGGACTTGATGGATTGATTGTAGGGTATAAGAGAGAGAGGGGAATCAAAATTCCTTCTGGTAGATGAGTGTCTTTTAGCTATAATTTGAATGAATAATGTTAACTTTTAGTAGCATTAGATGTACATAGCAGTTTGTATATGTTGAAAATAAAATTGCCACATAAATGACAAATAATTGCTCTTAGTAAAGGAGTATCCACTTTGAGATATGTTATTCCCTCAGAAATCTAAAAAGAATAGTATCCTTCCATTTAAAAGATTCTTAAGATGTTAATGAGTATTCATCCTCCCACTTCAAATGTTTTTTTAGTGTTTTGTTGGAAAAATTTTAGACCTTGCTGGTTTTAGATTTTTTTTTTTTTCAAAATGGCATCACATTCTCATCCTTAAGGCTTCGTAGAACTATGTCTTGTTGCTGAGGAAACGGTGGTGGGAAGAATAAATAACGGACGTGGTTGGTGCTTCAGACAGGAGTGTTTTCAGAAGCAATTAAAGTATTTGACTCATTTTAGTAGGTTTATAAACACTGTGTGCTTATTTGAAAACTCTAAAGGTTAAAAAAAATCTGGCATCATTTTAGAAAAGTGCACACTTCAGCTCACAATCCCCTTGTCACTTGAATAGCACTCGATATACTCAAAATTATAGCTATTACAGAAGAAATTGCAAGTTAAATACAGGGAAGTGTATGAACTATGTTTATCACCAACATAGTTCTAGCACTCCCCATTCCAGTATGATGCCATCAGCAGAAGTCATAGAAATGGTGACACCTGTGTCTCCTTTGGTATTTCTTTCACTTTTTATGTCATGACCATATAGTAATCTTTTAAGCAAATATGGGTTTTTCCCCCCTTAGCTTGCTGGGTACTAAACACCTGTTAGTCTCTATGACCAGAATTTTGTTGAATTTGCACAATATACAGTGTTGTCTGATGATTCAAGATTATTCTGGTTATACTTGTTGACATTCTGTATGCTCTTTTTTTTTTTTTTTCAAATAGTAGTTTATATAGCTAGAAATTAGATCCTAATCTTCATTTGATCTTTTGAATATCACAAAATTGGACACACTGTCCTTTGTCTTGGATAGGGAATACTCACTCTCTTTATCCAATACTCTCTTAATAGTGGCAAGATAGACAATGATATGGATAAGTACAATCTATAAAAACGTTAAAAATTCTCAAACCCTTTCAGTGTTTTTAATCCTCTTTCCCATCAGAGTTTCACCAGAACTGTCACATGACAACTTTGTTGATTAACTTTCAATTTTATTTTTGTTGTAGATAAAGATTATTAGAAAATGGCCTGAAGACAGGTAGTTGCAGTGAAAAATAAATTAGTCCTTGTGATATATAAATTGTGAAATTGCCCCTGCAATTCTAGAGAATTTACTGAAACTTGGGCAGTTACTAATCAGTAATAGCCATGCATACACATGTGCATAGTTCCAGGAAACTAGTAAACTTGACAGTGTAGAAACTTGCCTCTTGTCCTAAGCCATAGATACCCTGTTTTAAAATTATTTTTATCACAACTTATGCCACAAAGAGGATTTCTCTGTATAGCAAATTTCATGAATGGAAAGATCACAGCAAGCAAACAACACTATGACTAGCACAAAATAAATATTTTCTATTTAATTAAAAAATACCAATCCACAACTGTAGCTTTATTAATTTTCTAGTAGATGATTGTTGTAACTTGTTTAATACTATACCACAGACAGTTGAATTAGTCTTATAATATATCATCTTTTTTATTGAGATATAATTGAGGTACAACATTTTAATAGTTTTAGATATACAATATAATGATTTAATATCTGTATACATTGTGAAATGATCACCACAGTTTGTCTAGTTAATATCCATCACCATACATGAGTACAAAAATTTTTTCTTGTAATGAGAACTTCTAATATTTACTCTTAGCAACTTTCAATATGCCATACTGTATTATTAGTTTCCATGTTACACATTACATCCCCAAACTTATTTACTTATAGCTGGAAGATTGTACCTTTTGACCCCCTTCACCCATTTTACCCATGCCCTCAATATCTGGCAACCACCAATCTGTTCTCTGTACCTATGAGTTTGATTTTTATTCTTAATTTGATGAAAGTCAATTTCCAACTTTTTCTTATTTGTACCGTGTTTTGGTTTCATACCCAAGAAATCTTCATCAAGCATAAGGCTGCAAAGATTTATTCATATCTTCTATGGGTTTTATAATCTTATATTTTAGGTTTGGGCTTATGATATATTTTTGAGTTAATTTTTATATGTGGTGCAAAATATGAATCAAGGTTTGCTGTTATCCATATGGATATCCAGTTGTTTCAGTACCACTTATTACACTAAATATTCTTTCTCTATTGAATTGCCATTTCCCTTTTGTTGAAAATCAATTGACTCATCTTTTTCACTTCATGATGGGGCCTAATTATTGAGTTCTTATTGGTCCATTTTCGAATGCACTGGTTCAGTATAATTTTTTAGGCATTAGACTATTTTATTAGTTCTGAGATGTTATACATATAATTTAAAGTCTAAGTCTCAGGTGTTTTAAGAAGGTGATCATAAATTTCTTCCATTGTCTGTGTTAAGGATTAGACTTTTTAAAAAATCTAAAAAAAGAAGAAAAAACTAACAAAATTTCCATTACCTTTTAAGCTTTCAATTGTTCATCAACAATAGTATGTTAGGATAAAAACAAATTTGGTCCTTAATTTTAAAATTCTTACTATTGAAGATTATGATGCTTTATACTAGTCTCAAAAGTTGTTACTGGGTTCCTGCTGGCTACAGAATACACGTTTATATGACTGTAGATTATCTAATAATTATGTCCAAGAGTCAGAGAATAGGGCATAACATGGCATTTTAGTCACAGAAAGGGAGGAGTGAAACTACAACTAGCACAATTTGCATCTGCTTTTTCTAATGTGCTTCAAGGGCTTAAATACCCCAGGCTGCACCTCTCTTGTGGAGATTCTCATACCACACCTCATGTTCCAAAAAACTCTTCAATGAAAGTCACTTTGAATATTCTTACCGATGATAATCCACAAAGTGCTTTCCATGGAAAATTGTGTAGAAAGCTTTTAAACCACATTTTGCTGATGAGACACTCTTTGTGAACACATACTTTACACATCACTACTGATGTAATTAAAGTAAAACTAAGCCCCGGCTTCAGTGTCCTCTGAGAAGAATGTTTGAGCATGTGTGCCACAAGGATATTTGCCAAGCTAAAATTTAACGTCAACTAGGGAAATAACAATTTTAAGTTTGGGGAATATTTAATTCTGCCAGTGTCAACATACAAAAGAGTGAAGCCTACATCACATGAGAAAGAAATGTCATGTTGTTATTGTTGTCTTTCCATTAAGAGATGAAAATTTGTAATGGTAAAAGTACAGTTTTAAGAAATATTTGTAGAAAATATTTAGGTAATTACACTTATCTGGGAGGAGATGTATACAAATGTGAAATAACAGAAAATATTCAGGTGGTACATTTAGTAATCAATACTCACTCATCTATTTCCTAATGCACAACACTTAGTGTACTCTCCCTAGACCAAGAAATCAAAAATTATCTTTATCGATTCATATTTCTTACATTTGCAATCATGCCAATTGATCTTGTTTATAGGACTGGTTCCTCAATATTAAATAATTATAAAATGTATGATTTTTTACTAAAAATATTAATTAAATAATTATTTGAGCTATAAAAGGACATTAAATTGACAATTTCAACATCATTCGTATTAACATTCTAAAACTTAGTAATGCTTAGTATTTTGTCTTATGTTTGAATTTAAATTATGCTCACAATTACTGGGCATTTTAATACATTTTTCTTGTAGAAATTGAGGGAGGATAGATAAAAATCTAATGACAACTCAGAAAACATAGATTCAATTAAGATAACATAGGAGAGACCATTGAGCTCTACTAAATGAAAACACTTGATAATTTGTACTAAGATATGGGTCTCAGGCATTGTGAAATTCAATATGGTTTCTAATTTTTCTTTAATGGGAGGTAATTTTATTGGTCTTTCTTTACATCAGCTCTCAGCTTCTTAATCTAACATCAATTTTCAACTATTTTTACTTAATTAACTTGAGAGAGGACATAGGTATTTTAAATGACAAATGATCATAAAGCATTTGTAATAGATTTTAAACATGTTTTTGTAATTTGCATTTATATATATATATATTTCATTTTAATGTACTTAAACAAGAACTGGAGAGAGTCTAATTTCCTTCTCTTGCCAATATTCAATTCTGTCCTCCATATATTTAAATCCATATAAGCAAAATACTAAGTTCTGAAGATCTTTTCTTTCCTAAAACTTCCCCAAAGAAGTAAAATACCACTGACAGCTGAATGTTCACATTTCAAAGGGATTCCTTACAGAGTTTAGGTTATGTAGGGAATGAGTAGATTAAAGGATGAGATTTCAAATTAAACTCATTTTGAGAATTCCAGATAACTGAGCACATTTCTTTGAGTTCTAATCTTCATATTTGCTTCAATTCCAAAGATTTTTAAAACAATATTTTCAGTACAATTAGTAATATTTAGTATATTTTTGATAACAAAGTATCCAGAGTAAGAATAAAGATTGTTCTGTTATAATAAAACATCTCCAAAGTTAATAGTTGGTACTTGACCTAACAGACTACCAGCTATACTTTTAAAGTTCTTCCAAATATTTCCTAAATTTTTCTTTCTTGTTTTTAGATTTATTATCTATCATTTCACAGTTTGTCAGTTTTCTTCTCTAACAGCTTATTTTTCAGTTCTAATTTGACATTATTATTGATGTGTTCTTTTATGTGTTCAACAAGTATTTATTGACTCATTAGTATGTGGGAGATACTGTTCACTGCCTGAAATGGGTTTCAAGTGACTGAGGGCTCTTCTAGGAGTAAACACTTTGCTCTGGTGACATCAATTTGGATGTGTATGAGAACACAAGTGTTAATTTTTTTGACCAAATAGTAACCCTATTATACATAATTATTACATAAAATAAGAGGTTTCAATACTATCTTAAATAATATTATTATAATTTGACAGTTCAGTTAACAGCTTATGTACAGACTAATCCAGTGGTTTTCTAAGTAATCCTAGGGGAACTCCAAAATTATTTGAATGGCACTGAACCATACTAACAATCTGTATTCTTCACTGACACATACTTGCAGGGGGTAAAATATCACTTAAGAAGGTCCTTGATTAAGTACTAAAATTTTATTGAATCTCAACACTTAAATACATTTCTTTCTAATATTCTACATAATGCAATTGGAAGAACACAACAAAGAATTTCTGCTGAATAGCAAAGGACAAGGCCTGTCTGGAAGAAAGGTACTTGTGCAGTTGTTTAACTTACAAGCTGAACTGACCAGTAGCCTGGCAAACTACTCTTTAAGAAACTCTCACTTGCATATTTTAGTGTACTAAATACACTAAAATAAGCAACTATCAGAAATAATATTTTATAATTATTTTCCAATTAAAAATCTACATGGATTTTCTTCACTCACTTAACAGAAATCACAGAAGATTAAACGTAGAGGCAGATATGAGAATTCAGCTATCCAAAGTCACATATTAAAGAGATTTACTCTTAGAGGTTACTTTGTTTTGGAAAGTATCCTTTTTTATTAAAATATTTATATTAATATGCAATGGGTGTGGGTTTATTGTTTAAAATGAATGAGTAAATATTTTTTAGAGTTCTCATTTTGAATTTCTAGTGGGTAAATATTAATAACTAACCCACAAAAACAATTTTTAAGATTTTAAGATGTCCTAATCATGTAGAACTATATCTCCTTCTATTTGAATCAACAAACTGTTATTGACTTTGCCAGTGTTTTGTTTTGTTTTGTTTTCGTAGAGGTTCTATCTTCAGTTTATCAGTGAGGTAAAATCATACTCCTTTTTAAAAAATCAAAATTCTCTTCATACGAATTCTTCATTCATTCTCCCAAAAGATATTTAAGGCTTGTCTACAGTGCATCAGGCCTGGTACCACCTGATAACACTCCAGTTAAGCTTATGTGAGCCTCTTTCAGGTCTACCCAGAAATTCCGTGTTACATTATAGTCTGCATACCTGTCTCTCCATTGTACGCCAATTCACTAATGATCTTTACATCATTAGCACTGACTATAACATTTGGCACAGAGTAGGTATACAATAAATGTTTTCTGAAATAATATGATTAGTAAAGTATTGTCTGACTTTTCCATAAAGTTTTCATAATAACTTCCATAGACAAATAATTTATATTAGATCTAGTAGAAGGTTTGTTGAGACTAAGAAAACCAGGTCACAGAAATATGAAACTATTTATCATTACCATTTAAGTGAAGTTTAAAGCATAATATTTGTATCGCTAGGAACAAAACAGTGTGTCTGAACCTGTAGTCCTTTAGATAGTTGTTAATAAATAGCCACAGAAGCAGAGATTAGAGTGATGTAGCCACAAAGCAAAGAATGCAGACAGCCACCAGATACTGGATAAGGCAAGAAACAGATTCTCCTCAAGTCTCCAGAGGGAATGAGACTCTGCTAACAACTTGATTTCCACCCAGTGAAACTGATTACAGACTCTGGGCAACAGAACTGTAAGATAAACATCTTTTACCTACCAAGTTTGGTAATCTATTGCAATAGGCATAGGAAATAAAGATACAAATAAAGATACAATTCTGTATACTCTAAAAGTGCTTTTGACATGGTAACTTAAAAGCTTGCTCAGATATATTTTTCTTTTAAATTTAAATCTCCCCAGTTAATTAAAATAACAATTTGTTTCTGAAGTTATTTCCAATGTAAAAATGTAATTTTATCAAAAGATTCATATTTTTAAGTGTATTGAAAAGCTTGGTTTTACTGATATAGACCATAGTTTTCTAGAGTTTCTAAAATGAGAAAAATAGCGACATTTTAGAGCTTTCGCTATTTCCCTACATGTCTTCATGAAATTGAATGTTCTTGACCATTTATCAAAAGGGCAATGTGTTCATGGCTAGTGATCGACAAGGCTAATTCTTTTGTTTTCTCATTCTGCATGATAATTATATTATTTGATGATTCTCTCCCCCAAAAAATTATCTATATTTTTGTCCTATTTGAATGGTATGAAACCACAATAAGATACCACTTCACATCCACTAGTATGACTAAAATAAAGACAGACAACAAGTGTTGGAGAGCATGTGGAGAAATTGGAATCTTCACATATTGCTGTTTTTTTTTTTAATGGTGCAGCCGTATTGAAAAATACTTTAGCAGTTACTGAAAATGTTAAATATAGAGTTAGCCTACAACCCAGCAATTTCACTTCTAGATATATAACCAAGAGAATTGAAAACATATATCCATGCAAACTCTGTATACAAATGTTCATAGCAGCATTATTTGTAATAGCCATAAAGTTGAAACTACTCAAATGACTTCAGCTAATGAATGGATAAACAAAATGTAGGTATAGCCATGCAATAGAATATTGTTTAGCAATAAAAAGAATGCAGCATCAATACAAGCTATAACCTGATTGAACCTTAAAAACATTATACTAAGTTAAAGGAGCCAGTCAAAAAAAATACATATTGTATGCGTTCATGTATATGAAATATTCAAAATAAGTAAACCCATAGAAACAGAATGTAGGTTAGTGGTTTCCAGGGACTGGGGTGGATTAGAATGACTAGTGATTGATAATAGGTATAAGGTTTCTTTTGGAGTGATAAAAATGTCCTTAAATTAGCTAGTGTTGGTGGTTGAACACCTTGAGCATACCCAAAAACACTGAATTATATATTTTTAAAGGGTAAATTATATGACAATTATAGCTCAAACTGTTATTTTTTAAAAATGGAATGATTTGTGTAGCAGTCAAAATTGTTTTATCTTAATTTGTCCTATTAAAACAATATAAGAAAAAAGATTCCAAACTATATCTTCTATGGTGAGGCTAGAAGATCTTGACTCTGAAACTCAGCATGAAGTAATCTTATATATTTGTCTGATTTGTTAAGGTAGGTGAAAATTCCACTGAAGGCTGAGTTAAGTAGGGAGGACCAAAGTTCTGGTTTTATGGAGACAATTGTTTCTGTTTTAAAGGGAGGTCCATGGGAAAAGAAAGTTACCAGTATGATAGAGTCATTAGCAACCCCCTGAATATAACAAATGAGCAAAATAAAGTTCAGAGAAACTAAATAACTTGTTCGATGAAGCACAGCTGGTAAATAATTAAATCATGATTACAACCTTGGATAGGAATGTTTAATAAATTTTCAGCTTACAAGAACCTAAAAATATTTTTAAATTATGGTAGCTAGTACATTATGTAATTTATATACTTACTTTGTGGCTGAAACAATTTAAAGAGCTTCACATTTATTCTATTTAGTTGTCATAACACTTAGAGGTATAGATTATATTATCAGATCATCTCCATTATGGATGAAGAAACTAAGGTACAGAGAGGATAAGTAACTTGATTATAAGTATCTGGCCTAGAATATACATACAGTCTGATTCCAAAACCTATGTTATCCTCTTTTCAACACTATGTTTTGATGCCACCCAAACATTAAGCATAATGCCTTCTTGCTAGGCATTTAATACACTTTTTTAAAAATTGAACTGAAAGTCTAATTAAATGGCTTCATATCCATTCTTACCACTTGTTCTAATGTAAAAGCTTAAAATGTAAGAAGTTAAAAATATGCAGTTCCCACTATATTTCCAATATCCGAATTTATGTTAAGCCCCAAATGTAAATGCACAAAACTTCTATAAACCATTTTATGATTTCCAAACCAAATGTATATGCTCCCTCTCTAAAAGTATCTTAATGTACTTATGATACCTGCCTCTTGTAATACTGAAATTAATTTATTCCATTCCTATTCATATTTATCTGATAGATTGTGAACTCCTCGAGGGAAGGATGCTTGTGTAATCTAAACTTGTATCCTCCAAAGTTCCTGTACACAGCAAACATTCAATACATATTTGAGAAGTGAATCAATGAATTAATGAGTAACTGAGTAACACTGATAATTATGGTGGAAAAATGCTTTCTATGTCATCCTGTAAATGAATGTATTTCAATGCTTCCTCTGAACAATAAAAGGAAAATTGCCAGTGTTTGTACTATATTCTTTAGAACCAACTTTAATCATAGTAGATTTATGCACTAAGCTGACTAGTAAATCCCTTTTAGTATTGATCCTGTTTAGAATAATGAGGGACTCTGGACAATTTCAATCTTGTAAAGTAGAACATTTAGCAATGACCTGTTAGAAAGGCTTATGCTCTATTAGAAATAGCAGCAGATTTATTCTAGCATTTATCTGGTTTATGCAGAATTGCCAATCTCTTTTGTCCCATATGTGGCAATCTAATACATCTCAAAATTCTTAAGTTTATATCTAGATGAAGGAAATTTCCAAGTCAATTTACAGATTTTTAGAGGACTTGGTGAGTTATCCTGATGAATGTTTAGGGTACCTGGGCCCTCTCTGAAAATGCATCCATTTTTTTTTTCTATCATCAACATATTTTAAAAATAAGAAATGAGCTTCTTAGATATGGACAAGTTCAGAAGTAAACTCGGTGTAGCATATTATGTCTAGGCTACTTATATGGGTCTAATTCCCTTGTAAGTAAATGGGTTCTTTAACAATCAAGAATCTGAATTGATTTAAAGTCAGCCAGAGTAAGAGTAATTGTTACTGTTTATTTAGTGATTATGATGTTCTAGGTACTACTCTAAATAGTTTATCTAACTTAGTTTTTCCAAGGTCCTGTAAGAAAGACTACAGAACCATCTGACAATCAGGAAGGTGAGGTTCAACTCTGTGTACTTACTTGCTTAAAGAGGTAATATAGAAGAGATAGAATTCCAGCCTCTATCATAATTTTGTGCTTAACATGACCTCCTCACTAGCTCACATTTTTTAAATAATGATTTACTTACTTTAACCATAAATGTAATTTTGAAATAATAGTTATAGATAGGAATTACAATGTATATTTTTAATTTTGTAGTCAAGTTCTTGATTACATGTTATCTAATAATTTGTATTCTATTAATAAATTATATTCTGATTCTGGGTATGATAGAACTATAATTTCCTTTTTTGACTTATCTGCGTTCACTTCTAACACTAAAGGTTGACTCCAGATCAGCAGTACTGTTGTTAATGTAGATTTGGCAATTAAGAAGAGTGAGGTAAATAAATCTACAATTTTAATTTAATAACTATTTATTAAATGCCTCTTGAGTGCCTATGTATCAGGCACTCTTGTTAGGATCTATTATATGTGTATTCGCAGATCTTCAAGGAGCTCACAAACCACAGGGAGAGGGCACAGGATTTTTTAGGGGGACGAGCAGGTATTGATAAAATAATTACAATGTGTCAGTAATTGTAAGACTATATCTTAAGTATGTATTGGTGATTCCAAGTGTGTTCTAGATAAGAACAAATGTAAAAGGATTCCTAATCAATGGGAAAAGCAGGAATACAACATACCCTAGTAGTTAAGATAGCTAGGTTCTACAATTTCAATATAGTTTTGAGAACTTGGACAATTTATTTCACATATGTAAGCTTCAGCTTCCTCATCTATTAAGTTGTGATAATAAATTGAACTAATAAGACTGCTAGAATTATAGGAAGTAATGTTTGTACCCGAAACATGATAAATAGGCAATAAAAACTGTCAAACATGTGTTATTCCTCTTTTTGGAGAATTAAAATGCCCATCATGATCTGAGAAGTGAATCCTGCAGTGTAATAGCTCTACTTAAACTTGTCTAACCCAGATTCATTTAACTACGATATGAGTTTTTAGTGGAATATTTAGTAATAACATGCATAATTATTACCTAATGAGAACATTTTGAAAAATGACAATCTAAATGATATTCAAAAGTCTGAATATGAAATGAAAAAAGAATGTTCATGTTGCATAAATATGTGGATAATTTTAATAAATGTCTTGTTTTTATACTTTAATTTTAAAATACCTTGATATTTTACCATATTTAATTTAGTGTAGTTGTTAAGAAACAAAGATTTCATGGCAGAAAACCCTGAGTTTAAGTGCTGTTGATACTAGTTCTTAGTTGTGGGATTTTGAGAAAAGTACTAAGTCTCTCTGAGCCCTGGTTTCCTCAGTTGTATAATTGATAAATAACATATTTTTGTATAGTAGTTATGAAGCTAAATGAGATAATAGAAGAAATATGTATCATGTAATGCCTGACATAAAAGTTCTTCAGAAAATTTCGTTGTTTCTATTACTAGTGATTTTATCAGTTTTAATAATTACTTCTAGAGCATTGACTCATCCTATTAAAAGTATCAATACTTTCTCAACTTACAGTATTGTCACTTTCTGTTATATCTATATATATATATATAATTTCTCAAATATATGCTATACATTTATATTTAGGCTAAATCACCTATTTGGAATTATTAGCATTAAACTATGGAACGGAATATAGAATATTAATTACCCCAGCTATTCTCTCTGTGTGCAGTTGTACAGATTCCTCCCTGCTTTGTATTGTCACAGGGACTGACCTTTTCCCAGGCGAGATGGTTTTTCTTGACATGGAGCTAACATCTGCTGACTCATCACCTGGAATGGTCCTAAGGAGACTGTTCTTTCCTATAAAAGAGGAGGCCACTAGAAATTGTTTTTCCTTCTATAATTACATCACCAAATAGCAACACTCTTAATATAAATTTTAAAATCTATACTTTTCTCTCCTAAAAGCAACCTATAGGAGTTTGTTAATGTTGATTATAGAAAATCCTTTGTTAACACTACTGTCCTTCCTATGCAAGAATAGTATTACAGAATACCATTAGTGGTGTGTATACATTTCAGATTACTTTTCCCCAGTTATGTTGGTTGTTTTGTGCAGATCCAGCTGGAGTCTTCCTTAGTTAATTTCCTTTGTCAGCAAGGACTGTGTAATGCACTTAACTTATGGAGGTTAAAGATAACGTGTGGTCAAAGACAAGGATGAAAAAGGGAGAAATCAAAGCCTTGACCACTGTACTCTGGCACACTTCTTAACACTGAAGCTAACCAAGATCATTTTAATAATAAGCCAGCTGCTTCCAAATGGGAAGTCTGGATCACCTGCTCTCCTGCCCATTGAATTAGTTAACTGGCTATTAATTGAATATGTTTATGGAATTTTTAAAAAAGAATTTAAGATGTTGGAAGTGACAATTTTCATGCATAAAGAAACTGACTATAGGTATATATTTTGTAATTTTAAAACTACTGAATTTGAGCTGACTCAAGTGACTTCCCAAATCTGAGCAAATGTGTTTAAAGCATTTGGGGAAGTAATAGAATTTTTTATTAAATTTTGAAGTTGTCTACATTTATCCTAGTGGAAAACAAAACAAAAATAGTGTTGAGTATCCTCAGCTTGTTTCCAAACCCAGAAAGTGAGGCTCAGTATACTGTTAATAAAGCAATTTTATCATGCAAATACTTCCTTCCTTCCCTCAAGTAACATTTAAGTAAGTAACATGTTTTTCCAACTGCTGTTTTTTTCTCCCACTGACCTTTAAGGGAATGTGTTATAAAAACCATGTTGGTTAGCCTTATTTTCTTTTTAAAAATGTCTGAAATTCAATAGCTATTTTAGCATTTTGTTCTCAATTTATTGCTTTGTTAAGTGTCATTCAAAAGCAGGGCCTGTGACTCACTTAGCATTTAGTATATTTATGTTTGATTATGCAGTGGTATATGAAGGACAGATTTTTCTCTTTTAAAGACCTTTCTAATAGATATTTGATAATTACCAGATATAGTTGGAATAAATGGAAGAATTGCAGAAATATGAGGCTAGTAAAATGTTCACTTTTGTTTATCCATTGACATTTATTTACTGAAACATGTTAAAGTGAGTCATATGGTGGAAAAAACACAAACAAGGTGCAAACTTTGCCCACAAAACTTAGAGGAAAGGTAAAAAGTAAATAATGCTAAGTAAGATTTTAATGATTATAAAAAAAAAACAAATAAAATCTTATTAGAACACAGAAAAGGAGATTTACTTTTCAGCTGTAGAAAACAGGGCATGTGTCCTTCAGGAGATGAATGGGTAAACTGTGGTACATCCAGACAATGGAGTATTATTCAATGCTAAAGAGAAATGAGCTATCAAGTCATAAAAAAACAAAAACAAAAACAAAAACAAACAAACAAAAACATGAGGGAAACTTATATGCAGATTACTAAGTGAAAAAGGCCAATCTAAAAAGGCTTCATACTGTATGATTCCAACCAGATGACATTCTAGAAAAGGAGAAACCATGGAAACAGTACAGTAATCAGAGGTTTCCAAGGTTGGGGCTGGAGGGATGAATAGGTAGAGCACAAAGGAGTTTTAGGGTAGTGAAATTTTTCTGTATAAAGTGTTATCATTGGGGCCATCTAAAATTTGTTGTTGCCCCTGTAGCACTGAGGGATCCTCGGTTCTTTCTCCTGACAGAGTATAGGATTATAAATCAGAACGATTTAGGAAAAATAAGATTTTCTGAGAGTACATTTTAAGAAGTAAATGAGCTATGCCAAAGAAGGTTGCAGTTTCATGGATGTGGGGAGGTCTGCATTATATTAGGGCCATGATGGGTAATTACGAGGGTGGGGCTAGATGATTGGCATGTGACATCATTTTGATTGACATATGGCTATTATATAACCCTGTGCCTGCAGTTACCCTGAATTCAGTCTGTTATAATTAGAATCATGAACTTCTAGGCATAGGTATGTTATTTTAATGATGGTGTAATGAGAGTAAGGTCCTGGGAAGTTAGTGTGGGACTGACTGCTCAAGCCCTTGTGGCCAGACCAAACCTGCTACTATTTTATGACTTTCTACTCCTTTGTCTTTCAGGATGTAGAGGTAATTTGAAACCATAAAATGAGTTTCCCAGGGAGGTCCTAAGGGAGGTCCTTGGGAGGGGCCTTTATTCCTCAGTCGCTTATGTCTACCTAACTACCTAACAAAAGTAAAATGGATACATGATATTATAAATTTGTCTAAATTCATAGAATATACAACAAGAGTGAACCATTATAATGTATCAATGTAGGTTCATCAGTTGTAACAATATGGAGGATATTGGTAATGGGGAAGGCTATGCATGTGTGAAAGCAGGGAGCAGACAGGTATATCTCATTTTATTGCATTTCACCATTTCACTTTATGGCGTTTCACAGATGTCCTCCATGCCTCCTTTTTTTCTTAATACATTTAAAGTAAGACTAGATTAACTCATTTTATTCTGATTCTCACTTTATTGTGGTGGTCTGAAACGGAACCCACAATACCTCCAAGGTATGCCAGTATGGAAAATCTCTCTACTTTCCTCACAATTTTTCTGTGAACCTAAAACACTTCTTAGAAAAAAATAAGTTTTTGTTTTAAATAATAAGGCATGCCTTGGGAGGAGATAACCTGGAAGGATAGGTATTACTTTCATTTTTTTCCTTAGAAAGTTTAAGACATTCTCCTTAAACTCTAAACAAAGAAAGCTATCCAAGAAAAAAATTGCCATCCCATCAAGAATCATGGGTTTTCACCTAGTCAGAATAGAAAGTTTGTGCATTGCAGGATGATAGAAGAGGCCATGCTTAAGACAGATTTAAGAAGTATCAAATATATATATAACAAACATGGTGATAGTATTGGAACAGAACCAGGGGTATGCAGATAAGTGTTTAACAACAGGCTCTCCTGTGAAAGAAAACCTGATTTGTAGTCTGCCAATTTCCTTGGTCTAAATATTTCTACCACAGCAGATATCAAGCTACCAATGATATCACTGAATGTGGAATAAGGAGGGGATGCACATAATTAGCTCTTCCACCTATCCTATTGTCTTCAGGACTCCACAGAACAATCTGGGATCAGATCAGGGATGTGCTTAAATTTCACAATTTAGGAAAATGAGCTCTATTCTTTATAGAAATACATTGAAATTTAAGAGCTCTTAAATAATGACTGTTGTAATAGTGTTCATGTTTTAACTTGGATTGCGATTATGGAAGTGGCCAGAAAGAATATGTAGCTGTTAAAGACATTTAAAAGGATGATAGAAAAAAGTAGTTGATTAGGTGTGTGCAGTGAGAAAAAGGAAGTAATAAAAGATGAATATCCTTGCTTTATACTTAAGCATTCTTATATTGCCTATATAGTACTCCCTTCTTTCTTTAATTCAGTGTGTTGCTGAAAACTACATCATATCATCATCTTTTTTTTCTCATTGACAACTTTGTAAGTCTGCATGAGACTTGGAATTCTGGAATAGGTGTGTCAGTTACATGACACATTGACTCTATATTCTTATAAACTAGTGAGAGAGCAGCAATAACTGAGGGCGTTAAAATTCATCTAGAAAATGGTGAAAACGGATATCACCATGGTGTGATTGTGAGGGTTTGTAAAGAACTGCATCTAAAAGCACCTTGTGTATTACCACACAATGCTGGATGTAAATAGTAATTATTAAGAACCAAAAAATGAAAAGTAGAGATGTTTTCTTGGCAATGTGGAGGAGCAGAATGTGTAAAAGTAGCTTAATTGCATAATTTCATTCAATTTTATTGCCTGAAAAACCTTTGCAGCAATGAAAAAATTACTCAACTCCATTGGAAAGCTGAGGTAACTGACTTTAGAGCCTACAGTGTTTTATCCTAAAGTCATGCAAGTTAGTACGAAAGCTTTGATTAGAATTAGACTGGGATAATATAATCATATGTCCTGTTTTAAAGTGGTAAAAGGCCTGAATTTTTTTAAAAGAACAGTAAAACAAAACTAGATAATAAAGAGTCAAGAATAGCAGCATGACCTCACTATTCTAATTCAGGCCCTTACTATCTCTGACCCAAATTATTGCAATAGCATCATGTCTACTAGCCCTGCCATTCACTCCTGCAATTTGCCTGTCATACTTGGATAATATTTAGCTTATTAAGTACAAATTCCAACCCGACTAGCCTGTCTGCATTTTCTACCTTATAATTTCTAAATTCTTTTATTTATTTTTCAAAATTCTCCCCTTTATACTCTTCATTTAGAGGTTGATGTGGTTGTCATATTGTTACATCTTAATGTGTCAGTACTTGTGTCTGTTAACCACATATCTGGTGCTCAACAAATGCTTTTTATTATATCAGTTGAAAAAAATATCTTCCTTTTTGCATTAAAAAATATTTTAGATAATAACTAAGGTCCAAAACAACTATAAAAAATTGTGAATTTCTTATAAATTCTAGTATAATCTCAGTTTTTGTTTTGCTTGGCATTTTATTCTTGCTTTAACTGAATTTTTAAGGAAGCAATAATTTCTAAGTACATGGACCTATAAGACTGATTATTAGGTCTCAATTTATTGGCTAATTTTGTATAAGCAATTAAGTCAAACACCAATGTAATTGCTTTTTTATTCACAGTTTTCCTGATGCTTCTATCAACCAGACTTTTGTAGATTCTGTGTCATTTTACTTTGATGGGGAAGAGCACGAGCCCTAGATTCAGACAGTTGGCTCTGAAATCATGGGGGACCCTAGGCAATTTTTCTAACCTTTTAAATTCATATAAAAAAGATAGTATATTTTTCTTCAGTACTATCTCATTAATCTTTCTCTATGTCCAAAGAATTGTAAATAAATGTTAGTGAAAATGACCTATTATATCAGGATACAATATATAAATATAAAAATTTTACTATACACAAATTCAGAAACAAATATTTTTAAAAGTTTTCCCCAAAAGTTAAAACGTCATTGACAGGGAAAAAGTGACATAATGTGTGTGTGTGTGTGTGTGTGTATCCTATATATGTATAGGTTATGATTTATTTATATATCCTACATATAAAAGATTAATTACTAAGAAACATCTTCAATCCATTGCTTAAAAAAATAGCTTTTAAGCTCAAAATCAAAATGGGCTTTTTTCATATGAGCTGATCTTTCAGGAAACTTGGATTTTATATATTCGGTCAGCTGATATGTCAAAATGCTTTTCTATTCATTATTCTGATAATCTTTTTACATTCTAAACCCTGAGAAACTTGCCAAGAACAAGAGGAAAAAGATAAGCCATTATAGCCAAAAAGTGAGAACAAATTAAGTGCATTGTAGGAAAATCCAGACAACAAGAGGGTGAGAGCATTAACTTTTTGAGCCCAGTTATTCCAGGGGAATGCTGAACTATACTATAAACCTAGCATTTAGCAAAAGGAAAATTTACATGCTGTCAAGGATGTGACTGTGAATTGTGGACTTGTGCAAGCAGATAATCTATAGAAGTTTTCATAATTCCCAGTTTTGTCAGCATTCTTTTGTGAGCCATTTGTTTTGGTCTGCAACTTGATTGTGTTTTTTATCCAGTCAGGATGAACTTCGGCAGCAATGAAACCAGTGGACAGATAAAAGCAGCAGAACAATCTCGAGGCTGATTTATATAGCTCTCCTCATTTATGTTTTCCACTCCCACTGATTACTAGTGTCACTAATGTCACCATTAGTGAGTTTTTGGGAGGCTTGCAGATATGAATTGGGTTCTGGAAGCTTCTGGGAATATATTTTAATGAGCTAAGAAAGAAATAGTTATATATATATATATATATATATATATTTTTTTTTTTTTTTTCCCCACTGGCAGAATTAAAAGGCATATGTTTTAAGCTGTTGAGGGTTGACAGCTCTTCCTATTCATGTATTAACTATTTGAAGACTATCTTTGAAATTTACCTACAAAATCTTTGCAATTTAATCTACAAAAAAAAATAATAATTTTATCAAGGATGTGGTAGTGGAATGGTGGTATAGACAAGAGTGTGTGTGCTTATATATACATTTTCCTGATCCATTAAGTATCAAATAACCCATAACATTAAAATCAAAGTTTAAGGCAAAATACCTATATCTGCCTGCTAATAAGTTCCACATGAAAAGGTGTTTCATTAATAACCAACTTAGAGGGTGGAAAAAACTGACTATAATTTTCTAGAAGATTCTAAACTGTTTAGGAAAATATTTTGACTATGTATTTATTCTTTTACAGTTTACTAGAAATAAGTGAAGGGAAAGAGTTAGATAAAGGAAATTAGATCTGTTTAAATATATGCTAAATTAATAAACATTTTCCAGAAGTTTATAGAGCAGTACTGTTACTGTCTCAGAAGCTAAATGGGTAAGTGTATTTGATGAAAGAATTATAATGTTAAAACATGCTTCTATTTGTGATCATCATTCTTTTTATTTCAAAGTTTCTATTTGTTCTTTACCCCTTAGGGCTTCATTCCAAAAGACCAATTCTCTCTTGGTATTAAAGTCATTCCCTGGCAGAAATGCGATGCTTAGGGGAACACATTAGCATTTCTTTCCCTCTTAGTCTAGTTCAGTGTTTAAGAGTGGAGACAGACTGCCTATGATTTGAATTTCAGCTTCACAACTTAATAGCTGGGTGATTTAAGGCAAATTACTTAAACCCTCTCTAAGCATTCATTTACTCTTTGGGGAAAAAAATGGGAAAACACTTTCCCCATGAACGAGGTATGTGGTGAGGATCAAAACAGCATACTACCTGTCTCATAGTAAAAAACTTAAGTGAGCCATTATTATTATTACCCAAATATAATAGTATGTGTGAAACCTGTGAGCAGCAGCTAAATATTAAGTGTCTTGGTGACATTTAAAGGACATATGATGATCTCTTCAGACATGTTACTACTCCTGAGAGCTATGGTTGTAATCCATATATGTCTTCTCACCTAGAGGGGATTTTGTTTCTGCCCTTTGCTGTATTCAGCCCCTTCACTCAAAATTCAGCCCCTTCACTCAAAATCTACAAATTTACTAACCTTATATTTTTGTGCATGTGATTTAAAATCAAAGATTTTAAAGGTCATGTAGAAGAATCATATTTTAAAATTCTGCTTACCTCTTATCCAAGCCTATCTTTAAACTTTTCCTGCAGGAAATGTTTATGCAACCCACCATTACTGGCAACTTTGTCCTTCTCCTTGAACATACTCCCTAGAGAACTATAATCATCTCAACATCTTTATTATGGTAAAACTAGATCCAGTTTCTACCTTTAAATATTTATACCCTATCAATTATTTCACCCTAAACAAAAGAAGCTTCCAATGGCAGAATCATTTAGAATTTAATCAACTTTAAAGACATCTTTTTCTTCTTTCACCCTCTTCCTTCCTCTTTCTCTTTCTCCTCCTGTCCTGTTACTGTTAGAGTGATCGGAGTTCTGGTAACACACCTCACGGTCCTTTTCACTGCCAAAGAAATGAACTTTAACTCAATGAACATGAGAAATATTAAAGTACATTTATTTAAAGTACAGTATGAGGTAGAACTGGCTAGCCACATGGATATGCAGTGACATACCCTTAAGGAGGGTGCAGGTTACAGCCAGGGAAGATGGGGAGCTTTAACCTCGGGAGAGGGAGAGGCTCGTGATATATTTGGAGGCTGTGATGGGTGGTTCCAAAGGCGTTCGTAGGTGATTGGCAAGTGAGGTTATCTTGATTGACACCTGGCTGCTATATAACTTTGCCTAGTGTGCATGTGCTTACCCAGAATTCAGTTGTTATAATTAGGTTCATGAACTTCCAGGTGCACTCATGATATTATGATGCTATACTAAGGCTGAAGTTATGGACAGTACTTTCTGCATGTGCGTTTGTGGCCAAATTAGGCCAGCTAAAACTATAACCCTCCTTTCCTTTGCCTCTGGGAACGTCAGAGAGATTCTCTACCAATAGGGTATTCTTTGGGTGGTCTATAGGCTGGACCCCTATTCCTTTGTTCCCCCTGTTACTCATGTCTGACTAGCTACATAACACTTCCATTTGTGTCAATTTCTATAGACAAATATTTCCTGAGACTATTATGTCTCCAACCTTTAATTGACAGACTCCATATTTATTAAAGGAACAGTTAAATATGAGTCAACGTAGGACTTTGTTTCATGAACAAATTAAGAACAGAAACTTTACCTAAATAAAACAATTTTTATAAATCTGACACAGATACTGTTTCTAAAATATAGAACAAAATTATTACTCATGCCCATGTGTATCATTCAATATATAATATTAGATTTTACAGATTTCAGTACCTAGCATCCGCATCCACATCCTCAAAAGATCTACTTAGCACATGTATTCATATAGGTTATATTAACATCAAAAACAGATATTTTGTTGGGCCAACGATTTACAGATAAAACACATTATCCTCAGTAAAAGGAAATGCTATAACTTAACTGTTTTAAACTACCAAGAACATTAATTCATTAATTCATTTCTACACACAAAATCAGTGTTTAGAATTTTATGCCTTCAGTAGAGATGACTTTGTTAACATTTGCAGATACTGTTGATCAGAATGTGGCTTTTACTGTTAGGTATCAGAGTTATTATGATAATATGTTAAACCATGATATTAAATGACCTGAATCCATTAAGAGGCAACTCTCTCTGTAAGAATTAAATAAAGCAATGTGTATTTTGAAATTTGTAAACACATTTATAAAGTGATTCTTTGGAAGAATCAATCACTGGCAGGCTTTGCTAATGGGTAATTTACTGTGGTTTGTGCTGGCAGTTTGAAATGCTTATGCTGGTGAGCATTTAAAGAGAAAACATTGAAATTTTAATAAGACAATATTTCTATGAAGCATACATGGAAATAAGATGAAATATAGCAAAGTTACATCAGACAGTCACATGTGAAACAGTCATAGATAGAAGATGAAATTTCAGCACCTAAAGGAAAAGCCAACCTAGATTGAATCACACACACCCCAGAATAAGCAAGAAAATTTTGAAACCACCTTTGTTAAAACCATATTAAAAAGATGCATAAGGCCTACAGTTGTACTTCCAGTATTTTCATCACAGAATGAGGTAAGCGGTGTCCCATTATTAATCAGGCTAGAACAAAGGCGATGCATACTTTTTTCACTCTAAATTTACTACAGTGATTAACTATTTTTTACTGTGTCTTGGTTAATTTGCTCTGAATTACTGTACTTGCTCTCTCTTCACCAAGCTCATTTGCCTTCCTAACTGAGTGAGGCATATAGACAATAACACTATGATCCCATTAGTTCAGATGGCAGGTGGGCTTTAGTACTGAATCCAAATGGTTATAAGTAGTATAATTGAAAAAGATCAGTTGGGGCACAATAAGAGGGGAACAGGAAGAAGGAGAAGAACATTTGTCCTATTGAAAAGGAAGCTTTGTGATTAAAGAAAAAGACACATAAGACAATTTTATAGTACTGCCTTTTTTCAAGTATAGAAATAACACAAACCTAACAAAAATAGAACAGATTATTCTCTGAGACATGGAAGCAACTTGATTTAAAAAAAAGGGTTTGTATCCTTATGGGGAAACAAACTTCTGTTCCTGCGCAGCAATCTTACCAGTAACTAGAGGAAATTAGCATGGAGCTACTGGCTGTTAGCATTAGGATTTGATTTTTGCAAAGGATAAACAGGGACTTTTTATTTTATCTTTCCTTAATGAGCAAACTGGCTCCAGAGAGATGCAAAACTATTTTGGCATTGTGCCTACAACTTATGTCACAGCTCCAAGGAACAAGGTGTCAGCCCTGATGGTGCTCACACTAGGGACTTTATAGCTCATTCATTTCTGCCATGCTTCCCCTCACCCAGGGTTACATGCCCACAAGGGACAATGCACCCTTTGGACCATTTGTGGTTTATGAATTGTAAATCCAAAGAAAGGGAGAGACAGCTTGACTGAACCCAAATTATGTTACAATAGTTGGTAATGAATGTCCTGCTTTAGCAGGATAATAGAACCCCTGCTTACTGGCAGTCATTCAGACTCTATCTCTCTCATCCATTTTCTCTCTTGGCCTTGACCCTAATCCAGCAATTGCACATCCCCAGCTGCTCTTTAAGCTGCCTCATTAGCAACACACCATTGGGCAGCTCCCATGACAGTCATCCAATGGGATAAAAATGACATGGGGCCAAAGACTGTAACTGATTGGCAAGCATTGCAATGAAATATGAGACAGGGTTATGTGAAGAAGGTTTTTGAGAGTATTTGAAGAGACTGAACAGTTAAGGAATTTGAGGCACATATTAACTTCACTGTTCAGCATTTTGATTTCCTAAACTTTAGGGGGAAAAAAAAGTGACCACAAAATTCTCTATATATAACCATAAAGAATATATTTTGCATTAAAGACATTTTTAATTAAATTCTTTAAATAATTTCAATATAAAATGGATACTTTAGCCACAGAAATAGCTTAAATGTATTGATATTTTCATAAAATTCTTATAGGTGGGATATTTTAAGACTGTAATTCAGAAATATACTATTTTTAGACCAATTTAGAAATGGGCAAAAGACATCTATATCATCTGAGAGAATTTAGTGAATCGGTTATCTATTTTTTTCTTCTCATAAATATGATTTACACTTTCATAAGTTCTAGCAGAATGTAAGTTTGTAGTGATAACTTAGTGGACACTAAGTTAACACGACTCAAAATAATATCATTTTATGATAATATCATAGATATAATTTCTACATTTACTCTGTGTCACTGAATTCTAGTTATTGCAGTAATTCATGTAATCGCCCACTTTGACTTAATATTTATTTGACAATCTCATTGAGATAAATTATTTTAATATTTTTATTTATGTTACTATTACTTTTTATTGGTAAATTCCTCTAAATTAAAATATTTTTAGTAGAACCATAAAAAAAATTGTCATGTCTTGAAACTTCTCATCTTTCAAATATTTAAATGCTTAATCCTTTTGCCATTTAGGAAAAATAAGTTCAGCTCACTGCCAACATTAGTTTAAAGTCATTGCTATTTTTATTCTCCCAAAAACTTTGGAGTCTCTACAGTGAGCCAATCATTGTTTAAAAGTCCCAGAGATATAAAAATTAGTTCAGTAGTATACTTGTTCTCGAGAAAAACTTGTCCAGCAGAACAAAATATATACTAGGCCTGATAATAGTATGATAAATATTATGGGATGGATGTGACCTAGAGAAAAATAGGAGTTTATAAGAAGGCATGTTAAGCATCTTTGGAATCGTTAGGCTTCACTAAGAATCTGAACTTAGTCTTAAAGGATAAATACATACCATCTAGTTGAAGATAAGATTAAAAGAGTAGAAAGTATTTCAGGCACAGAGAAAACCATATACAAAGGCCTTCAAGGACCTTTAGTGTGTACTTCAGTAAACTCTTGGAATGTAATAGATATCATAAAGCCAGCTTAAATTAAAAGGTTAAGGTACATATATGCAGGGAAGTGTAGTAAATGAAGCAACTTAATGGAAAGCCAAGTATAGGAACCCTCATATGTAAAGACTTCATTGACTGTGAAATAAGAAGCATCATTTGTGACCCAAGTCACTTCCAGAGGCCCAGTGGTAGAAGTATGTGATAATTCACTCGGAATCTCTGCAATAATTCAACTCAAGAGCATCCCTCGTGAGTCTTCTGTATCTCTTTATACACGCTGGAAAATTCTTCTTACAAGTATTTAAGAGAAGAAACATTATTGTTTAAGTATAACCAAAACCCCAGCTGTAGCTTTTATAGCAATCCAAGTCAGAAATTTGTATTAGCTGCCCTTAGACCAGATGTCCTTCCTTGCTCACATAAATTGTAGTTAGGGAGAAGGTAGGAGATATGAAGACTCAGTGAACATTTTGGGGAGTCTTGCTGCCTAAGGCGAAATCTTGCAGCAGGGCTGTAGGAAGAGCAGTTTTCTTTAGGATGGGTTATTGGCATGACAGACAAGTTGATGACGATAGAATTTTGAGAATAACGGCCGTGGAAGAGTTCTGTAGTATGTAGCTCATAAGAGATTTTTTTTTTTAACAACAAGATTAATTTAAACAGATTTTACATTGTCAAAATTTAAAATTCTACAAGTTACTTATATTATAGTCAAAGTATTCTACCTCTCTAGTTGCAAGAGAAATTAATTTGCCTTTGAATACCCTGTGGACATTAGATGATTAAAAGATTATTTTATGGTTACATACAAGGTATTTCTCATTCTTCCCTATCATTCTATTTAAGTTATTCTTTAGTTTTTAACTCAACTTTCGCTCTATTATTGAAATATTCCTTTACTACTTCATATCGACTCTTCATACGTATAATTTTTCCATTTATTAACCACTTAATTACCTACTTTATTTTGTGCATTATGTATTTTTCCACCACAAAGAACTCTCAAAAGCAGACTGTATCTTATACTTTATCCTGTTGCCTCTACAATGCATGGCAATTTTGTTTTTCATATAGTTGGAGCATAGTAAATACTACTTTGTTGAAGGGATTGAGGCTGAGATGAAAAATTTGGGAACTATAAGATTCTTGCAGAAGATATTTGAGGCAAAAGTTTAAGCTAATTTTTTTTGTGGTCCTTCAGAAATGCATGGTGGTATAAATTATAAATAGAAATGGATTATTTTTTCTATATTATCTTTTTTATTTGACCTCTGAAAAGCCTTCACCAACATAACATCTGACTTGAACTTTCTTCAATAGAATGTCTCATTTAACGTGACTGTTTTCAATGAAATATGCTCACTAATAACCACAGTCTTTTTTTAGTAAACTAAAACCATTTATAATCAAGAGTTGCCTACAGCCTATCTCTTCTACAATAAGAATGAGTGCATTTGGAAATATTTGTCTATTGACTCAAGGCCTCTAGAGCATAGTAAACTACCATATTGATACTGTGCCTTAGCCATTGCCAATCTATTTTAAGAAAAGAACTGGCTTTTTTAGGGTACAAACAATGAAAATTAGTGGATAAATTTTTTCCTAATAAACTTTAATAGCTCATAGTGATCATGAATGGTCACAGTGTAGTCATTCGTTGAATTAAAAAGACTAGTAAAAGTCAAAAGAGCCTATTTCAAATATAATCAAAATTTGTTATTTCTGAATGTTCATCTCACTATATTCAACTATCATTACATTTTAGAGTGAAACAATTTTTTAAAAAATCACATGATACAGTGATATAATTTTCAAGAAATTTAATGACTTTAACATTCAAATTTCCCATCAATATTTGTGACATGCTAGATAATATATGCTAAATGGAGAAACAAATCAGTATTTACATAATCTGCAGCTTCAAGAATCTTTTATAAGGGGAAGAGATTATGGTAAACCAGTGTAATACAAAAGTGAAATAAATGTAATAAAATAAATATGCATAAAATACTATTGGATTACATTTTAGGGAGAAAGTTTTTCTTTTGAGAAAAACCCTAAGAGATATAGAAGATATCTATTTCCTAAATCCTGAAGAATGAGTATGGTTTCTCCAAACAGACAAAACAGTAAGGAAAGAAATTCCCAAAGAGCTGTGTGAACAAAGGTTCAGATAAATGAGAACTACTTCATACAATATAGTTGGAATAAACAGGCAGTGCTTTCTTACTAGGGAGTTATCTGTTTTGGACATTCCCTTCTGTCACCACTAGAGTGATGTGAAATCCAGTGTTGCCCTAGCGGAATGTGGGAGGAGGAGATGGATAGTGGAGTATAGTGGTTGGTGAAATTGTGTGTTGTCCCTCAGATATCTGCAGACACAGCAAAGAAATACAGGTCAGTGAGAATGAAAAAAAGTAAGATTTATTGAAAGTACATTTTAGAAGGAGACAGACCACGTTAGGAAAGGCTGCAGCCCTGTGGGATTTAGGAGGTGAAGAAATTAAGACAGTACTCCCCAAAGGGGGGAGCGGGTTTTTCAGCAAGGAGCACTGTAACAACCCAGAAATGGGACGGTTTTTTTAAATTTGGCCATCATGGGAGGGCCTAGATGATGTGAGGTCACCCTGACTGAGAGTTGGCTACTATATGATTTTTTGCCTACTGTGTATGTGCTTACCCAGAATTCAGTCTGTTATAATTAGATTCATGAACTTCCAGGCATAATCATGATATTATACTGATGGGATAATGAGGCTGAAGTTATGGACAATATTTTCTGTGCATGCGTTCGTAGTTGGTTTTGCCAGAAGCTTTTATGGCCTTAGTGTTCTAGGATTTGGGGTAGTTTACAACCCTAAAAGGGAGATATTTCTGGGAGGTCCTTAAGGAAGGTCTTCAAGGGAAGTTTCTATGGTTACAAAGCTGGGTCTTCACTCCTGTAGCTCATGCCTGACTAACTAACACTTCTACCTCTTTCCTAAAATTCTGGTATGTTAAGATGGGCATAATTTGCCTTTTTTAAAAAAGCCAATTAGAAGTCAGAGAAGGGCATGGGTCTAAAGCAAGGAAAAAATTGCTAGGTCAGCCTCTGCACTTGTTTTTAAAGGAGTCAGTAGTTTTTTTTTATGTGGCCCAACGAGTTTATATGATACTAAAATATCAAAAGATTTGTGACAAAATCCTGGCTAGATTAATGATATGTTTAAAAAGGAACTATTTTATTCTTAATGTCTTTGGAGTCTTAAAAATGGAGAGATTAACTAGTTTTCACAATCCAAAGTGAATTCTGAGCCACCCATCCAAGGAAGGGTCTCTTAGTCACTCACTTATATTGAAAACATATGGTGGTAAACTTAAAAAGATCAGTGGTCAATTAGAGAAATGCATTCTTTTGAGAGAGTTTTTAATATGCTGAGAGTCCCACCTCTGGATCCCCCACCCTTATGCCCATGGGGATACAGATTCAGGCTTGGAATATCTAAGGAATAATAGGCTGTGGCTGGAACACCCTGTAAGGCAACTAAACAGAAAGAGGTTGCATTTGACTATTATTTGATTCCTACACATGATGAGTCAAAGGCTACTTTTTCTGTAGATTGTATGTAGAACAGAAGTTGTTTGAAAGCTTTCATCCTAGAAGACCCCATCTTAGTTTTGAAGCACGTGGCAGAAAAGGACCTAGTAGTACACCCAAGTACCCAGATTCTAAGTGAGGAATTAAAAATACCCAGAAGTAATTCATTTTCCCAAATCAAGGGAACTATAAATGATTCATCTTATAGTGAATCCCCAAAGGGTTTATCAAGATAAATGTGGGAGCAGAAGTCAGCTTTCAACAGCTGTTCAGCCTAGGGATCTCTGAAGCTAGCTCATGAAAGTACCTGCCAGGAAAGATAGTTCTCATCCCCATAATACTCCTACTTCTCCTCTTTTTCAATTCTGGATGTATAGCCAGAAGTGATGTGAGTTCTAGCAGAGTAAAGAATTAAAAAGCCAACAACCCTAGTGCCCCATCCTGCCTTCAGGCTTCCAAAACCGAAGGAAGGAAGAAGTTTAACTTTTAAATTTGAAAGATTTTTTAAAATTATTTTATAAGGCTGAACATTTTGTTATTGACCTCTTTGGGGATTAATGTGACCTGGGGTTATTCAGGACCTGAGAATGACCAGAAGTCATAGGACTTACCCTTAATTCATCGAAGGGAATAGTCAGGAAGCAGGACACAAAATGCATATGGACAGTCAGGAGAAAATAATATATGTTGGTTTATACTGTGAGTCATGAGGGTTCAAAAAATGATTACTTTTGTAATAAGACTTTGTTATAGATAAAGGTAAAAAAACAGTTTAATACTTGGTGGCAAGTTAAGGATTTGGAATCCTGGTGATCACAATACCACACTATTGATCGACATTCCGATTCTGTATAAGGTATAGAATCTAAAATAGGAGAGGACTCTTGTTATTTTATTTGGTTATTCAGACAATTTATGAATATAGAGACGATATGTGCATGGAAAAGTGGATGGGAAATAAGAAATTGAGATAGCATGTCAACAGCTCTTATTTTTTTCTTATAAACCAGAAAGGTCTAAGGTATTAGGGTATGGTGCAGGATTTTGCTTAGCAATGAATCAAATTGCCTTGGACATATTCTAAATGAAGACAAAGTAGTAATAGTGGTAATAATAGTCATAATAATAATACTAGTTTATATTTCTTAGTTATATTAGTTATACTTCACTTTTTAAGACAAGTATTTTATAACGTTATATCATGTAATTGCCAAAATATTTTATCCTTATTTTGATGATTATAGGTGATTCGGGCTTGGAGAGGCCGAGTACCTCGTTTAACTTGACTCAACTAATAAATAATAGTCCAGAATTTTATCACTGATGATGTATTTTCACACTCTTATTTCTTAAAAAAAAAGTACATCTCTTATTCTGAGACAAAATGGAAAGAGAACTAGATAGTTCAAGTATGGGGAAGAGGAAAATAGAGAGGAATCTTATTCCCAAAGTACAAATGTATGAAGGTCCAGGGTGTTCCTATATCTATTCTCACTGTAGAATTTCTGTAATACTAGGGATGGACCAGAAGAACCCTGTTTGTTCAGAAAAATATAATGGATTTCATTGCCAAATGGGGGAGCTACTTAAAGTAAGACTACAGAAGTACCTGAACTCTGATCTGGGCACTGGCTGCCTCTTATCAGAGAATACCAGTATGAGAATTCTGTACATACGACACCAAAATGCTGCTTTTCAAATATAATCTGACCCACTGCCTAATATGCTGTTTATTAAGAACAGACTGATCCCCAAACTGAAAGGATATATTCACCCTTTAGGAAACTTAATCTAATAATTTTAATACTTGGGAATCTGAGTTCATCTCGAGCTCTGTTGTACACATTATAGATGGCTGGGTGAAGTAAAAGTCAGAACATACGTCTCCACAGCACCAATGTCTCCGTATTAATATGGTAGCAGTAATGGAGGCAACTCTTGATTGCAGTTGTTAAGCCACAAAATAGATACCTCCCTGGTAGAGCCACCAAAAAATGTTTGAGGCAGTAAAATTCTTAGGGGAAGTGAAGTATCATAATTCTCATTACTGTCATCTCTAATGGACAAAGAAAAACAGTTTGGGTCTAGCCATAGAACTGACATGTAAAAAATATTTGTTCATTTACTTCACAATATCCAAGGAAGAATCTAACTACTATATTAATCCAGATTAGTCTAATAGCCTGTGTCTGATGAGAGAACATAGTTAATATTTGTCACATTTCTAAGTATTCGCCACATAATGTAATATTCTATTTAGGAATGTTGTCTGTTCAAATCATTGTAAAATTCCTATAAGGTAGAAACTATTATCCTTTTTTAAGATATCTGAGAGTCATAGAAATATATTTACCTAAAGTAATAGGAAATAGGGCCTAGATTTGAAATAAGAGCTATTTTATTTTTAATTTAAGCTTTTAATCAATATACTAAAATAACCTCTAGTTAGCAATGATAGTAATTACAGGGCAGATGTAGCTGAATGGTTCTAGGACCAAAGGAATGTTATTTACTGAATGTAAAACAAAAACTTATAAAACAAATTTTGTTAAATTTTAAAACATGAATTATTAATATTTTGTTAATATTAATATTATGAAATGTCCAGTCTATAGTTAAAAAGAATTAC
This sequence comes from Eonycteris spelaea, assembly GCA_003508835.1. Lineage (NCBI taxonomy): Eukaryota > Metazoa > Chordata > Mammalia > Chiroptera > Pteropodidae > Eonycteris > Eonycteris spelaea. The sequence continues at coordinate 4,874,402 of PUFA01000095.1, forward strand.
ATAGAAGCAACTACTTATTGAATGAGAGAGATCACATGTTTATGTTTATCAACATCTCAAGGCCTTGTTAGTTTTATGTCCATTCAGGTTTATTCTCTAATGCTTTGAGTGGATCAACATGTATTGATAAGTAAGAGGCAGAGCTGAGAGTATTCATCTCAGAGCTAGGAGAAAAAGGCAGTTACATGTTCTTCCTGGTACATAACCCTGAGTCTCCTAAACTCTTGCATATTTTGTTCTTTTCTTTATATTTACATATATAATTACTCTGTTTTGATCTCAAGTAGTTACCTAACTTAAGAAAAGTGAATAGAGTAAAATGCCAAATGTCCCGAAATTACAACGTGTTCAGTCATTTTGTGCAGGGTTGAGGAACAGTTCTAGCAACAGCCTTTTCTTTATTATCATTTTCTTTCTTTGAATAGTTTTCACTGAATTGAAAAGAAACCCCATGCACAGAACAATATAGGGCACAAAAGGGAGACTTGTGCCTAACGATCTATACAGACATATAATTAAGTAGTAATTGTAAACCTAGCTGATATGTGACTGGAGTACAGTGTTAATGAAATTTCACAGCAGTTCTGGTAAGATGGCGATGGTTATTAAAGCTGACCCCCTTCAGCAAAGTAAATTGCCTTAGGTTTTAATTTTATTTTGACAGGATCCTTTATTACTTTTTCTGAAATCAATATTGACACACACAGCACACTGTAGAAAAAGCTAAACAATGCAGAACTCCCATCAGCAAAAATCTGAACAACAGGTGGTTTATAGTTTTAGTTGCTACATATATTATCCACTGCACAAAAAATTATGTGACACATTGAAAGAATGCTATGCATGTATTAATGGCATTAAGAGCATTTAATATACCACAACTTTATGACCAATAAATATAAAAGGCAGCACGATCTGTCATCACTTTTGAAGGCCTCCTTAAAATGGATGATTAAGAAAGGTTATTATAAGTTTAAAATGTTCATATATACAGACTCAACTAAATACTAAGGAAGCTTGAATATAGACTTTAATTTTTTGAGATTTTTAAAAGTAAAACAGAATAGAATCCAATTTCATATGTAAAATGGATCTTGAAGACTGTCATAGTAATTGAGCTTCTACAAGTAGAAATCCAGAGATTCTTTAGTCTCAGGCAAATATGCTTTCTCCAAATTATCACCATTGAAAATTAAGGTTAAACATTTCAACAAGTAAAATGACTAAACACTTTCAGCAATAGTTCTAATGAGAATATAAGGTTGTATATATATATATATACACACACACACACACACACACACACACACACACATACATACATACATACATATACATATATATGTTGTGTATATTCTGTGTTTGCATGAATGTACATATATGTACATATATATACATATACAGAAAGAATTATTAATTTAGCCATATGTACTACATTATTCCTGTTCACATTTCAAACACGACTTTTTGCCTTATCAACGGCTCCAAGAAGATTCATTTTTAATACTTTTCAGAATAAAATATTAATAAATTAAGATAGGTTTTACACTTATATTTGTGGAAACATGTTATTTTTACCACTAAGAGTCAACCAACAAATATTCTGATCAGTAGATAAACTTTTTCACCTCTTTCTCAGTGTCTCTCTACAGTTGTCACCAACGCTTTGACTTCAACTTTCCTTTCAGGTCTCCACTTGACCATCACCTCTAGGACTCTCCAAAAGCTCTCACAGTTTCTTCTTTGAACTTCACTGGCTCCTATACTCTATTCTCATAAAGCACCTTTAAAAAAACTCTTTAATAATTCACTCATATTCAAGTCTATGTACTCTGCTCCGTTCTAAACTTCTAAATTCTGTACATTGCAGCCATCTTCATTCTCTGAAGACTTAACCCATAGAGCAAAATTCAATTTAATTTCTCTGTATGTTTTTCTCTTTATTCATTTTCTTTAATACTGTTGCTTCATAGCCTATAGGCACAGCCTTTCTAGATATTTTGCCATTTCTGCTTCCACATTTTTGCATCTTGCTTTTTCATGGTTTCTTCTCTCTTTCTCTTACAGTTTCATTATTATTATTATTATTATTATTATTATTATTATTATTTTATTTTTATTTTCTAAAGGCATCACTCTAAAAAATCTCCAATTTTTGTCTCATCTTTAATTAGATACTAGTGATTTTTTTTTTTTCAAAAATTCTCTTCAAAAGCATTTGGAATGAAAATACCCACAATGGTTAGAAATAACCACCCACTAATGAGCTTGTTGTTTTGCTAGAGAATGTCACCAAAGCTAGCGAGAGTCCAGGGATCTCTTGTGATTAATCATGTGTATTTCATTCAATGTAACTCATACATTAAAATGAATTCTAGAAAAAATTTATACAAGAATATGGAAAATAGATGTATTGTCAGAAGCTAAATCGATTAGCTTGATTTTATGGAAGTAGGTAAATATATAAATTAAAAGGTGAATTAAACTATACATAAAATTCTCCTTCATTTTGTGTAAAAGCATGACAAAAAATCTTTAGAAGCTGTGAAGCACTGCTATTATGTTTATGCTCACTAAGCAGTGTACCATAATTATTTAACTAGCTTCAATGTTTTCATATATGCAGCATTGCTGAGCCATTAGAAATTCAGTATTATTGTCTTCTTTTTCAGTTACTTGAACATCCCCTGGGTCCATGAGGATGAATAAGTTTTTAAAGATTGCTGACTCTCTTATCCTATTAGGAATGATTGTCTACTCTTTCCATGACATGAACTTATTTTTACTGGTGTTTGTTTACCAACTTTAGAATTTTTATGAAGTTGATTAATAAATCTTTATATAAATTTAAATATAATAGGCAAATAGTTACTATCTTCTTATACTAATGTTATTCAACTCTTTATTTCCAAACTTAAGGTTATTATAATACAAGTATTTCTTGTTTTATCCAAAAGATGTTTTTTTTTTGTTTCAACAGTAAAAGCACCTATCTACTTGCTCCACTGAGAATACACAAAGAGCGAATAAGTTTAAATTGCAGATGTGTGGTTTAATTTAGAAACAAATATAAATTTTTCTAACAGTGCACACTTAAATAATAACCCTTATTTGTGGTTATTTTGTTATCTGAATGGTTATGTGTTATATATTTTATTCTTCATTGCTGGTATTTTAATTGGCTTCGGTCTAGAGGAAGAACTATGGACAAAATGACTCTCAATGCTAGTCTTCATTTTAATGTAAAAAGTTTATGAAAAAAGAATATCAACAATGAAAAATAACTTTTACTCACGTATTTATTATTTACAATAATAATCATTGAATGTTTTATTCTTAGTAAAATTTTTAGTCAAAAAATGAGTACAGGAAACTAACTCTCTTCTCTCTGATAAGGGAATAATGCTTACGATAAATACAGTCTATTAGCATTACTATGGGTCAGGCATTTTTCAGCGCTTTATATATATTGTCATATTTAACCCATTACAACAACTCTCTGAGGTAGGTCTTTTCACACTGGTTTGTAGGTCAGACAAATACAGCTCAAAGATTCTTTAGTTTGTCTTATTTTGCTCAGCTAAGAGTAAATATAGAAAGTATTAATGTCCAGATTTAAAAGTAAATATTACTGATACTATCTTTGACTCTGAGAATTTGTAATAAATATCGCAAAGTTGAAGACATGGTTATAGTTTTCCAGACATAGATACTTCTGATGCTGTTGATAGATAAAAGTTGTCATGTAGTTTGCTTTTAGTGTGTGCTATTTGCTGATTGCTGATGATACAAAGATAAATAACACACAGTTCTTTTTGAAGGACTTCCTTCACACATTTTGATGCATGTTGGAAAGCATCATTTGGCACAGACTTTTAATTAGCCTGTCCAGAATTTATCCTCCTCTTCTTTACCTTCACAATCACAATTTTTGTTGGATGGCAAATGTGCCCAGCTAAAATATAGCATTTCTCTGTCTCCCAAGCAGATAACATGTGGCCAGGCTATTGAAATTTAAAAGGAAATCAATGGGTGGAATTTCTTCAAAATCTCTCTAAAGAGAACAGACTCATTGGCTTGTCCCTGTGTTCTTTTCTCCCCTTCATATTTCCTCTTCTTTATGTCTGAGATGCAATAATGACAGCTGGGACACCACCTGCCATCTTGCAAACATGAAAATGAGAACCACTTTTAAGAATGGAAGAACAGAAATCTACAAGGAATATGGGTCCTTGAAAATAATGCTGAGTTTCTATGGCAGCATATGTTCACCTGTATTACTGTTGTATCACTTAGAGATTGAATTAGTACATGTAAGAGAAACCAAAATATCAGTAGTAATATAGGTTTTCTTTTCTCTAGTAAGTGAATCTCCAAAATCTTAGTGATTTAATGAAATAAAAATTGATTTCTCACTCTCATAAAGTCTGATGCTGCTCTAGAACCACATTGTGTCTTCTAGAACACTGTGTGAGTACTAGACATCAAGGGTGCTACTTCAAGTGAAGGGAATGCCAAGGAAGGGTCTGTCATTTTCTTTTAGGGAAGATATTTGCCTACTGAGCCAAAACGTATAATGATAGAGACTATTCAGGTGGTCTATTTCTTTTTGAGTAAATATTGTTATTTTTTTTTTTTCAGGACTTTTTCCTACATCTCATCTAAATTGTCAAATTTTGGTCTTCTCCCCACCCCATCCCCCATTCTGGTTATATCTGCAATGCTACTCCTTTTTTATTACTGGTATTATGCATGTTCTCTCTCATAATATCAAATTTAGCTAAGATTTGTCACTTATTGGTTTTTTCAAAGGACAAATTCTAGCTTTGTTGATCCTCCCTGGTGTAAATATGCTTTCTAAAAAAATTACTTATTTCTGTTTCTACCTTCTTTATTTATTACATCTTATATCCTTTGAGCTTGTTTTGCTATACTTTTTCTAACTATTCATGATGCATTGTTTTTCATTAAGTTTACCCTCTTGTTCTACAGAAAAATTATTTGAGGTTATAAATTTTCCTAAAGGCAGTGCTTTATTCACCTTCTACACATGGTGGCATATTTTATCTTTATAATAATTCATTGCAAAATATTTTCTTTTTTTCTTTGACCCATGTGTTATTTAGATATGATTCTTAATTTCTAAACATAAATGATCTCTTAATGGAGGCATTTAGTTCATTAATACTTACCAAAATTGTTAGTGTATTTAGATCTATATCACATACTTTATTTTCTATTTTTATATTTGTAAAGTTTTTAGATAAGTTCCTGGCCCCAAATTAGTATTATATAAGAATACGTAAAATATTTGTCCCATATTTATATACATTTTTTTTCACTGCAGCTTTTTAAAAAATTAAATCAATACTTTTCCTTGTTCTATATGTTTAAACTTCTACTAGTTTAGAACTTATATACTTTTTTTTATTCTATTTTCCTGTGATTGCACTGGCAAATAAATTTGGATTTGGGGGGATGTGGGGGGATTGTACTTTATAACCACCTTTACCTCCTTTTCCCACTTCCCACCTCCTGCCTCTGGCAACAACCAATCTGTTCTATATATATATAGAGAGAGAGAGACTTTTTAAAAGTATCCACATATAAATGAGATCATTGTGATTCACTGTCTGACTTATTTCAGATAGCATGATGACCTCAGGATTCATCCAATTGTTGAAAATGGCAGGATGTAATTTTTTATGGCTGAAAAATATTTCATTGTATATTTGTACATTTCTTTATCCATTCATCTGCCAATGGACACTTAGGTTGTTTCCTTGTCTTGGCTATTATAAATAATGCTGCAATGAACATGAGGATGCAGATATCTTTTCAAATTAACATTTTCATTTTCTTTGTATAAATAAGCAGAAGTGGAATTGTTGGATTAATATGATAGTTCTATTTTCAGTTTTTTGAGGAGCCTCCATACTGTTTTCCACCATGGCTGCACCAAATTATATTTCCATCAGTAGTACAAAAGGGTTCTTTTTTCTCAACTTCCTCAGTAGTACTCATTTTTTTGTCTTTTTGATGATAGCCATTCTAACAGTATGAAGTAATAAGCTCATCGTGGCTTTGATTTGCATTTCCCCAAAGATTAGCAATGTCAAAAACCATTTTGTGTGCCCATTAGTCATTTGTTTTCTTTGGCAAAATGCTTATTCAGATTCTCAGCCCATTAAATTTTTTTTTTTTTTTAAAAACTACTTAGTTGTACAAGTTTCTTATATATTTGGATATCACCTCCTATCAGATTTGTAAATATTTTTCTCCTATTCCATAGGTCTCCTTTTCATTTTGTTGATGTTTTACTTACAAAAATGTTTTAGTTCAATGTGTTGTCACTTGATTATTACTTTTGTTGCTTTGCTTTTATTGTCAAATCCAAAAATCATTGCCAAACTGATCTCAAGTTTACCTCCTAGGTTTTCTTTTAGAAGTTTTATGGTTTCGGGTAATGTATTCAATTATTTAATCCATATTGAGTTAATTTTGTGTATTATAAATGCTATACACAAATTAAGATTTTGATATAGTTTCATTTTTTGCATGTGATGGTCCAGTTTTCACAAAACCACCTATTGGAGAGATTATCCTTTCCCCATTGTGTATTCTTGGCTCCTTCATCATAAATCAGTTGACCATATATGCATACATTTATTTATGGGCTCTTTATTATGTTATTGATCTATGTGTCTGTTTTTATGTCAATACCATACTGTTTTTATTAATATAGCTTTATAATAGAATTTGAAATCAAGGACTATGATGCCATCAAGTTTATTCTTTCTCAAGATTGCTCCGACTATTCTGTGTTTGTGTTCCATACAAATTTTAAGATTGTTTTATTTCTGTAAAGAATGCCATCAGAATTTGACAGGGATTGCATTGAATCTGTAGATTGCTTTGGGTAGTATGGACAATGTAACAGTATTAATTTTACTATTTATGAGCATGAAATATCTTTCCATATATTTGTGTCTTCAATTTATTTAATGTCTCATAGTTTTCAATTTAAGGTTTTTCACCTCTTTGGTTAAATTTATTCCTACGTATTTTTTTTCATGCAATTGTAAATGTATTCCTAATTTCTCTTTCATTATTAGTGTATAGAAATGCAACAGATTTTTGTATATTGATTCTGTAATGTGCCCTTTACTGAATTTGTTCATTAGTTGGGGTTTTTTTTGGTGGTGTCACTAGGGATATTGAACCATTCTTATATCCCTGGAATAAATCCCAAAGATCATGGTGCATGATCCTTTTAATGTATTGTTGAATTTGGTTTGCTCATATTGTCTTGAGGATTTTTTAAATCTTTGTTCACCAGGGATATTGGCCTGTAATTTTCTTTTTAGTGGTTTTGATATCAGGGCAATGCTATGCTCATGAAATGAGTTTGGAAAAGTTCTATCCTCTTCAATTTTTTGGAAGAGTTTCAAAAGGATTGGTATTACTTCTTTGAATGTTTGGTAGAATTCATCAGTAAAGCTGTCTGATCCTGGACTTTTATTTATTTAGAGGTTTTTTGATTACTGATTCAATCTGCTTACTAAAAACAGTCATTTCAGAGTTTCTATTTCATCATGATCCAGAGTTTGTAGGTTGTATATTTTTAGAAATTTATTTCTTCTAGGTTGTACAATTTGTTGGAGTATAATGTTTATAGTAGCCTTTTATGTCTGTTGTTTCATTTCTGGTATTATTCATTTGAACCCTCTATTTTTCTTGGTGAATCTAGCTAAATTAGGCTTGTCAATTTTGTTTATATTTTCAAGGAACCAGCTATTAGTTTCATTAAGCTTTTCTATTATGTTTTCTCTATGTCCTATATTTCTGTTCTACTCTTATTTTTTTTTTTTTCTACTAACTTTGACCTTTTTTGTTTCTGGTTCCATGAGATCTAAAATTTGTTGTTTGAGATTTTTCTTGTTTCTCGAGGTAGGCATTTATTGTTATGAACTTCCCTCACAGAACTGCTTTTGATGCATCCCATAGTTTTAGTACATTGTTTCCATTTTTATTTGTCTGAAGGTATTTTTTAACTTATGATTTCTTTGCCCCATTAGTTGTTCAGAACATGGAGCTTAATCTCTATGTATGAATGTATTTTTTTATTTTTCTTATTGGAACTGATTTCTAGTTTAATACAGAAAGAAACAAATATAACAGTTGTAAATATTTTTACATGATTTTAGTCTTCTTAAGTTTATTAAGACTTGTGGTCTGACATATTATGTATCCTGAAGAAAGTTCCATATATACTTGAGAAGAATGTGTATTCTGCTGCTTTGGAATGGAATGTTCTGCAAATTTCTATTAAGTCAATCTGATTTAATATGTCATTAAATTCCAATGTGTCCTTATTGTTAGAGCCTGTATATGTGGTATGAAGTCCCCTACTATTATTGTATTTGTATTTCCTACTTCGTTTGTTAATATTTGCTTTATGTGTTGAGGTGCTCCTATTTTGGATGCATAAATATTTACAACTGTTATAACTTTTTTGTCAGATTGACCCCTTTTTGTATTTTAATGACCTCTCTGTTTCTTATTATCATTTTTGTTTTAAATCCCATTTTGTCTGATATAAGTACAGCTACTATAGCTTTTTTAAAAAATTTGCATGCAATATCTTTATCTCTTTAATTTTCATCTATATGTGTTCTTACCTAAAGAAAAGATCTTGTAGGCAGCATATAGTTGTGTCTTGTTTTTTATTGATTTAGCCATTTTGCCTTTTGATTAGAGAATTTGGTTCATTTGTATTTATTTAAAATCTTAATTTTATTTTTTAATTAAAATTATATTCAATATATTATTAGTTTCAGGTATGCAACATAGTGTTTAGAAATTTATAAAACTTATAAAGTGATCCCCCAATAAGTCTAGTACCTACCTGGTGCTATACATAGTTATTACAATATTACTGACTATATACTTATGCTGTACTTTACATCCCTATGACTATTTTGTAACTGCCAATTTGTTCTTCTTAAATCCTTCAATTTTTTCATCCAGTACCCTAACCCACCTCCCATCTGTCAACCACCAATATTTTCTCTGTATCTAAGAGTTTATTTCTGTCTTATCTGTTTGTTTATTATTTTATTTTAGATTTCACATATAAATGAAATCGTGTGGTATTTGTTTTTCTCTGTCTGACTTATTTCACTTATCATAATACCCTCAAGATCTCTATGTTGTTGCAATGTCTGTTGATGGGCACTTAGGTTGTTTCCATATCTTGACTATTGATATGAAATGTCTTTCTTTGTCTCTTATTATAGCCTTTGTTTTAAAGTCTATTTTATCTAATATAAATTGCTACTCCAGCTTTTTTTTTTTCAGTTCCATTTACATGAATTACCTTATCCCATCCCTTTACTTTCATCTGTTTCTATGTGTTTTTATCTGAAGTAGGTCTCTTATAGGCAACATGTATGGGTCTTGTTTTTCTACCCATTTATCCACACTATGTCTTTTGATTGGAGCATTTAATCCATTTACATTTAAAATAATTATTAATAGATATGTAGGTATCACCATTTTATTCATAATTTTGATATATATAATTTTTTTTTTCCCTTCTTGTTCTTAAAGAATTCTCTTTAACATTTCTTGCAATACTAGTTTGGTGGTGATGAACTCCTTTAGCTTTTTCTTGTCCAGGAAGCTCTTTATGTCTCCTTTGATTTTAAATGACAGGCTTGCTGGGTAGAATAATCTTGGTTATAGGTTCTTGCTTTTCATCACTTTGAATATTTTGTGCCAGTCCCTTCTGGCCTGGAAAGTTTCTGTTGAGAAATCAGCTGACAGTCTAATAGAATTCCCTTTATGAGTAACTGACTGCTTTTCTCTTGTTGCTTTTAAGACTTTCTCTTTGTCTTTAACCACTGGTGTTTTAATTATGATATGTCTTGGTGTGGGCCTCTTTGTGTTCATTGTTGGGTCTTCCTGTACTTCCTGGACTTGTATGTCTGCCAGAGCCAGCTGGCTAAAGTCCAACAGCACCTAAAAAACCTAAAAGGGGGGGGGGGCGAAGCCTAAGGAAAAGAGGAAGACAGGAAAGCGCTTCTGGAGGGCATACAGTCAATGCTGCAGCTTTGAGTTTATTTAGCATAACCCTTATATTTCTTTTGAACACAATAGCAAAGCACAGAGTACATTACCATAGGAATGCTTGCATTTACATAAGTTCCTATACATCCTTTCCTCAGGGTACAAACATCCTTGCTTTCTGTAAAACATTCCACTATCTTAAAAGGATTACTTTAGGAGGCATACCTCCCCTCCAGGGTCAGTAATGTTTAACTCAACACCCTGCTTCCTTGAACCATTGTTTAAGCAGTCTCAGCAGCTGCTATATGGCTCCCAACTACGTGACACCTTCAGTGCCTCATAATGGCTCCCGACATATGTCTATTTCTTTCACCAGATTAAAGAAGTTTTCCATCATCATTCTTTCAAATAGTTTTTTCAATTCCTTGCTCTCTTTTCCTTCTGGTATCCTTAAAATGTGAATGTACACTTGATATTGTTCCAGAAGTTTCCATAAACTGTCATTTTTTTTATTTTTCAAATTTTTTTCTGTCTCATTGGATATTTTCTCCTGTTATTTTCCAAATCACAGATTCAAGGTTTTTGTTAAATCTTCTGTTGATTGCATCAATTGTTATTTTAATTATTCTTCATTCTGATGGATTCTTTTTAATGATTTCTATCTGTTTGTGTAAGTTCTCACTGACTTCATCTATTCTTCCTCTAAGTTTGTTGCATATCCTTAAAACCAGTGTTTTTAACTCTATATATGATAGATTGTTTGCCTTCATTTTATTTAGTTTTTTTCTGGAACTTTCTCCTGTTCTTTCTTATTGGACATGTTTCTTTGTACTCATTTTGTTTGCTTCCTTGTGTTTGTTTCCATGTATTGGGTAAATCTGCTATAATCTCCCAGTCATGACTGGGTGACTTTGTATAGTAGGTGTCTTGTGGGGCTCGTTGTGCAGTCCTAGTCACCTTGAGCCAGGGATGTTCCTTAATGTAGGTTAATGTGTGCCCTCCTGTTGTAGTTAAGCCTTGATTGCTCTTGGCACATAGTTGGCAGGACTGACCCTCAGGCTGACTGGCTGTGAGGACTGGCCATGAGTAGGATTCTCTTTAGAGGTCCTTTGGTGCCTGCCAAGTCCACCTTTGTATACATTGCTTGTGGAGCTAATTGGATGGTGTTCTGTTGTGGTCTGAAGTTGGTCTGCAGGTGTACGATTTCTGGAGCCTCTTGAAAGGGATGCTGGGTACAGGCCCAGGTCAGTCGCTGCCTATGTCCCACTTGGGGCCACCTGGTAGGAATTACAAAGTGATCTCTGGTTGATAACTGTCTGTGCTGAGCTTAGAGGCATCTGAGAGAAGCTATGCTGTGAACTGAAGCAAGCCGCCACTAGCGACGTTATTAGGACTGCTTAGCAAGTGGTACAGGACATGTTGAGGCAAGCTGCTGCCTGCTTAGGGTTTGTAAACCTTTGAGAGATTTTAAGGAAATTTGCAGCATGGATTGATGCTGGTCACTTGTGGAGAACAGCTACTGAAAGAATTTTGGGCCTATGTGTGAATTCGGTGGGGTAGCCTTTCAGGGTATTGCCTGGTTTGGGTGAGCTGTGTTAGCGAAGCTGATGGAGCTTTCAGGTTTGGTGCCTGCCTGCACCTACTGACTGTGGAGAAGGCTCAACAAGGGAACAATGGCACCTGCCTGATTTAGGGGTGGGCTCAATGGAGGAATGGTGAAACCTGTGGGCACCTTTGTTTAGGGGAGAGCTGCCCCTCCACCCCTCATCCTAAAGCCAGAGAATTCAGTTTCTCCCTGTACATCCCTGGCATTCCTCAAATTGTTGTTCCCCTTGTTCAGGGCAAGTATTTGTGAGTGAGTGAATCTGTGCTGGACCCTTTACGAGGACTCTAGGTTTATAGCAGCCCTTTGTCTCACTGGGACAAAATCCCCACTAATTTTCACATCCACATGTTGTGGACACTCCTCTTTCCGACACTAGTATTCTGGCTTTGGACTCTTCACCGCTTGCTGATTTTTAACTGCCACACATGGATGTGGGAGTAGCCTGTTTCACATCTCTGACCCTCCTACTAGTCTTCATGTGGCTTCATCTTTATATCCTTAGTTATAGGAGTTCTGTTCAGCAAGTCTCCAGGGTAGTCGTTCTATAATTTAGCTGTAATTTTGATGCGGTCATGGGAGAAGGCAAGCACAGTGTTTACCTACTCTGCCCTCTTGACCATAAATCTCACGTTCGTTCATATTTAAATTATTGATAAATTGTATTTCTGGTCTTTTGGGTAATTTTTTTGTTTCGTAATTTATTTTTCTTCTTCTCTTGCTTTCTTTGTGACTTGATGACTTTCTATAGTGATGTAGTTAGATTCTTTCTCTTTAACTTTTATGTATCTACAATAGGTTTTGCTTTGAGGCTTACATGAAACATCTTATATTTTTAACAGTCTAATTTAGGTTGATAACACCTTAAGTTTGAATGCATTTTAAAGCTCTACATTTTATGTCTTTCCTCATGTTTTATGTTTTCAGTGTCACAATTTATATATTTTTGTATGTGTATTCATTAACAAATTATTATGGTTATAGTTATTTTTATTGCTCTTTTTCTTTTAACATTCATTCATACTAGATTCATGTTATCAACCCACCACCATTTTATTAGATTCCGAATTTAAGTATATATACTTTTACTAGTAAAATTTATACTTTCATATAATTCTTGTTACAAATTAGCACTCTTTTCTTTTAGCTTGACATCCCTTTAACATTTCTTGTAGGTCGACCTAGTGGTACTGAACCCTTTCAGTTCTTTGCTTGTCTAGAAAACTCTTTATCTCCCTTTCAATTCTGGAGAACAATTTTGCCATGTGGAGTATTCTTGGTTGGCAGTTTTTTTCTCTTTCAGTACTTTAGATATATATGCTGTCACTTCATTCTGGCTTTCAAAGTAGCTTCTGAAAACCACATTGATAGGCTTATGAGATTCCCCTGTACATAAGAAGTTTTTTTTCTCATGGTGCTTTCAAAAATTTGTCATCTTAACCTATCGAAGTTTAAAACTATTTGATATTCACCAGTGTGTTCTAGTTTTCCTAATGTATATACTTCTTTTATAAATTTAAAACATGCTTTAAAAAACTCCAACCTATGTGAATCATAATATGCATAATATTGCATATGCATCTCGAATGTAATTAAAACCAATATAATTGTGAGTTATCCAGTTTTGTTGGTTATATAAAGTATAGACTTCATCTGCTGCAGATCACTTTGTACTACTCAAAAGAAAATTAGGAAAGATTAATGTGTTTTGTATCAATAATTTTAATTGCTTTTTAATTCAGGTCAAGATTTGATTGTATAAACTTATTGACTGTTTAATACAATTGCTGATTGACAAAGGAGGTCCAAGGTTGGCTAGGTAATGGTTCTTTAATCTCCATTGGAGGCTGTATTCATGAAGGGAATGTGAGCTACTTTAACAAATAAATCTTAAATCTCAGTAGCCTAAATAGATATATTCCTTGCTCAGTTAAAATCTAAATGACTCTCTAGTTCTGTGGGTAGTGGAACTAAGGAGTTATGATTGAGGAATCTATATTTCTTTCATCTCATGAGACTTTAATCATCTAGTACCTCTACATTTGACCATAGATGGGGAAAGAGGAAGTATAGAAATCATACCCCTTGCTTAGCAACTTTGGGCCAGAAGTGGCACATAATACTGTCACTTATATACTGTTGGTATATGCTAGTCATATGAATTCTTTTAGGCTGAAGGTGAAGAAAGGAAGGGAGCTAGTGTAATCACTGACTAGGCATTCATTTCCTAGCAAGAATTCCACAGTATAGAATTGGACACACCTATTGGGTGAAAAGTTAGTCATTTCTGCCTCAGGAACAAAGTTGATTTTGGGGACTTTTGGAAAACATTTGTACTTTTGTATTATTCAACATAGTATTATTCTATATAGTATAATTAAGACGCAATGTCAGAAAAGTCAAAGAGCACTTTATAATCATTGATATTGTTGGAAAAATATTAAAATGTTACACATTTTTAAGCTAGATTCAATCCATTCACTCTTGAAAATATCCATATTTTATGATGTATGCTATTTGCTACATGAATATGAACTAACTGTTGATAGAGCCAAAACAGTGATTTTTCAACAATGATTATATATTATAATCATCTGAGGAAGATTTTAAAGATTTTAAAAAGACAGATACCTGGGCTACTCCATCAGAGATTTTGCTTCAGTTGACAAGGGTATGTATGGCTTTGACATTGATATCCAAAGAAAATATTAATGTAAAGTTTGATAAAGAACAACTAAATTTAAATGTTGAGTGTGTAGTAAAAATTTGTGTCACTCATCATCACTCTTATCATTAACATATAGATTGGAGGATTGATTAGAACATGTAGACATGCATGGAAAACAATGCTACCTGTCTCAGACACATTTTGACCTAATTAGGCCTTATTATCAGTATGATCCTATTCAGCTATATTGAGAGACATCAAGTAATTGCCTACCATATACTAAGTTGTAATGAAAATTTGTAAGTTAATGCATGAAAGCAATAATAACAGATAGAACGATATACATTAAGAATAGCGGTATGAATAGATTATTTTCTTCTTTTGATGAAATAGTATTTTATAAACCTATGGCCTATTTTAGATATATACAATATGTATATACACACAAAGTCTCCTAGAGGCACAAAAACAAGATGTATCATAAAACCATCCTAGATTTTCTAAAATAATTAGGTTCATCCAGATCGAATGAAGAGACAGCCTCCTCATTCAAGTGTATAGTGTTCTAGTTTTGCCAAATTTTAATTCTACCTGAAAAGAACTACTTGAGAACATCTTTGGCACATATGCAGCTGCTTCAGCAATATTTCTTCCAAGACTGGACTGAAAAGAAATCCAAGGTGGAGGCAGGGCATGGAATCAGTTGCTCTATGCAATATCCATTTGCCTACACTACAAGATATCTTCATGAAAATATAGGAAGGCATCCATCCAGAGGTAAAAACATTTTTTTGAAGAATCAAGAATAAAATGCCAAATTCTTGTATTTTATAGAACATGCTATGGTCTGAATGTTTGTGTCCCCTCTGCCGCTACAGAAGAGGCCTTTGGGAAATATTTAAATTATGAGGGTGAACCCCTCATTAATGGGATTATCAACTTTTAATAGATGCTCCAGAAAGATCCTGTAGTCTTTTCCATCATATAAAGACACAGCAAAAAGCCTGTGGCTATGAAACAGAATGAGGGAACTCACCATGCTGTGACTACACTAGTTCCCTGATCTTAAACTCCCCATCCTCCAGACATGTGAGACTTTTCTGTTTTTCATAAGCACCTGGTCTTTGTGATATTTTGTTGCAGCAGCCCAAAGAGAATCAGACAAATACTAATAAAAACTTCAAGATTTAAGACTCATGGAAGTTCTACAAAAGATCAAAACTTTATTTTAAACAATAATAACATGATTAAACAGTTTTGTTTTGTCATCGGTGATAAAAAGGTAACATAAATTTACTCCAGCCAGAAATGGCTAAGAAATGTTTTCAGTTCAATGCCCTATGACATTTGTCATTCATTTCTACTAGAACCTCCTTTTCCAGGTGACAGAAAAATAGGCAGCTCACAACATATTTTAGGAATTTATTAAAAAGAGGTTCTTTCTAAGGTACCCTCTCATTCCACCAGTATATTATAAACTTTTTATTTTTTAATAAATGAGAGACTTTATTGATGTTATTAGTCTATTAACTCTCCTTCAAACAATTTACTTCTTGGGTTGGTAGTGCTGGTATAGGAAATTCATTATAAATCATATTACAGGTGAGGTTTTTCTAGCAGAGGTCTAATGGCTAAAACCAGAAACAAAATAAAAAGTTAAAAAGAGGTGGTCCCATGCTTGTTTCCATCTTAAAGTTGTCTTAATTTCTTCTAGGGTCTTTGCTGTGCTATTCACACTGTCTCCTGGAGAACCTACTAGAATTTGGAATTGAGGGAATTGTTCCATAAATCACTAAACATAAAAACTGGTTCAAAATTATTTAGAAATCAAAATGTTTTAGTCTTTTATCTTACTAAAATCTTCTTTACCAAGCACTTTACTTCTGAAAATTGAATATCCCTTGCCTTTTAGATTTTCATATATTTTCAAATAAGCTGGAAATCATTTTCCAAATGCTATGAACAGTAGTTTTTCTTCTTTAGTTAGCAAACATAGGGCTTTGTGTTTATCTTTTAATTTCCCACACACATGTAGACTGAATATTACCCTACCTCAGAATATTTTTGGCACATTTATATTTGGTACTGCTAAGTCAAAGTTATAACAGTTAATCTAAAAGATCAGTCCATGAAGGATTATCTAAGGCAAAGCTTAGCATATAGGAGTCAAAGATCATGCACCTTCCCTGCTGGCCCCTCTGTCAAGCTATGCTTACTGTCATCATAAGGCTGTTATCAAAGGGAGGGTATTAAGGACTAGATTATAGTTAGTGGAATTGCTAGTACAGTCAGAACCTGACATGCCTGCTGTATATTCACAATAAACCAACTGGCCTATTTAATGCCACAGTTTAACTGTAACACTGAATCATATCTGCATGGAGTTTAAGAGTCTCTTCGTTTTTAGCACAAAATACCTTTGTACTGAATGGTTAAGCGTGGTGTTTGGATATTATTTCACTTATTCTTATGAGGAAAACAAATGGCAAGGCTCATAATTCTTACTTTGTGAATGGAGGAAATGTCAAAAGGTGAAAGGACTCCCAATTTTAACAATGGCAAAATGGAAATATAATTCATGAGAATATTTGTTCATGATCAGTGATCTTTCCCTACAGTTGTCTTTCGGTTGGGAAAGACAAAGATCATAATCCATATAGGATGTTTAATGTTTGACTCTATATGCATATATTCATTGTCTGTTTGTGTTTACAATAATCTCTACTGATATTAGTGCAACTAACACTAATGATAACTTTTTACATAAAAACCGTTGAAGGTAATTAGTGAACAGATGCCATGTCAAAAATTTTTAAGGATAGTCTCTAAGGAATATTTATACATTTTTTATAGAGACTGGATTATTTAAACATTTGCTTTTCAAATTATACATTATAAAATATAAAATAATGTTTTCTTAGAGCTGAGTCACACTGGCTCACAGAGCAGATTATTAAATTTTCAAACATTTTATAAGCTGTTGATTAGTACAGTATATATACATCAATAATTTTCATTATAAATGAAGGTAATACTCAAAACTTATGTTACTACAGTTTATTCTCTGTGCTTCTATACCATTTATATCTGTATGCTTGAAATACTATATGACATTCTGTTACCGAGCACGTGTCCCCAGCTCCTCTTTCAGTAAAATCACTCTGGTAGCTTGAAATCAGCCATGGGGGGAGTGTTTACACCATGAAAATCATCAAATTCTACAAATTAGGGCTTGAAATATTGTGTTATTCATTGCTAAATCAGAAGTCATAAGCTATCACCTGTGGTTTAGCTTCCTGTTCTTGTAGAGTGTTATCGGAACCTAGCCAGAGCTGACTGCTTTTTGTGCTGTAATGGCAGAGTTAAGTAATTACAACAAAGATCATATGGTCTGCAAACCTGAACCATATACTATCTGGCCCTTTAAGAAGTTGTTTGCAAAATCCTCATCTGGAATTCAGAAAGCAATGAAAAAAATATCAATTATGCAGTTAGAATTTGTGTCTTGTGAGTTTGTCCATTATACTATGAATTCAAAAACTATTCAAAAACTATTGTGCAATTCAGCAAAGAAGTCCCTAACATCTTTGATAGAAGAATGAAGTTCCAAAGCATATCTTTATTTCACTTTCATCTTGTTCATTAAGGCAAATAAAAATATTCATCAACATTTGTCAGAATTACATTCATTAATCACTTGCAACCATAGTGGCTATGGATATAAGAGGTCAGCAAAAATCAACAAAAGTGTATTGGAAGAATCAATTGGCTCTATGGAATTTAGAATAAAGAGTACTATGTATTTTATTTGTATATTCTATACTGCAATCATTTTTTTCTGTAAAATTTATAATAAACATACATGTACATGTTTTTACAAAGAGCCAGTTTTGTCAATTTACCAGAACACTACTAAAGTTATGTGTCTTTACCTGCTTTTAGAGGTATCTACTTGCATTAATTATTATACAATTATACAATAATAGATACTATACACATATCTAATGTGTGGTTTTATTATATACTAATTATTGTTGTGTTAATAAATAATTTACCAATTTGGCCTTACATGAGTTTAGCCTCTTTCAAATTGAAGCTCTTTGAAGAATTGAAGAATTTGGATAAAAATATTGAGAAAATTTATATACCGAAAACCGATTATTACATTGTCAATAAGATATTCCACCCATTTACAATTTCATAGAAAAAAATTATGACTATTTTTGCTACACCTTCAATATATTGGTCCAATTGTGTATAGAGTTACTCTTTAGTTTACGTTCTTATGTAAAAAGAAATATACAATCAAGAAGCAAGAATTTATTTTCATTTTTCATAAAATAGCAAAAATTACCTCATTAATGATTTTTCACTATAAAGACTGAATTACTTTCTTAATTTGTTAGAATGCCAAGTGGAGTCAATAATTTCACATTCATTGAAAGAAATAGAAGGAAATCGACTATAATCGAGAGCTGTATAATCTGGCATTTCAAAGAATTTATATTTAGCACAAATGTACAAAGCTTACGTGATGAGTATTTCATTTGTTAAATAACTCCCTTGCAGTTAAATTGTGAGTATGCTAGTGTATTTCACAATTTGGTGTTGACACTTTAATGAAAGTAAATGTTATTATTCTTAATTTACCTACATAATATAACAAAAACAGTTGAAAACAAAAACGAAAAGCAACTTCATAATGTATTGTGTAAAATGAAACTAAAACAGGTTAGCCTAACCAGTTAGTGAAATTTATTTATATCTGTGGCTGAAAGGAACAGAATATGAATGTAGGTGCTGGGATTTCCAGAGAACATTGATGAAGAGCAGAAAGAAATACCTGGAGAGACTGGACAGTAAAGAGAAATTTATCAAATCGAGGAGTAATTTTTTTTTTTCTATAGGACAGTAGAGTTTATAGAACTGGGAGTGAAAGATTGTCTGCAAGGGTACATGTATGTATTTGTCAAGTTTTGTTGAGTAATTAATGAAAGACTTTGGTTCAGGAGTTTATATCAGTTCAGGTATTATTCTTGGGGAGCTGAGTTGATAAGGGAATTCCCCAGGCTTGTCTTAAGCCTGCCACGCTGTTTTCATGATTCAGGATCAGCTTCTATTTTGTCCTATTCATGTTTGGTGGGAACTTGCAGAATCTGATGGAGTACAGGCAAACCTTATTTTATAGTGCTTCACTTTATTGCACTTTACAGATGTTGTGTTTTTCACAAATTGAACACAAGAGCTCACCAGTTCTTAAATGATAAATGATAACAAATTGCTTTATTGCGATACTCACTTTATTGCGGTTATCTGGTACCAAACTCACAATATCAAGGTATGTCTATACAACTTATGCAGCTATGTGAGAGGCAAGAGTCACAGGAAAGGGAGCCCTAGGCTAAGTCGAAAGGGCAGGATGTTTCCCAAGATTTAAAGGGAAGAATATGAGTCACACGAGAGTGCCAAAGTGAAAATGTAAAGGTATGGCAGAGATCAGGAGGTGATACCAAAGAGATTGAACAGCAATATCCAGATGTAGTAACAACAGTTGATTGGAACAGTTGGCTCATACCTGGACTAAAGCATAAAGAGTGTGCTAGAATTTGCTGGTGACTGATGCAGGCAGCCATGTCAGCCCATGGAAACATCTAGGAGACTTTTAAAAACCATGGCATTCAGGCTGCAGCTCAGTACAATTAAATTAAAATATCTGGAGTTAGGACTCATGCGTTCATATTTTTTAAAGTTTCCTAGATTTTTTCAAAGTGCAACGAACTTCAAGAATTGATCGCATTTTAGAATCACTTGGGAGTTTTAATGGTGTACTAATAATGCCTTAATTCCCATTCCTGCCCCCCCCCCCAAAAAAAAAACCCTAATCTATTCAGAATCTCTGGTGTTAAGTCTTTAGAATGAGTATTAGTTGAGATCCAGGATTTTGTAATTTAGATAGCAAATTACCATGTCTCATTCTTTTTTCAGTGGAGTGATTCCACTCTGGGACAATAAGAAAATTAGCCTCAGTAAATTGAGCAAACTGTGAGGATTCTAAAAAAGTGACAGTAATAGTTTACTTCATAAAAGCTATTATACTTTTCTTCCCATTTGAACTTTACACTCAACTTAAGTTTAATTTGATTACCCTGTGTGTAAGAAAAGAGTATTAAATACAGATTAACATTTCAGATATTATCATTTTACATTATCATCATAATGTTCAATGCAAAACACCCATTCTGAGAAGTTGCTAATGCTGAAACCATGACTTTTTGCTAGTGCCTTGTGGTTAAAAGAACTAAAATAGCAACTTCATAAAACCTATTCAAACAAGAGGATTCAGTTCTTTCAGCCCCAATTTTATAATTATTCATTATCATGAAAGTCAAAGTATATAACTAATACTGTACTTGGATACTCAAAAATGAAATTTTTGTGTAAATAATTAATGCTCCAAAAGGTTAAATTTAAATTTAAAAGTAGCTGATTTTCTTTTGCCAGTAGTCCTTGTATAGCTATCATGGAAAAAAAATAATGGTAGCTTTTTGTGTGTCATGGAGATTCACCAATATAATCTCTATCTTATAATAACTATGAAGACAAAAAAAGAGAGAATTTAGAATAAAATTGGAATGTGATTTTTAAATTGACAAAATGCAAAGGAAAGTGTTATAACATTGCATATATCATGAAACTTTGAATTGAAATTTTAGGAAAAATAAATATAGCATTTTTTTTCCTTTTTGAGATAAATGTAATTCTGACCTTCACATTAAGATATTTCTATAACTTATTTGTTTTAATTCATAAAATTTTTAAATAAATAGTTTACATTGCTAAATTCAAAGAAAAATATCACAAAATCATAATGATTACCTCTATTTAAAACAATTACTTAAAGGAAAAAGAGTGCAAATAAATAATTTGGTCTGTAACAATATCTGAATTGTTGGTCAAATTGATTAGCCACACTAATTGTACCAAAGTGCATCAAAATTTAGTGAAAAGCATTTAATTCCAATGTTAAAAATACATTTTGTTCATATACTACACTTATAGCAAATTTTGTTATGTTAATATAAGTTGAATAGGGAATAGTCAAAGAAGTTTGATTTGTCAGGTGTTAAGAATTTAATTTATGTGACATTAAAGCCTATAGCTTTACCTTTCCCAATTAAAAATGACCATTCTCTTAGTCTGGATAATTTTAAATGTGAACAATAGTAGGTTAAAATATCATTATATAAGGCTCATTGCCAGAGGCTAATGATTTTGCAGTGAGTCTCATAATGTGAAGGAAATATTCTAATGCCTTCACCATAAATTTTTTATCACAATTTTATTTTCAAACAAATGAGGTTGATGTATATATTTTTCTATTGACCTTAATTAAGTCACTTCTTAATGAAAAGTCATCAGTAAATCACAAATGGATTTAACTACCAAAGAAAAAAGACAATTTCTGATCATGAGAAGTGACCAGTGACTATTTCTCATGTTATTACACATTAGGGTAAAAAAATAAAAATAATTTTACTAATTATTTCTAATAATAATTTCTAATAATCAAGAACTTGCTGTCTATGCATGTAGAAGCCAATACTATAGCACTGGATTTTGTGAAGTCATATAGCAAGGAGACAGGAGGCAAGGCTCAAATCTGTCTCTGTGATTAAGGGTTTGGGTGAGTTTTAAGGGGTTAGGAGGAACAGGCTGGTATGTAGAAGTGACGGCAGGCCAGGTTTCAATTGGAGAGTTTTTGAAATTTGACCATTTATGTACAATACAGTAAGGAGACTCAACACTGGATCTTTCTGGATAGTGAACCCTTTACTTTGAAAGGGTTCTAGTGTTTCAATTCCGGTCACATCCTAGTCCTTTGATTCCATGCAAAGGGTGAGACTTAGGTTCTAGGCGCAGCTGGGGGTCACAGTGGTCACCTCTGTGCAAGCTTCAGCTATGTGACTTGTAGTTTTTGACCTGTTGTCTCGGAAAAGCAACTCAGTATCTTGTTAGAAACAGAATAGGAAAAGTTTCAGCTGGTTCTACAGTTAAACAGGGTGAGCAGAAAGCTTTCACAGTTTATTCTCCATAAACAAGTGTTCCACTTAAAAGTATAGAATATTTTACATTCATGAAGGTGCACTGGGAATTATTGATGCAGGATGAGGCAAATTCCCCAGAGTGGTGACTCCAGTCCTACACCAAGAAAGGGTCCTTGACTCCATGCAGGTCAGGATTCAAGCTTGAGCCAGAGTTAGAGACACAAGGAAAGTTTATTAGAGAAGGAATAACACTCTACAGACAGAGATATGGTCTCTTCTCAAAGTCAGAGAAATGAGACTCTGAGTGTTCAAGGAATTGGGTTTTATCTGTTTTTCCTTTCTGGGTATTAGCATACATTGTTACAGGCATGAGGATAATTGTTAATCATCTCAGTAGGAATCTTCCTGTAGGTTCCCCGTGGTTTGGCTGCATACTGATCAGTCAGGTTCCCTGTCTAGCATCATGTAACAGGCTCTGGGTACAACCTGGTTTACTATTTGGTCAATTTGTGTAGTTCTCATTCCTCTTTCTTATATCATTGTGGCCTCTACCTTGGTTTAGAAAAATTTAAAAACTATGTGAATGTGTCCTAATAATCACTTGCAGAGATGAGAAAATAACTTTTTTGGGATTTCTCCATCACCCTTCCTTTGCCAGAACTAACTACATAACACATTTCCATTAAAAGAAAGTCATGTGTGATTTATGCTACCCCGAGTTAGTAGAATACCATTTATTTCTTTAGGTGGCTGTTTGCTGAAATAAATAATAAATTATCATTAAGATTATTACTCTATTTCCATGTAAAAATTATGCTAAAAAATTTCCTTGTTCTATTTTAACTACATGTGAACCAGTGAAACTACAGAAGTTTTGATAGCTTCCAATTTCTAAAGCTTCCCTAAGGTCATTTTGGAATTGGTGAGTTAGCAAACATCTACTATAGATAGCCTAAGGGGACATACCCTAACTATTCACTAGTAACAGCTTGAGAGCCAGGAAAATTGCGCAATTACCTGAGGAAATGCTTTGTGGAGCCATAACCTTTGCCTCTTGTCATCTCCATGGAAGATTAACAGAAAAAAATTAAGTGTACTAGCTAAATAAATGATGATAAATATTGTAAAATGAGAACAATCATGATAATATATATATATATAAAATTTTCTAACCTTTACCTATAACTCTTTGCTTGGTAGTTTTCTACTTCATAGTTGGGACAATTTAGGCCCATGTCAGGTCCTCTTGATGTGTGTAGAATCAAATGGCAAACTAAGAAAATAGCAGATATTTTAAATTTACTGTAGAGATCTTTCCAGTGGATTGTACTCCCCTGATTACTAGAGATGAATGTTTTAGTAATTATGTCTGTAAAATATGATTTAACAAAATTATTTTCCACAAGATGTCTTCTTTACCACTCTAATCACCTCCATTACATCCAGCACATATGTATGAGTTTTGAACATCTTATTTTCCTTTCATTTCAAAAGTTTACCTATATTAACAGGTAGAGGCCACAACTTTAAAAGGGGTGCATTTAGAAGAAGGAAGAAGACAAAGAATCAGTGGGTTGAAATCAGAAGATGGAAGGCATTCAGCTAAATTTTCATATAATTTCTACTAACAGAATTACTAAACGAGGAAAGTAAGAGCAGTTGCTTTCAGAAAAATACTGAGGTTCTTCTAAGGAGAATGGAAAGGAAAAGCAGCTTATTATATTTGTTATTAAATGCACTATCTTATTCAATCCATTAAATTTTAAAAGTGGGGAGACATATTTAGCAAGTATTTAAAATGTTTATCACTTTACAAATTGAGGTGGTTTAGCTGAAGCAAGCATTTATGCATATGCATCAATATTAGAAATGTTCTTCCTCAGTTTTGTAATCTCTAAGCTACTTAATTTTCTCAGACTCTGTAAAGATACCTTGGATAATAGTTATATAATTATGCAAAACATAGAATAAATTTGTTTCCTACTTTCTTAAAAGGCTGTACAGAAGTATCAAATATTGACTGTGTCTGTTACCGCTGGGGTGATGTGAAATCCAGCGTCGCCCCAACAGCATGAGGGAGGTAGAGGGTGGTGTGTGTTGTCCCTCGGTTCTTCCCCGGCAATGTAGCAGAGAATTACAGGTCAGCGAGATTTAGAAAAAGTAAAAAATTTTGAAAGTACATTTTGTAAGAGATGGGCCATGGTAAGGAAGGCTGCAGCTATGCGGAAGTGGGAAGATCTGTTTATATTTGGGCCAAGATGGGAGGGCCTACATGATCTGTATGTGAGGTCATCTCTATCTAACACTTTGCCTAGTACACATGTGCTTATTCAGAATTCAGTCTATTATAATTGGATTCATGAACTTCCGGGCATAAACATACTATTATAATGACCTTCTGCATAGGTATCTGTAGCCAGAGTAGGCCAGCTAAGATTATGATGCTCCTGTCCTTTGTCTCTGAGGATGCTGGAGGAATTCCCTAACTATCAATAGGGTGTTTTTTGGGCAGTCTCTAGGTTAGGCTCCTATTTTTTTGTTCCCCCTGTCGCTCATGTCCGACTAACTACCTAACATGTAGTTAGTTTAATTTAATTTTTATTGATTGATTTTTCCTAATTATTCAGCTCCTATTCTTCATCCTACACTGAGTTGAGCAAGGCAATACAATGTAATGTGCTCCTTTTCTAGCAGGACTTGTGGCTATATAAATTAAAGAAGTGACCTTTCTTTTATACTGGCAGTCATGGTATTAAAAACATAAAGAATAAATTCAGGTAAAAAAATGTTAGGAAAATAGCCCATCATAAACATTTTCTTAAAAAAAATCTGCTTAGGAATGGCATGACATAAATTATAAGACTTTCGAACATCATAATTGTGTTCTCAAAAATTACAAGTCAAAAAATTTTTTAAATGAATTCTTAGGTAAAACTTGTCTTCAGTCACACATCATCCTCTTATTAATGAGTCCTTTTTAAAATAAGTGGTTCTATCTGAACAGGGAAAATGCTCAGGATTTTTTTTTATTGTAAGTGATTTGGTGAGCTAATGAATGGTCATTACAACTAATATATTAACACATTCTAAATGCATGTTTAGCACAGAGATTATTAACAATAAAATCATTTCAACTCTTTTCTCTATGATTATGTACTAAGAAAGTTCTTAGAGTGTTTGGAGGTTACAAAAGAAGGCCTAGTCGGTAATAAAAGCTAAAACTTCCATTTTGATATTTTGCTTGAGGTATTTGAATTAAAATTTGTCATTAAATAAAAATCATCACCTTTAATTCAGTTTTCAAAATGCTGGTGAAATGTATGACATATTTCTGAGGACATATTTTAAATAATGTATATATGATGTATTGATTTTTATGCTTTTAAGCTTCTCATTGTTCATTGGTGTTTGGAGAAGGTGAAAATTTAAATTTTGTAGTTTATGAGTCATACCTGCCATTGGGCATCTTAAGTTAGTTTGTGTGGCAGTACATAGTGGTATCGATTTCAGGAAAACTCTGGAGACATACCTTTGATAATTTTTAGTATGAGTATTAGCTGAATTAAGAGAATGGATAAGATGATACAGATATAGGAAAGTCAGAGGCAAGGTAAGCCAATAAGTGCACACCTTTGGAAACATAATTTAAGACTTGTCTAAAACATTGGAGCTAGCAAATGGTCTTGAGTAGTAGTAAAAAGATTCAGACAGGAACCAGACAGAAATGCTGTCATGATGGGTGAAAAGGGGATGTTTTCAAGAAGGAGAAATGGTCACAGTGTCAACTTCAGTGGAGATGCCAATATGAAAAACAGTGATCATTGGAGTAAGTAACAAAGACAATACTAGTAAACTTGACCAGGTGACTCAGAGAAGAGGTGAGGACAAGATTGCTTATTTGAAGGAGGAGATATAACAAACTGGATATTACCCTTGGTGGTGATTTCATTCATAATCTTAATTGAAAGAGAAAAAATATAACTGAAGCTAGATGGGCTACTCAGGGCCTAGACCAATAAAGGGTATGTTTGTTTGTTTGGATGTAAGAAATGGAACAAGGCCCCAGAAAAGATGTGAAGAAATGGAATCAGATCAAGTAGTGGGATAACTATGAACAAGCTAAAGTATTCCACATCCTTTGAAAGCAGGCAGTCGCGGGTGGGGTGGGGGGTGGGTATGGTAGAGGAAGCAAGTTGATGGTGAGAGGAGATTCAAAAACTTTTGGAACTGTGGGGAATGGGAGGTTGAGAAATCCCATGCCAAATATGTAATTGTCTCTCTGGAGCCAGAGATCAATTTCACTTGAAAAAGGGACGGTGGTTTGGTAGGTGCTTTGAGACAAGTCGTGCAGGTCTGGAAAGTGTCCCGTGAGGAATGGATTTTAGGATTCCAGAGGCAGAGCCATTCTCGGAGATTGGGCCCAGGGTACTGCTGAGGAGTGGTTGGCTAAAATAGAATGTATATAGAAAGTGATGCTATCAAGGAAGTAAAAGAATTTTTAAGTTAGTGGAGTTAAACTGCTTAAAGTAGTTGATGAAGTCATCTAGGAGGTTAGTAATAAGAATAGTTGATAGAGTTCTTTGATTGTATAACTTTTAGGTAGTTTCTATAAGCACTTTTTTTTTTTGCTACATAATCTAAAAAAAAAAAAAGCATAAAAATAATTTTACTTTCAACCCGGAACTATTTTTTTAATTTATAAAACATAATAGCATATATTTTATCATTTGCATCTAGCAAAATGTTTCTGTCCCTGAAGATAAAGTAATCCTTTTAATGTTTTAATAGGCACAATAACTGCTTATTTAGTAACCACTGAGTATCAGACACTGTATTAAACATCTTACACATAATCCTCATGAAAAACATTAGTCATCCTCATAAAGTTTAATATGTTAATAATTCTTATTCCCATTGAAAAAAGGAAGAATTGGAGTTTGGAGAGGTTAAGAAATTTACCCAGGTCAGAGCCAAGACCCAAAGTTAGACCCGTCACTTCAGAATGTGAGCACTGTACCATTTGCTATGCTGGGTAGAACAGTTTTGCTAAGGGTAGACTCTCAGGATGCTTTTCTACAAAAAGAAAGTTTCATGGGAAAAGCAACATTCATATTCTTCCCTGGATATTGCCAAGATGAATTACTTTAGGAAATGTTCAGAGATTTCCTAGAGATACTCTGAGCTCTTCAAAGGAATTTAAATAGAGAAACTTTTTTTAAAAAAGAACTTTGAACATACAGTAGTAAATTTTAGTCTGAAATTATTGAAATGATCTGAAGTAAGAATTATAATAAAAAGGAAAAAGTGTAATGCATTAAACAGTCTCATATATTCACAGGAAAACACTGATGGCAATCAGATTATTTTTTTTACTATGGGTACCATTCTAGCCCACTCATTCTTGGAGAAAAATAATATCTTGGAAGTTGAAATGGAAAGAAAAAAATATTTCTGAGGGTATAATTTTGAGAGTGGTAATAATATAAGTTAAATATAATTTGGGGGCTGCCAAAGATATGATAATGTGTTCTAATAATTAATTTTTTCTCTATTTTGCATTTTAATTCTATTGCTTTAAAGGCTTTAATTTTTATCATTATTTCTGAAATATTATACAGTAGTCCTATTTTATCCAATTTCACCTTCTGTGGTTTCAGTTACCTGCGGTCAGCCACTTTCCAAAAATATTAAATGGAAAATTGTAGAACTGAAAAAATGAATAAATTTCATGCTGTCCTCCATCCCACCTGGGATGTGAATCATCCCTTTGCTCAGTGTGCTTGTGGACATGTGTTCTGTGCCCATTAGTCACTTAGTAGCTTTCTCAGTTATCAGATTGGTTATCAGACAGGTAATATTCACATAACTTTTATCACAGTGTATTGTTATAATTGCTTGATTATTAGTTGTTATTAATCTCTTACTGTGCCTAATTTATAAGTTACATTTTATCATAAGTATGCATGTATAGAAAAGAACAGGCTGTGTTTATTTTTGCAAACATATGCAGGGTTCAGTACTGTCCACAGTTTCTGGCATCCAAAGTAGATCTTGGAACATAACACCTGCAGTTACAGGGATACTTTAATCTTGAAAGAAAAGGCTTGATTTTAACATTTCAGGGCTTTATGGCAATGTAACGTTATAATGTGTTATTCTGTTAAAATTATTTTGTGTTATTCTGTTAAAATAAGTACCCCAAACCTTGGCACAACATATTTTAAAAGCTTCTTCCTCCATGTTAGACTATTCTACAGCTAAAGTGTGCAGAATATAGCAGAGAATATGTATACTAATATCTATGAATCTCCATCTAATCTATTTCCGGTGTTTACAGTGACAGACTTTTCCAGTCCTGAAACATAAATAACAGAACCTAGAAATGCTTTGCACTTCCTTTGCAAGGAATAAAACTTACTATTAAATGAAAGTAGACTCTCTGCATCTTAGCTAAGCCTTTATTTCACCTCTGAGAAATAAACTGGCTAAAGCAGAAACATTGATGCTAACAAAACTGGGTTACAGTATTAGCCCATGACATTCAGGCTCTCCTGTAGGCATGCTTATTGCCACATAGTGGTGCTCTGCTAATGAATTTTCTGGTTAGGTCGCAAGGGAACATTTAGAGAAGAGCGGTAATAGCTTACCTTCAACAGATATAACAGTGATTATGGAACATTTTTAAATCTTTTAACATTAATTTCAGAAGTAATTCCATACTCAAGAATGATTTTATTTTATAATTCTTTGTATTGTTAGAATTTTTCATTGACAATAAAACAAAATTCTCAATTACATTAACCCACTCTTGCAAAGACAGAAAAAGAAAAAACTTGCCATACTTTTGTTTAGCCTTGGTATTATCTTTGGGGTAAAAAAAGTAATTGGAAGAAAAATGAATTTTTCTTCTTGCCTAAAGATGAAGACAGATGGTATCTAGTACATTTAGTTCTTCTAGCAACAGTTTTCTATAACATTAGCAGTAAATCTACCATTTGCAATCTATTGTCTACTTAAATCTATTTAATTTACATTTAACAAGACACCTCTTATTCTCATGAGTTAATTAAAGAGTTAGTGATTATTAAAAGGGTACTAATTGAAATGCAATAGGATAACTGAGTTGGTATGTAATTAACCAAATTTACATAAGTAATAAACACCTTATTGCAGTCTTCTAGAATGGAGTTGAACTAATGTTGATAGTCTAATCTCATACAAGAACAAGTATCTAGGCATTTAATTAGCATAAAATAAAATAGTAGTAGCAAATTAATTGCATATAATTTTTTTAAGTAACTGCCAATGAAAAATGCTTTATGTGGTCTTTTAACATTATGGTGATGGTCCCTATTAAATTTAAATGAGTCTTTTCAAGAAGAGAAATAATTCAGGTATGAGGCAAAGGATCTTCCTCCTCTTCATTGGGCCTGTCGTTCTCTATAGCCACCACAATTACTTTTTGTGTCCCAGTTTACATATGCCCCCTCAAAGCTCTGTCTCCTACATGTCATGATCCTCAATTTGAGAAATATTTCTATAGAACTGTCATAGAACAATCCCAACTTCTTCAGGGAATCCTGGCCCCTCCCAAATCTTTAACTTATAACAGTCCTATACATTTAAGATACAATTTAATAGAAAATATTAATCATGATTCTTTATAATAGAGTTTTGAAAGTCTTTTTTAATGTGTGTGATTCTGTCAGTAAAACATGTAAAAGCATCATAAAATGATGCCTAAAATACTATCCCCTGTTATTTTGGTGATGTAGCATTTCATTCCTTGTTCAAGTAAATGGTCAGAATATATTCTCAAATGAATGTAGATGGAAAAGGGATAGAAAGCCAATAGTTAATTGACATAATTCAGTATTTAATGTATAGTTATAGAAAAACATTTTCTGCTCTGATATGTGTTATATATATTCATGTTTTTCATTTTGCTAAATTATAAGTCTTCAATAAGCAGGATAAAGAACAATGAGGTTTTTGTTTTTTGTTTTTTTGTTTTTAATTCAAGAAGCTTGTAAAATAATACAGTAGTACAAGACCATGTTGTAATAGATTATTTGGGTTAAATTTACAAAATATTTTTTGATGTAATTCTAAGGTTGTTGCTTTTGTGATCTAGTGTGTTCACCTGACATGTAGTCTGTAATTAAAAGGAGCTTTATCCTCATCCTAAATATATTTAAGTCAATAAAACGGTGAAGATAAAACATGTATTTGGTGGCAACAATAGTTTTTACAGCTTTCTGTCAAATGTGGAATGATTTTTCTGAACTATTTTTATTTTTTTTTCCTCATTACATGTTCTATGAGAATATTTCTTGCTGTGCACAATAATTTATTTGGCAAATAGCCCCCTTTTCAGGTATTTTTTATAAAGATTATACAATTGAATGGTACAAATATATGTAAATTTAGATGTCTGTTTAAAAATTAACATAGTTAAAAACAATCAGTTGAAAAAATTTGAAAGGGTGTATGTGTTCATGTATGTATATATAGTGTTATATCATCTACCCTGTTAATAATTGGAATGAGCTCTGTGAAAACGGGGGCTTCTTCCTCACATTCTATAGATCATGCATCCAACGTATTCTAACTCTACTCACTGTTTTCTTGTTTGGAAGTTTGTATATACTAAGCCAGGCTCTCAAACTGTGCTTCTGCAGCATATAGATGTTCTGCTATTAAATTTACACAGGGAGTATTTTTCTGAATTCACTGAGAAGATAATAACATAAGATATAATATTTCCTAAATGTAAATTCTGTTATTTTTTTCTTAACTCTTCTTCATCTGCAATGAGAACTTGCAACTGTGTAATAAATGGTAGAGTAACAAACACAGAAAAAGCAAAAGCATGTTTCTAACTATAGAGCAGTTTGTTAAAACAAGTGTAATTTTTATTTGCCTTTGTGTAATATAGACACTTTCTGCTAATAAAAAATGATTTCTATTTTGAATAATGAAATCCAGTATATCACATTTCCTGGCGTTCATCAAAGAGCACATTATTTTCCAGATGCGCAGTCACAAGAACACTGAGAATTTCTGCAGTAAGCTTTTAATTTGACACCTCTCAGTCTCTTCCTTGGACTCACATTTTCTTCCTTCCAGAATGCTGATTTACATTCCTGCTATTATAGATTGAAGTGAAGTAACTCTACCTATTGTCTCTCTGGCTGACTCTAACTTAACTGTTCTGCCTAATGAAATTTACTTCACATTCGTTCTTCCAGTAAGGAAAGCTATCCAAGGATCAGATATTTGCCCCATGTCTGCTTTTATTTTCCTCTTCCAACACAGAAGGCATCTTAGATTGGGTTATCAGGAAACAGAATCTGAGACAGAGATTTGCATGCAGAGAATTTGTGGAGGTTACTTTTAGGAATAACATCTGTGAGAAGGAAGCAGGATTACAGGGAGGGAGAATGCAATGCACATCCAGTAATGGCCTCAGCATATCCCAAGGGTACTCTGGAGTTGCATGACCCTTCAGAATGTCGCAAATTGAGGCAGAAAGAGCTGGGACTTTTACTCTCTTTTCTGATGTTTATTGGATGCGTGCTATCCCGAAAAAGGCATATGGCCTTTGGCAAGGTGGCTTCCTTTCACTTCCAGAGTAATTTCGTGGAAGAAATTAAATCGAGATGCCAGTATTCCTGGCAATACAGACATAAATACTTTGGCCCGAAAGGCAGGCATGTGGGTAATACATCAAAGTGTTCAATTGACTCTATTGACTAGACTAAGTCAGGAAATTTTATTGGTCTTTTATTTAACTAATTGCATTGACATAGATTTCTGTGTAAAGGAAATGCCATTTTTTAAACAATTTAAAATCTTTTAAAACAAAAAATAGTTATATTTAAGTGTTTAATAAACTAGTTTCAAAAATTTGTATGGAAGTATGCAGATAAGGATAGCTACAAACGTGGATATGAATGTAATGCTGGCATTTTGAAAGGCATTCCCAAATTCAAGTTATTGCCAATAACCAAATAACATTAGATTAGATCTTGTGCAAAGTAGGTGATTTTTTTCTTAATTATAGGTATTTTGTCCTCAAATATTATTTGATCAACTAAATAGTATATTAAAAATGCATTTTATTCTGTTTTGACCTGATACATAAGGAATGTAAAATCTAAGATAGAATCTCAAATATTATTTATAGTTCTATTAATTATATTAATTGAAAATAATATAGTTAAATAACAAGAATCATTGTTTTCTACCTGAGAAATATTTAATTGGAGCCCAAATTTGGGAAAGCTGCTGTATTATAGCAGGATATATAAACTATTGATTTTATAACAAATATGACAATTAAAATTTCATCATAATTTTCAATCAGAATTTTTTTTAATAAAATTCTTATTAGCCGAAATATGCCATCACTTGTTTCTATTTTTAAAATTTATTGTTATAAAGTGAGGAAATCTAATATGGCCACACACTTTTTAGCATAACTTTTGTTATCATTTTGTTTGTTTGTTTGTTTGTTTGTTTGTTTTTGAACTCTGTTGTCACCCCGCGCGGCATGGGTGGGATAATGACACCGAATTTCAATGAGCATATTTTCTTGATTCTTCACTACTGCCACAGTGAAGAATCAGGTCAGCAAGATTTATAAAAGATTTATTAAAAGTATATTTTAGAAAGACAGAGTATGCTCTAAGAGAGAAGCGGTTTTCAGGAAAGAGAGCTGTAATAATGCAGATATAGGAAGATCTGTTTATATTTGGACCATGCTGAGAGGGCCTAGATGATCCATTATGTGAGTTTGCCTTGACTGACAGTTGGCTGAATTCTGGGTAAGCACATGTGTAGTAAGCAAAGTGTTATATAGCAGTCTGTTATAATTAGATTCATGAACTTCCAGG
Source organism: Eonycteris spelaea (assembly GCA_003508835.1). Taxonomy (NCBI): domain Eukaryota; kingdom Metazoa; phylum Chordata; class Mammalia; order Chiroptera; family Pteropodidae; genus Eonycteris; species Eonycteris spelaea. Next base: position 4,907,687 of record PUFA01000095.1, read on the forward strand.
CATTGTCATGATATTATAATGGTATAGTGAGGCTGAAGTCACAAGCAAGTTAGGATAGTACCTTCTGTGCATGGTCATCTGTGGCAGGATTAAACCAGCAATAGATTATGACCCTCTCTCCTTTGTCTCTGGGGATGAAGGAGAGATTCTCTAATTACCATTAGGGTGTTCTTTGGGTAGTCTCTAGGCTGGGTCTGCATTCTTTTGTTTCCCTCTCACTCATGTCTGACTAGCTACCAAATACTTTGATTTGTACCATATTACTTTCCTCTTCCTGAATTCCTATAACCAATGAGAAGATTTCTACCTCAAAATAAGAATAGCAGATTCTATAATTTATAATGAAATAAACCTGATATAGGTTTTACTGAAATGAGTATAAACCCTGAACATATGTTCATCATTAGTTCTTGCATTTTATTCACTCAAAAATATTTACTATTCATCTATTAAGTACATTACATTTGGTCCCAAACCTTTGTAACTTTGGAAGTCTACCGAGCAATTATATATCTCAGAAAGGTTAGTGGAACTAATAACTAATAGATTTACTTTATTGAAGGTCCACATTAATTATTCATTATCATATAGAAAATTAATAAACTGGATTATATATGCTTATGTATTATTTAGTGCCACATAATTTGTATTGTTCATTTATTGTATTGTTCATATCATTTATTTCAGTTTGTAAAAACACCCTACGTCTAGAAATGCTGATGAGCAAAACATTGTACCAATTTGTGGTGGCATCACATTCACACTCCTGCCCTAGACAAAATGAACTATAAACAATTCTAGAAAAGTGGTAATAAATTTACAGATTAAAATTTTGCCACAAGTCAAGGTATTGAAGCTGTAGACTGTTCATTATAGTAGCAAGTTGAAGTTGGAACAGTTTTATAACTTTTCAGTCATTTCAGAGCAATAATCTAACAATTTACTGCTTAAATCATGAAGTGTATAACTTCAGAGAGTACCAGTCCTACAGTGACATCTCTTAACTGAGAAAGCCAGAATACTTCTAAGTCAGAAATATATTTGCATGTTACATTTAAAATTTGTTGGCACTGGCATTTATGGGATTTAGGAAATTTTATGTTCTCGTACAATTTTATAAGTAACAGATTTATTCAGCTTCTGTTTGCCTTTTATATGTAACAGCAATTTAGGTGATACGACACTTTTAAGTGTATTTTTAATTATATAGCAGTCATTACTGTAGCTACAGAAAGGAAAAGTGGACAATATACATCTAAAAAATTAGATCATAATAGGATATCTTTTACATTTCAAAAAACTGAGTTTTTCGCCTGCCACAGATGTCATCTCCAAGTGCTCTATTTAACACAAGTGTATTCCGGAGTGGGAAAATTTGCACATTCATGAGTTAAGTTATGTACAAGTCTCCTATGCAATGTTGAGACTGCCTGTCTCATCTTCCAGAAAAAGCTGCAACCACTTTACTCTCTTTTTACCACCAGGTCTAGGATAGCAAATAGAAATTCTTCTCAAAGAACTGTTACCGTAGAGCAATTTATAAAAATTTTAATAAGAAAGGGCCATTGGCCAAAAAAAGATTAGCTAAGAAAATATTATATATTATCTTGTTCTAAATATTAAGCTTTATAGAAAACATATTCATATGTAAACAAATTAAGAGATGTTAATAAAAATTATCTATAGATGTGCTTTGTGAATTTAACTTTAGTCAACAGAATCATATCTGAGTTAAGTACCATGTTACTTAGAATAGAAAATCATGAATCCAAGATTACCTAGCATTCTATACTTATAAATAACTCGTAAAATACAGCATTTACTATAACTGGTAATCTGGCTCTCATAGATATAACATTGCTCAAAGTACTTCAATTTCTGTTTGGGGCCTAAATGAAAAGAATAATTACAAATGTAATACATATGTGAAGTAGAATCACATCATTCTGAGTGTTGCTTTGCTTAAACCTATTTGAAATTGATGAGTTGGACTGGACTAAACTTTAACCAGAAAAGGGACATAATACCCTCACAAGCTGAAACACATTATAAATTACAGAAATTATATGGTACCCATATTTTACTAACATTAAATTAATGGTAGGTTTGGCTTTAAAATATTTTTAGCATGTTTAACCTGTGTTAAGATTTAGATGCTTTGCAGAAGCATAATAAAAGATGACAGGTTAATTAAATATTGGAGATATGCCAGAGCACAGATACCTCCTCGTCACAGGGTTCAGCAGGTGCTTCCATCCCAAGTGTTAACATCTCGGTTGTAGGCAAATTCACAAACTAATTAGGATCATGCTGGATGATTGGTTATTAACTTACTTGAGTAATTTGGTATTCAGTGTTTAGGAAAATTAGCATAACACTGGAGTAGCATGCAAATATTTATTAATGAAGGTAGTATTAACTCACATAAGCATTATGTTTATTTTTTCAAAATTTTACTTAAAATGACCAGAAATGGTACATATGGGAAATAAAGATACCAAAATCTATCTCACACGAAGCAACCCAAAGTAAATCTAAGAGATTATGATTTCCTAAATTTTTAAGCATGTAGTTAAAGGGCTGATATGTTGTGTACTTAGCTTTGTCTGAATATCATTTAGTTCTTTGCTTTTTTAAAAATAGACTGAATAATCTGAGTTATAATCATGCTAATACTAGAGTCTCAGAATTCCCTAGAAACTTCCCCATAATTCCCTAGTAATGCATTGCTGTGTTTCCTGGGTTAGGTTTTAATCTGTTTATATTTTCCTTTTCATTTCCTTCTGTACTCCCATCTTTCCACTACACTGTAGCTGCCCCCTTGAGAACAGCTGTCTTTTTATATTTATGTCGGTCACTAGAATCAGAATAATTATAGAAGAAACATTAAATATTTAAGTAAAATTAACAGATTATATACATTAATTGTAAATTGTATACTTCAACTTGTAATGTTAATTTTATTGTAATCTTTAATTAACAGATTAGATAAACTGAATCTTAACTATGTTAATATTTTTGTGTGTCAAGCTTCCAAACGTATCGTTGTTATACCTATACAGAATCTGTTACGTATCCTATATTTTGGTGATTTTTCAATGAATCACATACACAAACACATACTCAAAACACTGATTACATTTTCCATAATATTTTTATATTTATTCTAAGTGTAGTCCAGTTTCATTTCTGTATCATATTAGTAAATCTATATTAATAGAGCATTTTAAAAGAATCATAAAAAGAAAGAGTAAATCACATACAAAGTCATTGATCTTTACTGTATAGAATCTCTCCATTGAAAAGCGTGCACATTTTATAAGGAAACTGTAACCACACCAAATATTAGAAAATTATGATGCTGTTTGACCACGTGTTACTAGGCAAATGTACCAGTTCTCGGTCCCAAAATGCTGAAATGCCTTTTAGGCAATCTGAGAGAAATAATAATAATTGGAATAATGTGTGCTTAGTTTCCAATTGTCCAACTATGAGTACACTATTAATTTTGTGGTTAAAGGGCTATTACAGAAAAGAACAGAATGAAGTAATATGCAGCAGGTGTTAGGCAATATGTGTACAGGGTAAACATCAGGGAACCACCTGGGTGGGTTTGTCTAAGTCCAGGCAAATCCATCTCTTATTCAATAATACAAGATTATTCGACGCAGAGGGAAAAAGAGGACAGTATTGCAAGTTACTTACTCCTAAGACAGTGATAAACTGTTTGGGGTACTTCTCTCTTCCTCTTCTTCCCTTCCCCCCCTTCTAAATAGATAGATAGATAGATAGATAGATAGATAGATAGATAGATAGATAGATAGATAGATAGGTAGATAGGTAGGTAGGTAGGTAGGTAGGTAGGTAGGTAGGTAGATAGATAGATAGATAGATAGATAGATAGATAGATAGATAGATAGATAGATAGATAGGTAGGTAGGTAGGTAGGTAGGTAGGTAGGTAGGTAGGTAGATAGATAGATAGATAGATAGATAGATAGATAGATAGGTAGGTAGGTAGGTAGGTAGGTAGGTAGGTAGGTAGGTAGATAGATAGATAGACAGACAGACAGACAGACAGACAGATAGATAGGTATGGAAATATCTATATATACAGATGTATCTATGTGGAAATACCTATCTATTTAGATAGACATAGATATCTTTATATTTCTATATGCCTGCTTCAAAAGTTGAGATGGCCTAAGTAGATTAGCTAGGCTGGGTACACTGAATTCAGCCTTTCTTTGTTTTTTTTATTTTTCAGTATTTAATTAAGGAGGAAAGATGTATATTATTCCCCAAGCAACACTAATCAATCAGCATTTATAGCATACTTGTTAATATTGTTGAGCATTGTAAATGGTGGCTAAATCTGTATAATTGTTGTAGATATCATTAATTTACTGTTCAACAAATATTTTGAGAGTTTAAGCTGTATCCAAGACAGTTGGTACTGTCCAGTACGTGACTTCAGCTAATTGTGTCTCAGTTTCCTCTCATTTATAAAATAGAAACAATAGCAGTCCCAGTTAATAGTTGTTAGAAAGATGAATGATGAGGTAATACTAAGAAAGTTCTTAGAAAAGTGTCTACCACTTAATAAGCACTGAGTGTGTATTAAATTATAGATACCAAGCTAAAATTTTTTTAGTATTTAAAGAGATTGGGACTAGTTAAATCCTCTGTACCAAACCCTAAAGTTCTGACCAAACTATCTTTAATTTATTAGCTACTATTTAAGGGAAAAAGACAGGTATTTATCAGGGGTTAGAATATTTTTTTTCTCTGAAATAATAAACATGGATCTTTATCTTTTTCAAGGCATTCTTTACACTTGGAAAGAGACAGCATAAAGATTAAAGCTTTGACATTCAAACACCTTTTTAAAATAGAAAAATAGTAGACAATTAACTAATAATTATTGAATGATTAAATACATATTAGATAGTTTCTAAAGCCACAGTGTACAATTAGGATGTATCCTAATTCATACGTATAAGATATATATTTATATTTTGAAGAGGATCTAAACTCCCAACAGGAATTATCATGTCTTTTTAAAAATTATTTGATATAATAAAAGATACAAAAATTATTCTAAAATATATTTTAAAGACTAACAAATAAGAATAACTAGAAATTCACAACAGCTGAAAAATGGTTAGAGGTACTTCTTTTACTAAATATTATATGATACTATATGATTTTTGCTCATGCATGAGCAAACATTCCAAACTAAACTGAGGAACATAAATTGATAGAAGTGTTTTAAAAATTAAGAATTTTATTAAATGAAGAAAACATTTTTTCTAGTCTAAAAAATGTATTTAGAGAATACATACCAGTTTAGTTTTAAGCCAATTTTATTATATAATGTGCTAAAGCAGTGAACATGTTTTAAACCATGCTCATCTTTCTTTAGGAGGAAAGTTAAAAAGGCTCATTTACAGTTTAATTCTAACCTATTTGATTTGACAACTTAAATGTGAGAATGTAAATAGAAAACCTGAAGGAAAGAGAAAAATCTCTGGAAACAGGCTATTTTTTTCTGCCACTCTGTTAATATGTCAAGAGAAGGGTCTGAGCAACATCAGGGTTAGAATGATTTATGGTGACTCATTCATTTTAATTATCCTTCTAAAGTTTTCAATAAACACTACTCAAACTCTTTTGGTTTTCCTCTTTTGGTTAATGTACCTTTTATAAGAACACTGCATTATAATTAAGTGATCAAATTCAGGCTGCTGCTATAGGAAAAGCTATAAACTGCTTTTAGATTTCAAGAAGTGCAAAATCATCTCATTTCCTCTGACATTATGAGTTTTATTATTTGATTCATGCTCCTTCCACCTTTCTACTTAGTTTCTAAAACAAACCTTAGATAATGCTAAAGAAAAAAAAAATGTGTGGAATGCTGAAGACTCTAGAAACAAAGATAAGATTATTCTTGTTTGGATAATAAGAATAAACTGAGATTCCAGAAGAAAGACACTTGGCCATGGAGAAAGAGGACAATAAAAAAACATTCAAAAATTTCTCATTTATTTGAGCACCATAGAAGCTATTTAATCCAATTTTATTGTTTAGGGTAAGCATCTGACCAAAATAATGGTCATTTATTTTTAGAAATTGTCCAATATTAGATATAATGATGACTTTATGTGCTTCAAAATAATTTATGTGCTTCAAAATAATTCATGCTGAATAGAAAAGCTCACCATCGTTTAAAACATTTACCTTTCCTACTGATCTTCCCAAGTGTGTACTTAAATTCCCCAAAGTAAGATTAAAACAATTTTATGAAAACATTACTGTGTCCTCCACTATTTTAGTTTCTCTTAGGTAGACACATTAAATTTCCCCAACGCCGCTCACATTTCCAGATCTTATTCCAAAAAATTAAGAAAATACTTTTTTTTTTTTCTCACACGAGACCATTTTTTTGCAAAACTAGAGGTCTCCTCAGACCTGTATGAAAGCTCTGCCAAAATAGGGTCATATACATTTGGGCATATATATTTTATACACTAATTCCTACAAAATTTGAGAGCCTAAAAAAAAAGGAAATTGTACCTTATAATGCTTGGAAATTGTATTTATGCAATTTTAAGAGTTGAAATAAAGATACTTTACGAAGATAGGCTCAAGGTCCAGGAAAGTAACACTAATTCAACGATCACTAATCCAATGAGAGGAAGACCGGAGAAAGGCCTGTAAGACAGACTAAAATCTCTCAGGGGAAAAGAAACATTTGAGGCTTTAACAACTATGAGGAGCAGCATATTACGAAAACTGAAGAAACATGCTAATATCTCGAGGTATTTGAAAAATGGAAAACATATTTTAGTTTTCTTCCTAGTGTGAAGACAAAATCCAACTAGTAAATTTGAAGATCTAATTGGCTTTATTAAGCAATTCATGAATCAAGCAGCACCCTGACAACAACTAGAAATGTTACCGCATGGGATGATGTGAAATTCACCATCCCCTCAGTGGCATGCAGGGAGTCTTCCGTTCTTCCCTGCCAACTCAGTAAAGAATTACAGGTCAGCAAGATTTAGAAAAAGATTTATTGAAAGTACATTTTAGAAGGGAATAGACCATGCCAAGGAAGAAAATACTTTTTTTTTTTTTCTCACACGAGCACAATTTTTTTGCAAAACTAGAGGTCTCCTCAGACCCATGGAATTTGGGAAGTGAAAAGACAAAAAATAGAGTGTGCTCCAAGGGAGGGTCAGATTACCAGAAGAGGGCTGTAACAATGCAGAAGTGGGAAGGTCTGTTTATATTTGCCCATGGTGGTTGGTTACAAGGGTGGTCCTATATGATTGGCATGTGAGGTCATTTTGATTGACTTACAGTTGGCTGTTATATACCTCTCTACCTACTGCACATGAGATTACCCAGAATTCAGTTATAATTCGATGCATAAACTTGGGCATATGTATGAGGGTATAATGATAGTGTACTGAGGCTGAAGTTATGGCAGGTCAAGGTAGTACTTTCTGTGCACAGGTTTGTGGCTGGTTTAAGCCAATAGCTTTTATGGCTTTTGTGCCTTGGGATGTAGGGATAATTTATTACTGTAAAATGGGTGTCTTAAGGAAGTCCTTAAGGGAGGTTTCTATGGTTACAGAGCTGCGCCTTCACTCCTCTCATTCATGACTACCTAACTAAAAGAAGTACTCTCCAAGGGGTTTCACAAAATGGAAGATTTTTATAGGCAGAAGGATGAATCATCACAGATATTAACAAAAGAAAAGAAAGGATTATTTGGGAGACTGAGGAAGAGAGAGGGGAGGGTTTTTTAATGCAGATTGCCTGTTATTTCTGTGCAGCATGGAGAGCACCCATGTGACAGATTCCCTTACTGGTGGTGGCCCAGAACATTCCAGATTAAGATTTTGTTTCTGGGAGAGGCTGAAACTGTAGTAGGTTTTAAAGATCAAATATTAAATCTAGGATTGATATCATAGGCTTTTAGCAGGAGTAACATCATTTGGGGCCTGTGGTTTTCCCTTTAACACTAGAAAATTGTATTAGATTAGTTAAACTGTAATCTAAATAATAGCAGTAGATGAGTGACTAAGTCATTTGCATTTTCTGATGTGTATGTGAGAGAGACTATTTTTAAGAAAAATTAGGTGAAATATTAAAATTGCATATCAACCATGTTTTATTTTCAAATATATGCATTGAAATGTGCCACTGCAAACTTCAGGAATGTTTGTGTGGGATATGTTATGACAAAGAGATCTTAAGTTCCTCAGTAAGACTATAAATGGCAGATAATTAAAAGACTATATTACAAGCATGTTTTTCAGAGACTCTTAATTAACTTATTTATATATCTTGCTTTCCTTGTTTCTCCTTGTCCATGTTGACTCTAATATGCTGTGCCCTGCCAAGAACTGATTTTATCAACCCTCCATACATATCGGTGAGACCATTTAAATATTTCTCATTCAATGGAATTTGAACTAAAGGGATATGTAACACTTTGAGGCTAAGATTCTAATTATTTTTAAGCCTTTTTTTTCTCATTTGTAACTCACCTATGTCATTGTGGTAAATGGTTATCCTACATTAAAACTAAGAAGCGCTGCTTATATAGTCCATGTGTATTTATGCACTGTGAAAATTATTACGTTTCTACAATAAAGTAACAACTAATAATAATATGACATCCATATTGCATAACTACAGTATAAAGACCTGCTGCTTGATTTGAATAAGTTTGAATTTCAGGTCTTATGACAACTTTATTTCTCACTTTAATTAATAAAATTGCAATCTATTTTTTCCCTTCATTCTCCACTGTTTAGCTAGCATAAGACAGTCCCTCAGAGACTGATTATTCCTGAAAATGGAAAGAAAGGCATCCCTGAGCTTCCAAAGCAGAAAGTCAGATGAAGCCAGGCTTCTCTTTGATCATTTTATTATAATTTATATCTTCATTCATTTTAATGATTTGTAAAAGGACATAGATGTATTCATTTCCAAATAATCCATTTTTATAATATCAGCTGAACAATTTCTGCCTTTCTTATAAAATATTAATGTTTTATTTTAAATCAAATATTAAGTTATATTGAATGCATATAGGGAAATTTGTTATACGTGCTTGTCTTTAGGTAGGGTTTAACATAAGTGGGTTCTTCCTACTGTGCCTTAACATCTGGAGAAGCTGGTAGTTCACCTCACTCTTCCTTTCCTGGTGAGGGAAACTTTCTAGATGGGTAGTTCCCTCCTGGTGCTGAGCAGCACCCTCTGGGGGATAGGATGATGCAGGCAAAATAAAGCTCTCCTTTATTCTCTTTTTTGGTGGTTATTCTCAGGTTTCTTATTCTACTGTGTTGCTGAAGTTTTTTAAGAGGACTCCTGAGCTCTCCCAGAGCTGTTTGTTATTGTTGTTATTTTTAAAAAATTTGTTTGTTTGTTTGTTTGTTTCTTCTTGTAAGTGAGGGTGTGTGGATAGCTGTCTAAGTGTTGATCTTTTTGGGAAGATAGAGGCTGGAGTCTCCTACTTAGTCATCTTGGTGATTAAACTTTTTTCTTATGGAAGTTTTGCTCATTCACGTGCCAATGTTTCAAATATAGTAGCTTTACTATATAATAGTTAGTAAAAGAAGTACCTCTGACTGTTATTCAGCCATTCTGGATTTTCTAGCTATTTTTATGTGTTAATCTTGAAAATATATTTTAGAATCATTTTTACATCTTCAAATATTTTTTTAAAACCCCATGATATTCCTATTGAGACTTTAGATCCTCTTCAAAATATAAAATATATCTTATGTGTATAAATTAGGATACATCCTAATTGTACACTACGGCTTTAGAAATTAGCTAATATGTATTTAGGCATTCAACAGTTATTAATTAACTGCCTACTATGTGTCATTCCCTGTTTTAGGAATTTGAGATACAAAATTAATCAACCCTCTTGCTTTTGTGGAACCCTATGTTCCAGCAGAGGAAGAGAGATAGAAAATAAAATACATAAATATATTTCAGGTTACAGTAGTTAGCTAATGCCATAATAGTGATGCATAAGAGTTACTGTAAGATCTACTGCTTAAAATAGTAAACATTTATTTTCCTTGCTCCTGGGTCTGTGGGTGGGCTCAGATGGCTCTATTTCAGGTTATGAGTAGTCTTGGAGTTTGATCAAGGTTGCAGACTATGCTCTGTTCCATAGGATTCCTCATTCCTTTTCCACCAGCAACTACTCAGGCATGCTCTTCTCATAGCAGAACCAGGGAGTTTCAGGGTCCAATCAAATATCACAGGCTTATACAAAGCCTCTGCTTACATCACATCCTTTCATATTACATTGATTAAATCAAGTCATGTGGTTGGGAAGATATATTCCTAAAGTGGAAAGGGGAAAGAAACGAATATTTGTTTGATAAGGGTGTAATTCATTGAAATGCATTATAAGGTGAGAATATAGAATAAATTCTATCAAGAAATGTAGAGCAAGAGAAAGTATATTAAGGATTTGGGGGGATCGAGTTGCAATTTAAAGAGAGTAGTCTGAGTAGTTCTCACTGGGATAACATTTAAGACCTGAAGATGCCGAAGGAGTATATCTACTATTTCAAGAAACAAGTAGACAGTGTGGTTGGAGTAGAGAAAGAGAGACGAAGTGAAGTAGGATAGGAGTCAGGGAAGTAACTGGAGTGCTGATCTTTAGTGCTCTTAGGCAGTTGTCAGGGCCTTGGCTTCTGCTGAGTGAGTCAGAGAACCGTGATAGGGTTTGATCAGAGGAGTCACATGATCTGACGTAATTTGGCTTCAGTGCTCAGATACTATAAGAGAATAAATATAAAAATAGGAAAAGTAGGAAGACCAGTTAGGACACTTTTACTAGAGTCTAAGTGAGAGATGATGGTGACTTGACTAAGGTGGCAGCAGTGGAAGTGAAAATATATTTTAAATAAATGACTATTTTTATCTTGAGAGTGTATGCTCAAAAAGTTTTCTTGATTGAGATGTATAAGAAAATGGTTTGAAAAATACTAAAGGGTGTTAATGAAACTATAGCATGAAAGAATCTATGAAATATATTTTGTCTTTCTCATAGTCATCTCTTATTGGGCTCTCACTAATTCTCAGCTGCCAACCTCTATATTTTAGAACCAAGTTAATTACAATTCATTGAAAATATTTCATATGACATATTTTTTTTTATTCCAGTCTCCATGGTAGGTAATGAATATGTCTCAGTGAGTGCATTACACATGGTATCCACCTGCCTGAAGTTTATCTTCCAGTTTGTGAAAGAAATTGTATATACCTACATAAATATGTAAGCAAGAATGGGTTTAGATAAATTCTTTGAGAGAAATTGCACATCAAGGGATATAATGTTTAAGCTGGGGCCTAAAATTTGCAAAGGGGGCAGCTCTGCAAAGAACAGAAGGAAGAGATTCACACAGAGCCAACAACATACACTTTGGCCTTTATAAATGTACTAAAGAATATGTCTGATTTTTCATAAATGATGATGCATAAATGCATTTTATTACTTGTTTAAATCTTTAAATACTAGCTAATCTGGTATCTATTGAGAGAGAGATGAAAAATCACTAAACAATCCCTTTTTGCACATTAAAATATCCTATGGTAACATTTGTTTCAAAATTTAACAAAATAACTATGTTCTCTTCATGAAATATTATATCCTGGATATATCTTTAAAATCAGACAAAATTAACTGTTAAAACTCACAATTGCTTCACATGATATTATAGTAAATACAGGCATTATTATATGGTGCTTAAGAGCATGGTCCTGGAAGCTGTCCGGGCTGGGCGGAAACTGGGTTCTGCCACTTACTAGCTAGGTGACCTTGAACAAGTTACTTTGTAGGTGTTTCAGTTTGCTCATCTACAAGTACAGTGACAGTTTTTGTGAGCGTTAGATTTCAACACCTAAAATCCTGTTACAGTACCTGGCATATAGAAATGAATTCAGTGGTCTTTAATTCCAGATTATTATTACATACTTCCACATCTAACTTTGTTTTTAACAAAGCAAACTATAAACATGTGCAAGAGGACCCAATGTAGAAAAAATAATCAGGGTATTAACACATCACCTATCATAGCTTAAAAAGAGTGCTGTAACTTGTTTGCTTTAACTATTAACATTTCTCATTTCATTTTGGGAAATCCTAGATATTTAATATATTGAGAATAATTTTACATATAACCCATTAAATAGTAAATACCTTTACTATATCCCTGGCCAATTAACAAATATGTCCCTAATTCAATAAAGGTAGAGGTCAAGTACTGATAAAACAATAAAATGCAGTAGTTATAAGATGTTTGTCTGATCTAGTTGGAGAGACCATAGAGAACGCCATTCTATATCCTACTCCACTTTCAAATTACGACCTAAATTTTACAACTCGAAGTCGAGCAAAAGTCATAATAGAGAAAACTACAGCAAAGAAGGTCTATACAAAGCAATGTTTTATTTATTGTATTTAAAGAGAGATGTGGTTATTAAATCCAATAGTAGGCAAACCAGCCTCTTCTAGATTTTAGAATTTTTTGGATAATAACGCTTTTGTACACCTTTCAATTTAAATAAATGTAGTGCTTGTTAACTAGTTTCATTTTTATTCATTCATTAGTTCTGAAAAAAAATTGTTGAGGGTTGTTTTAACAGTGTTAATGCCAAGTGTTGGTGAGGGGAGGTTATAAAACTGAGGTATGTATGAGGCTTGCCTTGAGTTCCTTAAGTCTATTGAGAAGAGGCAGATACATTGTTCAATACCAAGTAGGCACAGTTAGGTTTTGTGAAAAATGCTTCAGAGTTTCCCAACGAGAGATTAACATTCTAACAAGGTTTTAAAAAAGGTTTAAATGTAATGTCTATGGGGGACAGATCTGTAAGGTAAATGAGTGAAGTACTCTTGATGGATATATAGGAGTATGGTATCTATTAAACACAGGCATACTCTTTATGCCCTCGAACGATACACTCTTCTATCTTCTTGAACTATGAATTTCTCTATTTTATACACATTTTTCAACTTTTGAAACAGGTAAGGATACAGAGAAATATAATTAAAAAATAAAAAATAGGGCAAATATGACAATTAATGAGGAATATTTTCTTAGAGTTAAGAAGACCACAGGGAGGATTGAGATAATGGTGGATTGGAGAAGGCTGGCCACAGGGCCCTGTATTGATGATGCTCCAGCTAATAGGTGCCAACAGATATTGTGGGTAAAATAGTGCCAGATCTTTTGATTTTCAAGAGAGGCTGGAATTTAGGCTTTGAATTTAAAACATCTTCATTTTTTAAAGTTGGCTGAAGTTAAAAATGTCTGAGCCACGCGAAATGCATATGTTGCCTGAATTAAGTTAGAAGGGGAAAGGATACGCAACTACTCCTTGAGATAATGTCTTGTTAGGATTTGAAAGAAAAGAAATTATCTGAATGACAATCATTACTAAAAGTCTATATTTGGCTTAGGTTCACAGTTAACACAATATAAGACAAGAACTGTCAAGGTGACACACATTCATATAATTTATTCCTTCCTTAAAACCCTTTCTTGCTATGGAAGTAAAAGAGCAGACAATGACATAGATGCTCTTGCAAATATGAGAATATATGATTCTGAACTTGTGCTCTAATATCTTTACCAAAAACATCAATGCCCTGCGTAACAAATTTATGAACCAGTTAGTGGGTATCATTGCCTCCCATAAAGAATCTCTATGAGTTATTAGATATACAATTCCACAGTTGTACAAAAGTGATAAAATACTTTCTACACCATAGTATTATCTGCTCACGATAAACCGAAGTATACTTGACAAGAGAAGAACGAACTCTTCTGCAGTTGTAGAATTTCCTTTATAGACTTCTTTCTACAAGTCTTTGGTTAAATCCCAGAAAAAAACTGAATGCCAGATCAACAATAAATCCCAGGGGTCTCCAATAATCAATAGTTTTATATGCTTCCTCTTATATTTTTATTTTGTTTAAGAATATAAATTATTATTAAATAAATCTGACCTCAGTCTCAAGAAACAAGTATGGAAATAAATGAAAACATAATTTTTGATATCTTTCCCTGAAATTATATAATTGACAGAAAAATTCTCTTTCACAAAATGTATTTTCTCTGGTGGTATTTTGTTATGAGATCTTGTCATTTAAAACAATTTTCCAAGGAATATTTTTCACATGAGCCATCTCCATAATTCTGTGTCAGTGCCTTCGCACCATTTTCAAATACTGTCTGACAACTCCTCCTTTTACTTCTAGTTCTCCTGGGACTGTATTTCATGGCAAAACCCTATTAGCTTATTTTGATGTTTTTATCTTTCTGTGATTAGGAACCAGTCCATGCAGCCAAAACAGACAATTTTCTAGGGCACTAAGTGGTTGTCAGATCTCCTGTGAGGAGGAAGAGCTTCAATAAAACATTAGGCCACTACCAAAGTTGACTGGCTTGAGTGATGTAACATCTTATGTGGTTCCTGCCTTTTACTGTAAGTTTACACTCCCATGAACATTAACTCGGCCCGGCTGTAGTGCTTTAAGTGAAGTTTTGCACGCAAATATGGCCTCCACGAAAGTTACCTCAGGCTAAAGTACTTCCATCATCGACAAAATTAAGCGTCACACTAGGTCTCTGGTGGTTTAGCTGGCCTCAGATTCAGTTGTGGCTCATGTTTTATTAATGCGGTGAGATTGTCCTTTATTTTCAGCCTCCCACAGCAGGTGAGCTTGTCATATTCACTAAGAGAGAACGAGAGAAGATTGCCAACCACTTGCTCGAATTGTTTCCACAGTTCTTAATCTCTGTTGAGAAGCACGCAATATAAACAAAGTTTTACTTAACTGCTGAACATTTGTCGAGGATTTGATACACACAAACCTCCATTTCTATGCTGTGCTATGAAAACACTGCCGTGCTGCTCCTCTGGGTAACCCTGTGCATGCCAAGCGAAATCACAGAATTCAGGTCTTTGAATACTTCCTCTGGCTTTAGCGTAGTAGAAAAAAAAAAAAAATCTCACTAGAGAAAACTAGATGGGTGGCCTGGAAATGAGTTAAAAATCACGTTCAGCTAAAGTAGAGAGGTTTTGATCATACTCTGGTTTATCTTTGCCCCAGCTGATTTTATAGTGGTGGATTTTTTTTTTAATACCAAATTCTTAGTTATAACAGGCATTAAAAGCCAAACTCTTTAAGTTTATAATGTTCTAGAAAAACCTTCAAATGTTATCTTATTTTCTGTACCTAAAATACTATTAAATATAAAGAATATCTTTCTTGTGATATAACAAAATTTTAAATCCTGTCAACGGTTAAGAGGTGAATTCTTACTATGTTTAACACTATTAATTTATTTCTATTTTTTGTAAGTTATTTGCCTTAAATACAGATCTTTTCTTCTTAAATTTGGCAATACCTACACTATTACAAAGAGCAGGGATAAAAATTATATATTACAAATAGAAAAATACCATACTGATCAATGGATTCTGTATATTGAATCTGATTAGGTTTTATGAGTCTTGAGAAAAAAAGAACAAACCTTTTTTTGAGATTATAGTATAAAGATTTGTGTGAAAGAATCTATAAAAAAATAGTCATCTAAGAATTTTAAAAGTTAACATGTTGAATTTTTATTTTCTCTGAAAAATTTTGAATTCAGATTTTAAACTACTCTAATCCATAATCCATAATCCAAGTTAGGGAACACGTCCTCCAATTTCCAATATATTCATTGAATCATAAAAAAAAAAGAAAATTTAGACACTTTTAACATTAAAATCTTTTTGTGTATGGTCTTGAATTATCTAGTTTTGCTGCATATGCAAATATGTTTGCAAATTCTGTATTTTGATTATATGTGTTAATTAAAGGCATATTGCCAAATTCTCCCTCTTTTAGTTTGTGTTTTGAAGATCTTTATAAGATTCCTTATTATGTTTTTATTTACTCATATCCGGTCATAATTTCTAGAATATACGAATAAATGATAAATAGAAACCAAAGTTCATGTTTGACACCATTACATATATGAAATTGCCTTAAAAGCTATTTGATTAACTTTACTTTAGTGATATAGAGTTAATATTAAAAATCTTATAGCTATTAAACATTATTAAATGGTTATCTTTCTAAATGTCACTTTATTAAAATATATTCATTTTAAAGAATCATAATATTGTAATTCTAGTATTAGTAAACATTTTTCTATTAATCAGTGCTTTAAAATCAAATATTTATCTAAATATAAATTGATTAGTTATTTCTCTTTTAAATGGAGAATTGATTATTTTGTTATCTAAACAGCAAAAAATATATATATTGTACTTTTCAAAGAACCAGCAATAGTTTTAAATGCAATGCATTTCTATGTGGAAGACTATTATTTACTGTCCTACAGGGGAGTAATTAAGGTGCCTTATCCACAATCTGAACTCAAAAATTGTTGCTTAACAAGGTTAATTAATTAGAACCATTGTCTTGATTTCTGCTCATCATCTGACAGGGATAACATCATCTGACATTGCAATTCATGTCATTAGAGGCATACCTCATTTTATTTCACTTCACTTAATTGTGCTTCACAGAGGTCGTTTTTTTTTTTTTTTTTTACAAATGTAAGGTAAGACTCTCCACCAGCAAAAAGATTACAACTTGCTTTATTGTGATGCTTTGTTATGGTTGTCTGAGGCCCAACTCACAATATCTCTGAGGTATGCCTGTATTAGAAGAATCTCTCTGAAATCATACAGATTTAGATTGAATTCCTGTTTCATGTCGCTCTGGTCAAAGAATGTTGGGTAAGTTACTTAAAACATATATTTTTTTATATCCCTCACATCTCTTTGTAAGCTTTATTTTTCTCCATAAAACTCATGAAGAAAGCATTAACCTATTTATTTGTTGATTATCTCTTTGTCGCACTTGAATATAGGCTTCATAAATGCAGAAAGTGTGCTTGTTCACTGATGTATCTCCAGTATTTAGAAAATTGTATAAGATGCTCAATATTGTTAAATGGACAAAAGAGAAATCCAAATACCCGATCCCTATTTGGAATATTCTCCTTCGTGTTCCTGAAGTACTTTCCTCCATTGTTCCTTTTCGAGCTTTCCACAATGTACATGGGACCACAGAATTCCATTCACACCCAATTAAAATCAAAACTCAGTTAAAATGTTTTTATTTAGAGAAATTTTGTTCAACAGTCTAATCAGTGAGAATATTTTCGTAAATATTTTTGATATTAGTAATTTTGGCCATCTGTTTAGAGAATACTTTTTCTAAATTGTGCCCACTGTAAATTCAATTCTAAGGAAAGAACAAATGGTTTTCTCATATGCACTAATATATTCCATGCCTCACTTGATCATCATTTCTGAAGAATGATATATACATACATACATACATATATACATATATATGTATATACATATATGTGTACGTGTGTGTGGTGTGTGTTGTTGTGTATAAGCTAGGTATTAACAGACTATTAATACCTTCATCATCTAAGAAAAGAGTTTTCTTAGGAGTAATGGAGTTTAAAAACCTGTTTCCTGTCATGCACTAGGACTAACAATAAGTTCACCAATCAGGGGAAAAAATAGTGAGGCACTGACGTCTGCCGGGTAAGTGAGAAGGCAGCCAGGTTCTTATCAACTTTCTACTAAAAATTAGTTCACAGATTCCATTTTTTGTCCTTCAGCATTATTCATTAGCACCTTCTAAATTTTCTTATTGCTATGTGGCTAAATATTTTCAGCACATCAAGCCTGAGGGAAGAGGTCACATGCTGACATATCTGGGTTCTTTGAAGTCTATTCCTGCCACATTTTAAACCTTCACATTTTTTCTCTTTTTCTACATAGTTTCACATTTTCTTTGAAATATCAGGTTAAATAGCAACAAGGATTATTTGTGCAAAATGAGTTCCCTCTGTGCAGTACCATCCCATAAACGATGCATATAGTTCAATAATGCAAGTGAAAACCAGAATCACATTTAAAAATGACTGCAGAGTAACAGACTAAAGTCAATCCCTACTATTTAATTAGATTTATTTTCATGAGACTACGCTCAAGATTATTTCATTTGAGATATTATTTAAGGCTTTCTCCTACACTGCAATAATTATTGACACAATTTTCAGCTAACCACAGCATTTTGACTGGGAGTAATTCTACCATTACATTTCTGTCACATGGTATAACTAATAGGCTAAATTTTTTCAGCAGAGCACGTTAGCTGTGTAAAAACAATTCAAAGCCAGTAAATGCAGTTACTTGGTAACATTATAAGGAAATGTCACACCATAACATTTACCTGCTATGTTTTATTCTTTAACCCTCAAGCACTTTTGTTGCTTCCTGAGCTGAGATTAGTAACTTAAAAAGCTTTTATTAAACATGTACAATTTAAATGAAGCACTCAACCAACTGTAAATTTTCTCAATTAGACTCTCTGCAAATGACAAATGAGTGTAAATGTACAATAAACCTTTGAATATCCGTGATTTAGGGATAAACAGAACTAGAGAATTTCTAGCAACAGATTGAATGCAATTGACTGTATAGTATAAGTAAGAAAAGTGTGTGGTGGTTCCTCATTTGCCCTTTCATTTCCTTAAATCAAGAGAGGATCCTTGCAATGGAAATTTATGTCAATGTGCTTTGAGCAGCAACTTAGGGCACAAAAAAGACAAAACAACTCAGAGATTAACAATTGCATTATTTCAAGACCCAGACCTTAACTTCTTTTCAACACATTTTTTTTTTACCCCCATTTTGGCAATGGAAAAATTTTAAATAGCTTACATCTGACAGAATTCAGATCAAAGATCCAAAAATATACATATCTTCTCCTGGAATAGCTACCATTTTTTGATTGCTTGATATATGAGACACCTTGCATACATTTTCTGGTTTAATTCTAGGCATTGCAATTCATCTTTCTTAATGAGAAAACTGAGATGCAAGTTATATATTACCACAAATATTTATTACTAGTAAAGTGATAAAATTAGGATTAGAACTTCATTATGTCTGAAGGAGAAATGGCCATATGTTCTGTTAGGCACAGGGGAGCTTTTGTGTATTGTCCAGCCTACTGATTAATAGTTCCTTTTTTGTTCTCAATAATGTCTGGTATGATAAATTGGATAGTCACTTTAGTCAGAAGCCAACTCTTTCAACCACATCTCTGAATCAAAGTAGACCAGGAAGTTAAATGTGAAAGCTCTGCATAACTTACTAATGTTCCTTTTGCTTTGGCCAAAATATATTTATAAAAGGCTGATTTCTAGAAATATAAACGTTTTTGTTCAGGATGAGTTCCTTTATTTCCATTTCCAGAAGCAAGGAAATTTTAACCACCCCAATCTTCATTAGCATTGTGGCAATTATTTCTTAGTTACCTAACACATCGAAACATATTTCTCCCACTCCTCAGGCCTCAGATGTCAGATATGATCAATCTTGTATTTGACGGGGGAAAAAAATGTATGTGTACACACACACACACATACCTAATACCTGTTTGTATGTCTTTAAGAAAGAAAATTCAACTGAGTACCTTTTAAAGATAGTTCATGAATGGAGTAGCATTCATTCTAGCAGATAGAAAGGAGCTCCAAGGAACTGTATAAAATCTAAGCCTTTTAGAGGCAGAAGGGAGAAGAAAGAAAAATGGATTGGTTATGACAAGTTTACTCTTTTTTAAGGGATGATAGAGGTCTATCCAGTCAGATTACCTAACTAATGCTACTTTGGCAATTCTCAATTAACTCGTTTTAAGAATTTCTTTCTGGGAGCATGGAAACTATAATTAAGTCTCAGTTTGGTGACATAGAGCTTAGCTTAGCATACACAACTCCGTTTGGGGCCTGTTGTCTTGTTTTTAACAGTATTTGTGTGTGTTGACATTTTGAAAGTTTGATATATGTGGTTTGTACAATATATACTCAGGAAAGATTTTGGATTATTTTCATGATAAAACTAATTTTGACTGATCCATACTGGAAAAATTGATCCCTCATTTCTTTACATGAATCAAAGTAGGTTTATATTATTTGGGAAACTTATACATGTAACCAAATATTGTTAAATAGCAGGATGTAGAGAAAAACAGGGTTGTATGTTTGACTTTTAGTATTAGAAGATAGAGCTTAAATTATTTACTGATTTAAAATGTTTAATTAGGCCTTAAGTTTAACAGTTTGCAATTATAGTAGGTGTAGAAATTTCACTACTTTATTGCATTCTTTAATGTATCATTAATGTTAGCTTTTCTGGCCCGAAACTTAATCATATGCAGAGTTTGGTTACTCAGTTAACATTTATTGACTGACTGACATATTGACTTAATGCACAAACTTAGAGCACTTAGAAGGCAAATTTGAACTCTTTTATTTTATTAGAATCCAGTGATAGATCTATTCATATATAATATTTTCCGACTTTTGGGGAACGAAGTTTTACTAATAAAACTCAGTGATAGATCATATAGATTAACCTGAGCAAAAAGAAAATATAGTCAATAAATACTGACTGAAATATTTCTTTTGAAAAGAGTTATGGGAATAAAAAAATTTAAAAACCTTTCAAATGAATGCTGTATAGACAGATGTCACCTTTGATTATTTTTTTAATAAAATGCTAATGTATCATATTTAAGAAAGAATAGATTAAATTTTGAGCTCAGCAAACATGGCTATTAATGAATGAGAATTTGGAACATGCAGTAGAAAAGATAAAGGAGGAAAGATTATTTCTGTGTATTTATGTGATTTTTCCCCCCAACCACAGGACAATTTACAGCAGGTCCTAAAATAATGTCATTTTGTTCAATGGTGTCAAAGTAGTTATAACATTGATAAGAAGCCATAGGAATTTACCTCTTGTTTATATCAATTAGCCTATGGTAGAATTGGTTCTGTTACATATATTTCCCTTAAAGTCACAGAAACTACTGATGATGTTAAATAAGGGCTTACTATATTCTCCAATGTTTTATATTCTGCTTTCTTAACCATAAAACAATGATGAGAAGAATATATTAAGTTTTCTTTGATGAAAGAAATCTGAGATGAAAATAGATTCTCAATGGATAAAATATGCATGTAAAATAGTACTTGTGTAACCATGTGCACATCCCTCAAACAGCCGCATTCTTCTTAAAGTAGTTCAGGGAGCTATTTAAATTTCCAACTTCCAACATCATGTGGATAAGTTTCCAAACTTTTATAATGGATCACTAAGAAAAAAAAAAAAATCATGCCCATACATACTGGAATGAAGGCAAGGAGGAAGATAATGAGCTTTAGATATGGTTCTTTTTATTGCGTTCGTATTATTTTGTCACTTTTTGAGCAGCTATTTCACATAGCTTGCAAGTTAGACAGTGTTTATCACAGTGGCTACATATGAGAATACTGATGTCCCTTCCCAGATCAATTTTATGAAATTTTTCTACATTTGGGGACCGAAGTGTGGTATTTGTTTAATGCTCCTCAAGTGATTGCAATGTAAAACCAGGGTTGAGAACAATGAACTAGAGCTCTGTTGGAGAACTTTATTTTCCTCAGTCTCTATCCTCCCCAAAAGAAGATGATAGAACTTAACTTTGAATGCAAGTTCTTGAGAGAGAAGTACAATTAAGAGATGAGTGGTGGCATGAATATCTGCACCTATTTCCTACCTTTTATGTAGCAGTCTGGTTGGTCTCCTGTTGGATGGATGTGACTATGGGAGGACCAGTAGTGGGGATTCTTGGACCATGGCTTGCTTGCTCTGTCCGAGCCTTGGCAAGATCATGGTTAGTGCCAGATAGAAAGGAAACAGAAGGAGCTAGCATGGAGAGCAGTATTGAGTGAGCAAGTATATATTGTGTGTGTGTGTGTGTGTGTGTGTGTACACACATACATATATATATATATATTTTTTTTTCCCCCCTTAGTTTTCCCAGTTCAGAAAGAATTGAATTTGAGGAAAAGCAAGAGATAGGGTTTGAAGATATATGAGTTTTTTCTTCTTTCTTTAAAAATGTACCCTGCAAGAGAAGAAAGCAATACCGACCACATTGATTGCATCATTTATTAAGTATGTATTTAGTGCCTGCCATGAGTGCTGTGTAACCCAATGATATGAATCAGATACACTCTTAGAGGAGACAAAAAATACACAATGACAGCTTAAATACCAAAAAGCATTGTTCTAAAATCATTATACTTTTCTTTTTTTCTCTAAATGCTATTGTGTTAATGTTTTTCTAATAATCAGTGCTTAAAAACACATGGACCTGTCTCAGCCATAGCCACTAATACCATTTCAAATAAGAAGAGAAAAGGGACAGTAACATCCAATTTTCTAAAGAGATAACAAAACAACTCACCCCAATGTATTTATACTTGAGTCAAATAACAGGAGGATTTTGTTCTTTTTAGAATAACCACAACAAAAGTCTGAAAAATAGGTGAATGAATTGACATGCAATTACTGTAGTATTTAAACTGAAGTCCAATTTTGTAATAGTCATTCATATACTATATGTAGCTCATGTCAACAAAATTATTATTTTCTGGAATTATAACACTTCAAAGAGAAATTATCTAGTGAAACTCTTTACTTGTGGAAATTGAAACTGAGGAATTGTGACTTTTGTAGTAGCATAATAAATTTTGGACAAATACTGAAAACTTGATGTCTTACTCTACTTTGTATTCTTATTATCTCAAAAATATTTTTCAAAAAAACTGAAAGACAAATATCAACTAGATTATCTCAGTATTTTCTGATAACAAATGTTAGACAGAAACATATCTGTCTCAAAACCTCACCATAAAAATTGACATTTATTCAAAACTAAACATTAAGGGAAATCTAGAATATTAATATTTTTAGTGAAGTGTACCAATTAAAAAGAAAAGCTGATATTAATAATTTAAAGAGTTAGGAACATAAGAACACAAATTGTTTAAAATTTTTTAACTCTAAATAACAATGCTTTAATAGATTAAAAATGTAGCACTATGCCTTATATATCCTTCGTAATAGTTAATATGAATATAGCTACAAAGACAAACATTTTTCAAATAATTTAACATTTTTAGTTAAATCATCAGGGAATTTTTATATGTTCTTTCTGTAAAATAAGGAAAAAAGGTAATATAGCAACATAATTACATTCATAGAAATATCAAAACTTATTTAATAATAAAAAAACTATTTTGTCTTATAAAATTTATTACTTTTAAAAATATGGATTAAGTGTATTAGTAGAGCTTGAAATTGCCTGATTTCTTCTGGAAGGCAGCATTTGGAAAACTTTTGGTAGGAAGTTTTTGGAGAGAGAGCATGAGACAATGCAAAATTATCATTGCCTTTCAAGTCTAGCATTTGACCCATTGACAAATTACGCCTAAATTAAGCTTTAAAGATTTGTGGTAATTATAATATTTAGATTTTATGTTTACCTGACTAAAAGTCTAGAGGAATATGAGTTTAACACTGACTCTAATATGCATTATTTTTGTCAGTTGGGAAGATATGTGGAAGAAAGAAAACTATTTTATAAAACCAAAGAACTTTTCTTTTCATATTTGTAAGTGAAATAAATTTATGTTGTGTTAAGTCATTCAGACAAAATGACTTGGGAAAAAACAAAAGCAAAATAATTGTTTCACAGGTACCTACAGTTCACATGAAATACTAAGATTGTGTGAGAGACAGAGTGAAAATCATTCTGAGTTCTGTTAAATGTTTTTGCTAGTATATTAAAAACAACAACAACAACAAAACTTGCCACAATACTTGAATCATTATGAAACTCTGATATTCATGATCTTCCAGTTGAGTTTGACTACCTCTCATTTTCTGAGGTGCTCAGGCATTATATAAGCAACACATTTCATTAACCATTCGAAGTTTTGTGCCTAATCTTACATTTTTAATCTTAAATATAAGAATATTTCAGGAATAAAGGCCACAGATTTTTTCTAAATTTACATAAATTAACAGAATCATAATAATATACAAAATGAAACCATATAAGTAGATATATCAAAGCCCATTTTATTTCAGGAAAAGAAAGATTAATATAATTTATTTAAAAAAAAAAAAACAAACTAAACTTGATTCCTAAGAAGCAGTTTGAGAATTAAAAATAAATCTGAAGTAATTAACTTTATTTTGTCCCTTCTGATGAATTAGATATTGTTCACTCACTCCTGAAAATATTCAGTAAAACTCTGGGAATTTTTAAAAAACTAACTTTTAATATAGTTATAGAATGCTTTGTTTGTAAAAATCTAATATGACTTAAAAATATATGTTTATTTTTTATTTATATTGCAAAAAAATCCTATTTTATGGCTTTTTTATTTTTAACATTGAAATTTAAAGTAACATTGATTAAGAATTTCTAAATATTAGACTTAAAATAATATATTCTAGATTTCGGCTAATGCTTTGCTATGTCTCTTGATTCTCACTTTCTTGGGATCAGTTCCTAACTCTGCCTGTTCTCTTTAATACTATGGGTAGTTGTGAAGATATGACCTTTTCTTTTCATATAGAAATATGTAGTTTTGATAAGAAAAATTATGGGTCCAGAATAATAATTAATCAAATTCGATGTTCCAAGATTTAAAGTTAACTTGTTTGATTGTGATCTTTTCTATTTTCATTGACAATTCTGATTCACAACAATATTAACATAATTATTCCATACAATACATTAGTTTAAAATAGTAATACTAATTATACTCCAACACTTAGAGTACTAGATGTTATTTACTTGTTTATAGTTCTTTTCAATGGTGGGGGATTTTGAGAATTTAAATTTTCTTCATAAATGTGTAAAATATATATTTTCTTAACCAAAGCTTTGTAACAAAGTATTTTCAGAAAAGACTTCCTTCTATAGTTTCTTTATCCTGTTCTTTTCCTCCCCCTAGAGATAACCAATTTATGAATTGAGTGACGGTTTTTTTCCCCCCTACTATTTATTTACTTATGTCATATTTACCTTGGGATGTTATGTGGGATGTCAATTTGGTATTAGCCTGAATTGGTGCAGAAATGATCAGGATTAGGCCCCTGAGGACTGGAAATGAAAATCTTACAATTAAATAGTCTCCATGTAGGCCAGCCAGTGTTTTTCTTTTTTTCTCCTCTCACCACCTCTCCATCAAGCCTTTCTAAATTGGATTAGTGACTTATTGCTTATGTATGTGTGTGTGTGTGTGTATACACACACACACACACACATACATATATAAACATATACATATATATATACATATATACATATATGTATATATAAGTATATAAAGTATGTATACTTATATATACATAGAGAGAGAGAGAGAGAGAGAGATTTACTATGAAGAATTCGCTAATTCACTGATAGAATTATGGAGGCTGAGAAGAACCACGATCTGCTGTCTGCAGATGGAGACCCAGAAAAAAGAGTGGTATAATTCATTTCAAGCACAAAGGCGGAAAAATGAGGGGGCCGATGGTGTAAAACTCGTTCCAAGGGCAGAAGACAAATATTCCAGGTCAAGAAGGAAGTTGGAAGCAAAAAAGAGTGAATTCTTCCTTCATCCACCATTTTGTTTTATTCAGGCCCTCAAGGATTGGATGGTGCCCACCACATTAGGAGGGTTATCTATTTTATATGTCCATTCATTCTAATCCTGAACTCACCAGAAACACCTTCACAAACACATTCCTTTGCCCAATCAAGCTGACACAGAAAATTAACCATCATAGTTTGTCTGCTGTCCGCTAAGACCCAGCTCCATGAATGCAGGAAACATATTCAATGTATTCCTAATTATATCCCTAGCACTCTGCTGGAGCTACTCTTTTTTTCATTCATTGAGCTGCTTCCCACTGAAATTCAAATGCTCTCTTGGGAGTGAACAGCAGCTCCATATGCAAACTCCTTATAAAGAGGTATGTAGATATATGAGGTGAATGGCATAGCATGAATACAAGAGAAACTAATATTATTTACAAGTGCTGCATTTTATTTCAAGGACATACACCTGAAGCATTCGTATATCACTATGCTCTTGGCAACAACTTACTATAATAAAACTTCTCCAACTCATTTCTCTTTCAGAAACTTATTCTTTCCCCACTTTTTGAAAATTTTTCATTATTAGAATCACAGATTTCTCAAGTTACAAACATAAAATCCTGCACTTGTTGTTTACCAAGTTAGTTAATTTTATTTCAGGATTATGTCTTCAGTTAGACCATTTCTGTACACTTGCTTCCACTGACTTAGCTTAGACATCAATTTTTTTTTTGCCTATTTGCAACATTCTTTTGTTCAATCTCTATCTGGCCTTTTTATTCTTCCATCAGCCATAATAAAGCTTGAATTTCTTGTATAAAACATATTTTTCATCTCAGTCTTTGGTTTAAAAATATGTTTGTTTTTTTTAACATATTGGATTATGTCTGATATCTCTAACTTGGTAATCAAATTGTTTGGGACTTGTCCCTATCCTGTTCAGTCATTTCCTATTTTGTGACCCTTGTTCCAAGCTTAGTAAATCTCTATTTTTACTTTACATATGACATTCTTACATGACTCTCTGCCTTTAAGTATATTATTTTTTCTATCCAAAAAAAAAAAAAATGCTGTCTTGCTCTCTACCTAAAATATACTACTTATTTTTCAAAGCATAAATAAATTATCATATTCTACTTTGATAATGTCTTATCCTACAGATAATTAGTTGCCTCATTTTCTCTAACAATAATATCAACAAGAGTGATCACAGCCATTTATGGTGTATTTACTTCACATCGTGATTTCAATAAATTCTTAAAACCATTCCTTTTCATTTGATAAACTATGGTTCAGAAATCTTACTTAATTCAGCCAAGATAATATAAGGTTAGACCTTACTACTTAACCCTTGAGAAAACTCTGAAAAAATGAGTTCCTAAATGAGTGGATTTATAAAGAATTCTTTATATTTACATGATATCAATTCTGTTCACCTTTTTTTTCATTCAGCCCTTTTACTTCTCATCCATTTGCTTATCTCCCTAAGAAGATACTTTCTTTTTAATTTTTAACTTTATTTCCACCTAACTTCTCTGAGCTAATCTGAAATGGAGTAGACCTTCTAAAGTTCTCGATTTCCTATTCTTAACCATACTCAAGCTGGTTAATTGTGTCCATAGTAGTGTGTGTCTCCCACTCTCCAATTCTTTAGATGTTTTCAGTTAATTTTCCTTAAGTTATCTGGATGTTTTTAGTTCTCTAGATGTTTTCAATTAATTATATCCCTTCTGTCTCTTAATTTCTTGGTTACTATTGTTAGTATATGGGCTACTTATGGTTATCTATATAGTAACAATGAAACCAGACATTCAGTGGTAAAATAAAGTAGATGCTTGCTTATTTTTCACACATATCTAAGGTGTTTTGGCTCAGTTCTAGGATATCATTCAGCAACAAGATCTCTTATAGATCAGCCATCTACAGGGTGTTGTCTGGGTCTGGGTAATCCTAGATAAAGTACTACCAGGTCTGCATTCTATCCTTTTGACTGGGGAAACAGAGTGCAATGCAATGATATTTCAAAAGTTGCACATAACAACTTTTTTCCATCTCAATGTGGACACAATTATGTGACAATGCCAAACTGCAAGGAAGATTGTGAAATGTAGTTGCTAGTAAAATGTCTGATGGAAGAGGAAGATAATAGAAATGAAAATACAACTAGTAGTATTCACTGTACTTTGTTAATTATTCAGAACCCATTCTAATTTAACATATAATAATCCAGTTATTTAGTAGGAAATTCTATATTTGAGCAAGAAAGTTCTGAGATTATGTCCTAACACAACTGTTTAAAAACTTTGGATTTTGGACAAGACATATTCTGAGCTTCATTTGTTATAGCTGAAGCTAGAATTCTGAAAGTGCTATCAATACACATTGAGTTAATTTTAAAGTGTTATCCATTTTATGTTTCAGAAGTATCATGCATGATGACAAGAAAAGACTTATACCTTATGCCTATTCATTTTAGCAACAACTTATTATCATTAAGGAGGCTATTCTTTATCATCAAAGGGGAAAGTCATTTGAAATATTAATGTGCAATGTCATGTTACTAAAAGGAATAAAGAGAGGATAGTGGGATGACTGATGCTTTAAAAAATCCCCCAAATTACCTATACCTTCATGACTATATAATCTCTATCATAGACCTGCTCTATGATCTTGAGGATTCTACCTGCCCTCTCTTGGCTTTAGTTTGATTATTTATAAACTGAGATGGATAAAGTAGATAGTCCCTAAGTTTCTCCTTGTTTCTAACATTTCTGATTAAATATTATATATTAATTTTTTTATTTGTATGGGAAATAATATGACATTCTTATTGCAAGGCAGTTACAGGTTGAGGATTAACTGTTGAACAAAACAGACCTAGATTCCTCTGTTAAAGATGTTATTTTACTGGTGTTACTGCTGGGGTGATGTAAAATCTGGCATTGCCCCAACGGCATGAAAGGGGTCCTTGGTTCTTCTCCACCAAAACTGAATGCCATAGGTCAGAGAGATTTAGAAAAAGTAAGATTTATTGAAAGTACATTTTTAGAAGAAGATGGGCCATGCTAAGGAAGGCTGCAGCCCTGTGGAATTTGGGAGGTGAAAAGATAAAAGATAAAAGACAGAGTACACTCTAAGGGAGGAGCGAGTTTTCAGCAAGGAGAGCTGTAACAATACAGAAGTAGAAAGGTCTGTTTATATTTGAGCCATGACGGCA
Organism: Eonycteris spelaea; assembly: GCA_003508835.1. Lineage (NCBI taxonomy): Eukaryota > Metazoa > Chordata > Mammalia > Chiroptera > Pteropodidae > Eonycteris > Eonycteris spelaea. Next base: position 4,936,524 of record PUFA01000095.1, read on the forward strand.
GGTTACAAGGGAAGTACTCAATGATCCACATGTGAGGTCACCTTGACTGACAGCTGGCTGCCATATAACCCTTTGCCTAGTCCACTTCCGAGCATAGGCATGAAATTATAATGATGGTATATTAAGTGTGAGGTTATGGGCAGGTTAGAATAGTACTTCCTGCACAAGCATTTGTGGCTGGTTTAGCCAGTAGCTTTTATGCCTTTGTGCCTTAGGATTTGGAGTAATTCATAACCATAACTGGGTGTTTTAAGGATGTCCTTAAGGGAGGTTTTTATGGTTACAGAGCTGGCCCGTCGCTCCGGTTGCTCATGACTACCTATCTAACAATGAGAAGACTGGTAATGAAAATTAGGGGAAAATAATGATGAGGCAATTAATATGAGAAGACATTAAAGTCTTGCTTAGTTGAAAAGAAAAATGGACATTTATACACAAATTTGTGGTTTTTAATAACAAATTGTTTTGCTATATGTGTAGTTTCCTAAAAAATTAGGAATTAGAACAATATATAACTAAAAACAGAACTAAATCTATCCTTAATGGATTTACTCATACATTTACTCTACTTTATCTAACCTCTACCCCTCTCTTCATCTGTAAAACACATTAAATTTCCATAGAATAGTATAGAAGATTTCTGAAACAAAATCTTCTGTATATTCTTACTCCAAAAGACATTTTATAAGAATGTGCAGTGGCCCTCAGCTGTCAAATTGAATATATATCAATGATCTGTTATTAATAAGTCTCTTGATACCGAATGACACTAGAAATGAAAGAATTATTCTTTATTGAGTCCAAATACTGCCTATAAAAATACTCTTATAACACTTTGCCTCATAGCATCATTAGAGGATATTAGTTAAATGTGCCAATAAAAATGTCACAGTACAATATATTTTAAATTCACATATTAAGTGTAATTTGACATGGCTTGATATTTTAAAATATGCATTTTTATTATATCTTTATTCCAAGGCATTTCTCCAACTTTGAATTACTGACTAACTGAATAAGTGAAATTTATTAACTACCGTCTATTCCTTTTCAATTACTCCACAATACATTTCTATCCTTGAAGCCCATTAAGAGGAACCCAAGTATACATTTTCTTTTTGTCATTTAATCTCTATATCCATCTTTAAAGTATCATTATCATAATAAAAACTAATCTTTATGGAGCTCCAACTGTTTTTCAGTTACAGGGCTAAATTACTTTTTAATCCTCATCCAAACTGATGAGTTAGGTTACATTATTATGCTTACTTCACATATGATGGAATTGGAGCTTACACAGATTATTAAACTGACTCACCTAATTTTACTTAAATATGAACTCAGGTACCCTAACTGTAGATACTGAGCCTTAACAATAAGTCCCTTCATAAAGATTGTGGCTCAGAAGTTAATCCAAATTTATGACTATGACTATATTTTAAGAATGCATCTATTCAAAAAGAGCTAAAATTCAGGTTTTCTTTCAGAGAAATGGTGCTAACACTATATCTGTTTTCTAATTTTAGAAAGTCTTTTGATAATTCAATAAGACTGCCATTTTACCTTTCCCTCAATTCTATGATATTCACGTATGTTAATAGAAGAGGCAACCATTCATTTAAAGTCAAAATACTATGCACATTATTTACATATAGAATAATATTTTATAGTGAATAGTCTTAGGAAGTTCTTAGGCACCTAAATACCTAAATGACCATCAGCTTTTAGCAGTAAGATGCTAGTTCAAACAATTTCATCCATTTTTATACTATTTTAATTTGCTTTTTAAAATTTTAATTTGTGTTATCTATCTATTCATTGTATATTATTTGGAAAATACAAAAAAAAACTGTTAGTTAAGACATTGGCTAAGCTCTTTGAAAACATGTAGCAGTGACTTAAACAAGATATCATACTCTTCTGTTTCAAAAATTCTAAAATGCAAGGTGACCTGGAGGGAGAGAGGTATCTTTTGATTGAGTCTCAAAAAGCAGACTTGAGTGGTGAGCATTTTCTTTTTACAGGAAAGATGATAACTGCATTCATCATTTTGACTCCTATCCTATTGGGCAGAAGTTAGACATATAAATTACTAAGGAGTTTTGCTTATATAGTCTCTAACTAGGTGTATTGAGAGAGAGCGCATGGGAGAAAGAGAGAGAGAGAAAGAAAGTGAGAGCGAGCTTGCTTTAATCATTCCACCCTCATCTAAACCTCATTACCTTCCAAAAGCCCTACATTCCAATACCATCATAAACTGAGAATTAGGACTTTAACATGAACTTTGGGAAGACACACATTCAGTCATTAGCTACCAGGAATTACACAAAAATATATTTTTAAAAAGTTTATATATAAATTGCAATTACATTATTATACATTTAAAATACAATTAAATTGATAATATATATTATTTATTATTTATATAATTATAATTATGATTTAATTAAATCAAACAATTAAAATACATTAAAATTTAAATGACAAAATGCATAAAATACTGTAGGTCTTGTTTACTACTGTAGAAGCATCTTTATTACTGCCTAAGTGATTTAACAGTCTTATGATGTAACCCACTACTGCTTCAGTAAACAAAATAAAGCAATTTCAAATTCAATTATTAAAATGCTAACATTAGTTTGGTATGGAACCAAACAGAAAATCACTTTGTCCATGGCTTAAAAGTAACATTATTCACAGTGTGAAGTCACTTGCAACCAATATGCAGCCAAATGCAGTGAAACTGAATAACTATTTTTTTGATGTATTCCAAGAGTTATATTGTACTGAATTCAGAATTATACTAGACCCACCTAGATCTTTTTCAGAAAGCCTCCTAAGTTCTTATTTTGAATAGAAATGGAAGGGTGAACCATATATTTGTTTAAATAATAAGTAAATTTTGTTAAATACCTCCTATGTGAGATGTACTGTTCCAAACATATGTGTATTTTGCCTTTTACATCTCTCCTTCTCTTCCATCTTTTGCTCTTCTTCCTCTGTAGAGTGACTGAGGTTTAAAAAATATATAACTATATATTAATGCTAAGATACATTTTTTTCACTTAATATTTTAAAAAATTTGAGAAGCACTGTAGATTTGATGATATGTCATAGTTTAATTAGTAATGTTTACTCTTAGTGGTTCTCTAATAATGGTGCATCTCATAATAAGTCTCCTCTTCATGTAATGAAATATGTATAGCAAAGCTCTCAGAATAAGCACATAGCTCCTGGCATGTGTCCAGTGAAAGTTAGCTCTTATTTACTATATTGTACTAATCATAGACAAGTATTTAAAAAGACAAAATAGAAAACAAATGCCATTTCTCCTAAGGTGCTTATAGTCTATCTAGTATGCTAGAAGAAAAAATAGCACATATAAACTCACTTTCTTAGTAACACCTCTTTATAGTTTTTCAATCTTTTCTCCTTTTCCATTACTGCATCCTTGGTATTCATCTGAACACCAATTTCAAAGGCAAACAAAAAGAAAAGTTCTACCACTGTGTCCTATATAAATAGCAAAAAAAAAAAAAAAAATAGAGTAAAAGAAAATAATTGTCTATTAAAAACGATTTAACTAATAACTCATTTTTCATTAAAGAGCACCCAAGTAAGCCTAAGGTATACTTGTGATATATTTTTTTATGTACATTTTATCCCTAGAAGAATGTTAGTTACCTAGTCTCAAGACATTTTTTTTTTCTTTTACTCACTGAAAACTCCAACATTAAATCACTTTCTTACATCTCTTTCCTGGAATTTTATATATCTAACTACATATTTAGTGCATCTATGTGGATTCAGTGATCCCTATCCCTTCTCCAGGGTAACATCATCACCCTAAGTAAATAACGTAAAAGTCTTAGAGTCATTCCTATTTTCCTTTATCTCTCGTATCCAATCCATGAGTAAATCATCTCAGCTCTCCTTCAAAATGGATACAGAGACTCCTGCCTCTGACCATAACACAGATATAATGGTGTAGGATTAGACCTCCTTGTATAAAGCACTGGAAAGCAGGACATAATATATGACATGGACATTTTTTTCAGACATTGGAAAATAGAAATTATAGAATGTATCTCTTATAAAAAAATAAACAAATTATGTGAGCCTTATGTTTTCATAGAATCTTAGCCTGAAGAGAATTTTTGCAACATAGTGCAACAAGGGGAAACAAGTAGAACATGAGTTTTAGTGAAATGAGGAAACATATACAGGAGTATGGGTAGGCTGAGAAAGCTGAAATTATCAGGGATGTGCACTAGATGAGAGGGTGCCACTCCGGGAAAATTCTCCACACTTGAAGAGGAGTGCCTAGAGTCATTGTCGTATATGTGTACAATCTATAAGAGACAAACAGCAACTACTGGGGAAATATAATCTCAGAAAACTTGCTGAGCTCAAAGAAGATTGGGAGATGTTAGAATTCCAATGAGCTAGAGTGGAGAGATATCTCACTGAATACCCAAGGCAGTCAGTTGAGACCCATAATGTTTCCTGCCTTAGAGAGCTAAACTAGCCCTAGAGTAAAGCTTTCCCAGACCTGCTATACGACTAAGCTTCAAATCATCAGTAGCTAGCTTGGTAGTTGGATGCGCCCCAGATAAAATTAATTTCTGGTCAGAATTAAAGTCAACACTCCTTTAAGGAAAACAAAATATCTAGATACTCCGTAATACTTTATCCATACCATATAGCATCTAATAAAAATTACTAGAGATATAAAGAACAGGGTAGTATGGACAAAGAATATAAAATATCTAAAGGTTAATAAAGTGAAGAAAATTTGATTGGACACAGTGATGCAGAAAGTTAATAAAAACTGAAAATATCTGAATACTATGAAAGTTAGAAAGATTGCTTTTTATATTGGTTTTCTAACTTATAATTTTTTATTCTAATACCCATGACTGAAACATTTTTTAGATTTTAAGCTTATAGGTATTTGAAAGTGTCTGAAAAGTGCACTTTAGTTTTTTTTTTTTTTATAATTATCTTTAATGTTACTTTCTTCCAAATTGTTCCTACATCTTTAAAAGAAAGACTATTAAGGTGGTTTAGTTTAACAACTGCCAGGCACACTTTGACAAAACATTTGTAAGATGGCACAAGAACATGACTAGAAGCCGCTAATACATGCCATCAGTAATATCTGCACCATTTAAAAATGCCACAAGGCACCAGTACAGTTGAATAGATACCTAGGGTACAGCATAAACTTAACAGAAAAACTCTCCAAAAACCATAGGATCAACTGTTCTTTCAGTGCATATTTTTTTATTAGTATCAACTACCTATATGTAGAATTGGCTACCACCTATGTCATTTCTTCCCTGTGCTCTATTCTCATAGTTATGTTTTCCCTCATGTGCACTTGTACTTACCACTGTATAATATAATTTTGGTTTATGTGTATATTCACTACAAGGTTATGAATGCTTAATAGATAAGAACCATCATATAGTTATCTCTATGCTCCTAAGCCTGGCACATGATATAAATACATAAAAAGTTAACTGGATAAACAAATAAATTATAGAATTTCAAAAGTAACTTGGCTCTGTGTGAGAAGAGCCCTCCCTAACCTATTGGTTGATTGTAGAGCTATGAGAACTTTAAACTTTTATTCTAAAACTTAGATATCTATTGAAATACAAGACACTTAGATATAATATGTTAATCTGAAGATAGCACAGAACTTGAAACTATATATTAATTTTAAAATATTTATATTTTTATTAAAGTATAGTTGAAATAAAATATTATATTAGCTTTGGGTGTGCAACACTGTAGTTCGACCTTTATATAACTTATGATGTGATCGCCACAATTCTGGTAACCATCTGTCACTGTACAAAGTTATTATGACATTATTGATTATTTTCCCTGTACTGTACATTACATTCCTGTAACTCATTTATTTTATAACAGGAAGTTTGTACCTCTTATTCCCATTTACCTTTTTCACTCATCCCTCAACCCCCATCCCCTCTGACAACCATCGGTTTGTTCTTTATTAGTGTATTTCTATTTTGTTTTGTTTGTTCATTTTTTTAGATTCCACATAAAAGAGAAATCATATAGTATTTGTATTTCTCTGTCTGACTTATTTCACTTAGCATAATACCCTCTAGATTCATCTATGTTGTTACAAATGTCAAATTCTCCTTCTTTTTAATTAATGACTAATATTGTGTTGTATATATACCACATTTTCTTTATCAATTAATCTATTTATGGACATGTAAGCAGCTTCCATATCTTAGCTATTGTGAATAATGTTGCAATGAACATAGGGGTGCATAGACATGCAGACAGCTAACAGGCACTAGAAAAGTTGCTCAACATCACTCATCATCATGAAAATAAAAATCGAAACCATAATGAGATGTCACTTCACACTTGTTAGAATACCTATTATGAAAAAGTCAACAAATAACAAGTTTTGGCAAGAATGTGGAAAAAAGGGAATCCTTGCGCATTGTTGGTGGGACTGTAAATTGGTGTGTAGCCACTATGGAAAACAGTATGGAGTTTCTTTAAAAAATTAAAAATAGAACTACATGACCCAGCAATTCCACATCTGAGTATTTATCTGAAGAAACAAAAACACTAATTCAAAAAGATTTATGTAGAATATATTTTTAATTAAAATCATACATGAAGAAAATTATAGATGCATATACAGTTCTAAGAAACAATATAGAGAGATCCTGAGCACCCTTTACCTGGTTTCCTTAATGGTAACATCTTGTAAAACTATATATATATATATATATATATATATATATATATTTTTTTTTTCTGTTGGTGTGTGGCTGGAATAGGGCAAGTCTAACAAACAAGTGTTCAGTTAGGTCACTCTGTTCTGGTCTTTTTGCTAGGAATAATAGGCTTTTCTTGGGAGCTGCTCTTGGTCTGTGCATGTTGGCAGTTCCAGTTGGCAGTTTGTGCAGTGTCATGTCTGGGACATATGGAGCAATGAAGAAACCCAGGGAACTCACTGCTGTGTTTAACCAGAATATGTTTTTAATATGTTTCAGTAGAATGGCTTTTGTAACTTTTCATCATCATCATCATCATCATCATCATCATCATCATCATCATCATCATCATCTGTGAATGGGCTTTACCTGGGTTGAGGAGAGAGAGCATGTTGACTATGTGTCTAAGATGGTAGAAGAAAGATTACATATGGGAAAGAAATCAGTGTGAGGAATATGAAAATACAAAAGAAACATTTTGACTGCCAGGTCACCTTTTGCCTGAAGGATGAACCAAGGTGTAAATATTTTCAAACACTCAGAGATTCTCAAGAAATCTGAACATAAAGGAGAAGGCAATTAAAAGGTCCACTATAGAGATAATTTAATTAAATTAAAAGGAAGTTTATTGAAGGTGTATTTTTAATATGCAAGGCAATGAGATGTGGATGGGTATTTTTAATATGCAAAACAATAGCCAGTAATAATGTATTGAGTCTTTAAATAAAGAATAATCTTTAAATTTAAAAAAGTAAAATTTAAGAGGTGACCCATTAACATATGACTGAGTTGGAGAATTAGGGAAGGACAGTCCTGATTTGTCTCTAAGGAGGCAAGATTAAAGCACAGGTTGCCGGTCATATGGAGCAGTGGTCCCCAACCTTTTTGCACCAGGGACCAGTGCTCCTATGAGAATCTAATGCCTGACAATCTGAGGTGGAGCTGAGATGGTGATACTAGAGCTGGGGAGCATCTGTAAATACAGATGAAGCTTTGTTCATTTGCCCACCACTCACCTCCTGCTGTGCAGCCCCGTTCCTAACAGGCCACAGACCAGTACCGGTCCACAGCCCAGGGGTTGGGGTCCCTGATGTAGAGCATGATATGTAATTATTTCTTACTCATTAGTGCTGGTGCACCTCAGTCTGTGCAATTCCTTTCCTGTCAACCAGACAATCCACCAGTTTATAAGTAAATGCAGATTTCCTTTTTCTTTCCATTTTTACATAAGATTTTATACTATGTCTTGCTTAAAATCTCAGTTTATAAAAAAGACTATTAGATACCTTACTTTGACATACCAAAATAAAAGGGCCCTGTCAACAATTAAAAATATATATATTAAGAAAATCTTTTAGTAAATATGAATATAATATTGTCAAAACATCAAGAAAAAAAATTGCATCAGGACTCAATACTTGGAAACATGTAACAAAGTTTCTTAGTCTTTTTTCCCCCTTTATTCCCCACAAACTATATTCTACAAATGCATTTAACGTTAAATATTTGCTTTTTTGTAGATATCTGGGTTATAATCTCACTTCTATTTTGAGGAAGGCCTAGACACAATATAATACTATGTTATTTTAAAAATGGTATAAATATTAACTGATATATCTTTAAAAACTGGAAAGAATTATTCCCATCCATAACATCAAGCAATACTTTTAAAGTATATGGCTTATGCATTTTTCCCTTTAAAGTCACACCCATGACATTATGGAAGTAAACCCCTACTATTTAGTCTTTGCCAACTCTTACTTTCTCCTTCCTTCCTTCCCTTCACATTTATTATTTTTTTCCCCTGACTCTTTACACTTTCCAATTTAAATCAATCAAACCAGATCTGAGATCCTTTAAAATTCCATAACCCCACCCTCAAACCCATTAAGTATTATATAACAAGTCCTAACACTTAGCTAACAGAAGAGATATGTTTTAGTTGTCAGAATGGAGGCCAAAAATATGATATATACTTGATACTATTTCCTTTTTTTTTTTTTTTATCAAACTGGAAAAATATGGTTGTTGTTGTTGTTTTGGTTTTGTTTTAAAAATTAGAAAGTTGTTAGTCATGGTGAGGCATGAACATGTAAATCAAATAGAAAAATGTATATTTGTTATTAAAGGCAAATAAATTGGCATAATCGTAGAAATAATCAGATTGGCAAATCCACATTAAGGAAGATCCCTCCATCTATCCCGATCAGGGACTTCTGAGTGATAAATGTTAGAATATGAGATGTTTCAAGGCTCCTTAATGAACCAATGATTCTGACAAAATTTTCCAAAATTTTAAAAGTACACTGTGTGTTTACCTCCCATAGTTAGATTTCTTTCTGTCACCATATATTTGACCTCCCTTATCCTGTCTACCTCCCTCCTCCCCCCTACCCTCTGGTAATCACTAGTCTATTGTCTGCGCCCATGAGTCTCTGTTTGTTAAAAGTAAACTTGTTGAAGCTTCTTTGCAATGCCTTCCCAATCTTATTAACTGGGAGGTATAAAACTCAAATTCCCCACTGAGGCCAGAGATGATTCAGTGGTCAAGGCAAGTCAGTCAACTTGCTTTATATAGTGTTAGTAAAAAACAGCTGAATTATGAACTGTGGCTGTCTAATGTTATCATTCCACAATTCAACATTTTTGTAAATGATAGAATGTCATAATTTTGTTCAAAAGGAAAGATTTGGATCTTTGATTCACAAAGCCTCTTCTTTTATACTGTAATTTTGAAAAGTATTCATAAAATAATAGCAGAACCACACTTCAATAATCGTAGGTGAAGACATAGCATTTTAATGAATAAACAGTTTTTAAAAGAGGGAGAAAAATTTGTTTATGTGTTATATAAATGGCTTTTTTATCAAGAAGTATAGAAATAAAAAATCATAGTTTATTGTGGTTATGTAGAAAAATTATCTTTTTGAAACTAGAGAAAAAATATTTTTTCAAATGTGAAAATGTGGGGTGGTATAGCCAATGCCTTTTTGACTTTTCTGGGTAGTGGATAAATTTTGAAATTTGACATCAAAAAGCCATTTATTTGATTCTTGTCTGTGCTTATTGTTACTCTTCAGATTCAGCTTCTTTATGTGTAAAATAGAAGTGAATAATTAATCACACATTAATGTGGGAAATAAAGGATGAACTATGTCTGAAAGATAATACTTTTAATACATTTTAATAAACTTCTCCCACTGTAAAATATTCATGCATTAAACATTTAATCCTTATTATACACTCTAAAGTATTATACACTCGGTTTTTAAATCTCGCAAGAAACTGAGATTCAGAGAATAAATAATATTCCTAAAATCAGAAATGAATGGCAGAGGTGAAGTTTGAACTCATGTCTTGAGTCCTTGTCAAGAACTAATTCTATTATTCACATTCTGCTTCTAGTAAATTTAGTACACCTCTTTATACTGAATGATATTTTTATTAAATATGGCTGCAAAATACTTCTATCACTAGACTTTACCTAATAGCTCCAATTACACTTTGTCATTGTTCATCTTCTTAACATCTTTTATTATTAGTTTCAATGGGGATTGCTTTCTCTAACTCAGCCTCAGGATGCTTTACAGCAATGTTTTCCACATTAAAAGCTTCTTCAGAATATTAACTAAATTGACCTGGTTTTGATTTTTAAGGAGGCACGTTTGCTAACAACCCAGGTTTAATATAATCACATTTCCAGGTTTCAAAGCTTCCCTAGCTTCATCTCATCTCTTGAGTTATTAAAAATAATTTACTTAACCTCTTGATGGCTGAGTTTTCCATCTGTGACATGATGATAATAATTATACAATAAGTACATCTACCCCATAGGCTCAATGAAAGATTTAAATAAAAGAGTAGTTGTAAATGGATTTGAACAGTACTTGTCACACAGATATTGCTCCTTAATCTATTATAACAATTGTTTTTACTGCTTATGACAGAAACCAAATGTTACCAAACATGCATGCCAGACTTGTATGAAGAGTAAGAATAGTATTGTTCTCTCCTTTAGATGGGAACTATAAAAGTGAAAGAAAAAACATATGCTTAGGCACTAGTTTGTACTTCTGGTAAATCAAATCAAAGCCAGTATCCACTACATGTAGAAGCTGGAAAAGACAATGTGTTCTTCCTGAGAAATTCAGCTCCAGCTCTGATGTTGTCTCTCTCTTCCTCACACTACGCAAGGGTAGCATTTTATACTGTACAGTTATCTTCATCAGAATAAAGGGGTGTATACATACTAATATAAATGAGAAGAAAGTCCCTTGGAAATTGCAGCTAAAACTTTGGAAGGCTTAGAAAATACAAATTGTAGCTAAAGAATCACAATGACTAAAACCAGCATTTGTTATATTCAAAAAATTAATATATCTTCCTCAAAGTTTTGCCACTTATAATTTTGAAATTCATGAATTTCTAGAAAGCAAAGAAGTAATGCTATGTTCCCATCCATGAACCTTTGAAAATTATAGTTTTTTAAAAATTGGATTAATAACAAATATAATTCAGATTTTGCTAGAAATATTAAGTTTACCCATTAAGATGATAATATGATGTGAGAGAAATGTGATCTTGTTTATTGAACTATGCAGTAAACAATAAGGTCACTGAAAAACAAGAAAAGGAAGTTCAAATATGAAGTATAAGCTTAGTATTTTTTATTTTCCTACAAATATTAAAATAAATTTCAGTCCTATATATTTAAGGATTTTTGTTACTCTATCTCCTAGTAATTGAGTAAGTGCCATAGGTCCATAATATGTTTTCTAGTGTGGCATGACTGTTTTCTCTTGGCTTTTTGACTGAGATCAAGTGTTAGATGTTGTCTCTGGGGACTCTGGCCTGCGAAAGCTGAGAAATAGATTGTTATCTAATAAGCCTTTACCATCTTTTAAGTAAAATGATGGTAACCAATATTACACTAAGTGTTGGTTTATTTATGAGTAATCTGTTGGCCAGGAAAGATGCCCAAAGTATTAGTTACAATGGATTTCATCATTTACAACAATCTGAGATAGTAATCACACTCTATTTTTTCATCCTCTTACCTCTTTCTCATTTTGTTTCTTGACACTTGATTTGGTAACAAAAATAAGCCAAGCAAAGCTTAAAGCCATAAATACTATTGATTTGGCAGTCTTTTACTCTTTTTCCTTTCTGATATCAAGATATTAATGGAACACCTATTGTATTTATTCTACCACTTTTTACAGACTCCTTAGGACAGATAAAACTCTGTACTGCATAATTAATAGCTACATCAAAGTGTGTGTGTGTGTGTGTGTGTGTGTGTGTGTGTGTGTGTGTCCCTACAAAGTCCTAGAGAAACATAGGCAGAAAATGCACTTTTAGGTTCCCATATCTTCAGCAAATGATTTCCTTGCCTTCATCCAACTATCAACACTAAGGTGTAACCATTTGAGATGTATTCTTCCATGTGGTGCAGAGACTGCTCATTCCTTACCTATTACTTATTATTCATTCGTTGCTAAGAGAAATCAGATATTATTGGGGTAAGGAGGAGATTTACTAAGCTGAAAAAATGAAATATATCTGTTTTCCTGCTTTGCAGTTAAGATTACCATTTGACACTTCTCACCAATGAGTTACGATATGAATTTGTTTACTGAGGCTTCTGTGGAAGCCTTTTAAAAAAGAACATGGCTGACCAACGTTGACTCTTGGCCACTCACATTTCTGTTTCCTCCTTGCTTGCAGCTGTCTTCAGGTGATTGTGTGATTTTCCCTGAGGATATCAGAATAAAAAGACAAAAGGAGACTGGGATGTTATTGAATATTGGAAACTTTACCAGCCTTAAACTGTCTTCTCCATTATGTGACAGATTCATCATTAATTTTGAGTCACTCCTTTTTAGCAATATTTACTAACAGAGAAACATGATCCTTAATATATCTTCCTAAGGATTTATATTTTAGAAAGTTTCTCTTTGGAGAAAGACAAGGCATTAAGTATCTAATAGACTTGGTATTTCTAAACCTTAGATTTTAAAGTTGGAATTTTATGTTTTATGATCTATGAAACAGAAGATATATTGTAGTTTCACCTAGTTGTCCTTATGAAAACGTTCTACTTTAAATATTGACTGTTATTTTTGGATTTGTCAAATCCTAGATCATTAACCTTGAGAGATTGTAAAATTACATGAAAGCAAGATATATTTCTGTCTTGCCCAAACTATCTCTAGGGCCTATTAGATGCTTTAAAACATAGTAGAGTTTAAATAAATATTTTTAAACAGATGAGTAAATTAATGAAAGGATGAACAAACACAGGTTGTTCCCAAACATGAATAAAACTGGTCAAGTGTGGATCGTTCTTCTTTGATATTAAAGGACTTTTGTGCATGATTTCTGCCCTTGAGTGAGTTCAACAAATAGGAACCTGCCTTTGTCATCTCTAGGTAAAGGCTTTTCTTTTCCGAGACAACTTTCTTCCTCTTTCCCTCCCTTTCTTCTCCTTTCTCTGGGTTTCTCCCTCTCTCTCTCTTCTCTCTCTCTCTCTCTCTCTCTCTCTCTCTCTCTCTCTCTCTCTCTCTCTCTCTCTCTTCTTAATTTTCTTGGTGTCCTTCACTAGCTCTAGTCTCTATCTTTTCAGCAATTCTCTGTAATCAAGAATCTGACTTTTGGACCATGAAAATATTTTTCACAAGAAAAATTAATCCACTGAATTTTTTCCCAATAATAAATGCTTTTTTCTTCATTCATCTTAACTCCCATTTTTCTTTCCTATAAAAGCAGACTTAAATTTTACTGATTAGTTTACATAGCCAGGCCTTCATATGAATTTAGAGGCAGAATAAATATCTTTTTATAATACAATATCACATTTTAAACCCACTTAAAACATAGCAACATGTAGAGATATAAAGTGATTTTCTCACAACCCCAAAATCTTAGACTGTACATCTCACTAAAATTAATTTTTAATACTTCCCTAAGAGCAGGAAAAATGGATAAAAAATACTGTGACCTTAAAAAAAAGAGATAACCAATGTACTGTATACTTGAAACTAATTAAAATGAATAAATTTAGAGTTTAAAAAAGATGAATTTACCAAGTTCACTGATCCTAGATACATTTTAATTACTCCTCTTTATATCTTTAGCTTGAAATTGAGCTTGATATCATATTGACTCCTTATTCTATCTCTGGTCAACTAGATAAAGTAATAAACTAGAATTTTTGTATATATATTTACTGCATTTATTAGTGTCTCTTAGATGGAAGTACTGACCAGATTGAGAAATAAAAGACTTTCTATTTTTCAGATTCACTAGAAATCTTTGCACATGTAAATATTTCTGAGATTTAGGTTAGAGTCTGAACTTAGTTTATCCTAGAAACATACTAGCTTCCTAACTGAAAGTGTTCAGAGTTGGGGTGGTGGGTGGGCAGTCTCTTGAATTTTTGAAAAATTTATTTTAAATGTCGACCTTCAGCTTAACAATATCCTAGAGTCTAAGTTCAGGTTACAGGTTCATTTCTGTGTTTATGTTTAAAAACATATATGGCATATATGTTTAGGAAGGTTATTTAAAATTCTACTCATCACATAACTCTGAGTCACTCACAAAGTGGAGAATATTGTACTACAATTGGATGGCATCAGCTGTGACATTATAAATGCTAAATTAAAGATAACCTTTTAGAGAGACGAAGTTCCAGAGAAACTGCCAGAGCCCAGGTCTCAGGATAAAGTGAATACATTAATCGTAGCAGCATTGGTGTTATTTTGGATCCTCAATTTCTGTTTCAATATAAAATAATTCCCACTTTTCTGTTTCAATGTTTAAACCCTCTTTCCATTTGCCAAATGCATAGTTTTATCTTTTCTATGAAGTGAAATAAAATTGGAATATTAATACAAGGTTATAAAATTCCATGTTGCTGTGTTTCTATAAATAAATACATAAAATGAAGAAGAAAAAAAAACTGCAGAAGATAAATCTCGGGAGAAGAGAATTTGGGGAGTAGTCAGGAAGTTTTAGTGTCATGTTTGCACATTTTTTGCACTTTTTATGATATTAACAACTGTATTTATATATACTTAATTTTGTTAAATTAATGTTTAAATTGAAATATTATTAAAATATAATTATCATATCTTAGAACTGGAAAAAAGCTGTGAGGTTGCTTTTAGCATATCTGTGACAAAAAATTCCCAATTTTGATAGTAGTAAAATTGAAACTAAATTTCAGACCATTTTTACTAATGAATCTCTGCTTTCAAAATTAAAATTACATTAAACCAGTTTGTAAGGTTCGGCTGCTCAACACACAGAGTCTGACTCAGGAATAACAGGCGTAGAGGAAAGGGACCAGAGAAGTTGCAGTGGGGCGGGGTCGGGCAGGGTTTTAAGGGTCGCGTCCAGGAAGCGGAAGATTCAAAAAAGGCAAAAGCATAGCATGGGGCTCTTTCATTGGTGCAGCGGTGTGGCGCCACAGCGTGGGGCTCTTTCATTGGTGCAGCGGTTTGGCGCCACGAGTGTAGTTCTGGCACCTGCGGATTGGTCCATGGGCTTTAGGTGGCTAGCAAGCGGGAGCGAGGGGTGGGGACCTGACGTCCTTGGGGCCTTTTCGGGAGCGCTGGCCTTACACAGTTAAACTAATTCACCTACATAAATAAAATAATTGTTGAAGAATCATTTATTTAAAACAGTTTTTTAGTAACAAAACCATTAATACAGTGATTACTTCAATATTTCATTTTTGTAATATATCAATGACAAAATTTCAAATAAAAATAAAATGATCTAATATTGATCAAATTTGCCATTTTATATTTTTTATTTTTCATTAAAATATAGATTCTTACACTTTTAAGTATATGTTTGCACATTTCTTTTGTTATTAAAATGTGAATTTGCAAAACTTTTCCACATTTTTATATATATTTCATTTAACAAAAATATTTGACAAATATAAGTTCTTGTAGTTGAAATAGGTAGAAAACTCGTGTAACAGTTAATATACACATATATGCATATATTTTTTTATTTTATATTGATTTTAACAGAATCCAGAGAAATTTAACTGACAGGAGCAAATACTTAGGGCTTAGAATTTGTTTCTCCTAGCAATAACTTATTTTAACTGTCCGTAGAAAGATACAGGCAATCTTCCGCATGCTGAGAACTACATTTCTGGTACTAATAAATCTGAAAAACTTTAAGATTTTTGGAAATAAATTAGACTAGAAAATGAAAGAGTGATGCACAGCTCAACTAGTAAGTTAAATAACAGAAGGAAATTAATAAAAAAGGTAATATCTTTATGGAAACTTGAAAAAAATCATCTATATTTCTGATAAGGGAGGTTTCTGGTCTTATATATATGACTATCCTGATTATGCATTTACTGGCAGATGTATACATATTACTGGCTAATTATAGTAAAAATTTAAAAACAAGAGAAATAAAATTACGTAGAAGGAGGTCAACTTCCAAAGCAAGCATATGAATTGTAAAAATCATTACTTCTTTTTAAAAAATACTCTTTTGGGGGAAAAAAAAGTGAAAGAACTTCATTTTCTAGATTCAGTTACTTCAACAACCTAAGTCACTCCAGAAAGAAATGTGATTCTTATTTGGGGAAAGAAAGAAAAATAATAACTGCAGAAATTTAGTAACAACTCAGATAGAAAGCTAGAAAATTTTTCTGTTTTTATTTAATTGTAAAAAAACCCCTCTTTGTTGCAAATAATTAAGATGTCGACTAATTTCTGTGCTAAGTTAGAAGAAAGCTGACGGCAGAGCACCTGTGCTCAGATTTCACCTGCTCATTGACTCCTGCCTGCAATTTCAGAGCAATAAAGCTTCTGCTGACTAGATAATTTCCAGAGTAGACAGGTTATTTCCTCGGTGGTGCAACAATCAGTCCAAAAGGGCTCTGCTCACGACTTCTGAATTAGTTAGTTGTGTGTGGAGCTGAGAGTTTGCTGTGGGGCATATGCCTGTGCCTGTGTGGTGTTGGTAGAATGAAGCTGGGACTTCTTCACTACCAGTGTGATAGCTTTGTTATTATGGAAGTCTCCATTGCGGTGGTGGTATTTTTTTCTTTAGCATATTGCATATGCAAATACTTTATGTGGTTCTTTTGTTTGTTTTTTTAGCAGCCATGGCAACATTAAGAGACAAGTACATATTTTCTTAAATTTTCATCTGTATGTATGAGCCACATACTTAAAAAGGAGCAATCTCTGCCCTGGAGCTAGAAGTACAAGCTTCTTATTTATTCCCTGCAGCTTGTGTTTCTTTCATCTACAAATATCTCAAATTTCAAAAAATTTATATGTATCTAGATATTACAATTAATTCTTGTGGCATGTCTGCAAATATCACTTTTATTGAAAAACTCCTAAAACTTGCAGTCAAGATTTAGTTGCAAATAAAAATTTCTCCTGCCACTAATTGCATTCTCTCAGAATAATAAAACAGTATTTATAATCTGTAACATATCCTTCCAGAATTGGTGCATGTGGAATATGTACCTAACATATAAATTATATACGCTATAGTATTAATTGAATATTATATAACATTATTTGTTTTAATGTATAATATACTATGTGGGTAGATTAATAATTTTAAGGAAAGTAATATTTAAGAAAGCTTATATTTTATAGAAATAATTCAAATATTTAACATATTTTTCCTATAGTATAAGCTATTGTTAAGTTTACATGCTTTATAATCAGTTTTAAATTCCAATTTTCTTTGGCTGATTTATGCTGAGAATTTACTATTATAATTGAATAACAAAATTTTACATTATTTATTATTTGCATTTAAAATAAATGAAATTATCTTCTGTGCAATTTTTCTCCTTAAAATAGTATATTGACTAGCATAGCTGGGTGAATGAAATCAATATTTTTGCAATTTCTGGAAAATTAGCAGGGCTTAAAAATCTATGTGTAGATTGGTATTACTACTAATATATAAAAATAAGACAATATATATTGACTAAATCTTTGCAGGAATCATATATAAATGATTTTGTAATCCTCATCCCTGCCACCTAAGCTATAATACTTTATTGTATATTTATAATATAACAAGTTATCTTCGAAATAAAGTTCTTCTATTTGTTATAAGTATTAAAGTAAATTGTAGTTTGTATGAAACATGTTACTTTCAGTATATACCAAGTAAAATTGACCTAATCAAAAATCTCTGTTAGACACAGTTCATTGGCCTCAGGGAGGCAAGACCACACAATCACAGCAAAGGCCTGAATGATAAAACTAAGCAGGGGCAGGGACATCTCATCATTGATATGAAAGCTTTTTGTAGCTCTCCAGGATATGCTTACTGTGGCTGCCTTTACCAACTATTCTACCAGGTGGAAACTTTACCGTGCTCAACGTTGCTTTTCTTTTCCTTTCAGCCTTTGGTGATCATGCTGGCATTTATTTATCTTGTAGGCTTTCATAGTATTGACCTGTGATGCTTTGATACAGAGTATCATAGATAAAAGTTACATA
Organism: Eonycteris spelaea; assembly: GCA_003508835.1. Classification (NCBI taxonomy): domain Eukaryota; kingdom Metazoa; phylum Chordata; class Mammalia; order Chiroptera; family Pteropodidae; genus Eonycteris; species Eonycteris spelaea. The sequence goes on from PUFA01000095.1 coordinate 4,954,813, forward strand.
TTTCTCACTTTAAGATGGTATCTCTACAACTACATATTATTTGTTACAGAGTACTTTAATGGCATTCAATAAATATGTCTCCTCTCTTCAATGACTTTGGAAAACTGTATTATGTGGTTCCAATATATCTTTCTATAAAACCCTAATTTCCCTAAAGAAACATCTTAAATGACAAAAAATAAGGACAATTGTTATTCTGCAGTCACCATTTGCATCCATGGTCTTTCTTTTTTCCTGTTATTCATGACTTCATCTAGAAAGTTTAAATATTAGTCATCATGATTCTTTAGCTGATCTTCAAGTCAGAATTAATATTATTTCAGTTAGTTTTCCCATAAATACGCTATAACACAATATGTGTTGCCTTGAATTACACCCACTTTGGAACTTCCATGCTAGATAAGCTTATTGGACATTTTATATTCCCACTCCCATCCCCTTGTTCTGTTACCTAGCACAGTGGTAATGCTCCTTAGAGATATTGATTGAATCATTGAAATTATTATATCACTGGAATCATCTCATAAGTAAGAGGGAGGTTGACCAGTTTGAGTTATACCTTTGAGTTCTTATTCAACCTGTTAGTATTATAAAAGCACAACTTAAATGTTATGAAAAGTGTTTAAATATCATTACATAAATGCCTTTATTTCTGTAAATGCCATTTAGGCTGCTCTAAAAGCACCAAAGGGACCTCAATATTAAGATAAAGAGAAGTAAAATTTCAGCATAAACTATCAGAACAGTGAAGTAAAAGAACAAGCCTGGGGTGTGAAAATTAAGTTGTAATTATGGCTTGACATCAGTGATTCTTGTGAACATCTCCAAGTCACTTATCCTGCCTTGGTTTGAGTGTCATCTTTGGCAAAATTAGGACAATAAATGAGATCATCTGCCAAAGTCTTGTTCAGTTTCAATTTGGCAATTTAAGTTGTAAATAATAATAATAATAAGCATCTGAATTTTAAACCCTTAATATGAGAACAAAGCTACAGCAAAATGAATCAATAAACAAACACAAACCCTTGCAGCTGAGATTTCTGGGGAGATTTATCAAGTTAAATGACCACTTATTCTGGCTCTTTACAGACAGTCTTCATCTATGCATTTATGTTGTGTCTTATCTGGTTTAGCATTTGCCTGGATTGTTTTATATAATGATGTATTATTAGTAATAGTTGTGTAAGTCATAATGGACATAGTAGGTCTCCATTACAGCTTCTGCCACAGTCTCCTCTGATAATACATATAATATCTATGCTCTCTGGACAGAGTTTTTACTTTTATCACATAAATAAATATGAAAGAGAACCAACAGTAGCCTGTTTCTCTTTTCCCAAGAGTCCCAAAGGCAAGATAATTGAAACCTCTCCTTCAAACAAACATGACTAACACACAGAGAATCATGGACACAGACTGTGGATTAGCGGCTACCAGAGGCAAGGTGGGGAGGGGAGAGGTAGAGGAGGTAAAAGGAGTCCAATATTGGATGACTGCAGGAAATCTAACTTTGGGTGGTGGATACATGAAGCAATATGTATAAGACATGCTGTTGAATAGTACACTTGAAACTTATTTTATTAACGTCACTCAATAATTTTTAATAAAAAAAAAATTTAAATCGGCAATTCAGGTCCTCACATTTAAAATAAGTGCTTTCTGATTCATGTGCCCAGTCTTGGCTAGTAATAGGACACCAAAGCCTCTGTCAACCATTTGAAGTATAAGCCAACTGTACTATGTGCTAAGGCCTTCAAGGCACAAAAGCCACTAGGGTATGTCTTGGCATGGTCAGTGGAAGCACAGACAATTATGTCAGAGGTGAATAATGCATGTGAGTGAAGTAGAGGCTGAGCAGACTTGCCCCAGAATGTATAATCTGAATGCTTTTGCTACAGTACTTTTACCATTTTTTGCATAGTGAAAGTCTCAACTCTGTTATCTTGTCTATACAGTTTTGATTTTGTTTTATTTTATTTTTTTAAAGTAACATTTATTTTAGGGTAGATTTAGATTTCTAGAAAAGTCATAAAGGTAATACAGAAAGTTTGTAGATGCCCCAAACTCAGTTTCCTCTATTATCAACATCTATTGGTATAAGACACACAATTAACTGATTGTGACCTATTATTTTTAACTAAAATTCATACTTTCAGATTTTCATAATTTTTAAATTTTTTTTATTTTCTTTTTCTATTCCAGCATCCTATCTGGGATAACATACATTTAATCGCGTGTCTCCTTAGTCTTCTCTTGGCTGTGATAGTTTTTCTCATTCTTTTTTTGGGGGCCTTAACGGTTTTTCAGAAGTACTGATATTCTGTAGAATATTCCTTAATTGAGATTTATCTTTTTCCCCCCTGTGATTAAATCAAAGCATATGAATTTGTGAGATGAAGACTATAAAGTGGCATTTTTATAATATCATATGGACTACATACTGTCAACATGATTTCTCTCTGTTAATCATGATCATGAGACAGCTTATGTAAGGTTTATCTACTGTAGAGTTTCTTTCTCCTTTTCTATACTCCTCTTTGGAAGGAAGTAACTGCACATCACACACTTGAGTGCAAAGTTATGTCCCACCTTCTTGAGGACAGAGTATGTCAATTTGGGGGAATTCTTCTGCATAATAGATTTGTCTGTCCTCCCATATTTATTTGTATATTTAATTATTTATATCAGTATGAGCTCATGAATATTCATTATGTGTTGGCTTATAATTTAACAGTATTTTGTTAGTGATTCAGATTGTTCTGTCTTTGGCCATTGGAAGGTTCTTGTTCCCTCTAGCATATCAGTGTGTTTATTTTGAGTGCTTACTTACTTTCTGGCACTACAAGATACTTTAGGTTCATCCTATATTTTTTCTAGTCCAGTATTGGAATTGGAAATTTCTTCAAAGAGCCTGATTCCTTATGTTGAAAAATGTATTAGAAACAAAGATCTAGGTGCTAGGTGTATTCATTGTTTCTACAGTATCATTGCTCATAGGCCTTCTAAGAGAACAGAGTAAGGAAATATATGTTTGTATACTAACCTATGTACATATACATATCTATATGTATTTATATATTATTTATAAAAAATATGTATGTGTATATGTGCATATGTGCATGTGTATGCATATGTCTTCATCTGTATGTACATTAGATAAACATGAGTTCATACTGGTGCATTCAACTCTAATCCATAACCACTTACATCATTATTCTTGATTGTTTCTAAGTCCCCACTTTAACAGTACAAAATCTGGCTCCCACCTCTCGCCATATTTTACTGAATTTTCAGTTTCAGTAGATAGATATAGCAGCTTCCAAGTAATTAGCTCATACCCCATGGGAAAATTTTATCTACCAGAATACATTTCTTATGTGAAGTTATTTTTAGTTTTAAAGACCCCACTCATTTCCAAAGTTACTTGGGTCAGCACCTTGGTCCTCACCCCTTCAATAAGACTTTACCATACATTTGTGATAAAGTCAAATTATTTTGTCACAGTCTGTTTTCAAGCCAGAGATACTCTGGCCTCCAAAATGACTTTTTAAATGTGTAAATATTAAATTACTTTTTTGTGTGTGGTAATGTGCTGTGGGTTTTGACACATGCATTAGTGGATACATACAGAATAGTTTCATTGTCCTAAAACATTCTCTGTGCTTCACCAATTCAACCCACTTCCCACTCTCCACCGTTTATTGTCTTTAGTTTTGCCTCTGTCTATTCAAACTGATTTCTTTCACTTAGTAATATGCATTTAAGATGTATCCACATCTTGATATGGCTTGATAATTCAGTTCATTTATATGGGTGAATAGTCTTTCATTGTATAGAGCAGCAACAACTTATTTTTCCATTCATCCATTAAGAAATATCTTAGTTCCTTTCAATTTTTGGAGACTATGAATAAAACTGCTATAAACGTTCACAAGTATTTTTTGATTGTACAAAAAATTTTAAATCATTTGGACAAATGTAGGAGTGTGACTGCTGAGTTATATAGTAAGACAATGTTTTACTTTGTAAGAAACTGCCAAACTATCTTCCAGAGTATAAACAACTTTACAGTCCCATTAGTGATGAATTTCTATCACCCTGTGTCCTCATCAGCACTTGGAAAATTTTTGAATTTTAGCCATCCTAGTAAATATATAATGGTATCTCATTGTTTTAATTTGCATTTCCTTAGTGACAAATGATATTGAGAGGGTTTTTACATGCGTATTTGTCATCTGTATATCTTTTTTTTTTGGACATATCAGCTCTTTTGCTTATTTTCAATTGGATTATTTTAATTGTTGAATGTGAAGAGTTCTTTGCATATTTAGGATACAATTCTTTTATTAGATACATGTTTTGAAAACTTTCTCCCAACCCACAGTTTGTCTTTCTGTACTCTAGCAGTATCTTATGCAGAGCAGCATAATGTTTAATAAAGTCCAACATATTGATTTTTTTTCTTTCATGGTTTGTGCTTCTGGTGTCATCTCTAAAACCTCCTCACCAAACTCAAGATTGCTTAGATTTTCTTCTATATTTTCTTCTCAAAGTTTTATAGTTTTGCATTTTACATTTATGTAACTTATTTTTAGTTAACTTTTGTTGTAAGGTGTAAAGTCTGTGTCTAGGTTCATGTTTTTTGTTTCTAGATGCATGATTATTTCATCCCCATTTTGTAATAAGACTATTTTTTCCCATAGAATTGTCTTTACATTTATGTTAAAAATCAGTTGACTATATTTGTGTGTTTATCTACACACTTTTATTCTATTTCATCAATATGAATCTATTCTTTTGCTAATACCATGCTGTCTAGATTACTTTAACTTAATATTAAGTCTTGACATCAGGTAGTATGAAAAACTTTTTCTATTTATTCAGTACTGTGTTAACTATTCTTGATTTGTTGCCTTTCATATAAATTTTAGAATCAGTTTGTCGTTATGTATGAAACAGCTTGCTGGGGTTCTGATTGAATCTATAGATCAAGTTAGAGGAACCAACATCTTAAACAATATCAAGTGTCCCAATTCATGATCACAAACTCTCTTTTTATCTAGATCTTTGATTTTTTTCATCAGTGTTTTGTAGTTTTCTGCAGAAAGATCCTATAGATATTTTGTTATATTTGTAACCAATTATTTCACTTTTGGTGCTCTTAGATATGTTATTTTGTGTTTTCAATTCTAATTGTTCATTGTTGGTATATAGTAAAGTGACTGATCTATGTAAACTTTGTGTCTTGAAATGATATTATACAACCTTATTAATTCAACAAGTTCTTTTGTAGATTTTTAAGAGTTTTCTACATAGATAATTATGTTACCTACAGATACAGACACATATTTTTCCCTTTACAATTTGTATAGCATTTATTTTCTTATCTTGTTACAGTAACCAGAACTTCTGATACAATGTTGAACATGAATGTTGAGAGAAACATTTTTGCTTTGTTCCCAGTCCCAAGAAAAAACGTGTCTCAATATGAAGTGTGATATTAGTTGTAGATTTTTTTTGTAAATGTTCTTTAGTAAGTTGAAAAAGTACATTTAATGTCTACTTTGATTAATTTTTACAGTATATAGGTATTGGGTTTTGTTAAATGCTCTTTATCAATTGATACAATCCTTTTTTAAAAAAATTATTTTACTCCGTTGACAAGGTTATATTGCATTATCTGGTTTTGAATGTTGACATAGACTTGCATACCTAAAATCTCACTTAGTACTTGGTTATAGTGTATAATTTCTTTTACATATTGTTGGATTTGCTTTGCTAATATTTTTTGAGGAATTTTACATCTATATTCATGAGAGATATTAGTCTGTTGTCATCTTTTCCAGTAATATATTTATCTGATTTTGGTATTAGAGTAATGCTAGCCTGTTAAAACACTTTAGAAAGTGTTTCCTCTGCTTCTTTTTTTAGAAAGAATATGGAAATTTGATACAATTTTTTTTTAAAATCTTTCGTAGAATTTGTCTGTGGAACCATATGGGCTCAGTTATTTATTTATTTATTTGTAAAAGTTGATTCTTTAAAAAAAATAGACATAGTCTTCTTTAAATACTTCTCCTTAGGGAGATCTATATTGTGCATCTCTTTAAGCTCTATTCTACTGTTATTATACTGGAATCTTATTGGTGTGGTAGAAAGCATAGAGAAAAGATAGTGTCCTTGTGATTAAATACCACTCTTTTAGTGAGCTTCTGTTCCTGTGCTGTGACCATTGCATGTGTTTCGTAGCTCTTCTTCCACTCCTTTGGTGATATAAAAAAAGAGGGAGTAGGAGCAAACTTCCATAGTTTAACTTTGAGTTTAGGAATTGGATGGGAGAAAAAAAATCAAACTGTTATTGGTAATAACTAAATTTCTGTATTAAGGCTTTGATAAATTGATGTAACACTGGCATCATCTGAAACTTTGTGAAGTTTATCTGCTAATAAAGTCAATGAATTCATTTGGAAATTAATTTAAAAGATATCTTACAATCTAAACAAAAAATATTTCTTTATCCAGTGATGTAAAATGCATCTTTTGTGGAACCACAACTAGATTTTACTAATCCAAAATGTAATAAATTGAGAAGATGTATAATTTGACAGCATACAAATTTGATGTAACAATAAATGTATCATAATGAATAAAGATAACTTTTGGAGACTATTAGTAAAAGGAATATACTATTAATGGAGATAAACTACGATACTTGCATAAATATTTGAAATGAAATATTTAAATATTTTATTTGAAATAAATTAGACTTTCAAAAAATCCTTTATTTAGTCTATTTTTTTTCTGAGCTTATCAGGTATGTTAGTTCCTAGATAATCAATATCTTTCAATTAAAATGTTTGATTTATAGAAGTGATAAGTGAAGATGTACACTCTTGGTTACCCATTAAATATAACATTGAAGAAGATTGTAGACATTTTGAAAAAAAAAAAAAGACAACTATAAAAACCCAGTTACCAAAAATAAATACACTATTTTTTCAGAAATTTTTTTCTAAAACTGATGGTATTAAAGACAACTCTAAGAAATTAAAGTATGTGATATGTAATTAAGATATTTGGTCTAGATTATTTTTAATGTTCTGATAAACTATATGAAGATTAGAAAAATTTCTTTTAGTACATGAACTTACTATGTTTAAAGAAATTTTAGTTTTGAAATTAGATTTTAAACAGTGATTTCATAGATTATCAACATAATCAAGTAAACAAATATTTCAAAAAATGCAATTTTTACTCTTTGTGGCATTCTTTCCACTATCAAAGTGTTTGTACAATAAATTTAATAAATAATGCAATCACTTTACTTATTGAAGGCATAGACAAAGAAGTCTAAAAAGTGACATTTAAAAATGTATTTAAAAATTATTTTTTATTGGTCTCTAATATTTAGTAATATGAAACTCTCAGGAAGCAAAGATTACATAGTAATCTTTGTCAATTAAAATTGGTCCTCCCAACATTCAATACATAATCTCTTGAGCACAATACATTTTTTAATAAGTATTCTAGGTTACCAAATACAGAAACTACTACTTTTCTCTCTTTGAATTTATCTGTGTTAACTGGGATTGCAGCAGTGAACATAGATTCACATCTTTGTAGCAAAAATAAAAATAATACCATATGTTTAAAATAACTAATGCTTATTTCATAATATAAACTTTTTCTAGATATAAAATATTACATTATGAGAATAACTTGAAATTCAGCTATTTAAAGTAAATGTTGTATATAAATGAACAAAATAATAGGACTCTTAAACTTCTTTGATCTGAAAATTTTAAAAGTTTGCACCTTTATAAAAAAACACAATTTTTCACACTAAAGAGATGAATATCAGTACAGAGTTGGTGATTCAACACTGAAGGACAAAGAATTTCCAGCCCACTTCTGCACTCATCCAACAAAAGGAGAAAAGACACAAAATTAGGGACAATTTGTTCTCTTGCTGCACCCTGTTTACTTGTGAAGCCATATTCAAACATCCAAACTTTGGGTGCTTCTTAAATATTAAAGTAGAAGAATTGTTGGCAGAGAGGCCATAGACTTCAAGGATATAAAAACTGAAGTACACCATCCATTTGAAATGTAGTGAATAATGTGCAGCCTGCTGATGGTGATGGATGATGATAGCTCTTTATTTGGCTCTAGCCACTTGGCTGAAAGGCAATTGGGAATGCAAGGCAAACTCAGAGCAAAGAAGGCCATAAAAATAAATAAGTAAAAAGAAAGGACACTAAAAAGCCATGGATTGTTAGGTGAAGGCTTGTAATAAATGACAATGCCAGTGATTAATTAAGGTTGCTGTGCCAGGGTTAGAATTCCAGGAAGGAAAACAGATTGGAAAACAGCATTATCAACTACCAGAAATCAGTTCTCAAAGTGCTATGATTTAAAACAGAATTTCTATGAGAATGTAAAGTTAAATTTTAAATGATAACAGAGGATATAGATTAATATGTTTTCAGTTCTTCAGATACCTATGGAGGTTGACTGCCAAAAGATATGTCTATGTGGTAGAGAATTAGGAAAAAGTGTAGTCAGAGTTCAATAGCTACAGTTAGATATCACAAACCTTCTCTGGAGAAGTTTAATAGCCTACATATTACTGTCAGCAACCTCCTATGACCTCTAATCACTCTGAAGTAGATGGTTCATATATGTCGTTTAAGATATGAAAGAAGGCATTTGGTTCCATTCATTCATTTTGTAATTTTGTCACTTGGTAAGTCAGTTAGTGAGTCAGTACTTGCTATACTCTGCATAGGTACCTATGTTCTGAGCTTTGTCTTAGGCGCTAGTAAAAAAAACAAAGTCTCTTCCTTCAGAAATTTTTCCATTTAGCACAGTAATGTAGAAAAGTTTTATTTTCATTTTAACAATTGATTTTAGGGTGTTCAAAGAAAATTAGACCAATGTATATTATCTTCAATAATTAGGATTTTCCTAATATGGTGGGTTTTGTTTTGTTTTGTTGTTTTGTTTTGTTTAAACTAGCCTCTAAGATAAATCAATGATCTCGATGGGGATGAGGGACTGAAGACACTGGGTTTGGTTTTGGGGCAGAATTTCAGAAGTCTTCAGTTTACATGTCATCAAGAAAAACTCAAAGACAAGGTTATTCAAATCAAAAGCCAAGCAAATCATTTAAGTGAAATCACATGTGAGGAGAAAAAATGGAAACAAAGTAGCGAGAAAAAAAATATATATATATATACAAACATATATATACATACATACATACACACAAGACTAGAGCCGGTTGGATTCAGGGCACAGAGTAGGAGGTAGAACCAAGAAAAAAGGCTTTTAAGGAGCTATAATGTAGTATTGAAGGCTTATGATATACCCGCAACCTCACCAATAAATGTGGAGACTGTTGAAGGGCACTAAGCAGGTTAAGATGAGTAGAAAATAAATCTCATCTATATAATAGATGAGCCCCTAATGAAAATTTTAAATGTCTCCTTAATTTTTTTTTTAAATAAAAGAAGCAAAGCCTAAAAACACATTTTAACATTGAGAGTATTTTTGTTCCTTCAAAAATGTAACGAGTAAAATGTAACAAATAGATAGTAAGTCCTTACTTAATGTCATTGATAGGTTCTTGGAACTGTGGTGGAATAACAATAACAAACCAGTTTTACCATGAGCTAATTGATATAAACATGAGTTGAAGTTCTTCCTCATCTCAATCTTATAATGAATAGATGTCGAATGAGACAATGTTATTTGGGGACCTGTTGCATTGATTTCGGCTTATGGCTTTTATCTTTTTATTTTTATTTAATTATATTTTGCTTTAGCTTTAATTTTTCAGATGACTCAAAAACCATATATGATGTGGGTAGTTACACTTGGTGTTTTTCTAACATATTCCTTATACAGCCCTGTTTATACATTCATCTGTGTGCTCATTCTGGACCAATACATGAACTAATCCTGTTGCACATTAAAAGCCTCCACTCTCCAAAGGGATGCAGCCTGCCATTTTTTTGCTGCTGAGGGATCAGATGTCCCTGAGGCAGCCCTGGTAGTATGTGTACATTATGCTTTAGGCTTCTTCTAGTTCTCACTGTATTCACTAAGTTTTTTCTCTCATTCAAACTACAGTTCCCTGATGGAACTGAAACTGTGACTTCAATCTTAGATTACCTGACTGGCATCACAGAGGTAATTCTACGGTGTAAGTAGAGCAGCTTTACTTCCAACCAATAACCTCAGTCAGTGTTGGCTCTCACTAAATCACTAGTCTCTTCGATACAACAACAACAACAACAACAACAACAACAACAACAACAACAACAAATACTGTCTAAAAAGTTCTCTCTAATACTCTCTTCCAACCAGATGAATAATAGTGTAGACTTTGGCTAACTTATTTCAACTTCCCAGTAGAAATTGAATATTGTTTTCTATTCTGAAAATATAATAATTCTGCATTTAACTTTGACTGTTGCTTGAGAACTCAATGTCTGCCGCTTTGTTGCACCCAGTAATGTCTCTGAGCTCTCTTGCTACTATGACTAATTCGATTAAGCCCAATTTGCTCTTTTCCTTTGAAACTCTAGTGCTCACTGATGGTTATAACTCTAAGGGAGGACACTCTACAGCTTGGTACTCTCTCCAAACCCTGTCCTTGCTGGGCTTTTCATTATCTCCATTGGTTTTACTGGTTTTTCTACCTCCATAGAGTCTCAAAAGTAAGCTTCCCCAATTCCACCACAGTGTGCCTTAAAAAAACATGAAGCATAATCTCAATAGAATAATTTTTATTATATTTTTTTGCTTTAATCAACACATTACAGATATGTACATACTTTTATATTTTGAACTGTGTTGATTAACAAAATTATTTCTGAATTTAGGGTCTTTCAAAAAAATTAATGCTTCTGTCAGATACAAGTTAAGTACTTTGCTCTTTTGAAAATTATTTTTGTTATAAAGGATTTTATAATGTCTTAAAGAGATATAAAACAAAAACAACCACAGCAAATGAAAATACAGATTTAGAAAGCATCTTCTTTCAAATCATTTGTTCTTGACCTAGAAATCATGTGTGTCTGTCTCTAAGGACACATTCTGTGCAAGTTTTTTCAGTGCAGCATTGAATATGTCTTGGTACTATGTCTTTAAACCTCAGAAAATCTTGTACAAAGATACCATGCCAATGTGAGAATGTGTCTGTTGCCTAATCCCTGTTCACTTTTACTACTGCCCTTTGCTCCCACCTCTCTTAGTTTACTAAGCTACTCAAGAAGAAATATTTTGAAACTCAGAGGGCCTTTTTAATTTTTTGCTAACTGATTACCCATCTGAGTCATTTACACTTAAGAAAACAAACATGGAAATTCATAGACTCTGACTTTCTTGTTATGACCATTTAGGTGATGGTTGTTAGCTATATTGGTCAAATTTTTAAAAAGAATACTAGAATCTCATTCTTTTTATAGGCATACTTCAGAGATAGTGTGAGTACAGTTCTAAACCACTGAAATAAAGCAAATATCTCAATAAAGTGAGTCACATGAACTTTCTGGTTTCCCAGTGCATATAAAAGTTAGTTTTACACCATACTGTAGTCTATTTAATGTGCAATAGCATTATGTCTAAAAAGCGTACATACCTTAATTAAAATATTTTATTGCTTAAAAAGTGCTAACCATCATCTGTGCCTTAAGCACATCATATTCTTTTTGTTTGTGGAGAGTTTTGCCTCAATGTTTATGGTTGCTGACTGATCAGAGTGGTGGTTGCTGAATGTGGGTGGATTCGGCAATTTCTTAAGATAAGACAATAATAGACTTTACTTCATTGATTGAGCCTTCCTTTCAGGAACAATATTTCTGTGGTATATGATACTGTTTGATAGCATTTTACTCACAGTAGAACTTTCAAAATTGTAGTCAATCCTCTCACTCCGACACTACTTTATCAACTAAGTTTATGTAACATTCTAAATTATTTGTTATCATTTCAACAGTCTCCACAGCATTTTTACCAGGAGCATATATTTCATCTCAAGAAACCACTTTTTTCCTCATCCAGAAGAAGCAACTTCTCATTCATTAAAGTTTTATCATGAGATTGCAGCAATTCAATCATATCTTTAAACTCTTCTAATTCTACTTCTACTACTTACAACAGATTTGCAGTTACTTCCCTCACTGAAGTCTTGAACTCCCGAAGTCATTCATGAGGATTGAAATCTTCTTATAAACTTCTGTTAATGTCGATATTTTGACCTCTCCTCATGAATCTTAAATGTTCTTAATGGCAGGTAGAATGGTACTTTTTTTTCCAGAAGTTTCTCAATTTACTTTGTACAGATCCATGAGAGAAATTACTAAATATGGCAGTTATAATCTTATGATGTATATTTCTTAAATAAAACAAAACTCAAAATTAATTTTTGATTCATGGGCTGCAGAAGGGATGTTGTGTTAGCAGCCATGAAAACAACATTAATCTTGTATATATTCATTGGAGCTCTTGGGTGACCAGGTGCATTGTTAATGATAGTAATATTTTGAAAGGAACCTTTTTTTTCTGAGCAGTAGGTATGAACGGTGGGCTTAGAATATTCAGCAAACCATGTTGTAAACAGATGTGCTAGCTTTGTGGTTGCAATTATAGAGCACAGGCAGAGGAGTTTTAGCAAAATTCTTAAGAGCCCTAGGATTTCGGAATGGTACATGAGCATTGGCTTCAACTTAAAATCGCCAGCTGCGTTAGCCCCTAAAAAGTTGGTCAGTTCACCTGACTTCTGAAGCTATCTTCATTAATTAACTTTGTGAGAGCTTCCGGATAACTTGCTGTAGCTTCTATGTCAGCACTTGCTGCTTCACATTATACTTTCATGTTATGGAAATGGCTTCTTAAACCTCATAAACCAATCTCTGCTAGCTTCAAACTTTTCTTCTTCAGTGTCCTCACCTCTCTCAGCTTTCATAGAATTGAAGAGTGTTAGGGCTTTGCTCTGGATTAGGCTTTGGTTTATGGTAATCTGCTGTCGGCTTGATCTATCGAGACCACTAAAACTTTCTCCTTATCAATAATAAGGCTGTTTCACTTTCTTATTCCTCTAGCCACTAGAATAGCACTCTGTTTCCTTCAAGAACTCCTTTGCATTCACAACTTGACTGTTTGATGGACGAGGCCTAGCTTTTGGCTTAGCCCAGCTTTCAACATGCCTTCTTTGCTAAGCTTAATCATTTTTAGTTTTTGATTTAAAGTGAGAGATGTAGGACTCTTTTTTTTTTTTAATTTACTTAAAATTAGAGGTCATCATTGGTTTATTAATTGTCCTAATTTCAATGTTGTTTTGTCTCAGGGAATAGGAAGGCCTAAGGAGAGAAAGATGGGGGAAAGCCTGGTCAGTGGAGCAATCAGAACACGCATTTATCATTTAAGTTTACTGTCTTAAATGAATGTAGTTCATGGCCCTTCAAAACAACTACAATAGTAATAACAAAGATCGTTAATTACAGATAACCAAAACAAATGTAATAATGAAAAAGTTTGATATTGTGAAAATTACCAAATAGCGACACAGAGACACAAAGTGAACAAATGCTGTTGGAAGAATGGTACAGATAGACTTGCTCAGGGTTGCCACAAACCTTTAATGTATGAGAAAATGCAGTATCTGTGAAGTACAATAAAGCAAAGCAGAATAAAACGAGGTATACCTCGTCTGATCTCTCAGCTTTATGACTCTATTTCTCTCAGTTTTATATTCCCAAACTTAAACTAAACATTTGAAATATTTTGAGTATAGAAATGGTAATAAGCAATGAAGCAAAAATATATAGGGACATGTGTTAAAAATAAAGTGAGAGAGGGAATTAATGGTTTTTTAGTGAACACAAAATGAATGTCAGTTTGTAATCTTCCTCTCCTGATCTTCAAAACAGTTTTATTAAGAATATTGTTTATCTCACAGAGACAAGAACAAAAGCTATGAATTTTAAATAATATTCCTTTAACTATTCAAGAGGACAAAAGGCAAGACTTGAACCTACTGCAGTTTGTTTTCAAAGATAACCCCTCCATTACACATTTATTCCTAAAAATGCTATGCTCAACCCTGCCTTTGCTACACACTTCAGTTTCTCACACACTCCTCATTCTCTACGCATGTTAAATTGAATCAGGTCTTTAAATGGAGCCCACAATCTGTTCTTTAAGATTTTACCGAAACCTATAGGTTCCACAGAAGTCAGCAATAACACTATATTTTATTTCCTCTTTTTAACCCCCATAGCATTCATCATGTGCACATCTCTTGTACAATCACATTGCTATAAATTTTCAAAGCTTCTTTTTTTTCTCTTTCTGTGGGATTGTAAAATCCCTCAGTCTAAAACTGTGTATCAATCAATCAACAGATAATCACTGAGACCTTTCTATGACTGAGGCATTGTATAAGGTGAAATGGTAGATAAAACAATTTAAACAATAAATAAATGAAAGTCTCAAAATGCAGTACATGTCTCTGTATACTAATACCACAGTAATTCTAAATAACACATCATGGCTTGTAAAGGTAAGCCTCTGTTCTCATACTTACTGTTGTGTGCATTGACCGCATTCAGCTTTAGGCTATGGCATGATTCAGATTGTCTCCAGCTATGATTGGGTCAGTTCTACGGGTACCTCTTTCTGGGGCCCATCAACTCTGTGAGATGAATTCTTTTCCTCAGGAACTTAACCACCATATTTGATAAACAAAAAGCTGCCTTTGTAAACCTAATCCTTCCTTTGAACTACAAAATAATTTTTAGTAGTAAGCATTTTTAGTAGTAAACATATATTAATTGCAAAGAAAATATTGCTCCCCAAAATTTGCTTTTTCACTTAAATTTTTTTGAACACAAATACAAACTCTAAGAGGTCACTTAGAATGGCAGAAGTAAAGTAACCCAAGTTCTGTTTCTATATTTTTATAATCACTGTGATTTTTTTTTTAAAATCTACTGACTAGAAACAAGGATATATGATGCTGAAGGGGTTGACAACTCAAACCGTTTCTGACGTGAGATTGAATGCTCTAGAGAAGTTATGAATTTACTTTCAAAATGAATGCATATAGTTTAGTATAATATGGTGGTGGCTGACTGCAACTACAGTAGTTATTTAGAGCCTTAGGCCAACAAAATGTTTTTTGTTGGGGGTGGTGAGGAGTAATCCAGTCTTGTAAACCTCTCTTGGCTTCTGCGGTATATACATAATATTCTTGTAGTTCAAGAAGCCAAAGCTCTACCACACAGTCTCAATTCAGACCTCTGTTTATATCATGTCTATGGGGCCAAATAGGTCACATGGCGAAGCCCAAAATCAAGAAATAGGAAATTTTACATTTTCCATGATGCTCATGGCATTGATATAAAGAGTAAGAATTGAGATCAATATTTCAATCTACTCTGGTAAATAATAAATAAGTGATATGTTTTATGATTGAGAAATATTTAACTTGCGGAGAAAATATATTTTGGTTACAAAAGAATTTCTTATTCAAGAAATATTCAGAGGACTGGAGGAAACATGGCAGAATGAGAGATGTGCCCAAATATCTCTCTTTGTTATAGCAATAAGCTGAATATCTAAAACTCAACAAAAAACACCTAAACTGCACACCAGCACATCTGAACTGGGATCTGCGCATAAGAGCTACCACAGGTCAAAAACTCAGGTCTTGGGCTGTGGACTGGGAGAAATAAAGAAGCTGTTTCTCACAGCCACTGGAGCTCCCTGCAGGAGAAGGGGGATGGGAGAAGGTGTGGCAAGTCTCCTCAATAGCCCTGCCTGGAAACGCTGTGAGCTCTCCATGGCTGGCCAGTGGCAGGCCCAGTCATCAGGGCAGAAAAAGAGAAGCTGGATGGGACCACAGAAAACAACAGTTGATTTTTACAGGCCACATTTGCAAAACCGAGGCTGAGCCACAGCTCTCAACTCCCAACCCAGAGAACTCCTCTTCCCAAACCCTCCAAGACCGATCACTGTGGAGCCCAAGGGGAATCTAAGCAAATGCTGCCAAGACTGTTGCTGACACTGACAGGGACTAAAACTGAGGGTAGCAAGCATGAATACATATCTACAAGAAAGTTAAAAAGGAATTTTTAAGGCTTTATATATAGCAGGGATCCAAGACACTTAGACACCACCTACTGAAAACCAAAAGAAAAACACCTTCTTTGCAGCAGGATAAAGAGAGACCTTTATATAATAAATATTTCTGGCAAAAAAGCAGAATACATTTTCATTAATGCCAAGGTGTAGAAATAGTCTATTAAACACCATGAACAGCCAAGGTGACAAGGCATCTGAGAGAAATAAAAAAAAAAAAATCTTCAGAAAATAAGCTTACAGACATAGAAATATGCGACTTAAGTGACAGAGAATTCAGGATGTTACTTCTGAAAAAAACTCAATGAGATCCGAAACAGCTCAAATCAACATTTCAGGGATTTAAAAAAAAAAAAAAAAAAAAAACTGGATGAGCGGAGTAAGGAAATTGAAACCCTCAAAAACAAAAAAACAAAAAACAAAAAACAAAAAACAAAAAAAACAAGTAGAACTTCTAGAAATAAAAAACACACCACAAGAGTTTAAAAATGAAATAGCAAGCTTGGGAAATAGAGTCAACCAAACAGAGGAAAGGATCAGTGATATCAAAGACAGAAATCTAGGAGTAAATTGAAAGGAAGAAGAGAGAGACCAAAGAATGAAAAATAATGAAAGAGAAATACAAGAACTAACTGATAACATCAGTAGAGGAAGCATAAGAATAATAGGCCTTATTACAGGCAAGAAAAGGAGCAAAGACTAGAAAGTATTTTCAGACAAATAGTGGGTGAGAATTTCCCAAATCTGAGGAATGAACTTGAGCTTGGAATTCAAGAAGTCAGCAGGATACCCAATTATCTCAACACCAAAAGGCCTTCAACAAGACACATTGTATTAAAATTATCAAAAATCAATGATAAAGACAAAATTCTCAAGGCAGCCAGGGAGAAGAAAATTATCCTCAGACTTCTCAGTGCAAACCTTACAAGCCAGAAAGAAATGGAATCAAATATGTAAACTATTAAGTGAAAAGAACTACCAGCCTAAGATAATGTATCTAGCTAAGCTGTCCTTTAGATATGAAGGTGAAATTAAGACCTTTCCAGCCACACAAAAATTGAGGGAATTCTCCACTACAAGGCCTGCACTACAGGAAATACTGAAAAGGGTTAGCTTACCTAAAACAAAATGAAAAAAAAAAACCCATAATTAGAAGTAAAATGACTATCCAGCAAATAGAAGCAGAGGAGTATAATTCTTACTGAAACCAGGGCATTATAAGCTTAAATAATAAGAAGAGAATTGCTATAGCAAGATAGTAATGAACGTTCAGCATACATAGGGACAAATTGAGACAACAATGACTGAAAAAGGGAAGGATTCAAAGATCCAAATTTACAGATGGGAATGGAGATAAGGTACATGCAGAAGAAAATGAATGGCTGTGTATATATAACAATCCTTTACATGTTCTCAATGGTAAATATACACAGAAGATTCAGAACTGAAGTATATAACATAAAACAAGAAGAACCAGAGGCATAAACTACAAAACCCAACCAAAATAAAGAAAACAGAAACACAAGGACAAGGAAGCAATGGAAACACCAAGCTACCAGAAAGCAAGGATAAAATGGCTATAAGAAGACCTTATATTTCAATAATTACCCTAAACGTAAATGGACTGAACTCACCAATAAAAAGGCACAGAGTTGCAGAATGGATCAAAAGACAAAACCCAATCATATGCTGCCTCCAGGAGACACATCTCAATTCCAGAGACAAATACAGACTGCAAGAGAAAGTGTGGAAAATGATATATCTAGCAAGTGGCATTCACAGAAAAGCAGGAGTAATGATAGTAATATTGGATGAAATAGACTTAAAAATAAAAAAAAGGTAAAGAAAGATACTGAGTGACACTTCATAATGATAAAAGGAATCATGCACCAAGAAGACAAAACACTTATTAATATCTATGATACCAATCAGGGAGCCCCAAAATATGTAAAGTGATTACTAATAGAACTAAAAGGAGAAACAGGCCAAAACACTATAATAGCAGGGGACCTAAATACCCCATTGTTGAATGTGGACAGATCATTCAAACAGAAAATCAAAAAGGAAATAACATTCTTAAAGGACACATTAGACCAACTGGACATAATTGACATTTACAGAGCTTTCCATCCCAAAACAGCAGCTTATACATCCTTCTCTAGTGCACATGGAACATTCTCAAGAATACTGGGACACAGAAATAGCCTCAACAATATAAGAGGGTTGAAATCATTCCAACCATATTCTCTGACCATAATGCATTGAAACTAGAGATCAACTGCAAAAAGAAATCTCCAAAAACAAGAATGAACCCAAATAAAAACTAATGCTTCATCTTAAAAAACTAGAAAAGGAAGAAAAAATGAAGCTTAAAGTCAGCAGAAGGAAAGAAATAATCAAAATTAGAGCAGAAATACATAAAATTGAAAACAAAACAAAAAAGATAGAAAAAATAAATGCAGCAGAGAGCTGGTTCTTTGAGAAGGTTAATAAAATTGACAAACCCCTGGCTAGACTCACTAAAGAAAAAGGAGAAAGAACACAAATAAACACAACCAGGGATGAAAGAGGAGAAATTACGACTGACTTCGCAGAAATACAAAGGATCATGCAAGAATGTATATAATACCAAATTTAATAATCTAGTACCAATGGACCAGTACTTAGAAAAATACAATCTTCCTGGACTGAATCAAGAACTGGAAAATCTAAATAGACTGATCAGTTGTGTGGAAATGAAAAAAAGCATCAAAAACCTACCAAAAAGTAAAAGTCCAGGACCAGATGCCTTAACCAGTGAATTCTACCAAACATTCAAAGAAGATTTAATACCTATTCTCCTCAAACTCTTCCAAAAAATCGAAGAAGAGCAATACTCATTTTATGAGGCTAATACTACCCTGATACCAAAACCTGGTAAAGATAACACAAAAAAAGGAAACTACAGACCAATATCTCTCATGAACACAGATGCCAAAGTCCTAAATCAGATACTAGTAATCTGAATACAGCAACGTATTAAAAAGATTATACACCACAATCAAGTGGGCTTCATCTCAGGAGCTCAGGGATGGTTCAACATACACAAATCACTTAATGTGATACACCACATAAACAAATTAAAAAATAAGAATCATATCAATAGATGCAGAAAAAGCCTTCAACAAGATACAGCATCCATTTATGATCAAAACACTTAACAAAATCAGTATAGAAGGAAAGTACCTTAACATAATAAAAGTTATCTATGACAAACCCTCAACCAACATTATACTTAAGGTGAAAAACTACAAAACTTCCCTCTAAGATCAGGAACATGGCAAGCCTGTCTACTATCACCACTGTTATTCAATAATAACATTGGTAAGTCCTAGTGAGTGCAATCAGACAGGAGAAAGATATAAAAGCATCCAAATAGGAAACAAAGAAGTGAAACTGTCACTATTTGCGGATGACATGATTCTCTATATAGAAAATCCTAAAGACTCCACATGAACACTACTGGAAACAATAAGCAAATACAGCAAAGTCTCTGGAACAAAATCAACGTTCAAAAATCCATAGCTTTCCTACACTCTAATAATGAAGTGCCAGAAAAAGAAGTGGAAAAAATAATTCCTTTTGCAATTGCAACAAAAAGAATAAAATACTTAGAAATAAATTTAATGAAACAAGTGAAGGATCTATATAATGAAAAGTATAAGACCTTATTAAAAAAAAATCAAGAAGATACAAAGAAATGGAAAGATATTCTGTGTTCTTGGATTGGAAGAATCAATATAGTTAAAATGACCATATTACCTAAAGCATTATACAGATTTAATGTAATTCTTATCATAATCTCATGGCATTTTTTAAAGAAATAGAACAAAGAAATCATCAGATTTGTATGGAAGCACAAAATACCCTGAATTGCCTTTCAAGAAAAAAGAATGAGACTGGAGGTATCACTCTGCCCAACTTCAAATGATACTACAAAGCGACAGTAATCAAAATGGCATGGTATTGGCAGAAAAACAGACATAGTGGAACAGAATCAAGAGTGCACAAGTAGACTCCTATTTATACAGGCAAATAATTTTCTACAAAAAGGCCAAAAACATACAATAAAGGAAAGCCTCTTCAATAAGTGATGCTGGGAAAACTGAAAGGCCACCTGCAAAAGAATGAAACTAGACTGTTGTCTATCACCACACACCAGAATTAACTCAAAATGAATTAAGGACCTGAATATAAGACCTGAAACAATAATATGCATAGAGGAAAACATAGGTCCTAAACTCAAGGACCTTGGACTTAAAGAGGATTTTATGAACTTGACCTCAAAAGCATATGATCCGTGATCCCTCCACTAGGTGTTTACCCCAAAGACTTGAAAACCCATATCCATAAAGATATTTGCACACAGATGTTCATAGCAGCATTATTCACAGTGGTCAGGACATGGAAAGCAACCGAAGTGTCCTATGATAGATGATTGGCTAAAGAAGCTGTAGTGCATATATACAGTGGAATATTAGACACAAGAAGAGATGAAACACTGCCATTTGTGACAACATGGATGCACCTCAAGATAATCATGCAAAGTGAAATAAACCAGACAGAAAAAGTTGAAAATCACATAATATCACTTATATGTGGGATATAAACCTAAAAGCAACAAATGAGCAGGACATACAAACAGAGACTCATACACATGGACTATAGACTAGTGGTTACTAGTGGGGTGGGGAGGAGAGGGGAAGTAGATGAGGTGAAGGGGTAAAATACAGGGTTTAGGGGTAGAGTGAAGTGAGTAAAGGGGATCAAATATATGTAGCTGAAGGAAACTGGACTTTGGGTGGTGAACACACAATAGAATATACAGATGTCAAATGGTAATGTACGCTTGATAATTATGTAATTGTATTAACCAATGCCACCCCAATAACTTTAATTAAAAATATAAATCAAACAAACAAACAAACAAATAAATAAATAAATAAAATTTCAATGCCCAATTCTTTTTGATTCTGATTCTGGTAATAACTTTTTCCATACTTGACTTCTTTTCCTTTATGCAGCACATTTCTGTAATACTCTGCATTCTATGTTCAATATTTTTTATTCTTTTTTATAATATTCCTGATTTCCTGAGAAAAACTGACCAACTTAAATATTTAGATTCACCTGACCTCAGTATTTCTAACGGTAAGAGTAACTTTATTGTCATGGTTTTATACATAGGAAAATATTGTACCAGAAGAATGGCTCAACTCACTTCAGTCAAATGATTTCTCCAGAACAAGAACCTGAAACAGGATCTAAGAAAATATTTTAGAAGATAATCAGAATCTACTATAGAATATTTGCAATATAACTTTTAACTTTTAAAAACAAACACTCAAATCATTAACTTTGCTATCTCCAAATGACGAATAATCATCACCAAGTAGTGGTTGGGTCTCCAGGTAGAGGTGATGCTTTATGAATGTCTAATGTATTTCAAAAACTATATGTTGGTTTTGATGAAAATTACATTTATACAGCAGGATAATTTTTCCCAGTTCTGTTCACCATCCTATAAGTGTGTGAGACTTGTTATGAGAGCATTTGATAAACGTTTAAAAGTTGACTTTGCTTTGATGTCCTGAGACTTAGGAAAACATGCATTCATTCATTTATCATCTTTTATAAATGAAGCAATGTCCTTAGATTTGTGGTAGATTTGCTACATCACACTAAAATTACCAGCAGCTGGGACTCAGAAGTTCATTTAAGGATAAGAACAGAACATCATTTTGGAAGCCTGCAGTAATATTACCAAATGCAGGATTTTATCTAGCTTCTCAGAGGCACTGCTGTGTGCTAAATTCCAGGATCTCAAGTGTTTTATTTTTCAGCAGATTCTTTCTTGAATCAAGTTTGTGCCAAGTTTTGCATAATGTCTTATCTTCTTTATCAGTAAAACAATGTGAAATATTTAATAGGAAGTATCACTGTAACTGATATAAATAGACCTGTCAGTCTCTTTTCCCAAGAAGAAAACATTCAGAGAGAATAAAAACAGTATCAGACCTCCAGATATAGATTCAGATCAAAATACTATAGTCTTTCCTATATCATGGTGTGTTTTATGTCATTCTTAAGTAGAATGAAACCATAAGAAACTTGTTGAATCTTTATGATAATAAACTTTTTTTTTAAGTGGAAAACTACATCAATCATGAAACTTAAAAAAAAGTTAACTATCCTAAAAGTAGGAAGCATGTTTAAATTTAGGACTTGTTGGTGAGGAAGTGATTTTTAGAAAATGTATTTTTCAATCTGAGAACTTATAATATTTAAATGTTAAAGTAGAAAGTTATAGAATCCAATACAATAACAAGAAATCACTTAAAAATTGTTGAATCTGTGGGTCTATGAATATCACATGAGTAGGTGTTAAACATTTTATCAGAGAAAACTTGAAGTTATAGGTCTAGGCCTCATTTTTTTTTTTTTGTTTTTTTTCTCTTGGCATACAATATCTGTACAGGGCAATGACAAATTGCATCAGAAAACAATTGTTCATTGGAACAATAACTTTTGGACATTGGGAGTTGTTTGTATTTGTATATTGTATGTTAGAAAAGAATTGCCTCCTATTTAGCTAGGTAAACTGCTTAATTCTTTGAGACTATTCTTGGTCAGCATTGCAGTAGTCAGCTAATCCTACTAAACTCTGGTTTAATTAAAAAAAAAAAGAAGTTCAATAAATAGTCTGAATTATATTAATTGAATTATTTTATTTTAGTTAGCTTCACCACATCTTACCCAGCACACTGTGGTCTTTGCCTCTTGTTTAAAGCAGCACCTCAAGCTACGACTACTATGGCCAACACTATCAAAAACTTGATCATGTTTTGTTAGTTCTTTCAAGCCCAAGTCCACTCCATTCCCTAGTTCTGCCATAGTGAAGGACTATTTGACTTAAAATTATTTTGATTCTTAGTGGCTCTCATTTCCTTTTGTGAGAATTGAGCAAAATCTTTGTGTGTGCCTATGGGTTTATTTGTAGAAATTATTCTCATTCAGAAAACACGTTTCAGGGGAAAAAATTAAAACAGCAAAGTGAGTCATAGTTGACTCATGAATCTTGCACTTATTCACCTCGCTGAAAATGAGAAAGCCAGAGAGGTAATTGTTTGAAAATAAACATGATATGTGTTAGATAAGTTGGGCTTTAATTAGCCTAAAAGTCTTGAAGAGAGCTTTAAGAAAAAGAAAATAATTCTGTACTGAAAAGCCACCTCAGAGGATTGCAGAGGAATTAGAGAGGTGAGCTTACAGAAAAGATAAATGGCACATTTTTAGGGAGGAGCGATCTTCAGATGTTTGAAGAGATGTCATCTCTCCTTTCTTGCTATGATTGGCCCAATAAGACAAATGATGTAAAGATTCTTAATAATTTGATCTCCTCAGAAGAGTAAGATGATGGCCTCTTAGATAGAGATATTGGATTTAGTCAAGCAGAATTTAGATAATAATATTGCAGAAAGGGTCACCGCATTGGGGGGGTGTATTTTTGATTCAGTACTTCACTCAGCTTCTGATTCAGAAGCACCTCTCTATAAGTGCCTTAGGACAAAGTCACATCTGTGTTATGTTTGCAACTATTTCTAGCCTTAGATTATAAATACCTCTTTAGAGAGGTAGAATGATTATAAACTATCTGTTACCTTTTGCTTGCCCACAGTGACTATTGCAGTGTTCTAAATATATTAGAGACTCAATAAATATTTTATGGAATAATTGGCATGTGAAATTTTGAAACGCAAGTTCTTAAAAATGCAGCCAATAGAACTTCACAGCACACGCAACCTTGTCTCAGCAGATGTTTGGACTTGAAGTGATGTGATCTGTCTAATCTGGCATCTTGGCATTGAAAAGTGTTTTATTACTCCAGGTGGCAGTGCCTTGAAATAATAACAAATGACTGTTTGCCAGCAACAAAGAAGAGAGGTTCCTGCTGCACAGTAATTTCCTAAGTTCTTTCAACCAACAATTAAAAAAAAAAATCAATAAAGATTAACTGTAATTTTTGAGCTTATCATTTCCATTCTTTGACCCTCCTGATAGCACATAATCAATTAAGAATCTATGGGAGGAAGTCTATTTCAGTAAAAATATTTTTAACAAATGTTATGTAAATATATATGAATATATATATACTATGATAATTATATAATAAAGCAGAATCTCTATAATTGATGAAAGAACAAGATTGATCTAATATCAGATTTCAAGGACTAATATATTTATGATGTGCACATTATTATCTACCACTAAAGTTTATTTTATTTTTAGTACTGGTAAATAAATAAATTGATTTTCTGAATTAAAGCTCATAATATTTCAGTCCATAAAATTTCTGTCTTTACTTTAGTATATACCTTTAAAAACATAACAGGTTTCTACTTTAATAATTTTTTGCTCCAGGTAGTCAAGTTATAGAATTCTTACCTGCAAGTCAATGTAACTGATCGGTTTACAATTTTTTATATTAAGGCATTACTGAGAATGATAGAAAAGTTTACCCAACTAATTCGATAAATGGAAGCATGAACGGAGAAAACAGAAGGACTCAGAAGGCAAGTGGTCAAGAGCACAACCTCTAGAGACAGAATGACTAGGTTTGCATCTTAGGTGTTACGATTTGTACGATTTGGGGCAACTCGTTTAACACATTTCCCATTTAGAAGGAAAAAAAGTGCAGCTCGCTGCCAGTGTAATCTACTTTTACATAAACAAGCTCTTTGGGACTGAAGCAAATTTGACTGGTTTTTAATGTAAGAATAAAGAACTTCTAAAGAACTTATTTCTAAACAGAATTTATCTCTAATTCTAATGTAACAAATGTATACATAAATAAAATTCATCAAATGAATCTTCAGCTAACAAGTG
Organism: Eonycteris spelaea; assembly: GCA_003508835.1. Classification (NCBI taxonomy): domain Eukaryota; kingdom Metazoa; phylum Chordata; class Mammalia; order Chiroptera; family Pteropodidae; genus Eonycteris; species Eonycteris spelaea. Next base: position 4,979,887 of record PUFA01000095.1, read on the forward strand.
TTTGAGAATGGTGTTAATATCATGCATAGGAAGCTACATTTCTAGAATTTGACATTTTCAGTGGTCGAGAATTATTATTTTTGTAAATGAAAATACCACTACTAAAAACAGAACACTGTAAATAGAATGATGTCATTTATTTCCAAAGACAATTGACATGTTAAAGTGCTGCAGAAGTAATAATAAAAGTGAGATATTTCAGGCAAACTTTGGGGATAAGTTTAAGACTATAATTGCAATTATCTCAGGTAAACCCTGCAGACACAAATGCCACCAGAGAGTATTCTTAGGCAAACGGGAAATGGGATAACGATACTATAGTTTTACTTCCTCATCTGTAAATGATGATGGTGACCTTGGATAATAGGCCCTACAGTCTAATATTTGTACTAATGGATTAATATATGTAAATTCTTTAGAATGGAGACTTCGTAAAAATGTTTTAGGTTGTCCTTTGTATCCCAATTTATATACACAATTTACATTTACATATTTATTGATACGCTAATAGTTGCTTCAACCAAAAGTGAATCAGAAAAAACATGGAAGATTTCTGTCATCTGAGTTGTAGACCCAGTCATCACTTTCTTCTCTTCTCCGCATCCCATGTAATAGTTAATAAATAACTGATATTGAATAATAGCTATTATTTGTGCATTGTATTATTTACATTGTTAATAATAATAATGGAATCTATTAAAATTCAGCAGGGAGCTATAATGTAATTGCATTAAGTATGGTTCAGTACCAATATAAGTATTAAGCTAAATTTTTTGCACATCCTTAAAGACCGGATAACTTTTTTTTTTTTTTTTTTAGAAACATAATGGAACAAAGGATGCATAGCTTTAAAAAGGGAAATAGCAAGATACCCTGCTTTGATATGCACAACTAATGGTGAATCAGTGAAGGTGAAAATAAAAAGAGAGTTTATAACCTGAGGGAATAATTGTCCTCCACATTTGTATGAAAAGATGCGTAGAGCTAAAGTCCATTTAGCAGACTTGACCACCTCCGATGCTTCACATCACAGAGCTCTGAGATTAGACCATGTCTATAGAAACGAATGAGTTTCTTTCTTCCAGTCACTGTTGGTGAATCTACTGATGCTTCTGAAATTAACAAAACCCCTACTAGACAATGCAGTCTTTTCTGCCTGCCGAGAAAGACCATACCAGGCAAAGAGCAAAACATTGAATGGCTGCATAGAGCTAAATGTAGTTTTCCTTCCTAGGAAATCTGAATATTGGAGGACATTGATAAAGAATGTGGCTGAAACTTTCACACTGTTTAACATTCTTTGTTGTTTATGTAATTTCCTATGCCATCGGAGGAAGTAATCTAGCATTAACAGGCAAAGAGCTTTAAAAGGTATATGAGCATGGATCATTTAGATGCCAAGTAGAAATTAAAACTGATCAAACTTAACTCCTTTTGATTTTACAATTCTTGTAAGTTTTGCATATTAGAGACAGTTATTGACCCTATAAAATTTACTATACATTTCTATAAATTAGTAATCAGGTTACATATACAATGTTAACTATTGCTCATTCCTCTCACGGTTCTACACGACACATTTGTGACTGATCAAGCACAAAAAGATATGTGCTTTTTTTTTTTTTTATAATGGAAGTAAAAAAGAGGATGGAGAATAATTAAAAACTTTGAAACTAAAGAGAGCTATATATTCTGACACTGGAAAAAATTAGAATTGTACCTGTAAAGAATATATTTCAATATATCCATGGGATTATAATCTTATATATTGACATTCCTCCATTAAAGCTGGGTTTATTTTTCATCTCCTTGAATCTGGACAGTCTTTGTAACTTCTTTGACCCATAGTATGTGGCAGAAATAATGCTTAGGCTAGGTATAAAAAATGGTCCAGCTTCTAAGCCTCTCTCTCTCTCTCTGTTTCTCCATCTCGGGGCAATTTATCTATAAACTCAGCCACCATGTTTTGAGAAAACTCTAACCACATGGGATGACATATATGGGTTTTCCCTTTGACAGCTGCAATTGACCTTAGATAGAATCAGCTTCAAGATTTGTGAGTGAATGAACCTTGAGATAATGTCAGCCCCAGGTTTCTGCCTGCTGAGAAAGACCATACCAGGCAAAGAGCAAAACATTGGGCTGTAGGTGTAGGGCTAATCTTCCAGGTGAGACCTCAGACATTTTGGAGCAAAGTTATATCATCTCCATTGTATCTCTGTCTGAAATCCTTTCCCAAAGCTACTGATAGCCAGAAAATGTTCTCGTACGTCTAATAGATTGAAGCTTATATCCATCAGCTTGTGCAAATATTCTATATGCTTACTGAAAACTTTTACTGCTTAATTTATCATATTTTAAGAATAACATTTTAAAATATCTCAATATTATGTGGCTTTTACTATTTCTCATAGGTTTGGTGTGTGTGTATGTATGTGCATGTTTAAAATTTGTTAGAGAGATATACATGTTTACTTACATTTTATTATGTTTCTTGTAAGCACTATCAAACTGAATTTCAAATTTCATCCAGTGTAACATTTCCTTTGACTGGACTATGCACATCATTTTATTAATCATTACTACCGATATAATTGGGTTAATTTCTAAGATATTTGTTTATGTTTATCCTAGCTTTTCTCCTCCCCTTTGTTTTCTTCTTCTGAATAGATATTTTTTCATTTCATTTTTCCCTCTCAACTAATTTTTTCTCATTATTTCTCATTGCTTTCGTTATTTCCTCTTTCACCACGAACTTTCATCTGGAATAGCTATTTTACCTTCCTTAAAAAATTTTCCTGGAGATGGTTTATTAGTTACAAACTTTGTTTTGTTTGTCTGATTTTTTTTTAATTCTAATTCTTGAAATATTTTCTCAGTTGTAGTTTATAGGACACATTATATTTTTTCTTAATACTTTGAAGATATTTTCTATTTCTTCAGCTTTTCTTTGTTGCTATTGACATACTATTGAGAAGTCAGTTGTTGAATATATGGATGGTCTTTTGAAAATGATATACTTTTTCTCTTTGGCTAATTCAAAATAACCTTGCTACCTTTGGTATCTATAATTTCACTCTTTAAGTCTTAAGATAGAGATTTCTTTTACTAATTTTTACATAGTAAAACTATGTGTTCTAACAGAAATGTAACTGCTTGAGAACACAACAATTCTATGTTGAATGATTAATTATTAACATGCTGCTGACTTTCTCGCAGATGGTTGACTTTACCTCCATTACTAATTACCTCTTTCCTTTAACTGTTTCTACACCAAAGTGTCCCCAAAACATCTGCCACCAAGTGTGCATACTGTAACATGTTCTTTAAAAATAACATTTAATATTCATAGAAAATATATCCTTCCTAGGAAAAATGCAGAGATTCATTCAAAAAGTAAACTTTTTACCTTTAGCCTCTTACTCTTTGCCCTTTTCTTCTTCTCTTTTTTTTTTTTTTTGTGCCTAGAACTATAGCATTCATAGATTTCATGTTTACAAGAATAAGATTGAAATCATTTGACAAAGCAAAAAGACATCCTGAGGAACCATTGTGCCAACTCTGAACTACCTACAATCAGTCTCTCTTTTTTCATGAGACAAATAAGTCTCCATAACTTAAATATACTCTAATGGAACTTTTATAATCTGAAGCCAAAAACTTTTAATTCTAAAAATGTATAATATTTTAAAAATTCATATGAATATTTTATGTGATAGATCCAGGTGAATGACATTAACTCTCTCTTTAAGCTCCCAAAATTATGGGGAAACCTTTGGTAATTTTTTACGTTTGGGAATATTTTAAGTGTATAAAATGTTTGAGGATTAGCTTTTCATAGACCAACTTTTTATTTTTTAAATGTAAGATTTTAACTTCTTTATGATAAAAAGGTGGTTTTTATTAATAAAGCATACTTCACACAGTCTAGTTTCCAGAAATACTATTTTAAATATTGTATTTTTTTAAATGCATGGACTTCAAAATATTTACAAATAACTCTCTGATAAAATAAATATTAACTATTTTTATAGTGCTAATGAAACATTTTTTGTATGTCATTTTATTTGATCCTCCTAGCAAATCTGTGATCTGTCTGTTTACTCTTGCCATCACTGTTGTCATAAGCAAAACAAGATTAGTAAGAATAGTGGTTTCTTGAAGTGTACACAAAACTAGTTCATAATTGAGATCAACCTTCTAACTTCAGAATTGATGCTTGGTATCAGCACAACTTTGATGCCATTCTGCTAAAAAATGTGTAAGCAAGTTTCTCCTTGCATTTGATAGTTGTGAATACTTTGGGAACCCAAAGAATATCCTGAGATTACCCTTATCTGAGACTACACTTGAGAGAAAGCCACAATTACATGAATGGGTTTTGCTGCCATTTACTAATAAATATTTAATACCAAATGGTATGTCAGGTTGAAGAGATTAGTATTTTGGGACATTTGAAAAGTAAAGGTTTAGTCCTCCCAAATTATTTCCTCAAACAGTAGATGTAATTTTTTTTTTAATATAGAGCTATTGTGAGATGATGGTCTTCATTGATTTGATTTAATAATGCAAATTTCAAATTTTAATGACAAATTTATGAGATCTAATCTAAGTCTATCAGTCTATCAAGTGTTATTGAAGGCCTGTAATAATTAGTAAACAGTAATATTCACTATATCAAAATATCCAGTGGAAAGTAAATTATTTTGGTAATCTGACTCATCCTTCCTCCACTATTGAATCTTCTTGGTCAATTACGATTACTTTTAGATGAAGACAACAAAAATTAGATAAAGGAAATGATGAAAAGGCAAAATAAGTTTTGTAGTGGTAAAATGATGCTGTATTTATAAAGAATTTAGTGATTATGAACTATGAAAATAATTTAATGTGCATGTCAAAAAGTTTCCTTTTCTTGAATACTTACTATATACAAGACCTATGCAAGGAACATTGCATAGATTATTTTAATTTAATTTAATTTAAAAGAAACCTATATCAGTATGCCTTTTTTTACCTTTTTTCCTATAAAATTAAAAGTTATCAAAAGATTATGTATAAATATATCTATATCTATGATAGATAATTTTAAAGCCAACATTTGAACACTCCCCCCGCTCCCCTCCCCACCCTAAAGCTTGCAGCCTTAACAAAAGGTTATTCTGGCTCTTATTACGTAAAATCTCAGTTGATTTTGAAAGCTGATAATACCAATTGGGATATTTTATGAGGTTATATTTCTTCTCTTGGTACTAACTATTTATTCATAGCTCAATTAGCACCTTAACCTGAAATGTGGAAAAAGGGAACTAGAACCACTATGCAACAGATGAATTTTAAATTTGTAGATTTGATATGAATAAACATGAAAACTAATTGCTAACCAAGATCTCTGGTTTTTTTATCTAATGTTTTATTTGAACTTTTGAGTTATAAGTATGGCTCAATTTTCTATCCTATTTCTTTCTTGATAACCGTAGATAAATATTGAATTGTTGAGGTTAGACTTTCCCAAACTTATCGGTCTTTGTTTATTCATCAATTTCTCTCTTCCTCACACAATCCTCCCCGCCCAAATAACAAACATTTTCCTTTTAACATGTTAGCTTATAATTTATTATATTTTATATCAAAAATATTTTTATTTACATTTTTACAATATTTGACATTTATGAATGAAAAAAGTTCAATGTTTGCGTTTATTTTTAATATAAAATATACAATTTTATGTTTTTAGAAACTTCTAGAATCTTTTTCTCTTTTTCATATACCCAACATTATGTGGCATGTAATACTTCCAACATCAACTATATACTTACAACAACTTCCGACTCTGGTCTATAAAAATCTATATTACATTCTTATGTTTCATGTAAGTGAATGTACTAATCATATCTTTTTTTCTCCAAGTTTAAGAGCTTTAAATTCATGATTGTCTCAGCATAAGAATAATCAAGAACTTCATCTTACCTTACTGTCTATGCATGGGTAAATTAAGCATGGTCATGTTGTGACTAATAGAGTATTTTCAGTTATAAATAGAGATAGGCAAACATTTGAACAAAGTAAAAATTTTTATTATGCTTTGAGAATGATTGCCTCAGATTATTTTCAACCTCAATTTATTTCACTTTTTTTTGTTCTCCTCTAAAAATGCTGTACAGTTACAAATTGCAGAGAAAATCTAAAATTCAGTTTTGTATCATTAGATCTATCATCATGATGATAGCATTTTCAAGGTTGTACTGCATCTTAAGACAGCCATACTAAGATTTCAGTAATCACCATATTTCATTTCTGTCCTAAAATGACTTGAAATCTACTTTTTTACAATAGTGAATATTATTTCTGTATTAAACATACTAATAACAATGCAGGCATTTTCATAATATTGTATATAATTAGAGATAATTATACAAGGACAGAGCTAATATAATTTGGCACCTACTTTCAGACAATTATTAAATTATTGACTCAATACATACACCATTACATTAGATGGTCATTTCTATTTTAATTTTATTTAATATTCTACAATAACTTCTTGAATTTTTGTCAAAGCTTTGACTGAACTTGTAAAAATGACCAATCTTGGCATGAAATATTAGCTTCAGATTACTCAGGAAAGAGGAGATTAAAAAAAAAAACATGAAAGAGTGAGTCTTTTGAGGGACAAATAAATGAGAAAAAGAGCAAGTTGAGGCTTTGGTGAGTAAAAGATGAAAAGGGAACTAGAAAAAACTAGAAAAAGAATTCAAAAAAGAATGAAGATAACAGTGTCTGGTAAATCTAGTTAATCTATTGTGTTAACGAAAATACACTCATACGAATTTTGATGACTTTCATAGTTTTATATTGAAAACAAACTTAACATGTTCATAAATACTGGGCTTATTAGTATTAGATGGCTTGAAGTGATATTTGATAATTTTGAATTAAATCAGAATAATAGATTTTGTTAGAATCAAGGTATATATATATATTTTTTTACAAACAGAGCTTTATTTGCCATGTGTCATTATAACATCGTTAGCAAAAATGGTTACTTTATCATCCTTAGTATGAAAAAACATTGTCATCTGTCAAATGTAACATACTTAGCAGTTGCTTCCAAGATAAAAATATTGATCATTCAAGATCATAACTAGTGTGAAGGACAGTTCTTATACTCAGGTGAGCCTATTGTAATTATCTATGGGCATGTAAAATTGTAGATTAAATACTGTTTATATTTTTAAAGGTAGTTTATGTTACTAACATTTCAAGTTAAATTCAAATGAATTTTTTGTGCAATCATAAATTATTTTTACAAAATCTTAGTATCTGTTAACTACTACAAAGATAGCTTGAGGAAAAGCATGTAACATGAAATGTGATGGTGTCAATTAACCTATGGAAATACTATTATTATGTTGACCTTTATTTCCTGTTGGAGAGTTTGGTCTACAGATGTACCATTACTTTGGAGAAGGTTGGGTTAACGTAGAACTTTTACATTATATACAGTGATGACTTTCAAAAAGAAAATACTTTTGTAATAACTATACTAAATAAAAAAACCTGCATTAAACAATTTTAATGACCTTGTCAATTACATTAAATTAATTTCTATTATCTTGGTCATTAGGCTAAACAAATAAAACTATATTTTATGTAAGCTAGTGTTTTTTATAAACACAGGGCCTGGTTAATATGAAAAAATCTTTATTCTACTAGTTATGTCTCCACTCTTTTTAACAGAGAGGCTTTTTGTTAGTATTGATACTATTTTGTAGAAACATCAGTTAACTGTCTGATAAATCTATTTAGAAGTGATGAGACACTTTAAATCTCAAAATTCTTAAAGAGGTTGAGATATGGCCATTAATCATATATCAGCTAAAGATATATTAAAATTTATCACTCTTCTAAAACTCTTCTGTCAGTTTGGACCCAGTCCAGGGTGGGCCCTTTTCGCATAAAATGGAATAACACAGACATTCATATAGACTCAGTTCAAATTGGTCTGTCTCCCTGCAATGACTTGAAAAGTGTATCCAATAAATTGTATTCAAAGATTTATGACCACTGGATCTTTCCATGTTTGTATGGAACAAAACCCAGATATTTTGCCCAGCCAATTTTTTGTGATGTTTTTAGTGCTCAGGTCTAAAGCAATATTTGAGGGATGCATTCACAGAAAAAAAGAAAGTAGGACAATACCATGCATGTTTGATGTGCCTCTTCATATATTTTTTTGAAATGTGACTTCCAACAGTATTATAGAAATGTGACTAGAAGATGAACTGAATAAAGAACTCACTTTAAATGAGACAAAAATGATACCTGGAGGGTTGTATTTTTGATGCTTCTTTGTTATTTTATACTCATATAATTTATACTGCTTCATTGTCTGTAATCTCCATATCTAGTTCTTGCTTTTCTCAGTTTCTCTGGAAAAGAAAGAAAAATATTGTGTTCCCAGTCATAAGGAGCTTTATAGTTCGTGTTCCTCTTTACCCAATTCAAATCATTGCTAAAGCTTTCCTTGCACTTTCTATGCTTGTTCTCAGTCAGTATTTGAGAGTTACAGTCTTACAACTTTGAAAGCTTTTAGCTCTAATATAATTGATAACAATTTTATTTAATACCTAGGGAAAATATTTTTTATTCCAGAGATTTTCTTAAAGAAGTGCTCCAATGTTGGGTGCATATTTATTCACTATTGACATTTCCTCTTGATCAATTGACCCCTTTATCATTATATACTGACTTTCTTTTTTTCTTATTACAGTTTGTGACTTAAAATCTATTTTTGTCTGATCCAAGTATGCTACCTCTGCTCTCTTTTGGTTTCTGTTTAAATGGAGTGTCTTTTTCTATAACTTCATTTTCAACCTACGTGTGTCTTTAAAGTTGTAGTGGATTCCTTGTAGGTTGCGTATAGCTGGATCTTGCTTTATTTTATTTAAACTATTTGGTCATTCTTTGTTATTTGATTGAACAATTTAGTCCATTTATATTCAAAGTAATTATTGGTAGGTTTATATACCACCATTACAGTATTAGAGTATTTTGAATTTAAATATATATTTATTTACCTAAGTTTTTATGAGTTTTTTTTATACTTTTATATGAGTTTATTTTATTGGTGTTTCTTCTTTTTACCTTTAAGAACTCTTTTAAACATTTTTGTAAAGCAAGTCTATTGGTCATGAACTCCTTCAGCTTTTGTTTGTCTGGAAATGTCTTTCCATCAGTTATGAAGGCTAGCTTTCTCCTACTACTGGCTACTTTCAAAACCTTGAGTTTACTCAGGAGAAGAAATTCTTTCTTCTGATTGTTTAAGTCTGATATTACTGCTCTCCATTGATTTTTTTTTTTTTTAGTTCATTCATTGTATCTTTCAACTCTAAAATTTGTTTGTTCCATTTTTATGTTTTCTGTCTTTTTGTTGAACTTGTTTTGTTTTAAATGGTTTTTTCTGATTCTGTTCAGTTATTTGTGCTCTCTTGTAGCTCTCTGATCAACTTTAGAACAATTATTTTAGGTTTTCATCAGAAAATTTGTGGATCTACATTTTTTTGAGGTCAGTTACTGAAATTTATTGTATCCTTTTGGTGATGTTTCTCTGATTTTGTGTGATCCCTGTAGCCTTGCATAATATTAGTACATTCAAGGAATCAGACACCTCTTTCCAAAATATGGACTAGATTTAGTAAAGACATTCACCTGCAAGTGGACACATTGTAGCTTCTGGACTTGGTAGTGTGGAACATCAATTGCGGGGTTGTGTGATGGCTCCAGGTTTGTAGGAAGAGTTGATACGGCCCACCATGGTGCTAGGGCTTTTGGAGTCCTCAGGAGTACCTCCAGTTCCAGTGCCAAGGGACCAGAGTGAGCCACAGTAGTGGCCAGAGCCAGTGGTCTGCACATGCTGATGGCATGGACTTTCGGCAGGCATACTAGTATAGGTGAGGGCCAGGACCAAGGCCAACTGTGGTACATGAGCAATTGCAAGGGCCCAGGTTGTTGGCATATACTAATGCAGTCCAGGTGCTAGCTGCAGGCACTCACGTGGTGGTGGTTGGTGATTATGGGAGTCAGGGCTGGAGGAGTGTAGATATATGGCTGCAGGTCTAGCTGTGGTATGAATAACAGGGCAGGGCAGTGACAGGAGTTGAAGCTGTCTCCAGGTGCTGGAGCTACAGGAGCCTAGGCTGTTGGTGTGCATTTGTGCAGCTGCTGGTTGGCAGTGGATATGCCCGTGTCAGTGGAGAATCGGCTATGGGGGTCTGGGCTGGCATAATTTACATTGCTGCCACAGAGGTTAAGGCTGGCTTCAAGTACAGGACTCCCACTGAGCCCAGGAGCCCAGGGTATCTATCTCTATAAATTGCACTGGCTGGGGGAGCTCCAGTGGGAAGGCAGGGGAAAGGACTCAGGAGCTGGAGTCTATGTGAAAGCAAAAATCTGTGGGGCTTTTCAGTGGCAAAGCTGCAGGGGGTCCATGGTAGGCTAGTTGATACTAGTTTCCTCAGTGACCAAAGCAAGCTATGGTTCTTTATGGAGCAGTCAACCGAGGTCTATGACAGAGTCCTCTGTGATGAAAGCTGCAGATATTCTATGATTTTTGCAAGGACTGTTGAGATCTTCAATAATGAAGGTTGCTGGAATCCTCTTTAGAAAAGGACACTGGGAACTGCAGTCATCCTGCCATGTGGCTGTTGCTGGTAGCTGGCCCATTTCCTTATTCCTAGCTATGTCCATACATCTCAGCATACAGACTCTGCATAGAATGTGAAACTGAAGTGAGGTTTTTAATGCAGTGCCCGGAAAGACTGAGGAAGCTGCTCACTCACCTGGCCCACATTTTTCCTAATGAGGACACCTCTCTTGGGCTGGGGAATTCCCTTTGGCACTGAGCTGCTAGCCCGTGATGCGATGATGTAATGATGTAAGCAAATGAAACTGTTCTTTCTACCTATTTTGTGCAATTATTCTCATGTTTTTGATGTGGTTGAAGTTTCTTGAATGGATTTTTGAACTCTCTGAGTTTATTTTTCATTAGTGGATAGATGTCTAATGGTTGTGTTTTTTTGTTGGGGGACAGAGGCCGGGATCTCCTACCTCCACTAACTTGCTCATGTGATTTTCTTATAACTATTTGAAAACAATAACAACTTATCCAATCTATTTCATAAGTAAAACTCTACTCCGTTAAATCTTTCCTTCTCTGACTTTGTATCATTACAAATTATAATTTTTATATTTGTATCCATTTACACAGTTTTTAAAGTTAAAGTTATTTTTAATGCTTTTATTTTTAAAGTTCTATATCATAATTAAATAGTGTATGCATTATCATTATAGCATTACAGGATTATATATTGTCTATTTTAACCTTACCAGAAGCTTTTATATTTTCATAGGCTTCAATTTTGCTATGTAGCATCTTTTCTCTTCAACTGGAAGAATTCCTTTTAATAATATTGAAAAGCAGGTCTAATGGTGAATAAATCCCTCTTTTGTTTATCTGGAAAGTATTTATTTTCCTTCACTTTGAGAGAAATTAGTTTTTGCCAAAGATATTGTATTCTTGTTTGGCTATTTATTTTCCTTTCAGTACTTTGAATACATCATCCACTTAGGTTCACTTGGAATATTTCTGCTGTGAAATTCACTAGTAATTATATGGCAGCCTACTTCTAGGTGAGAAATTGCTCTTTTTCTGGCCAGGTTTCAAGATTCTCTCTACATCTTAGATTTTCGACAGTTTGTTATAATGCATATTAGTATGGGCCTCTTGGGTTATTTTATTGAAACCTTTGAACTTTTTGAATTTGGAAGTCCATTTCATTTCTCATATTTGGGAATTTGAGGCTGTATATCTTCAGAAAGCTCCTTGCCCCCCTTTTTTTTCTCCTGGAACTCTCATACTGTGACTATTAGTCTGCTTGATAAAATACATAAATTCGTTAGGCTTTCTTCACTTTTCTTATTTCTTTTTCTTTTTATCCCTCTGACTGGATATTCAAATGACCTATCTTTGAGTTTGCTCTACTTTCTTTTAATTGATCAAGTCTGCTATTGAACTCCTCTGGTGAATTTTTCAAATCACTTGTATTCATCAGTTCTAGAGTTTGTTTCTTTATAGTTTTCTACCCTTTGTAGTATTCTCATTTAGTTTATGCTTTATTTTCCTAATTTCATTTAGTTTTCTATCTGTGTTTTCTTGTAATGTATTGATCTTCTTTAAGACTATTTGAATTCTTTGTCAGGTAATTCATATCTCTTTGTAAGTTTTAGGGTTAGTTTGGGGAGATTTATTTCATTGATTGGGCTCTGGTTCTCATTTTATTCATTTGCTTTGTTATTTTGTGCTGTGATATGTGCATACTGAAAAATACCCATCTCTCCCATTCTTTCACACTGGTTTTTTTTATAGTGAAAGCCTTAACCAATCAGCCCAGCTAAAAATTCTCAGGGTCACTAAAATCTCCTTGAGGCATGTTTCTCTGGGCTTGTATATGTAATTTCCTAATAAGAGAGGTTTGTTGGTGACTTTTTAATAGTTTGTAATCTCTTGCTGCTTCTGGTATCTGTTCACTGTACTACAGTTTATCTGACACTGAACAAGTCAGTTCCCTTTTATTCTTAGTGGAACCCCATGCATCAAAATATACAGTTCTCCAAAAGCACCTCAGGTCAGGAGAATGCAGAAATCAGTCCCTCGGTAGTCCTCCCAAAAGCTGGAACATTGGATGTACAGTTCACTCTTCTTATTTGATTCCAAGGGAGAATCTGTGATGAGGGTTTTTTTTCCAATTGCACAATCTGCTGTCTTGTGGAAAGGTCTATTACAATCATAATGAAATGGCTTTCTAAGATGTTTCAATGCACATATTCTTGGTTTTAACTTGTCTATAGTACTGCAACTTCCTTAACGTGTTTCTGGAGTTCTCGTAAAGGCTTTTAGGGATCATATATTGTTGCTAATCTTTGTGGCATCTCGGAGAATGAATACCAGGGCTTCCCATTCTGCCAACTTGGTGAGTTTATTATAACAAATAAATTGAAAACCTTACTTTTGTACTGTGTGTTACTTTACATCACTTTGAGACTAATTACAAAAGAAATATAATATAGGATTACATTTCTTATTTTCTTTTGGATTCAATCTGAGTAAATGTACTTTTGAATTTATTTTATTTGAAGCGGTGGTTTGAAATCTATTTAATTGTTCAGATAAATGATGACATCTTTTTGACGTAAAGCTCTCAAGTATGCTGAAAATTGATATTTAAGCTTCAATTTAACTTGAGTTTTATACCAGGTAGAATGTTTCTGTCTACCCTGGAATGGAGTTTTTCCCTGAAATACACTTTTTAGAAAATGATTGATATCTATAATTAAGATTCCCAAAATTACATTTTCTTCTAAGAATGATTCTTTAATTAAAATTAATGTCATTTTTTTTCTGATAAATAAATTTTCTCATTTTTCTTTTCTTTTTCTCTAGAACTTGTACTAAACCATTACTATGGATATTGTGATTGCAGAGATATCATTGAGAAAGCAAATTCTTACATGTGGGCACATTCTTTAATTGTTTTTTATTTTTATTTGTGTTCCATATCACATGTTCAAAGTCTATCTGTTCCTTTGGATGTTAATCTTTTTTACATGGACTGACTCTACTGGGTGGTTATAACTGTTATTCTATTATAATATTCAGGAGCAGAAAAGTTATATTTATTTAATGATTTTAAATAAATTTAAATTATTCTGACTCTCCACTTCAAATATGGATGGGATTTAAATTTCAAGTATTAATGGGACACTTATTTTTTGAATGACTTTTTTTTTTTTTAATCCAGTCTGCAGATTCCCAGAAGGGTGAAGGGATAAGAATTTCTTTACTACTTCAGAGCTACATGTCAAGGTGCAACCAAGTCATTTCCCAGATGAGTCTTGTTTTCTTATCTAAATCTCTGAGTTTCTCTCACCTACCAGTGTTTCTTTAGTAGACTAAAGAATCATGTCCCATGATTCCAGGGACCGCAGATATCACCTCTTCCTTAGTCCTGGAGAAATTTCTCAAGTCAGATAGTTTTAAAACCCTCAATTCTAAAAGTTCAGAGCACAGATCTTTCTCTTGACTTAATTTATCCTTACTTTTAGAAATGAAAGCCTGATATTTCTACACTGGGAGTTTGAAAACCTCAATTCTCTAGAACCTGAAGCCCTGCTTGATTCATAATCTCCCTTTCATGGGTGAAAGGTAAAGAAAAGGAAGAAATTGCTTCACTCTTCCTAATAAAACATCAATTATTAACCTGCCATGTCAGAGGTTATATTAGGGAGGTCAATGGGATTCTTCCAAGACTGTCCATTTTTGCCTATGCATAGTCTGATTTGCATTTTTCTGTTTTTGTCGTGTTTTCTCCTCTTCATAGGTGTTTTTCATGGTTTTATAACATACTGTTATTATTTACATTAATCTCAGGTAATGACTTTATGACAGGATTAAATTGAAATATCTAATGTACTGTTTGGCCAATCAAGAACAAAAATCCTTTTGCCATTGTTACCCTGTCTGCCTAAGAGATCACTTTGGCTGCTGTGTTGAAATTTGAACCATAGCAAGTAGAAAATAGAAAGCTAAGATCTTAACCACTACTGAGGGATAATGGTGACTTCAGAAAACAGTTGTGGCTATTGATTTGATGAGAAATGGTTAAAGAAAATCGATCCAATTGAGTTTAACTGATGAATTAAAATGTGTAGCATGTGAGTATTTTTAAAAAATTAAGTATAGCTCCCAAAATTTGCGATTGGCAGCTGAGACGATACAGTTTTCCATTAATTGAGCTTAAGTGCATTCTTGGAGTAACAGTTTTGGGATGATACTAATGGTCAGTTTTGGACATTTGGAAACTGTCATCTACTAGACTACAGTTGGACATATGAAAGTAGGAATTGGGAGTCTCATGAGAAGTTGAGACATTGGGAGCATTACCATCTTAATGATATTGAAAGAGATGAGACCGGATGAAATCAAAGCAAAAAGTCAATAGAAGCCAGCAAAATAACTGAGTCAGGGGGCACTTCAGCGTTAAAAAGTTCAGGAGAAAAGAACAAGCCACAGGGGATACTGATTAGGAGCAATCAGTTATGTATAAAGGGGAAAAAATAAAAACAAAAACAAAAACAAAAATGAGAAAGTTATGTTTTTTAAGCCAATTGAAGAAAGTATGTCTGTGAGTAGTGAGCAATCAGCAGTCTTAAATGCTGCTGAAAAGTCAATTAAAATGATGACTGAGAACTAAGTTAAATGGGCTATTAATATCACAGCAGATTATGCAAGAAATGTTTAACATATGTCTTATTTTTATTTTGATTTCATGCTTGCTTTCATTAGGATGAAAGTAAGTAGTTTTTTTTTAAGTCTTTGTACGTGTGATTTAAAAAGTTATACAAATACCAATAACGTATTTATCAGTCTGTCAATCCAGATTAAAATATAAATCAATAAATAAATCCTAAACAAAAATAATTTTCATATTCATTTTTAATGTAGAGTTTATGCAGTTGATGTGTCCTTTACAAAGGTAGCCTTCTCTTTTCTTTGTCTCTGCATCTATTCATGGTGCAGGAATAAAATGTAATGATACTACCGATATTTTTACAACTATTTTTTGACTTTTTTCTCACAAGTGACAAGGATTCCTTTTTTTCTTCTATCAGAATATTCATCATTGACAACACATTTTCTTTAGTCTGCCTGAGTCATATCCCTTTATGGTGGCAAATACTTGTTTTGTGAAGATAGAATTGATTTTAGAGAACTGATAAAATTTAATTGATTCTTTTCTGATTAAAATACTAGTTAATCCATTTTGGTAACATTTTGAATTAAGTAAGGTAAGATGAGAGAATTAGTTTAAAATGTTTGCTCCCCAAAAGTAATAACTGTATAGTTATAAAAAATAATACTCCTTAATAAATGCTAGATTTTCCTGTATGACTTGTTACTGGTTAATTTTAATAAGCATGTATTAAAGAACTACACCATACTAGATGCCTTGCTAAATGCTGATTCTGAATTCAAATTAAAAGGAGAGTTTCTGCAGATATTTGGCTAAACAAAATAACTGTGCCAATTTTGCAAGATCATATTCTTTTGAAGATATAAATGCTGCTATAATTTATTGGAAATTATGTTTTTGATCAAAAACCATGTATACTTAACATTTTATAGTTTTTTACTGTCTCCAAATACATGCCATATGTAGTTTATATCTTTATGAAAGTCATTTCTGGTATCTGTTATTAAATAAATTGTAAATAGTTTTATTATTTTATTTTTTAATTAAGAGATTTCTTTAAATACATTTTAATTAATCACATGAATTCTGTCACAGAACACACAGCAGGATAATGCATATCACAGTGTGTTAAGTTATTCTATAAATATTGCTACTTCTAGTATATGTTGTATTCATCATTGTTATTTTTAATATACAAACTTCTAAATTTTAGGATGAAATTGATTTGTTTATTACCAAAAGCAGCTCAGAGAATCTATGATTCATTTTTATCTCTTTAATATGACCTCTATTGTAATGTAATTCATAATATTACCAATTGAAATAAAAAGTGAATATTCCATTGAATCATTCTGATATTTGCCCTGAACATGGAAGTTTTGAAGTAATTAACTGAATTTTTCACTTTGCATCTAGATGTTTGGGTTTGAGCTGCCATAACCACTGTCATAATTATTTACAACCTCCCAAGCTATCCATAGAATTAGCAACTTTTAGATCGTTAATGCTTTCAACATATTATTAGCATTATCAATCTCTTTTTCAATTACTTCTGCAGGATCTAAATTTATTAAACTCTTCAATTAATCCCATTAAAATTCACAACAACCATGTATATTTCAAACTAGTGTTTTGGTGTTTTCAAGTGATATTTAAAGAGCACTTTTCATGTCATAAACAATTCTTTTTAAGGGATAAATTTCTCCCAACTGGCACTACTGTACTCTGAAAATTCCAGTCAACTTGATACAAACAGGAACTAGTATGTCTTTTACAAAAAATATTCCATTCACCTTATTCTCCTCCTAAATTTAATTTAGCCATTACCTATATGAGTATGAACACAGTCCTAATACACAGGGTTATCTCCTCTTAAAAAATGATCAAATGTAGCTCATGATCATGCTGTGAAGCCATCAGTCAATAACCTGATCTTAAGCCAGTTACATTGTTCAGTTCAAAGTAGGGCCTTTTATTTTTTTCATTTTATTTTTTTTTAAACTCCTACAACACCTGGTATTCCATGGTGGTCTCCCATCCAAGTACTAACCAGGCCTGACCCTGCTTAGCTTCCGAGATCAGATGAGATCGGGCATGTTCAGAGTGGCATGGCCATAAACCAAAGTAAGGCCTTTTAGTATTAAAATTAGTTCTGCTAAAAGTTTCTGGTAAAAGACCTAATAGATGCTATTATGACTCAACGTTTGTCCTCCTAAAAGAGAGCTTAGCAAAATGGGATAAATTCTGCACTGTTTGTTTTTCACACTCTGAGAGCTAAGAATATTATATTTATAATTTTGTGACATGTGAAAATTATGTGAAATTCAAACTTCAGTGATCATAAAGTTTTATTTGAACATAGCCATGCTCATTTATTTATGTATTATTTGTGGCTGCTTTCACTGCTACAATGGTGATGTTGGGCAGTTGTGATAAAAACCAAATAGCCACAAAGCCAACAATAATTACTATATGATCCTCTTAAAGACGAAGTTTGCCAAGCACAGTGCTAATGGGTGAGACCTTGAAGCTTCAATATATGACTGCAGTCAGATTCCTAAGGCCAATATTCACTTTATATAGGAAATATTTTTAAAAATAGCCCAACTTTCCAGCTCAATATCAAGTCATCTTTTGTATCTAGTCTGACTTCTGATTATGTACTCCAGTTATAATAAACTATAGAATGACGTTTCCATAAGTATTTGCCACTAGCTGGGGCTTCCTACTATTTTTCACACTCTATAAACATAGTGGATAGTTGAGGATCAGGTGCCAGGAACATGCTATCTATTTTGTGACATTCCAGTTAACTGAATTTCATTGTTTTCTAATACTAGAATTTTTCTGCGACAGGAATTTCCACAGTGTGTACCATGAAACATTAGTTTCTCAGGATACTCAAATGTGTTGCTAAATGAATCCATATTCAAAATAAGTTAGAAAATCTCTTGGCTAAACAGATTTAAACAATTCTCTTCTGAATGACTTCTTTGTCAACTGATTTAATATGCAGAATTCTTCAAACTTACTTGGCTGTCAAACACCTTTTTATGTGGAGCATGTCATGGGACTTCACTACTCTCTAAGGTGTCATAAACGTTTAGGAATTTAAAATTAGGTTAATAAACTCTAAGATTAAAAACTGAGTTGCCTTGCCTTTGTATCTTTAGTCAATCTATAGTTTTCCAACTCTAAATTTCTCTGACAAATCCATTCTTTACTTTTATTTACTAACTAATATGTAAATAGCACCTACTCTGTGCCAGGCATTATTCTACATACTTTCCAAATATTAACCTTCCAACTTCGGTGAGTTCTTATCCAAACTTTACAGATGAGAAAACTGATTCAACAAAGAAGTAAGGTGATTTTTCCAAGATCATTTAGCTATAAGTTATTAGAGCTATCATTCAAATTCAGACAGATCGCTTTCAGAGCCTATGATCTTAACCAATAAACCACTGGCTCTCCTGCACAAAGTCAAATCTATACGATGCAACGTTTTTTTTTAAACACAAAAGTGTACTTGTCTGTGACATATTTGCTCTTGTCAAAGGAAATTTCTCATCAAATAATATGGTCTGTTTTGCATATGATTTCCAATATGGATAAGGAGAGTGTAAACTAAAAAAAACAATAACAATAAAAATAACAAAAAAAGGAAAAATTTGGGAAACAACTTAACCAAGTGTTCATTATCCCCCTGTGTTAGCTTAGGCTGCCATAACAAAATACCACAGGATTGTTAAAAAAAAAACAACAACAAAAAAACAATTTCTTATACTCTTGGAGGCTGGTAAGTCCAAGATCAATGTACTGCAAATAGGTTTCATTCTAAAGCCTTTTCTCTTGGCCTGTAGGCATCCATCATTTCACTTTGTACCTACATGACCTCTTTCTGTATGAATGTAGACAGAGAAGAAGATTGAGAGAGCAAGCCCTCTGGTCTCTCTTCTTATAAGAGCACCAGCTCTATTAGATCAGGGCTCTAGCCTTATGACTTTATTTAACCTTAGTTACCTCTTTATAGGTCCTGTATCCCAAATACACTGACTTTGGGGATTAGTCTTTCAACATATGGATTTTGGGGGGATACATTCAGTCCATAGTACCTCCCCATGGGCACCTTCATAGGCACCTTTACATTTAGGTTGGAATCATTTGACTAGTACTTGTCAATAAACTAAGAGCAAGAGTGATATGTGGGCCACGGTGATTAAGAGGCATTTTTTTTTTTCCCTCCTTTCCTGCTTGGTGTCCTAAGAGACCCCACATTTCAAATGGTTGTATTTTTCAAATTGGAGGAGAGGAGCGGGTAACTATTATGTACAGTGTACCACATTGTAAAGAAAAAATGTAACTAGCATTAATATTCCCAAATTAGTTGTTATTTCACTATAAAATATTATAGAAGCTATATTTTTCTCGATCTCTTTGAATCTACATAAAACTTAATTAATTTTCTCAGGTCTTATACAAAATACATACTATAATGGAAGAAAGTATTTAAGAAAGCAGCAGGAAGGGAAGCATGAAAATATAGTAAATTGGTTATAATTTCATATTTGCCAGGACATAACTCTGACCTTTAACAAATCACATAACTTCTCTGGACCTTGGTGTCCTTAAATAAAAATAGTGGCCAGATTGACTGGATATCTCTAAGACTATTTCAAATCCATTTATAACATAATATGAAATTAGAGAAACATAATTTTTCTTGGACATGGTTAGATATTAAACTCTAAAACTATATGAATATTTCAATTTGTTTTAATTCATACTATTTTTATTCTTAAGATAATAACTATATCACCATAAGCAGCAAACTCATATGTAAGAACAAAGACTTTAAATTATTTCACTAAAATTTAAACCATAAATTTATTTTCATAGGGCTTTAAATACCTTTTAACAATAAAAATGTCAAAATACATGAAATATTGCAGGGGCATTTTATTGTCTATATTAACTTGGGCTGCTGTAACAAACTACCACAGACTGGGAAATTTATTTTCTCACAGTTCTTAAGGCTAGAAGGCCAAAATCAATGTTCCAGCAGAATTGGTTTCTGTTGAGATTTCTCTTTCTGGCTTCCAGATGGCTGTTTTCAGGCTGTTTCCACACGTTGACTTTCTTCTTAAATGAATACTAGTCATATTGGAGTAGGACCACAGTCTTATGACCTCATTTACTATTGATGACTTCCTTTAAGTATCTGTCACCAAATAGAGTCACAATGGGAGGTTAGAACTTCAACATACAAATTTGGGGGAGAAACAAATGAGTATATAATATTGTCATATTTAACATTTTTCTTTTCAACTATCGGTGATAAAATATGCTGAATTTGTTAATCACAGATATTGGCAACTGATATTTGGTATAGGAACACAGGACAAATTTCTAAGTTTGATATCATGTACTTTATCCTAAATTATTTTCAGATAAATTATCATCAGATAAAGTTATTCCATTTTGACATCATTTTTTTTCCCTTAAGCATCTCTAAGCTCCAATTTTTACTTAACAAAATGAGGAATAAAATGCCTATATCATAGAGTATTATCTCATAAGACAAAAGTAGTTCTTAAAAAGCAATGAACATACTAAGCACAATAAAAGATTGTTATTCTCTTTATGCTGCAAATTAAATAAAATATTAGTTTTACTTTAATGCTTCCCCCAAGCAACTAAATAAGATAAGAGCTTAAATCTGAAAAAAAAAATATAACAAGTTTAACAAGTTTAAGAAAGACATGATTGAAAAATGCATTGTTCTATGTTTACACTATAAAATTTGAAACTAAATTTTAGATGACCAGAAAACATATTATTATTAACATTCTTCTGCATATTCTGCAGAAGACTTATATGTGTGGTTGTCATTAATGAAACCCAGTAACAGCTTTTGAAGGAAGAAGCAGTGTCAGGAGCAGTGATGTAACCAGCATGAATACATGAAATTAGGATATTTCAGAGGCAAGAAGATCCGTATTGTTTCATTATAAACAGATTCCAAAGGGCTGTGCCATTGTGAATAACAACATTACTACTTTTTTCTTATGATGGGAGATGTGAAATTATCTAGGAACAGCATATTTTACTATAAAGATTACAAAGTCCACAAAACAAAACAAAACAAAACAAACAAACAAAAACCCCTTTTGCCAAGAAATCCCTCTGTTCCAAGGTCAGTCCTAGAGTTGGGCTTTCCACAGGACTTCAGAAGGAAACTGGAGTAATTGTATTAAAAGAAAGAATAATCAATAGTTTAAAGGACTTGGCTACATCTGATTTATACTAAAACATTCTCTTCCTTTTAAAATAAGCTTATCTGCATGGGTTTCTATTCCTTGCAACCAATGTTATCTGGAAAATGTGCATGCCATAGTAACAAAGTGAGCAAGGGTTTTCTATAAAATAGAGAATTGGGAATTGTGAGCAAGTGGAAAAGACTGTCTCAAAACTCAGGTATTTTGATTGCTACTTCTGTGCTCTTTAGGCTAAAATTGTATCATTGGGAAGCTTAGCTTTGTCAACGGCAACAAATAGTCTTACAAATTCTACTTATTTTTATCTATGCTGAGTATAGATCATGCAGCCACAGGGTTATCTGATTTGTACAATTCAACAAGAAAGAAAGATACTTTAAAAAGGGTAATAAAGATAAACTCTTCACCCTGAGCTCACATACACTGATTTCCAAGGTGTCTGCAGGATTATTAGCTGCCTAATTTTGACAGGCCTCGTAAGATTGATAGATACTTTACTTAGTACATTGCTTTATGATTTAATAGTAGCTCTCCTATATCAGCCTTGCATTAAATAAGGACACAACAAGATTAATTGTAGCTTTACTGACTTCACAAGAATCACTGAAATACCAGACCCAGAATTGTACATCTAGATGTCTGGAATTTTTGAGCACTAATTTCAAATTCTCTATTTCTATAGGAGAACCCTTGCTTTTTTTGAAAAAAAAAAAAAAAAAAAAGTTAGTGGATTATTGATAAATGCACATGAAGTGCATAATGAATATGCTGTATGCTATATGAGGTCCTAAGAGCCTTACTTTTAGAAACAAATGAAAAATCAGGTAGTCCCTTAAAAGTACATAAAAAGTGGGAAGGGTAATTGAAAACAAAAGGCAATTTGTCTTGGTAACACTGGTAATAACTAAAGCTACAGATACATTTTATATCTCCAAAATATCAGAAATAGTATGCGTTACTAAGAATAATTAGGCAAAATATCATAATACTAAATCTGTACTCTTTGTACTTTTTTATAGCTCCATTTTGGAGTACATTATTCTTATATACATACAAAATGGTCTTTATAAAGAATGTATTTTCAGATGTAATCCTTTACTTTCTGAGTACAGTTTTAAAAAATTATTGCAGAAATGATTCCACAATGTAGAAATGTAGAAAGAAATGTAGAAAGAATTACATGAAGAATAAGTCAAATTGAAGTGTAGAATAGCAAAGAAAAATGCCAGGCTACGGACTGCTTACTGGGTCAGCACAATGAATGCCATAGAGTTAAGTGTTGATTAAAAGTTGGAAAAAAAAAAAGTGATTCAAGTGAATAAGAGTAGGCATACAGAAGATAGAAACAAATGAAATGGGAATCCTGGATTGTTTTAGTTTTCCCATGACAACTGAAAAAGTAAATGGCTGTTCTACATGCATAAAATAAAACTACATGCAATTCAGCGACGCTTAAATGTTTTTAGCTGTTAAACTTTTCTTCTGCAATATACACACTAAATATGTCATCACATTTATCACCATCTATTTTATATCTCTAATAACATATGAAACAATCTAAAAACAATCTGAAGTTTGCTGTAAAATATTTTTAAACTATGTAAATTGTGTTTATAAAACATTTACTTTTTAAGTGGAATTTTTCTGATTATTCCTCTGAAACATGATGCATAAAAACAGATTTTAAATGTAAAATTCTGTTAACTGATTTCTTACTCATAAAACAACTGGGAAAAAATTATCTAACTTAAAAAAAGGTATATATAATGTATATATAAATGGTTATGTGTATATCTAACCGATGTTTTGATTTAATCTAGTTATTTAATACATTCTTTTCTTTTTGAAAGGTATTTCTCAAAGTCAAATAATCACAAAGATTATTCTACCTAAACCTGCCTCTTCTCCTTGGATGTCCTCTGCTGAGATCTATCAAGGTTTTGGTGGGGAGGGGAAAGGTTGTTTGCTCTTTTTAATCCTTTTATTGACAATGTCTATATCCACACTGGAGCCTATCTCCCATCCATTTCAATAGGTCTCTGCTCCTTTTACTCCAGTTCTGTCCTTGCAGATCAATAGCTCTGTGTAAGAGAACAGAAGCTTTCCTCGAATCCAAAGGGATTACCACTAGTATATTTTTCTTATACGGCATCTTTAATGTGAGAAAAAATTCATAATTAATATATCCAACTGAGTTTTCCTTGATTATATTTTAGTAGTCATCATGTGGGAACATACTACTTTAATCAGTTTTAGGGAATTGACAACCTGTCTGTAAATGGGAAGAGGAATATCTATTATAAGGGCACATTTTCCCAAGAGGTCTCAGGATGATTCTGTGAAGCTAAGTACATTATTCCATTTATTTACCTTTTCAATTTCCTCATGGTACATAATAAAGATGGTATTGTTTGGGGAGATGTAAAACATGAAAAAGTACTTTAAAAGGTTTTTGTTGTTCTAGGATAATGACCCTATTAACTTTAGTTAGTCCAGTTTTCTTAACCAAGCATTGGGAAATGGGGACTATTAGAGTCTTTGGTAATTTATGCTAAGTTTTCATAACACTTCTTATTTTAATTTATTGCCTTTAATCTATTGGAGTTGGAAAAACAATCTTGTACTTTTCTTTCATCAAAAATGGCCTGTACTTCTGTTATTTATATATATCAGGATTAGATTAGATGGCCACTTGAGAATATAACTGAACTAAGACATTGAATTCCCTTAGATTGTCAGACCAAAAGCAATGACAGAATAAAACAAACAAACAAAAAATAAGTATTTACCTAAACAGTAAAATAATCTAGAAATAATGTATTGTTTATGCAATAAATAGAACATAATTTCATCTCTAAGCTAAAATAAATGATTTACGTACTCAGTCACACCTTCATGGCTCACCCCCTCTTGAATATATATATTTTTAATAATCACTAATATTTAAAAATTAGTTCTAATATAAATCCCAAATAATTTATTCAAAACACATAGAATGAAATGTATTTTAAAATTTCATTTCCCTTTTACGAAGATAAGATGGTATATATATTTAATATGTAATAGTCATCAGAATTTGGGTCAGCACCCCATTATCATTCATATTTATGCAATAGAAGATATAAATATTCACAATATATTGGAACTATAACCTCTTTTCATTTCAGATCAGGGTTTGGCAACAAAATGTTTATTTTAAACATCTGAAAAAAGTCTTTCCATTTTCAGATATTTTGATAATGGTAATGTAGATAAAGGATTTTAAAGCTGTATTTAATTTAATATATATCTCATGATAGATATTTTAATAAATGTTTGCTAAATAGATCTGGGATGGGAACTAATTCAGTATTATAATGAAAAAAACACAAGACTATAAGTTAGGTGATTTTCTAGTCTTATCTCTGTTACTAAAGCCCTCTAGATATTGGTAGGTCATATTTATTTGCTTTTTGAATCTATGTAATTTTGACATTGAGAAAGGAGGAACCAAAAATTGGCATACTTCTCTTTAGTTGTCATGTACACAAATATAATAGTGTTTGGTGATTCTGAAAATACATTGTGTTTCTAACAGAAACCAGCAAGCTTCCATGATAATCTTGACTCTTTGAAGACCATATCTTGACTAGCAGGTCTTTAATGAAATCAATGGAGAAATAAAATAGATAATTTGGAAGGATTATTTTGTTTGTTTAGTTTTTCCATTCTCACCACATTTAAATAAAATTTGTGTGAGAAAGTTTCTTCAGGAGTTTTATATTAACCTTTACATTTATTTAGTTCTTACAGTTTAAAAAAGTTGTTTCAAGCTATAGAGTTTACTTCTTTGCTCAGAAAATATAGCGATTATTCTGTGAATAGTCACCTTGGTCAATATCAAAGAAAGAGAAATGGAGACATTTAAAAAATAATTTCTTCAGAATAAAAGTAATTAAAGCCAAAGTGAAATACTTTGAGGAAAACTTTAATAAAGAAATATGGTTCATTGTGCTTTTACCTACTCTCATGTTTTAGCTTAATTATTTAAAGTGTATATCCTCTTCCCATTATCATTGACAACTTACATTTACTCCAAAAGGATATTGGAATATATTTTTTAATTGTGGTAAATATATATAACAAAATGTACCATTTTAACCATGTTTAAAGTATATATATATATATCAGTGTGACATTAAGCACATTCAATATTGTTTATGTTCATCTCTACTGTCTATTTTCAGAATGTTTTTACCTACGAACTGAAATTCTGAGCAAAAACTCCCATTTCCCTTTTTAGCTCCTAGTAACCACTAATCTACTTTCTGTCTCTATGAATGTGACTACTCTAGGTGCCATATGTGAGAGAACCACACATTTTTTGTTCTTTTGTGTCTACCTTATTTCACTTAACGTAATGTCTTTAAGATCCATCTATGTTGTAGCATGTATCGGACTTTCACTCCTTTTTTAAGACTAAATAATATTTTATGTATGGAATATGTATTTTAATGTAAATAACTTTTTTACATTTTCGTTTAGCCCTTACGTGGTAGTACGGTAGCTTTTTGTGATGCTGCATTGTTACTGTATGTGATTGTGCTCTCAAAGGCAGCAAAACATAGACAGCAATTTACTATTCACCAAATAAAATATTTATCCTAGTCTATACCAGTACCAAAGCATAAAACCAGAAAGTGACTCGCTCTAAAGTATAAATAAAATCACTATGTGTCAACAACAGGTAAAATAATAAATATTTAATGTTTATAGTTAAAGTCAATATATTTTGGAAAGTAACAATTCAACTTATTAGCCAAACTATTTTA
The DNA here is from genome assembly GCA_003508835.1 of Eonycteris spelaea. Taxonomy (NCBI): domain Eukaryota; kingdom Metazoa; phylum Chordata; class Mammalia; order Chiroptera; family Pteropodidae; genus Eonycteris; species Eonycteris spelaea. The sequence continues at coordinate 5,006,287 of PUFA01000095.1, forward strand.
GAGATGTTGTTTGACTTTTTGAAAAAAAAGCTTATTACAATTTTCTGCTGATTTTATTCTTAACCACTGAAAGTTCTGGTATTCTGTTTTAATAGCCACTTGCTTGTTCATATATGTATCTCTCTCTGTTCATTTGATACCCAAAATGAAGGTCACTAAATAATGCCAAAATATATATCTGCATATTGTTTTATATTTTCATATTAATTTAATGAGCTCTTACTGGTTTTCAGCCAAGTAAATAGTAGATTTCATATTTCTCAGAATTATATGTTATTTCAAATGTGCATGTTGTGTGAATACAGAAGCCAAGGAATGTAAATATCAAGTAAATTGCATTGACAGCTTTTGAGCAAACTTAGCTTTTAGTAGGACCTGCATTTCCAAATTATCCTACGTCTGCTACATGGTTATGGTCAAAAGACCTTTAATTATATGTTTTAGACATTTTATTTACATAGCAAAAATATTTCAAAGGGCCAAATTTAAATTCCACAGTGTACAAACCTAAAGGGTTAAAACAGGTCTGAGCCAGATTGGAAGTAATTAATTTAGTAATTGTCAGGGATGGGTAAGTAGAGCATGAGAAAGAATATTTGTTATGTGCATAAGGAAGACTCTGGATTTCCAATTAGCATTAAAGCAGCATTAGCATAAAATGAACATTAATATTCTACACAATAATTGTCAACCTTTATAGTGTGTGTGTGTTTTGTTTGTTTGCCCCCCCTCCCATTGCTTTAGCTATTCTCAAGAAGGTGCGATTACGCCTGGCTGACTGAGAAGGATCGCGGGTTTATGCTATGTTCTACTCCTATTCCTACTGATAATTACAGGCTTGTATTGTGTACTTAATACAAACCATGCTGAAAACCTTCTATGGATTATCTCTTTTAATTTCAGCACGGTCCTATGAAATAAATAGTATTTTAATATTAATTTTGCAAATAGGATATTATATTGCTTTGTAAGGCCATTGATAAGTGGCTGTGCCTCCATGTTTAGTTTCTATGTTATAAACTCTCCCGTAATTCATACTTTATATCATATTTTACCATTTTCCAAACACTTTTGTGTACCTTGTCTCACTATCAACAAACCAGCCCTATATAATTGTTGTTATCTGGATTGCACATAAGGGAATCAAGACAGAAAAACTAAGTTGCCACGATGACAAAATTAGGAAGTCATTCATTTCCTAACTAAACATGCCTCTCTTTCTATTCTTTAATGTCTCAAATTTATTTTTATTTAAAAAGATATAAAGTAAAGCAAATTTTGTGTAGCCCAATGGTTTGTTGTAGTCTCACGAGTTTTTCTAACTTTCCATTGGTTATATGCATAGATAAAATTGAGATTAAAATAAAATTCCACAGTCTCCTTTATTTAGAAAAATTAACAAATCTGACTACGTAGTAGCAAGCAGATGAAACTGATCAGGGCTGCCTTCTCATAAAGGACATGAACTGTCTAGTTCACAGTCCCCACCATACCATTTGTTTTACATTGGAACTATGTCACTTATCAAGATGCCTGCATCTGAGTTTAGTTGAATCTTATATAGTTGTGTCAGAAGAAACTCTTTTCACTAGATTGCACACTGTTTCTTTTAACTGGAATATGAATCTCTGCACCCCTCCACTTATGAAATTAAACCTTTTAAGACACAAGTCAATTTCTTCTTCATTAATTCCCAGATAATTTTAGCACATTATAACAACTGCTGTTTCCAACCCTAATCAAAGCAAAAATTACGCTAGACAATGGTAAACAGGGAAGGAGGACTTTATGCAAGCCTACTGCAATAGCAGAAAAGGACCAGAATACAGACTCTGTTAAACAAAAGGCAAAGGTTGAGCTAGTGCAAAAGTACAAGAGGTTGAGAAGAGAGGTTGATCAATGGGACATGTGGATCCCATTGAGTTATTTCTGAATATGTAAATATTTTTCTTTATAATTAGGCTATCTGTGTTTGGTCATTGGCACTGGCCCATTGAATGCCCCTGACCATCCACAGAAACTAAGATGTAGGGTGCTACTTCCTCGATGATTACATTACAAAGGATGACTCCCAGGTCGTTGAGAAGGACATTTCTGGGTTGTGGATCAGGTAAGATGTTTTTGAAGAGGCTTATATCTCAAAGGGGCAGAGAAAATTTATAATTGCAAGTTTTCTAAAGTAAATGTCCTAAGAAATGAGAGATCATGTGCCAAGTTAGGAAGAAGCCTGACTAAAGATTAATCCAGCTGAGGGGAAGATTATGGCAGTCTTGGTAACCCCATGTAAGTAAATACTTGTGTCAAGGACTGCCAATTATTGGTCTATATCTATTGTACCCTTTTCCCGTTATTAATTAGAATTCAAAGTTTAATGCTGGGCACATTTACTGACTGATAAATACAGCATATCCCAGCCTCTATTGCTGATGAGTATGTCATTTGACTTAATTCTGGAAAATAAGAAGTGAGTGGATATGAAGTATGCTACATCTAGAAAGGAAAGAGTCTTGGCTGCTCCTTTGCCTTCTTCATGCCTTGTTGGATGGAATGTTAACAGGATACTAGGACCTAGAACAGACATCTTAGATTACAACGTGGAAACTACACGTAGATGGCAGAGTAAATTGGTAGCCTGCCCTGTTAAAAGATAATATTTTTTAAAAGATAAAATTATAACTCTCCTACAGATATAAAAATTAGCAGGTATTAAAGATTTCATTTAAATCATTAATGAGAAAACTGGTAAGATGTTAATAATCAGTTCAAAGGAGAATCTGAAGAACAGAATATTTATGGATCCAGAATTTTATAGTGACTGTGAAAATAGAGGCAAAGTGGGAAGTAAAATTTGTCTCTTGATACCAAATGCATTTGTATATGTATTAAGAAGAATAATTTGCATTCATATCAATTTTCTACAATTAACAAAGTTGTAAAATACCTCCACCAGATTCAGAATCAGATAACTCGGAAAGGTGTACTGTAAACAGTGCATAGCTTTCCATTGAGCACATTCCCCACCCCATTTTTTCTTACAGTCCTAAATTTGTGCAGCTAGCATATCATTATTCAGATGACTATAATCTAGATGGTCATGTGAGAGAAATGTAAACATATATGCTATATTTTAAGCAGCTGTATTTTTTGTCTTATTTATAAGTCTTTATCCTTTGGTATAACAGCCAAACCTTAAGCTAAATACTTTTCACTGGTTATTAAATATATTCTGTTTTAAAAGATCTCATCAAAGTCTTTAAAGAAATTTGAGAATACAGTTAAAGTATCTTATTTCTTCTTTACTCCCTATCACTCCCATTATTCAGACTATTCATTGAGATTTATACAAATATTTGTAGAGGGATTATTTAGAATCTAATTTGACATTATTCTAGGGAATAATGACCAGAGAGATGTAGAAATTTAACTCCACCTACTATGAAGCAAAGTTGTGAAAGAATCTAGGCTCTAGAATTAGTTAAAAATGAAAGATGCCAGGGTAACTCCTCTCTAATACTAACATTAACTGTACTAGTGCTTGAGAGTTGAGAAATTTTCATAAAAGGATTTTTTTTTTTTATGGCAAAGCCATTTGGGAACAGAATTGGAAGATGATCTCAACAGTAAGTTTCCATTACTTATTTGAAGTCTTGAATTATGTATAAAATTGAAGTGCTAATGTTTTTTAGAAACCAAATATACCTAAGTTAGGACATTTATTTATGATAACTGAGTATAGTGTACATAAATGTAATTGAACTGATTTTAACCCAAAACTGTTGTTTTTACTTGATATTCAACCTACTATTTTAACAAAACTTTTACTTGAAAAGTTAGAAGAAAGTAAAATTCATTTGTTTTCCCTTATTTAATTCACATTTGTTTTCCCTTATTTAATTCTATGATTAAAGTGAATATACAAGAAGAAACTTGGTCCAAGAACTATTGTTCATTCTCCAGAAGCAGCTTAAAATTGTTAACATGTAATAATGATATAATAGCAGCACTGTTAATTGATAACTTACTGTGTATCATGTTATTTTAACAAAAGATTGATGTAATTTGTAACCTTCACTTAAATATTCATGTATCCTTTATTTATTTAAATATAGTCCCTCACTTTCTTCATGCTGTAGTATATAAATGAACCAGTCTGAGAGTTTTTGAGCTAATAGAGCCCAATTCACTTCATGGAATGTGACCTGTTCCCTGTATTCAGAAGAACTCCTCTCTTGGATTAATGCTCTGCTTTTACTATCTTTAAATTTTAAACTTTATTCTAAATTGGCATTTTGTATGTGAAAGCTTATGTGAAAATAGGGAAAGAGCATGAGCAAAAGAGGTGCCTACAATATGCATGTTTCCTTCCTGCACCATTCACTCATAGCATTTATAGTGCCCCATGATCACAGAATTCTGGTATACCATTGATGTGTGAGAATTCAGTGGGACTCAAAGCAAATACTAGATGAATAACTTATGGAAGCTGCCAACTACTTATGCAGGAAAAGGCTGCATGAAGGAAAGGGGAAGGTAGTGAAACCCCTAATTCCTTTTCCTTCCACTAACCCATTACTCATCAGTTAGCCAAAGTTAGATAGTACGGTAGAATATGCATGTATTAAGATGTCAAATAAAAAGGGTGGAATTGCTCATTGTTTCCAACTGTCAGTTTAGGATAATAAATGAATAATTTCTGTGATTTTTACATATTAAATTCTCTCACATCTTCATTTAAACTGGCATTGCATAATAAAAAGGCGAATAGGAAAATCCATTGCTAATACTTTAAAATTTAAAAATTGTTTACATGTAATTACGTTAAATGGTATATAAAAACACCATGACAAGTTGAGAGAGAAAGACCACAAAAAATGTTTTTATATGTTAATACCTATTTTTGAGCAAGGAAACTCACATTTTTATTTTTCACTGGAGCCCATAAATTTTGTAGCTTGAACTATTTGGAACTTATATTCTCATGAGGAAACAGTAAACAAGCCATTAATATGAAGATATGGAAGTGTTATAATATGAGAAGGGAATAGATAGTGATGAGGGGAAGAAGTATTTCAGATAAGGATTTCAGGGAAGAGATTCCATCTTTTTGATAGGCAACATTATAATAGAGACCTAAATGAGAAGCAGGAGCCAGACATGTTACCTGTGGAGAACCTAGGAAGGAGGGAACAATATAAGGAAAATCCTAGATATGGGAAATAGTTTCATGAGTTCCAGAAATGGAAAACCAGAACAAAATAAATACTGAAAAGCATTGTGGCCTGAGCAGAGTGAGCAGAAGCATATTGGTGAGGGGGGAGAGGAGGCCAAATTTTAAGGAACAGTAAGCTGGAATTTTAGAAAGGTGTTTTGTTTTGTTTTGTTTTGTTGTTGTTGTTTAGGATTGCACAGCTAATAAGCAAGAGAGCCAGGACTAAAAACTGATTAATCTGCCTAGAGGATCCACACACACATCTACTATGTTATACCCTGAATATAGACACCGCCTACTGTAAAAAAGTATGATCTGAACAATTAAGGAGATGATTTTATTCCAGCTATTGCAATAGTGGAGAACATTCATTATCTAGGAATGCCTCAAAGCAAAGGAAGAGTGCCCGGGTCTTGTGGAGGTAAAGAAACGAGAGAGTCCTGGGGAAGAAGAGGCAGGTTTCACATTGAAATATAAGAAGAAAGGCTGGTCTTTTTGCCTAATTTTTTTTTTAAATTTAATAATACTGTTTGCCTATGTTTTTGAACATAAAATGGCTCCAGGATTTCTCAACTGTCACTACTTTCAAGGACAACTATGAACAACTTTGGTCATGTCTCTTCAAAGTGTCTTTATTTTAACTGAGCTTGGTATGTTCTTGTTACTATACATGTTTAAAGTGTCTTCATAAACAATAACCTCTCCTTTAACATTGAAACAAAGTTACTTTATACTCAGAAAGGTAAAGAAGGAGAACAATTTGTAAATAACAGTGGTAAATATCTGCCATTTGAAAAATGACACAATTCTATATTTCCTTGGAAGCTTCAATAAAGTGTTTTATGCCTTCTCTACTCAAAGCATGGTCCTGAATAGCTGGGTGCTTGTTAGAAATATAGTCTTAGGTTTTATTCCAGACCTACTAGATTAGAATCTACTTTTAACAAGTTCCCTGGTGATTTATGTGCTTAAAATTTGAGAAACACTGCTTTGAAGCTATATAATACTTTATTCCTGGAACACATACAAAAGGATACCTCTTATGAACAAAGCAACATTTCTGAAGGCAGGAGAAATTGTCAAATGCCTTGAATATTTGAAAGAAATTTCAAAGTAACAATAGACTTATGGGAGGGATTAACATTTTATTCAGGAATGTTGCTGATGTGTAATGTAATAATTTAGTTGGTCACTTTTTCCTTCCTCTGTGGTGCATCATTATATATCTTATAATAAAATTGTATTCAAGTCATTGAAATACAGCATTCTCCCAAATTTGTAGGTGAAGAAATGGATACAGAGATAGGTACTAGATGAATGCATTTTCTCTATACTATAAATTATGTAGTCATGAGAGAATTAAAGAGAAAGGAAATGCTACTCCTCAAGAATTTTTGATAGTTTTACAGAAGAGTCAAGGATCTCTGTTTCTGGATAGTTGAATAAGTAAGCTCCATTCTTAGTTTGCCCCTATTTGAGAAAAAGGGGTTTGTTTGTTTGTTTGTTTGTTTGTTTGTTTTTTCAAGAAAAGGGATACAATGGCCTTCCTTATGGAAATATATATACCATTTGGACAGAACATTCAGATGCAGAATAGTACACAGCACAAAGATCAACAGGAGATAAAATCCAAAAGAACTGTAACAGGACACAAGTCAAGAGAAAAAAATACTTATTTGACTAGTAAAGGGAAGCAAATTTCATAATGTTCAAATGATAGCTAGTCTATACATTAAGTGAACTTTAAACATTACCATATACCACTGCCAAACAGATCTGCAAACAGTGAGCCCATAAGAAGGCAAACATCTCAGCATAGCCTGCAATGATAATTAGCACCAAGAAATCTGTTACACAAGGTTTGTACCTGGTTCCACATCTACTTAAAATGAAGATGTATCTAATTTGAGACTTAGTGAATTCTTTAGTGGATGTGTTGAAAATGAATGAACTTGCACTTTCATTAGAGCGTCATATAGTTTGCTACACATAATTTTAGAAAATGAACCTCGGATGATATATAGGGATACTTAAATAGTTTGTATTTCCTCACTATTCAGACATTGGTAATCTTAACCTATAAAACTAAAGAATATTTCTGGGTGCATCTTCCACCATTTTCTGAGGACTTTGGAAATGGAGTTATTTCATATTCTGTGTTTATATGTCTCAACTTTGCTAGTGCTGGAAGAGTTGCCTATGTATCTACTTTCTGCATCAAGGTTCTTATACTGGATATTTTGGCCTTTTTTTTTTTTTTCTAATTATCCAAAGATCAATCTTTAAGAATTGGCTTATAACATTAATTTCTATTGGAAAGAATTGCTTTCCTCAAATTCGATCTATTAAATTCTGATTTCTTGCTTTACTTATTAACCCTTAGAATGTGTTTAAATACAAATAAAAAAGTATTTGTATTTAATATTTTAAATAGAGAAGAATAAATTTTCTAATGACAATGCCATAAATTCAGATTTTCTCATATTTAAAATCTACTATACTGACAAAAGCCCTTGGGTGTGTTTATATAACCAAAATTAAACTGGATAAGTTTAATTGAAAATCACAATATGATTACATTTATATATGAAATCTGTACATACACATATCATAAATTTAGCCAGAATCCATAGCTATTTTAAGTTGATTTAATGGCATTATGAGTAGATGAGGTAATAGCTCACTTCTTCTTCAGGAAAAAAATCCAAAATATTTTATATTTTTGGTATATTTTCTTCAATTTATAATTCTATTAAAGAAGAAGGAGAGAACAAAGTTCGAAGTGTATAACAGATCTATAAATACTTCCTTCTTCTCATTGACTTCCTGAGTATGTACGAGTAGCCAGATCTAGTTTGCTTGTCTGAGCCCACTGAAAACAAGTGGTAACTTTCCATGTGCATATAAGTTCAAATAATTTTTAAATGGCATTTAAGAGAGATCATTTATATAAACGAAAATAATATGATTTTTTTAAAAAATTAAAATATTTAAAGTAAGCATAAATTTTTAAAAATTGACTTTTTTTCACATTCTTCAGGTGAACAACTTTCAGCCAGAAAAATTCTAACCATTTTAATTGACCTTGCTAATTCACCGGTATACATGATAATATTTATAAACTTTTATTTATAGGGGACATAGGTAACTCTTGAAATAGCTTCTAAACATATCTCAATCAGTCATTAATATTATGATATGCCTTTCTTTAGTGGAAAATGGAATTTATTCTTCCAAATTAGATGGAAAATGAAAAAGTTAGTTATTTTGAAAAAAGACCAGAGAATATATAATAATAAATTGATAGCTTATAATTTTGACATGACAAATAACTAGGTTTTGCAACTGAGTAAATCAAATTTGAAAAGAGATACAGAATTCAGTAACAAATAAAGGAAGTTGATTTGGGGAAAACAGACATTGGAATGCTTAACAAATATATAATTGAAGTTGGTAGAATATATAAAGTTAATTCATGAAGGGTGGTAACAAGAAATATTGTTTGACTAAAGATAAATGAACAAATAAGAAAATGATATAATTGAAATATTACACATATTTTTAAAATTTAACCTTTATACTGACAAGTTGAAACATGGAGGTAATGACTTATGCTGACTCTAGTATCATAAAATAAAATATTATATAATTAATTGTATATTTAAAATGTTATTTAATTAGCATTTTAAATGAAAACGAATAAATTTGTTGTTAATTTCCAATGACTTTAATTTGCCTTTGAAGAAAAGCAAGAGGAAGGTAATTAACAAATGAGGCACTATATAAATTATAAATATGTCCCAGTTAATCTATGTAATTTTTTCTCAATGGATATTGTTACAACACTTACTAGAAAAGGAAGCAGAAGTTCAGAGAGGCAGATCTTTTGGAAAAACCTTGTTAGTGGAGAAGTTTCAAATTTAAAATGTAACTATGATTTAAAAGCTTATCTTCTTTGCCTGATAAGTTGTTGCAATTAATCAGTCACTACATAAATACATGCTATTCTTTAGTAGATGTCTGGAGTTGGGAAAGATTATCTGATAAGTAATATATCAATAAGTAATAAATATTATACCACTTGAAACTACAATTTACTGTCTGAAAGTGATCCTGTTACACACTTTATTACATTCTTTAAAAATTTGTTTCCAAATTTCAAATTTTACCATGACTGCATTTTCTTCTCCCTTTCCTGTCAGCCCATTTTGCAGTTTATTTCATTTTTTATTTTTAGAAAACAAATTTTAGAAATGTTATCATAGGTACTTACTATAATTGTCATAAAAATTACATCATTCTCTATTGCTGACATACAAAACAACTCTGACTACTTTAGGCTAGAGGAAATGTTTATTTCTAAAGTGGATAGGTAGATATTCTACAGAGCTAGGACTAAATCCCCACAGCAAGTCTCATTTAGTGGAATGTCACCAATGATTTAGAAATCTTTGAGGCACCTGCTGTTCTCCTTGGAATTGATTTCATTAGTTATTTCTTTATTCAGCTGACTTAAGTTTTAAAGATCTTAGGTAGATGCTGCTAATTAGTGGATCATGAGTCATTTTCTTCAATCTAGCAACAACAGAGGCTGGAAAAGATGCCTGGCTTTTGATATGATTTCTATAGTCCACTAAGATTCCTAAAATGAAGTAAATCTCAAATATAGTAACATTATTCAAATGTGCTATGTAACCAAACAATTGCCAATATTATCTTTTCAATAACAAAATTATATAGAACATAAATTTATGTTTTTTTTTAATTCTAGAGGTTTATAAAATCAGTGAGAAAATCTGCAAAAGTATAGGAACAATGGTTTGAATCTTATTTTTATTGAGCTCTTTAGATACAAAATGGATCTTCAAATTCTTGTTGACATTGATTAGGTGCTAATAATAAATGAGACGATAGTCTGCAACACAGAACTGTTCTGGACAGCTGGTATATGAAGTCATTTTAAGTGTGCACAGACATTGTAGTGGTTCTTAGTAGAAAGTCACAACTAACTAATCAACTAGAGAGCTACTACCTCTACTACAATCAGGAAAGAAGGGAATTAGAAGTCAGTATTGGATTATGTAGTTCAAGAACATAAACTGTGATTTTTAATTGTGAACAAAAGTTTAGGAATCCAAAATCAAGACATCTCTGCCGCTGTCCTAAAATACCTCTCAACATACATACAACCTTGTTAAGCAGATGTATTAATACAATCTGGCCACTATATTTGCTAAAAGTTCCTCCCAACCTTAACTAAACTCTACAGTGTTACTGCTGAAAATCCCCATCCATAACCTTATTTGCCAAAAGAGAACAGACAAAACCAGCAGGAAGAACACTCTAAACTCTCTCAGAAATAAATTTATTCTAGATCCTAATTTGCATCTGGAACTTAGACCCAAGGAATCCTGGGAAATACAGTTTTAATTTTTCTGCTCCATCAATATCAGAAAGCTCCCAGAAGGACATTGAGATAAAATCATTGGTCAAGTGCATCTGTCACATCGACTCAAATCTTCAACTCACTGCCTTTCTCTTTACTCTGTCACATTCACATACAAAGTTCCAACTCCAGGTTAAATTCAGCTCATTGATTGCACCCACACAGCTGAACAAGGATGAAGAAAAATTCTGACTTTTCTAACTTAAAAATCATGACCATGAACCTCAAGTTAGAGTGTGATGCTGCCTCCATTCTACTACATTTTGCTACTCCATGCACGTCATCCTCCCAAATGAATATTTCATACTTAGTTTCCATTTCTTATTCCTTCCCCACTGCCTTCTCCTCCCTCACTCTCAGTTAATGACCTTACTTTTTATTTTTCTGAGAAAGATAAAAATAAAAAGAGACGTTCCATAATATATACTACCACCTATTCAACAACATTCAGACATATCCTGCCTCCCTCCTGTTGCTGTGGATGAACTTTTTATGCTATTAGGCTGACCCCTTCTCATTTTTATTAATCCCATCACTTTTAACAATCTTATGCATTTCATGCCAACAGATTGTACTACCTTCTACATAGTTAATTTTTCTATTGAATCATTCTCATCAGCATAGAAACAGTTTATCATTTTCTATTATAGGAAATTCTCATGACATCACCTTTTTTTGTTACTTTTTACAACAGAAGTTTTAGAATTTTTTTCTTGGTTTATCCAATGTTTTGAGCCCATCTCAATCAGGCTTTTGCCCATTTCATTGGAATTTCTTATGCCAATGTCTCTAATGCTCTTTTTACATTCCTGAATACAATGAAACTCTCACCCCTCCTCTTCCTTAAGGAATTATCAGTGCTGGACAAATTTTATTACTTTCTCCTTGAAACACATTCACTTGGCTTCAAGGATACAACAGTTTTCTTTTACTTTACATGCCCTCAGTCTTCTTTGCTTGTTCTCATTTCCCCAACTTCTAAACATTAGAACAACTTGAGATTCACTCTTCTCTATCTACATTCACCCTCTTAATAATTTATTATATTTCTTACATTTGAATAACACATAATGAATTCCTTATTTATAACTCCGGCCCTGAAATCTTGATTAATATACCCAAGTAAAAATTTGTTGCCTCTCTTAGGAATCTAATAAGGGTTTAAATTTTAAAAGGACTAATATATAACTGTTAGTAAATTACTTTCTAACAGTTAGAAAATTAATTTCTAACAGAAGATTTTTTGTAACATAAAATTTCCTTTCTATAATCAATTTTCTTGTTAGAAAATTTCCTGTTCCTTCTTCAATCTTCTCCATCACAGAAAAAGGCAACTCTGTTATTCCTTGTTGCTTACATTAAAAATCTTGAAGTCATACTTTATTCTTGATTTTTTTCTTCTACTTTCAATTTTTCAATAAATTCTCTTCCCTTTACCTTCAGAACTATATACAGAATTATAACACTTTTTGCCACCTCTGCTACTACCAATTTTAATTCTAAGACAACATCACCTACAAATTTTCTACTAATTCTTCTCCCTTCCTACACATTTCTTTTCCATCCTATAGTCCATTCTCAATACAAAATCTAATGAAAAAAAATGTTTTTAATTACATCATGTCACTCCTTTGTTCAATTCTTTTTTTCTATTTGGTGTCTGAAATAGGATTTTGCACATAACAGGTACTTAGATTTCTTTTTGTTAAATAACTGAATACAGATGTCACATGAATCTTCAAGTTGCCTTATGATCTAAAATAGCTACTATTACTCAAATTGTTATATCCACATCCTAGACTTGAAGAAGAACAAGAAAAAAAGGAAAAACATAAAAGCCTTTGTCCAATGACTGTCTTTATTTAAAGGAAATCTTCCAAAAATTTCATAGAAAAGCATCCACTCCTTCTATCAATATAAACAGTATAGATGTTCCCTCCCCATGAACTGAGGAGGCTTGTGGTTATAACAAAATTGACATAATTTAAGTTCCAAAACCTAGCTCATAAAAGGCAATAATACTTTTCTGTTCCTTTGGCACATTTGCTCTCATAATCAGTTACCACTGTGTGGGGATGCCCAGGCTGCACTGAAAGGACATTGTGTAGATGTTCTGGCAATAGACCTTGCTGATGTCTCAGTTCAGAGTATTAAACCAGATGTATTAGGGAAACTCCTGTAGATCATAACAGCCGCCAGCTATTGGGTCTTCCTAGGAGAGGCTCTAGATCAAATAGAACAGAGACAAGACCTCGTCACTGTGACTTGTTAAAATTAATGGCTCTCAGAATCCATGAGCCTAATAAAACGGTTGTTTTTATACCATCAAGTTTTGGAGTGGTATGTTATGAAGCAATAGGCAACTGGAACATGTGTATTAGATTAGTATTTGGACTTTAAAATCTAAACAAGTTTTAGTTATTAATTGTTCACCTAACATTTGCAACAATTTCCTTTATCTTATTGTAATTTCTAAAACATAGATGTAGTTTTAGCTTTTTAATAATGGGTATACAAATGGTAAAAGTATTAAGACCTTTTTTATTAGAAGCTAATGATTTTGTTCCAATACTTTTTGACTGGGCATAGAATTATTTCTTGAAAATTACCTCTTGGCAGTATTCCAATGCTTTGCTCTGTCATAGCCAAGAGCCTAATGCCACCTGATTCTGAATATTTTGATGAAGCTTGGATTATTTCTTCTCTGGAAGATTTTACAATGTTTTCTTTATATCCTCAGTGCTACAATTTCATCATATTCTGTCTCAGCATGCAACTTTTTTAAATTCATTAAACTGAGCATTCAGTAGATGCTGTTAATCTTGAAAACATGTTGTTTTCAGTTTTATAGAATGATATTGTACTTCTTTGGTAGTTTCTCTCCCTTTATTTTATTTGTTTTCTCCTTCAGGAACTCCTGTTATTAAAATCTTGGGTTGCTTACATTAATCCTCTGGTTTTCTTTATTTTTTCTTGCTTTTCATCAACTTTCTGAAATGTGTTCTCAATTGTAATTTCCAAATGTTCTTTTCCTCTGTGTTCTTTGTACTTGGGGGAAAAAAAGTATGTGTGTATTTTCTATTGCTCCCTCTGTGGTTCTCTCCTTTCATATGCTATTTCTTTGAGTCATAATTTTGGCAATGTTTTCATATGTAAGGTTTAGGTAATTAAAGTAAAAAATCACCTACTATGTTGTATAAATGGGTTTTCTAGGACAGATTTTAATTTGGGGGGAATTTCAAATAGCCTTGATATTTCTTTATTATTATTATTTTATTATTAGTTTCAAGTATATAGTACATTGGTTTGACATTTACATAGTTTATGAAATGATCCCCCTCAACGTTCTTTCTCTCCTCTGGCTCACCACCTAGTCATTACATTACTGCTGACTACATTCCCTATGCTGTGCTCCCCATCCTCATGAGCAGCTATCAATTACTAATTTGTACTTCTTTAACCCTTCAACCTTTTCTCCCAGCCCCCAACACCCCTTTTCTCTGGCCATCACCAGATTGTCCTCTATATTTGCGTCTATTTTCGGTTAGTTTGTTCTTTTTGTTCCTTAGATTTCATGTATAAGTGAATCATATGGTATTTATCTTTGTCTGATTTATTTCACACATCATAATAACCTGTAGGTCCATCCATGTCATCGTGAATAAATTTCATTTTTTTATGGCTGAGTAATATTCCATTTATATATAACATAATCTCTTTATCCAATATCTTTTGGTGGCAATTTAGGTTGCTTCTATATCTTGGCTATTATAAATGGTGATGTCATGAATATAAGGGTGCATAGATCTTTACAAATTACTGTTTTTGGGGGGGGATAAATACCCAGAAATGCAATTTGCTAGGTCGAAAGGTATATCCATTTTTATCTTTTTGAGAAACCTCCAGGCTGCTATCCACAATGACTGTACCAATTTGCAATCCCACCAACAATGTATGAGGGTTCACTTTTCTCCGCATCCTCATCTGCATTTGTTTTTTGATTTATCAATGATAGCCATTATGACAGCTGTGAGAGGATATCTCATTGTGGTTTTAATTTACATTCTCTGATGATTAGTGACTTTGAGCATCTTCTGATATGTCTATTGGCCATTGCATTTCCTCTTTGGAGAAATATCTGTTCAGGTCTTCTGCCCATTTTTTAATTGGATTGTTTGTTGTTGCTAATTTGTATGAGTTCTTTTATATTTTGAATATTAACTCCTTGTTAGTTGTATCAAAAGTTAATATCTTCTCCCACTCAGTCAGTTGTCTTTTTGTTTTATTACTGGTTTCCTTTACTGTACAAAACCTTTTTAGTTTAATACAGTCCCATTTCATTATTTTTTTTCTTATATATCCCCTGTCCAAAGAGATATGTTTGAAAAGGAATTGCTAGTAGCAATATCAGAGAGATTACTGCCTATGTTTTCTTCTAGAAGTTTTATGGTTTGGGGCCTTACATTTAAATCTTTAATTCATTTCGAGCCTATTTTTGTATATGGTATAAGAAGATGGTTCAGTTTTATTTTTTAAATATTTATCTGTCCAATTTTCCCAACACTATTTATTGAAGAGACTGTCTTTACCCCATTGTGTATTCTTGCCTCTTTTGTCATATATTAAGTGAATGTATAGGTGTGACTTTACTTTACTTCTGGGCTTTCTGTTCTGTTCCATTGGTCAACATATATGTTTTTATGCCAGTACCATGCTATTTCAATTACTATACCCTTGTAATATAGTTTGATATCAGGTAGTATGTTACCTCCAACTTTCTTCTTGCTTCTCAAGATCGCCTGTGGCTATTTGGGGTTTTTTATGGTTCCATATATATTTTAAGACTATTTATTCTCGTTCTCTGAAAAATGCTATTGATAATTTGAATAAAGATTACATTGAATCTATAAATTGCTTTGGGTAGTATGGCCATTCTAACGATGTTGTTTTTTCTACACATGAGCACAGTATATGCTTCCATTTATTTGTATCTTCCTCAATTTCTTTTTTCAATAACTTAAAACTTTCTGGGAACATGTCTTTTACCTCCATGGTTAATTTGATTCCCAGTTATTGTATTGTTTTTGATGAAATTGTAGATGGGACTGTTTTATCAATTTCTCTTTCTGAAAGTTCATCATTAGCATATAAAAATACCACTGACTTCTGAATATTAATTTGTATCCTGCTACTTTACTGAATTCATTGATCAGTTCTTGTGGAATCTTTAGAGTTCTCTCTATATAGCATAACGTTATCTGCAAATAAGGAAAGTTTTACTTTTCCCTTTCTAATTTGGATACGTTTAATTCCACTTTCTTTTCTTATTGCTGTGGCTAAGACTTCTAATACCATGTTGAAGATAAATGGTGAAAGTGGGCATCTTTGTCTTGTTCCTTATTTTAAGGAAAATGCTTTTAGCTTTTCTCCATTGAGTATGATGTTAGCTGTAGGTTTGTCATAGATGGTAAACCATGATGTTATTATGTTGAGGTATGTTCCCTCTATTCCCACTTTGCTGAGAGTTTTTATCATAAATGGATGCTGGATTTTGTTGAATGCTTTTTCTACATCTATTGATATGATCATATGGTTTTTACCTTTTGATTTGTTAATGTGGTGTATCACATTAATTGATTTGAGGATATTGTACCAAATTTGCATTCCAGGAATAAATCCTACTTGATCATGTATATGTTATTTTAATGTATTGCTGAATTCAGTTTGCTAATATTTTGTTGAGGATTTTTGTATCAATGTTCATAACAGATATCAGCCTATAACTTCCTTTTTTTTTTGTAATTTCTTTGACTGGTTTAGAATCAAGGTAATGATGGCCTCGTCAAAAGAATTAGGGAAACTTCCCTCTTGTATTTTTTGGAATAGTTTGAGAATAACAGGGATTAATTCTTCTTTGAATGTTTCATAAAATTCACCTGTGAAGCCATCTGGTTTAGGACTTTTGTTGAGTTTTTGATTATTGATTCGATTTCATTGGTGGTAATTGGTCAGTTCAGATTTTCTGTTTCTTCTTGACTAAATATTGGGAGAGCATATTTTTCTAGGAATGTGTCCATTTCTTCCAGATTGTCCAATTTGTTAGTGTAAAATTGCTCATGGTATTTTCTCATAATCTTTTGTATTTCTGTGTGATATATTCTTAATAAGCCAGGAAACTTATGCTTTCTTTGTAATAGCTCTCAATTCTCTTACCTCCTTTATTATGAAATCTTTTAAAAAATGTATTTCCTGAATCACTTCAAGTTTATCATAATGAAATATCACAGTTGGCAGGTTTTTGCATATATGGGAGGTGAAGGAGACTGAGAAGTGTAAATGGAAATGTTCTCTTTATAGTTGTCCTCAATTATTCACATGGATTTTGCTCCGCCACTTTTTTCTTCTTTGCGATCCTAAAGATTCTGCATTAGAATTCTCTCTAAAACTTGTCTTTGAAAAAATGACTCCTGTTTTTACTACTGCCTTCTCCTCCATATATTCTTTCTTTCTTATCAGATTATTCATCAAAACAATCTCATTCATGTCTCTCTTCCTCAATTTTCTTTCTTAAAATATATTATCTAATAACATTCTCATTTCTTCACATCCTCTTCACTCTTATATTGCTTCAGTGGGATTCACAAGAGAAAAGCCAGGCAATGACTGCTCAGTTCTGCCTTCAAAGCTATGAACTACTCTGGTTGTTAAGTTTGTTTATTTTAATCTCATTAGGGAGTAGATGTTCATAAGAACAAAGGACTAAAAAACTGCTGACAAAAGTGTAGGTACTTCTTTAAATGGTTTGACATGGGAGATATATACATTTTTTTTTTAGTTTTTTTTTTCTTTAATTTTTGGTATGAGCATAAGATATCTGTGGAGAAACATAACATTTTTCTGTCTGTAAACATAGAGAAATAGTTGAGAAATGACTGCGTGTTTCTGAAACTCAATGAAAGATGAACCAAACTTTGGTAAATAAAGTTTACAAAAGTACCAAAAAATGGTAAACATGCTAAAAGAGATTCATAGGTAAAATGCTCTGAGATATTACTATTCAAAACAATTTGGTTACTATCTGAGGAATATAAAAAAGCATTAAGATGAAGGTGGCATTTGTGAAGGAGGAGCAAGATTTGGAATGTGGTAGAGGAAAGGGGAGTGGATAATCATTCTAGAAAACAAAAAAATAATATTGCGAAGAAGTCAGAGCAATTGGGAAGTAAAAAATATTCAAGAGGATCAGTGAATGGTAAATTTTAGTTAGAGCAAAAGGCTTATGGCAAAAAATATCATAGGCTGTGACCATAACGTTGAGTTAGTGCATAACTCTGTGTTCTGTAGGCCGGGAGTCCTCAACCCCTGAGCCGCAGACCAGCACCAGTCCTTAGCCTGTTAAGAACTGGGCCACACAGCGGGAGGTGAGTGGCAGGTGATTGAGGGAAATAGTCCCTGGTGCTAAAAAGGTTGGGGACCGCTGCCATAAGCAATAAATGAAGTATGGAAAATACTTATGTATCAAAATGACAAGAGAAGATTGGCATTTCAGTAAGATTATTTTAGGAACTGAACAAAATTGGAGAGAGACATGTTTACATAATGTTAAGTGAGGGTAGCCTTTGTCAGAATGGAGAGATGGTATAATTGCAACAGATATTGAGAAACTCAGATATACAAAACATGAATTCACTGAAAGTAGAAATTAAAAAGAGGAACAAATCAAAGTTTGAACCAGGATGACAAGAAATTGGGTGAAGTGATTTATAGATGTGTTTAAGAAGGAAAATTATAACTTCTGTTATTTGACATGTTACAGTTATGAATTTGTAAACACATTGATATTGAGACATATAGCACACTATAGGTTAAATATATGAATAGACTTAAGAAAAAATGTCTGGGATGTTGTTACATATTATGAAATATCTACAAAGCATAAACAGTGCTTTCAGAAATAGAGTAGTAGAGAGGAAAGAGGTTAGAACAAAATGTAAAAGAAGAGAAAGAGACTCTTTGAGCTTAACTTTATTTTAGGAGCTGGAGAAGATAGAAGCACCAGAGGAGACAGGCAGCAGTTTCATAAGAGGCAGGAGGAGGTCTAGGAGTTGATAGTGTTCCAGAAGTCAAGAGAGGAGAACGTTTCAAGAATCAATGCCAATAGTGGTCAGACGCCTGCCAGGGAAAACAAAGAAAATGCTTTTAAAGAGAAGGTCATTGGATTTTATTACCAAGAGTTTATTAACCTCTGACATTACAGGATAAGAATGGACAGAACTGTAATTTTCTTTTTGACTATTTGAATATCAGTCTTATGAAACAGGGAATGCAGTATATATTTTGCGTGGGAAATAAAATCCAAAAAAAGGTATTGAGAAACAAATTTTCAAAACTTTTATTCTCATATTTACAAATTGAGTTAAACCTTAACATAATGGCTTAGGGGATAGTGAGTCTCAGGAAAGGCAGAATGATTGTAAAACTTATAGAGAGATTCAGCATGAACTGATACTCTAGTCAGATAAATTACTTGGTGTTTATAATTGAGCACTAAAGTGGTGTGGCAGTTGAATATTGCCTTCTTCAGAGTGGTAATAAGAAAGGTTGGCAGAGGGTCAGGACCAGAACATTCTGCTTTCTCTTTTCTGGCCCCATCATTAGACAATCCATTCTCATGTCAGAAAGTGTATCTCTTCTGACATCTTTCTCTCCACTAGCATTGAGCTTTTTATTCAACTGCTGACCTTTTTTCCATTAAAATCATTGTTGTCCTAATCACAATCTATTCTGTTCAGCATTTTTATGATATCTGTCACTTAGGAAATTAACACAGCCATAAAATTAACATAGTCTGATGACTTGAAAGATATAACTTTCTAAACTGCTAAGGATTACAGACATCTCATGAGTACTTGCTGTTTTGATAGTGAATTTATGAGAAATGGAGAAAAACAATAGCTTAACCATTTTAATATAAACATATTATTTATTTGTAAGATTCTGTTAATGTCTGCATCTTAAGTGACATAAACACTCAGGTAATACATATCTATTATTCAGGCTGACAAGTATAAGAAGAGAGTATGTGTATTTCTCTACAAAATGCTATTTAAAGCCATTTGACAGATTGCCCCTAAATGTCACTCCCTAACAAGAAACTCAATCACTGAAATATCATCAGTTTAGGTACACTACAATATTTCCATAGCAAAAAAAAAAAAAAAAAAAAAGTGTTTTATAATGCTTTATGTGTCTCTGCTGTGTCATTTGTGAAATGAAGATAATGATATTGTTTGCCATTTGTTTTGCAGGGTTATAAGAATCAAATGAGATAATTCTTGTGAAAGTATTTTGTATACCTTAATTATAAGACCCAGGCTGCTGCCTAGCAACAGTGGTCCCAGAATTCCAAAGAGAATCTGGGTAGGCAAAGTTACAGGGGAAAGTGCGTTCCCAGAGAGGGAGCACAAAACTCAAAGACATTAATGAAAAAAGACTTCAGAACATTTTTCCCAGAAATTCATTGATGATCAAGTTTTCAGTGTTTTTTTTTTTCTAAAAAACAATTTTTTTAAAAAAGAATGATACAGTAAATGTTTCGTTAAGTTCATTTAAAGTAAAATGTTTTATTTGGAGATCATGTTCTTCCTACTTTTGTGGGGAAGGGTTTTACCTATATATTATTTTCTAACATTCTTAAATGTTTGCCTGTTTTATCATGGTATAATTTAGTAACTGTCAATTTCACTCATTTTAATCATACACTTTGATGAGATTTTTATAATTTTATATAATAGTGTGCCCAGCACAACTTGATATAGAATATTTTTATCACCCCCAAAATTCCCTTTACCTTTTGTAATCATTCCTCTCCCACCACACCCTGCCTCACTGATCTGCTTTCTGTCATTATAGTTTTGCCTTTTCTGACTATCGTTAAAGGAACCATACAATGCATAGTGTTTGTATCTTCTTCACTTAGCCTCTTGTTCTTGAAATTCAACCATGTTTTTGCATCTATTGCTGGCTTGCTCCTTTCCATTGCAGAGTCGTATTTGATTATACCAATATACTACATTTTTGTTTACCCATTCACCAGTTGATAGACATTTGAGTTGTTTTGGGTTTGAGTTATAATGAATGAACTTTCTTAACTTTCAAGTACAAGTCGTTGAGTAAGCATGTATTTTTGTTTCTCATTAGTATAGAGGGTTGGAATTGTTAGACTATATTGTAAGTGTATGCTAACTTTTAAGAAACTGCCAAACTGTTTTCTAAAGTAGCTTTGATATTTTGCATTTTCATTAATATTTGAGATTCTTTTACTCCACAACCTTGCCAACAGTTGGTATTATTAGTCTTATTAATTCAGTCATTCTAGTGGGCATGTAGTGGTATCACTTTGGAGTTTTAATTTGCATTTTCATAATCACTAGTGACAGTGAGCATCTTTAAATTTGCTTCTTCGATAAAGGGTCTGTTTAAGTCTTTTGCCTATGTTTAAATTGCATTGTCTATATTCTTATTTTTTAGTTTTAAAGTTCTTAACATATTCTGGATGCAAATCTTTTGCGATAGATGTTTCCTAAATATTTCCTACACATTTTCATTTTCTTAAAAGTATTTTTGAAGAAAACAAATTTATAATTTTAACAGAGTACAATTTATCCATTTTTGTTTTTTATAATTTATTCTTTTTGTGGCCTAGCAATTATTTGCCTAACCTGAGATCACACAGAATTTTTTAATGATTTCTTCTGGAAGTTTTATAATTTAAACACATTTTTAGGTTTCTGATCCATTTATTGTTATATTTTATGTATGATATAAAGATGTGGTCCCTTTTAAAAATATAAACAGCCGACTTTTCAGCACCATTTGCTGAAAATATTATGAATAACTTATTGAATTACTTTGGCATGATTGTCAAAAACTAATTGACCATATGTGTGTAGGTCTCGTTCTAGACACTCTCTTTTGTTCTATTGGTCAGCACGTTTATGTCAATGCCAACACTTACTTGATTACTGTAGCTGCATACTATATCTTGAAATCAAGTTGCATAATTCTTCCATATTTGTCTTTCTTTTTGAAATTCCATTGCCTATTTCATGTAATGTTTCATCTCCACATACATTTTTCAAAGTTTGTCTGTTTTTACAACAACCTTTCTGGATTTTGACTGGGATTGCATTGACTCTATAGGTCAGTTTAATAAGACTATAAGAATTTGTCTCTTTTACATGGTATCTTCTAATCATGAATATAGCATCTCTTCCTTTATTTAGGTCTTCCTTAATTAATCTTCATGTTTTGTATCATACATGTTTTATATGTGTGTGTGTATATATATGTATATATGTGTATATATGTATAGATATATATATATACTTCATTAAATTAATCACTGATTATTTCATTTTTATGCTATTGTAAATGGTATTTAAAATTTTAATTGTTTACTTCTTAGCATATAGAAATACAATTGACTCATGATGACTGTGAATTCTGTAAATTTACTCATGCTTTAGTTTCATAGCTATTTTTGTGGATTCCTTAAGATTTTCTATAAAGATAATCATGTGGTCTAAAAATAAAGTCAGTGTTGAATCTTGCTTTCCAGTCCACAGGCTCTTTTGCATGCAATATGACACTGACTTTGATCTCCTGTAATATTTAACCATAATATTTAAAGTAAACATACATACTTTATTTTAATTGTGAGGGAGAAAACATCCAGTTTTTCACCATGTGGTGGGGTGCTACCTGTAGGTATTTCTTATATTCCCTTCATCAGACTGAGGAAATTTATTTCTATACTTAGTTTGATGAGATATTTTATAATGAATATGTACTGAATTTTATCAATTTTTTTTCTGTTTCTGTTTCTTTTTTATTCTTTTAATGTGGTGAATTACCTTGATTAATTACTGAACATTAAGCCAGTTGCTGAAATAAGCCCTTCTTGGTCATAATGTATTATAATTTTTATATATTTTTGGAGTTTATTTGTCATACTGGTATATTGTTGGATTCATTTTACTGAATTTGGTTTGAGTATAATTTAGAGTTTACTGACCTTGCAAAAATGGTTAAAAATGTATAAAGCAAAGGAAGTGACTCATAAGGTTAAGTCTATTTAATATAAATGCTTATTTTTTAATTTGTAGATTATGTATTTTCTGATTTTTTATTTGTACATTGTTCTTTAACATTGTTTTTTTTCTTGAGTTATTAATACAAATTCAAAATTTTGGTAATCATTTTAGAGACTTTTCCATTACACTTGTGTTATGAGAGATGAGATTTAAGGGACGATATGTTTGCTCTCTGAAAAAAAAAATAAAAAAAAACACTTCCTATGTATTAAGGTCAGAACTTTTATATAATGTTTAATACTCCCTTTTCAATTTTCAGTAAGTAATCTCCTCAGTAAATCTTCCCCTCTCTCCCTCTCTCCTTTCCTCTCTCACCCTCCTCACCATCTCTCCCTTTCTCCCTCTCACCTTCTCCCTCTCCCTCCCTTCCCATCCCAATATACTATACAGCCTCAAAGTTTTAGAATTTATATATGTAATTCCCTTATCTTCCAACCATTAACAAATGTAAAGGGCATCCACAAATTATTGAAAAAGGGACTATAGAATGGAAATTCCATGGCATATAATTTATGCTCAAGCTATTGAAACAATTGAATTAAAGTAATTAACCCTGAAATGAGGTTGATGCATTGGAGATGTATCTTTTGACTAAAAGCCAAAGTTAGTCTTTCAAAAGAGTTTACTATAAAAGAAACATGCTTGCAAGGTCCTCTTTATTAAAGCTGTTTTTAAACCATATCTATTTGTTTACAATGTGAATGTGAGAAATATATGCATTTTATGTAATGGATGCTCAACATTTATATGTAGACATTCATTTTCTAAAGCTCATGTGTGATAAAATCCATATGAAGTAGCTTTTAACTTTCAATATTACATCAAGAAAATTTTCAGTTGATACTGATTAGCAACTTAATTTTATACAATGACAAATTAAGTTAATAGAAAAGCCAAGAGGTAAAGAACTAGATTGAAATGTAGCCTTATGCTTTAATAAGTTTCTCATATAGGAAACCTCTAAAGTATCAAAAATATTCAAGTATCCTGGGGTATTTTCAAATATATTATTGCGTTCCTTTAAATCGGCTCAATACTGAGGTCTAAGATCTTGTTTAACTTCTGAAAAAACTTTCGGTTACCTTCCCTGGTCCCAGAAACTCCAAGCCACCTAACCTTTGATGGAGTTGAACAGGAGAATCACCCAATTGTCTTTGAGTTCAGTGTCTTTGATTTACATATCATGGAAATAATTAAAGAAATACCAAATTACTCCTGAAAAATATAAAATATTAAATTTGAGATGTAATATATTAGACTGAAAACCCAAGACCATTAAACCATACAAACTTTTCCTGTTGTTCGAAGGCAAGCTTTTCTTTTCTAGTGCTATTATTTAGCTGTGTGTACATGTGTGTGTGTGTGTGTGTGTGTGTGTGTGTGTGTGTGTGTGTGTGTGTATTTAGTTGCAATCCAGATAAGACTACTTTGGGGACATTCAGTCAGCTAATTCCCATAGTCAGATTAACTTTTCTTGACATATTCTTATATGCTGCAGTCTTCAAGGATAGTATGAAAAGACATACTGAAGTATCATAAGGAAAATAATAATCTGAATTTGTGAATCAGAAATTTTTTAAAAAACTTTTGAGAAAATACCAATTTTTTTTGTAATAATGCCAATAACTCTGCCATGATTAAGTTATAAATTGTTCATATATTGTTTTCTCATTTTAAATCAATGCCATCAGAAATAGCTTGGCATAATAGCACATAAGAGAGTACAGTTGCTCTTAAATGCATTAAATTCATTTCCCATTTATTTTCTACATTCTAAGCTTGCTGTGATCTCTGTTATTGCTACGATCCAACATTCAGTGACCATATGCATTTCCAAGCTAGAAAGAGTATACAAGAATCCATGGGCAGGTAGAAGGAAATGTAGTGGTGATCTAATTTTATAATAACTATCCTTCAGTTAAGGAAAGTTCATTTAAAACCTTCTTTTCAAGAAGAGTAAGGGGAGAAAAAGATGTTAATGTGTTTGGATTAAAGTTTTAAGATTAACTAAAAGAAAGGAAGGAAAAAGTGCTAATGGCAAGAGTACATGGAAGGGGCATTATTATATTACTACTAATGCACATAAAACATTGCCTATTAAAATAGAATGACAGCTTTACATTCTATTAAATATATCAAAGCTGTGCTTCAAGTACAAATCCTTTTATACATGTTAACAAATATGTCTTTGATAACAGAATGTAGCTGCAACTTCTTAAATGCTAAACATGAGCTATACTATGTAATACAGTGTCAAAGGAAAAAATTACCATCAGAAGATAACTGTATTTTGAGATTATATATGCCTCTCTGTGCATGAATGTATATACTTATATATCTCTTATGAATTTTCAAGTGAAAACTGGGCAGCAACTCAATTTAAGAGCTTGAGCTTCTGGGCTTGTGATGGTTAACAGTGATGTGTTGCGCTATTATTTTCATATGTTATTTGTGGAAATAAATTATGTCCTTGAGATGATATATGAAGAGAAAAGCATTTGATCATGTTTGTCTATGATCTTATTTGTGAAATAACTAGAGAAACTCATTAGAGATCTAGATGTTGAAATAAATTTTCTTAGAAATTAAAAAAATAACAAACTTCTCATTTTGAATGGCAAGTGCATTCATTTTATCGAAATTTCAAATACATTGGTGTTCAAATGTAATCCACCACCTCTAAGCTGTATAATTCTTGATTTTTTTACTGGATTAAAAATAGCTGGGTAAAAATATAAACAGTGATATTTTTATTAATTGGATACTAGTACAGAGTGAAAAAGGCCTAAGGACATAACGCATGTTAAGAAAATGCTGATTTTTAAGTGATTAGTTGTTATGATTATGAGAAAATAATATACTGGCCACTATAAAAAAGACTGCTTTTTAGCAGAAGGGATCTTCCATTTGTTTATGATTTAACCTATGAACAAGTTATTTTCCTAAAAATTCATCTATGCATACAAGTGTGTGGCTTTTTCCATTAGAAATTGAAAAGACTCAATTAAGCCATCAACATTAATTATCCATTGGCTTATCTTTTGTGAACTGTTTGGGATCTTTTCCTTTTTTCTCCTCTTACTCCTACTTGCCCTCAAACTCTGACCTTTCCAGGTTGAGGGTTAAAGGAGAGGGAAGCAACTAAAGGACACTGAAGTTTCTCCTGGTTTATGCTTTCAGGAGCTGGTGTACTTTCTGGTCTTAAATGTTGTCGAAATTTGGTTCTTTCTCCGAAGGAATATTTTTGTAGATTCTTCTAAGACAACTCCTTCATCACCACTACTTGAGATCAGTGAAGCGTTATCCTTCATGAGTCCTTAAGATTTGTCTTTTGGTCCTTGGTTCGTGGGATCCAATTACAAAAACTCACTCTCCCATTTTAGAGTTCTATAGTCAGCCGCCTGTATACAAGTTCTACATTTTGTCTATGGAAAACTCTTCATTCTCTGCCCTAAAAACTCAGTGTGCTGGATAATTCTACTTAGTAGCAAACACTCCTTCATTTTCTTCTCTGAGTTGCTTGTCCTTTGGCTCTTTCAGAGAGGAGTCATTTAACAGTTCACTGCACTCCCATAATTTCAGGAGACACTAATCTCTCCTAGTTGTTTACTTTAAATCTCTTGTTTGATTTAAGATAAAGGAAGAATAAATACCTTTTCCTGTAGTGCCATCAAAGAAAAATTAAGTTATGATTGTGAATCACTTTTGAAAAGTAAACTACAAAAAATATGTGTTATTTATATGTTATTTATTTATATGTTATTTATATGTAAAACATATATGTTATTTAAGAAATAGAAAATTTTTTTCTTTCCTCCCAAATAAAAGTATGGCTGATGTAGAAGACAGAATAATGAAATAATGATAGCCCCACCCCATCCTCAGTGCAAAGATATTAAATCCTAATCATAAAAAGGAGGTGTCTTTGTAGATATGATTACCTTAAGGATTGACAAATGGAGAAATTATCTCAGGTTATCTGGATGAGCCCAACATGAAATCACAAGTATCCTTATAAGAGAGAGGCACAGGGAGATTAGACACACATACTGAGGAAAAGGCAGCATAAAAATGGAACAGAATTTGAAGTTCTTGGCTTGAAAATTAAAATAATCACAGGCCAAGGTAGCTGAGGCCATAGAAGCTGGGAGAAACAAGGTATGGATTCTCCCTTAGAGCCTTCAGGGAAATGTGACCAGAAATACCTTGATTTTGGCCTGGTGATACGATTTTAGACTTCTGGTCTTAGAACTGTGAGAGAATAAATTCCTATAGTTTTAAGAGATGAAATTTGTTGTATTTGTTAGAGTAGTTATAAGGACATTCTATAGCTGGAAAGAAATGTTTTATGCTCTTCCCTGTACTTGCATGGTTTTGATGTATGATACTTGGTAATGCATCAGTGTTTGCTTCAGTCAGTCATCACTCTAAGCTTTTTAAATTTAAAGTATCTCTAAAAGAAATTGTACCAACTATGGAAGTTATGAACATTATCAGAAGCAAAGCTGTGAATAATCATATTTTTAAAACATTTTTTAAGATATAGTGATAGAATATGGCATTCTATACAATGCAGAAAATTTTCGACTTTCAAGAATACAATCTTGAGGCATTTGTCTTAACAAGGGCAGCCAAATTTTCACTTTTTATCTGAAAGAAAAAGAATACATTTTGAGGGAATTTGGGGGGAAAATGATTTTTCTTTCATGGGATGGCATACCTGGAAATTTTTTTTATCATTAGAATGAGATAAATTTTTGTGGTCAAGTCCCTAGAGTCACCATTATAGACATTACTGAACAGTTGTAAGCTTTCTTGGCAAAATTATTGATAATTGAAAAAAAGAGAAGATTCAGCTACTTTGATGACTTTCTAAACTAAAACAAGTACTTTGTTAAGATTGTGCCAAGATATAAAGTTTTTCAATACTTTTTAAAATAAAAATAAACACTTAGAAACATTTCATAACTATTTTAGGAGTATATCTTTCTGTTTGCCATCAATCTTTACTATTGAACTTTCACTTTTTTTCTCAGTCTGTATTAATCTTTTTGTAACCTGGATACAAACCTTTGTTTTACATATATAGAAACTGTCTTAGCCTAGTCTTTTGGTATCTACTAACTTTATAGTGTCTTTATTTGCATAACTTATTTTTTATGACAGTCTAATTTCTAACATTTTAATCTTACTTTATATATCTTTTTATTGTTGAAGAAAAATCTATGCTGTTTATATCAGCATTATAAAGATTTGTACTCTAGATTTTCTTTTAAACTTTTTTTCATTTAGTTATGCTTTCTATCAATAATTGATTATTACCTATGGCATGATGTAGTTATTTTATTTTTTACAGAGAAAATCAATTTCTCTAATAACATTACTTTTATTTTAGTGCCATAAAAAATAAGTTTCCATTTTAGTATGGATCTATTTTCAAGCTATATTTTCATTAATAAATGTGTTTCTTTGTGTGTCATAATTTTACAACTTCATAATAAACTCTGGTCTCTAGTAAGGCAGTTATCCCCCCTTGTTTGGTTTTTCAAAATCTTATTGCCTATTCTGTGTCTTTATTGAATACTATGAAACTAAGAATCAGTATTCTGACAAATTGAATGAAACATTTTGTCAAGATTATCATTGACATGAACTGAATTTATAGAGCCTTTGAAAAAATTGAAATATTATGATATATTTTGATCTATGAACATAGTACATCTCTCTTTCAGTTTGTTTTTCTTATTGAAAAACATTTTACATTCTGTGTATAGAAATCACTTCAATTCTATGTAATCTACACAATGCTTGATTGTGCTGATGTACAGTCAGTTACTCATTCAGAGCTTATGGATGGAAATCTGAATTGCATCTAATCTTTAGTTATACTAAGTCAAAATCAACAATCTTGTAGGTACATAATTTTAATTTTTAAAGTTTATATTTAATTTGTAGTTCTAGAAATTTGGTCATAGCATAACATAGTCAAAATGTTATTGTGCTGTATTTTGCTAATGCCTCCTCCCTATGGGTAATAAATATTTTGCATTCCGCTGCAAAGTATTAGAGTCTCTGTATCCCCACAGTCTCACTAACAGGTGTGTTATCAAAATATCAGAGTTTTGCAAATCTAATAGGTAAAGGGTATTTCAGTGTATTTTTAACCCATTTCCCATTTGCCCTGAAAATATTCCCTGGCTGCGCTTGAAGCGGTAGTATTTACTCTGAGATAACTTGCAGATTACAATCCTAACCTTACCCAAAGTTTGCTATAAATATCTCACTTCTTTATTATTTTCCAGTGCTTTAGTATATTGATAGTCTTTGGAGACAAATGACATCATTCTATTTATAGCATTCTGTTTTTAGTAGTGGTATTTCCATTTACAAAATAGAGTAATTCTCGGTTGCTGAAAATGTCAAATCCTAGAAAAAGTAGCATTCTCCTATGCATGATGTTAACATCATTCTCAAACAGTTGTTAGCCAAAGATTCATTTGATAAATCTGATTTATGTATACATTTCTGTTACAATAGGATTAAAGACAAGATCTGTTTAGAAATAACTCCAAGAACAGTTTTTATATTTTGTTTTGACATTGAAAATCAGTCAAGTTTTCTTCAGCCTCAAAAAGCGTATTTATGTAAAATTAAATTAACGCTGGCAGTGAGCTGCACTTTTTTTTTTTCTAAATGGGAAATGGGTTAATTTTCAGTTCTCTTTCTGTGAAAGATGTTAAAGTGCCTAATTATGTATTTATGTTAATCTGAACTTCCATTTCTCTAGCTTGATTGTTCATATATTTTAATTATTTTTATTTTATATTGTTGGGCATTTCCATCTCAGTTTGTCACAGACCTTTGTATTAGTGATATCTCATTTTAAGTATTATAGCTTGCAATAGTTTTTCCTATTTTGTCATGTCATTTTGACTTAGTTTGTGGTATTTAGATTTTGCTTTGTGATATTTATTTTGCTTTGCCTTGCAAAAAAAAAAAAAAAAAACAGTCAAATAGGCTTTTTCCTCCAAAGGCTAATTAATTATTGCTACATCATCCATATTTTCACTAATGATTTGAAATGCTACCTTTATTAAATAACAAATTTCTATAAATCTTGGGTATTATGTTGGAGTTCCTATTCTGTTTTATTAGTTTTTCTATTATCTATAAACAATTCTATATGGCCTTAACAAGAGAAGTTTTTTGAAATGTTTCTATTTCTGGCGTAACCTATTCCCAATATTGTTTTTCCTTAGTTTTTCTGGTTAAAAATTGTTTAAATGTTGCTAAAATTTTCATCAAAATTTAAGCAAATCATCTTATTTCACTTCAGGTAAAAAAGCAAAGTGAATATTTTTAATGTGATCATGATATCTTTATAAACGAACAGGAGAAAATAAAATCTATAGAATGTGAGGCTTCTTGTCCAAAGTATGCTATCTCTTTCATTTTTTTAATCTCTTGTTTGCTTTAGGAGTATTTTAAAATTTAACTTTATATAGTAATTCAAATTTTACTGATTTCTTGTTAACTTTTTTGCCTAGATATTTTAGCAATGTTTTGCTATTGCAAATAAAATCTTCATTCCTGTAGTATAATCTAAATGGTTATTATTTTTTATGTATGACATCCATTAATTTTAAATGTTAACTTTTCTAAATTGAAATATGCAAATTTTACTTTAGTAAATCATCTTGTTTGTAATAGGTTGTTCAATAGATTTCTTTTTCTAGATATATAATATCTAAATATATCTCCTGTATACATACACATAACACATCTTTCTATCTATTAATCAGGATATACACATACATATGGCCAATTCCTATTTTAATCAAGTGTTTTTATGGTGAATGAGTCATATTTTATCAAAGGAGTTACCTAAAACTTCTGTGGAAATTACATACATTTTTATTTTTATAATGCTTAATACTTACATTGAAATGTTAAGCTAGTATCCTATTGAATTCAGTTTTATGAACTATACCTAACAAATACACAACTTGATTAACTTTCTAAATAAATCATATTATAAGCCCTATAATGAAAAAATAGGCTTTTTTTCTCTCAGAAATCTCTATCATTTTCACATACATTAAAATCTACTTTAGAATTTTTATTTTGCTCAGTTGCACTATTTGTTTATGTCTTTGCTGGTATCACTTGTTTTCAAGTATGAATCTTTGTAATGTATTTGACAAGAGGGAAAATTTTTGTCTTTTCTTTTATTATTGTTATCATTATTTTAGCATTTCCTAAGCCATCTTTGCATATATATTAGCTCATATTAATTTTGAATTTATTAGACAGTCCCCTAAACACTGACATTTTATTGAATTCATTGTCTAATATGGATAGAAAAGGTACCTCAAATTATGTCATTTTTCTCCTCCATGAACATGACTTATCTTCCCATTTATTCAGAATTTCTTTTGTAAACTTCAAGAAATTCTTCATATTTTCCCTCCAAAAAATCTTTTTCATTTAAAACCACCTATTTCTTCTGCTCTCTTCTCTTTGCTACCTACCCTTTACCCCTCTGGCCTCTCTTGAGCCTGCCAAGCCTTTTCCCATAATAGAACATTTTCACCCTATTCCATCTGCTTGGAAACTCTTTTTTCCTAATATTACATTTTAGCTCTTTCTTGTCATTCAGGTCTTAGATTATATGTCACCTTTTTAGTGAGGCTTTCCTTATACTATTCTCTAATATGGCCTCTTAGTCAGTGAACGATAACCTATTCTCTGAAAAGTTCTTATCCTGATCTGATATTTTTCCTATGATGGTGATGACTAATATCTCTGTTTATTATCTGGCTTACTGTACTGGGAAAAAAGCTCTCAGAGAGCAAAATAATTGTCTATTTTATTCACTGCTAATACTCTATCACCTAAAAAAAAAAATGCCTGCAAGAGAGAGAGTAGGCACTAAAATTTTATAAATGAAGAAAGGATTATTTATGAGGAAACTTATTTTAATTTTAGATATAATACCTGAAAATATATCCTTGGTTATCATTGAGACTTGAAAAATCATAGTACAATTTCTTTTCTTATATCTGTCAATAAAATATATCTTTCCTACCTTCTTTTCTCATCTCCTTCCATATACACTTCTATTCTTAACACTTTTAGCATTTTCACCTGTAAACTTTCCAACAGAAAGCCTATATACATACCCTTTTACCTTTAAAATGTACTTTATGTTCTCTAAAATTGAAAAAGAGAGAACTAGAGGAATGCATTATTAAAATATCTTGTGGATTCCTTCTAAGAAAATATGTTATTACTAATAAATATAGCTATTAGGGCTGTAAATGATACATATTGATAAGTATTAGAATGGCACCTAAAAAGGAAAAATATAATTGTATGTGATAGATTGGTTTTGGATGTAAGGTTTTGAACCTTATGAGGAAATTTTCATAATGTTACATTGTTATTTTTATCTTAATTTCCTAGAAAGCAGATTAGTTTAATCGTCATAATCTTTTATGTTGATTAGTTTCCTGTCCAGCTGGCCCTTTGGCATACTAGATGTTTGCAAAGCAGCATGATGTATATCTGCAAGTATTGATTTATAAAAGCAGAACTTTTTATGAGACAATATACCAGTGTTTTTTGCTGTTAAGCAAAGTGATCTCCTTATATTTCACAAATATTAGTGACAATCTGAGCAGTGACCATTAACAATAATACCTACATTCAGAAATCAAAGGTCTAAAATGTCTAAAGAAAATACTATAAATACACTTGAATCTCTGTAGCCAGGCCACCCTGAAGGTGTCTGATACTGTCTGATCTCAAAAGTTAAGCAGGGTTGGGCCTGGTTAGTACTTGGATGGGGGACCACCTGTAAATACCAGGTACTGTAGGCTTAAAAACAAACAAACAAAAATACACTTAATTAAGATCAAAGGTCAACTTAATTGAAAAGATAAAATCAAATTTGATATGTGTGTCTCAGAAAAAATAGAAAAACAAAAGAAACATTAGTTCTTTCAAAAGAAGCACTGAGTCATTACGTATATGTGAACATTTACTTTAGTTTACAGTACTCTAGTATAGTTAAAACACTGTAAAGTCCAATGTCCACTTTTTATAGCCTGTAGTTGTTAAGAAAGCAAAAGACAAAAACCTGGAAAGAACTCTAAAGTTACAGTAAAACAGTAAGATTGAATCTTAATAACTCTCCTTGTCGATGACATTTTGCCAGCACATATTTCTCAGTCCAACAAGAACCAGAGATTTCTATATGTTCAATTTATGATGTATTGGTAAATTAAGCGGCTTTATTATGTAATATTTAAGTTTCTTGAAAATCCATATAGTTTACATTGCTATGGTTCTTCAAAACATAACATATTCAGAATGACTGTTACTGACACGGTGCACATGATATGATATAATAATAGTTTTGAAACAATATACTATACCAAATTCCTATGAGAGATGGCTTATTTCCTTCTGTAGTACTTTCTACACAAGATAATCTACTGCCAAGTGTCTGATCTCAACCAATTAAAGTCTATGAAGAGACCTCTTTGTTTTTGAAACCACTTTGTCCTATAGACACAATATGTTATCAAGAATCTCTTGAAAGCTATACGAGAGAACATAAAGGATGGGAAGAGTAAAGTCAGTTTCATTATTTCTTTCCCTCCCTCCTTCTAGTATACTCAAAGGTATGTACATGCATACTTACACAGAGAGGATGAAGTCCTTTGACTAAATAGACAGGTTATAATAAAGTATTAGAAACTATTTCATGTGAGCTTTGTTTGTGTATTAATAATAGGGAAAGCCCCATATCATGTTTAAAGGAGACAACTAGTAGCTGGAGATCCAAGTGCCACTCCATAAAACATCAGGTTTTATTTTTAAAAATGTAGAAGGTAAAAACAATATATAACATTAAAATAATAACTGTACATTATTAAACATATTCTCTCTTCTTGTCTTAGATATTTTTCCTAATGAATTTAATTTTTGCTTTTGCTAGATAAAGTTTTGCCTAATTATACTCAGCTTATGCTGATATCTTAATTTTCCACTGGTATTGTTATATAAGTGATATTCATTTTATTCATGTATCTTACCCTCTACTTTATCTGCTTGGATGTGTTGAGTGTATGCATAAGTAGGGACAAAATGTCTGAACTATGCCAGTTTACTATTTTAAAAAATCTCAAACATCAAACTTTTTCCTCTTTCCTTTAAAATGACTTCCTTTAAGATGTTTGATATTATTTTATAT
Source organism: Eonycteris spelaea (assembly GCA_003508835.1). Taxonomy (NCBI): domain Eukaryota; kingdom Metazoa; phylum Chordata; class Mammalia; order Chiroptera; family Pteropodidae; genus Eonycteris; species Eonycteris spelaea. Next base: position 5,040,357 of record PUFA01000095.1, read on the forward strand.
ATATATAACTGAATTTAATACCCTTAAAGGATCCGACTCTCACTTTACTCTTCTAAAATGTAAATTTTTTCAAATGAAGAAAATATAGCATGCAGATTTTTTAAACAGAGGTCTTATGAATATTTATAGATTTGTATTAAAAAACATAAGTGATTCATATTCCTTCCTCTGTGGCTCTCAGGAAAATAACTGTTTTTATTTGAAATATCTATAATTTATTTGAAGGCCTAACAACTAAAGTAAGTAGAAATTTGAGCCAGTCACCCCAGGTGTTCTTTCCTGTGCCAACTTTACTTAATGCTACTTTGTAATTCCTCACCAGATATCCACATTCCTGGATTATCTTCACTATATAAAATAGAATCAATAACAAATAAATCAGAGTTGAAAAGGCTAAGGATTAAGAATATTACAATTTTCTCATTTTTTTCTTAGGGGACATAGAAGTACATATATAGCAAACCTAGAACCTAGGTCTCCTAATTTCACTCGTCTTTTTTCTATCATCTTACATTTCGTCATAAACATTAGGATTCTCTGGATTATTCTACTTCTAATGTTGATCATGTCATAAGTTAGAAAACAACAGAAATGCCTACTTGAAAGTGGGGATAAATTAAATTTTAAGGTCCTTTATATTGGGCATTGTTACTTAGAACGTTTAATTTAATTTTATTTAACTCTGTTTCCCAATTTTAAAAATATAATATATTGGAAGAGAAATCTGAACAAATGAAATGATGAATAATAAACAGGCTGAAAATGAACAAAAGAAATGATCAAATCTAACTAAAAATATTCTAAGAAATCTAATCTGTTTTTTCCCCTCAATCAATCTAATGATGCACAGAAGTTCAAAAACAAACAGAATAAAATGAGATAGTTAAATTCAAATATATTACAGAACAAGAAGTTTCCTTATTGGAGCAATGCACACTTTATAACATCAAGATTTCATGTTTCATTGCATGTCTCAAAATTGAATCATTCACAACAGATGGCTGCATGAGTAGTAGATAGTTCCATAAGTAATGACAGAATCTTCCCATTCAATTTTGTTTGTGGTTCATTTCCATGCATTTTAGAAGTATGTGCATATGAAAATATAAAAGATTAATTTCCTATCAAAATAGTGTAAAACTAGAAAGTAATCTTACCATCTTACCACATCTAATTTTAAAAAGACCTAGATTATTAATTCAGGAGAAACAACATTAAATAAATGGAATTTTCTTTCTCTTTCTTTAGTGGTCAGAATTATTAGTTTAAAGAATGTTCAAACATTTTTTTCTAACATTAAATAATGTTTGTTCAATTAGTGATAATAACAGTTGGCTTATTTAGGATATTTTCTTTCGTTATTATGGTATACTTTACCCTCCATGACAAGGAGAGTGATGGGGAATGTTAGGTGATACCTACTGTCACAATTCTCAGGATCCAAAAATGTGTATTCCCTTTGTCAGTGCCTAGATTCACATGAGCTCCACAACATATCCTACAGACAATTTTCACTTTTTTAAAACAATTATTTCTATCTTAATTAAATTTCATCATTAATCACCCAAAGGATTTTTGTGTTTACAACGAAGAAGTAATCATTTCAAATAACTACATAAAAAGTCACCAGAGAGCAAAGTGATTTGATAAATTTTAAGTTCCTAAGAGTATTTATAAACAGATTTAGAGAACATTATTTTAAAGGAACAAAATATACCCAAACAAATGGTTATGACTATTTACTTGAATCTTTGACCCAAACCTCTATTCCCAAAGGGTCTGCACTATAATAATCTCTTGTTCCTGTAGCTTTCCATTAAATTATGCCATGGGACAAAGGAGTACTAATAAGTAAATCTGAAATTCCCTCTCATTGCAGCATCAGCCATGTGTAGTAGCAGCCCGTTTCCTGTCAATATAGCATCGTTTTAGGTTTTATGATATAGTTTATTTGTAATCTTCCCTAAACCATTCTTTTATCTGTTCTTCCTCAGTTAACTCATTATGGAAATTTCAAGCGGCTTTATGTTTGGGTTAAATTAGAAATGGCTAATACAGAGAATAGAGAATAGAGCCATTTTTTTTTTTTTCATGCTACTTGTGCCTTCAAGACATGCTCAAACCTGATTCCATTTCCATGATGAATTTCACTTGATGAGTACTGCTGCAAATGCCCAAATTTATAGCATGTTGGGTTACATAACACCATAGGCATAATAGACACAGCTCATACTACATGATAATTTAGTGGATTGCGTTTAAATCTTCAGTCTCTATTAGAGCCCATTAACAAACAGAAACTGTTTTTCAATGGAGAATAGTTATCTATTAAAGATGGTATGACTGCTTCAATATCCTAAGGGTACGTTTTGTCATTCTCCATTAGGGGCCTGTCAAACATTCCATACAGCAAATTCTTCAAATTCCACAAATTCTTCAAATAATATTTGATCTGCTGTGTCATAAGGCCCAAATGTCAGTTTATTTTATACAGTAGCCTAAATCTGTTGCAGAGCTCGTAAGTATAGCTTCAAAAACAAACAGAGTAAAATGAGATAGTGAACAGAATTCAGCAATATATAAAAAGATGATATTATTATCAAGAAGGATTTATTCACAAACATAAAGTTGGTTTAACTTTTGAAAACCAATTAATGTAATATAATTTATTACTAAAATAAAAAAATTGGTCAGATAAAAAATATTAAAAGATTAAGCATCATTGATGCAGTAAAAATATTTCAGAAGACTAGAAATAGGAGGATCTTTCTCAATGTGTAAAGTTCCTATAAAAAAATCTACAACTAAAATTATATTTAATGAAATATGTAATATTATTTCCTAGGATCAGGAAGAAGCCAATAAAGCAATAGTGTTATCTCTTCCACTTCTATTCACATTTACTGCAGGTCACAGCCACTGTAATAAGGAAAGAATAAAGGCAAAAAGTTTGAAGAAAGGAAATTTAAAACTTTATTTATAAGTTACTTGATTTACGTGTAAGAAATTGGAGTTAATTTTTAGAAAATACTAAAATTAATAAATAAATTGAGAAAGTGTAGTGTATATATATAATGAATTTTATTTTTATGTTTGAGAAATAATTAGAAAATAAAATTTATAAATACAATGTATAGTAGAAGAACCCAAAATAATTGGAATATGTCTTACAAAAATGTACATAATATTTACATACTAAAAACTAGAAAATATTGCAGAAAAAATCAAAGAACACTTACATGGAGAGAGCTATCATGTCTATGGATTGAAGAGCTCAAAATTATTAAAATGCACATTGTCTAAAAATCAGTTCATAAATTCGATAGAATTACAATTCAAATTCCAGCGGCATTTTGTAAATACTCCAATCTGATTCTCTATTTGTGTAGAATTTGAAGTGATTATAATAAGACAAAACAACCTTGAAATAATGATATACGTGGTTTATTAATGCAGAATTATGCTGGCATCACATAATCTGTATATTCATTTAAGTTATTGAATTTTTGGTTGAAGTTATTCATATTATTCCCTATTTATCCTTCTGTACCCTCAATTCCTATAATTCCATCCACTAAATCCATATTTCAATGAAAACTTTTTGGTCCTCGTTTGCTAAGTATAATATCTGAGTCATCAGCGAAGATGTTTCCAGTGATTTTTCTGTACTTTGATTATGCATTACATTTTCTGGTGTTAACCAATAAAATTTGGGGCCGTAACAAAATTTAAAAGTTTATTTGGGGTCTTGAAGGATTCAAATCCAAGAGACACATATTTAGGTAGCAACTCAAATTGCTTTCTGGAGAGAACAAAGAATGGTAGGACTTATAATGGTAAAAACCACCAATGTATTCTTTCAAATGAAGGATTGCTGACTAGGTTAACAAGAATTGCTTAGTCCAATATGCAAACGAGGGAGGGAAAAACTACAAGGAAGTAAAGTCCCTATGGTATGTATCCATTCAAAGTTGTTCCAGAATGTTTATGACAAGCCTCTAGATGAGTTTAACAACAGGTTTAGCAACTTAATAGGAGCTTCATAACTGAGACACAAGATGTGTATAGGCCCCGCTTCCTTAATAGCCTCCTGATTCTATTGTAAGTAACTCTATTAGCAATGCTAATTCATTTTATTTTTTCATTATCATTATTATTTGTATGACATGTATTCTTATTTTATTTCATAGATATGATATACATGAAATAATCTGTATAATATAAATATATAAATATATATTTTAATATATACATACAAATAATACATATAAATATAACTATAAAATAATATATACTGATATATATTTATATATACTAAAAACATACATATATGTAAAATCTTAAATTATAGTTTGCTTCGCTTTTTTTTTTTTTTTTTCCAGAGAGTACATATCCTTCCTTTTGTCTAGAAGTTCGAGGTGAGGGAGTTATGGTTTAATTAAGGTTGAGATCAGTTTTGAATAATTTAGCTCGAAATTCTTGTGCTACCATTACAAAGGGCTGAGGTTCTTACCAAGTTACTGGTTGAGCCAGGAGGGAATTTAGTTTTAGATATCAGCATCTATTCTTGCAGAATCAGAATTCAATTGCTGTAAGAATGTTCAAGATTTCATGAATTCTCTACTTTTAACAACTCATTTCTGCTTACTCAGTAAAATCCTGGTGTGGGAAAGGGCGTTTAACCGAACTAGTAATTTTGCATTTCAGACTCTTCCTAATTGTGGCCTGTTCTTTCACTTACACTGTCATCAGGATTTTTCAATTTCTTCCCAACCCTGTAAAATCTGTCAGGCCAACCAACTCTCCTGCTATTTCAACTAGACTAAGTACTAGCCTCTGGGTATGGATGCTACTTTGGCTACATACTCGATTTTGAAGTGCTGCTTCTGCCTGGGATTTGATTCCTTAATATTCTCTTTTTAAGCCATTGCTTTCAAACTTTTACTTTCCTGTTTATTAAACAATCCATATTAAGCCATTAAAAAGTACCCTATTTTCTCTACCTTCTAAATATATCTCAACTCTACACCATTGTATCATCTCCGTCTCCCTAGAAAAACAACTATCATATTTCTGTGGACAACCAAATTAGACTATAAACAATAGTCTCTGTATTCACTTTAATATTCAATATTCTCCCAATACAGTCCCAAGTCAGTTTCAGTCCTCATTTTCTATTTTGCACACATAAGTAAAAGATTACATCATTTTCAAAATATCTAGTAGCTTCCATCACATTCAGAAAAAAAAAAAAAAACTCCAAAGTTGTTACATAGTATACCTTAAGGATCTGGCATCTAGCCATCTCTTCAAATTCATGACTGTCTCCTGTCTCCACTACCTTTTCTCTTTCTCAAAAATAAAAATATAAAAATTAATTTAAAAAATGTGGTGAGGGTGTCATTTTTCTCTGCACAGGAAATTAATATATATTTGCAATTTCCTAGGCTTTGAAAGTACTTCCCTCAAATATTCATATAACCCACTCTTTACTTCATTTATTTAATTTTATCAAAATTGCCTCTCCAGATCACTCTATATGAGGTTATACTCTTTCATCACATCATTAGCTAACAAATCATCCACTTTTATTTCCCTTCATTGTGCTTTTTTATTATCTAGCTGACATTTTATTTTCAATCTGTTTATTCACTTGTGCATTTATTATGATATTTTCACACTGTCTTGTAGTACTTCATGTTTTATTTTTCTTTAAATACAAAGTAACTCCTTGAATGCTTGGGTGATGTCTCATTTCTTTTACAATTCCCATGGCATAATTTTCATGTTGCCAAAGCTCTACAAGTGGTGAATTTTGATTCTCTTGTTTTCTGTTTGAACTCTGACAATTTAAAAAGTACATTCCATTTAATAGTCATTCAAAATATATTCCCTCAATTAATTAATATTTTATACCTCATAGAAACTCAATTAATACTTGCCGAATTAGAGTGCATTAAGTTTTCCCAATATTAATCATGCCATCAAGAAGTTTGTATCACATTGTATTGTTTCACTATTATTTCTGGCAGTCTCTACTTTATTTTATTATTTTTGTAGTCAATTTCAAAATATTATGGCATATTATTTTTATTTGTATAACAGCTATTTTTATTCTTAGTTGATGGCTTAAGAAAATGACCTGCGGTAAGTAAGCAATTATGCAAATATATGCAGTAGGCACTAGCTGCAAGTGGCTATTGAGCACTTGCAATGTGGCTTGTCCTAATTGAGATGTTCAGAAAGTGTAAAATATACCCTAGATTTTGAAAGCTTAGTAAGAACAAAATAATGTAAACTATCTCATTAATAATTTTATATTGGTTACATATCGAAAATACAATATGTTGGATACATTGGGTTAAATATGGTTATGTTTTATTTTATCTGTTTCTTTTGCTTTTTAAAATGCAACTACCAGAAGGTTTAAAATTACACACAAGGCTCTCATTTGTGGCTTGCACTGTATTTCTTTCAAATAGCATGGTATTAAATAGAGATGAAATATGAGAGCAAGGGGAGGAGAGTAGTAGAGCTTTTCATAGGAAAATTTGTTTGCATGCTAATTTTTTTCATAGCATTTCAAAATACATATAATACATGAGACATATTACCTATAATACCATAACATTCTTATGAGTTCTATTATTTTGAACTTTCTGGTATGTCTTGACTCCTATATAGGAGTTGGATTCTATCAAGAACTTTGGTGAGAAAACTTATATCAGGCATTAAAGTTTCTAGTTCAGGCTTTAATGACCCATCAACAAGCAGAATTAAATGTGGATTGTAAAGTACTGAAACTAAAACATTGGTTAGTGTCATAGATAATTGAGATTTCTTCCAGGGTAATAGGCTGTGTAGTGGATGGTGTTGCAGGAATGGATAATTATACGAAATGCAAAACTTCATGGTTGATTATATGATGGGTAGAAAAATAATATGTAAGTTACTATCAAAGATTATACTATATGAGGAACTGTCAAATGGAGGGGGTTATCTAAAATTACATTTAATAATGCTGCTGCTTTTTAGTAACATCGTTCAAAGAGGGGAGATATGCTGTAGTTATAGGATCCAAAGAAAGGCTTTGTAGGCTGTGGCCATCTGATGTATACGTGAACATATTATTGTATAAGTACTATTGATGTATGATTTCTCTTTCTGTGCATATAAGTCAAAGAATTTATGAGACTATTTGCACCCAACTTAACTTATAAAATACAAATCTTCGACTGCATTTTATGGTTATATAAAGGAACAATCAACTAGATATAGTCATAAAGGGGTTTAGAAAGGGCTGAAATATCAGGGACTGATTGCCTACAAAATTTTGCTAATTCTAAAAATCTTAATTGATGGCTCTTGAAAGATCTGATTAACTTTAATTCTTTCATTATACAGTGTTCAAACTTTTAATTAATTATGACCTTAGGGCATAATTACTGGCCTTTGATAAAACCAATCTTTCCCATAGTAGGTTGAAAAAAATGGGGTTCATCTAACTTGCTTGAGATCTATTCACACCTTTTACCTCTAGAACACAACACCCTGCACACACGCACACACACACACACATCATGGGGTAAGGTTGGGGGATAATAAGACAAATATCTGGTTTAATTTCTTCATCAACTGGACCTTGGTATTATTATATTATTTTTAGTATTTTTTTAAATTTAATTTTATTAGTTTCAAGTATACAGTGCATTGGTTAGGCATTTATATAGTTTATGAAATGATTCCCCTGATTGTTCTTTCTCTCCTCTGGCTCTGCACCTAGCCATTATATTACTGCTGACTGGATTCTGTATGCTGTGCTCCCCATCCCTGTGACTATCTATCAACTACTAATTTTGTACTTCTTTAACCGTTCACCCCTTTCTCCCAGTGCCCTAACTCCCTCCCGTCTGGCCATCACCAGATTGTCCTCTATATATGTGAGTCTGTTTTCAATTAGTATGTTGTTTTTGTTCCTTAGATTTTGCATAAAAGTGAAATTCTATGGTATTTATCTTTCTCTTTGACTTATTTTACTCGGCATAATAATCTTTAGGTCCATCTATGTCATGGAAAATAGTAAGATTTCAATATTTTTTTTTATGGCTGAGTAATATTCCATTGTATATATGAACCATAACTTCTTTATCCTATTGTCTGTTGATGGGCATTTAGGTTGCTTCTATATCTTGGCTATTGTAAATGTTGATGCCATGACTATAGGGGTGCATAGGTCTTTATGAATTATTGTTTTGGTTTCCTTGTCTAAATATCCAGAAGTACAATTGCTGGGTCAAAAGGTATACACATTTTTAACTTTTTGAGAAACCTCCAGTCTATTTTCCATGATGGTTGTACTAGTTTGCAAATCCCACCAATTATGTATGAGGTTTTCTTTACATCCTCACCAACATTTGTTGGTCTTTGATTTATTAATGATAACCATTCTGACAGATGTGAGGTGATATCTCATTGTGGTTTGAATTTGCATTTCTCTGATGATTAGTGTCCTTGAGCATCCTTTCATATGTCTATTGGCCATCTGCATTTCCTCTTTAGAGAATTATCTGTTCAGGTCTTCTGCCCATTTTTTAATTGGATTGTTTTTGTTGTTGTTGAGTTGTGTGAATTCTTTATATATTTTGGACATTAACCTTTTATCAGATGTTTCATAAGTGAAAATCTTCTCCCAATCAGTCAGTTGTCTTTTTGTTTTGTAAATGGTTTCATTTGCTGTACAAAGTTTTTAGTTTTATGTAGTCCTATTTTTTAATATTTTTCTTTTGTTTCCCTTGACCAAGGAGATATAGCCGAAAAGAAATTACTGTTAGCAATATTAGAGAGTTTACCTCCTATGTTTTCTTCAAGAAGTTTTATCATTTTGGGTCTTACATTTAAGTCTTTAATCCATTTTGAGTCTATTTTTTGTATATGTTGTAAGAAAATGATTCAGTTTCCATTTTTTGCATGTATCTGTCCCTTTTTCATAACACCATTTATTCTTGCCTCCTTTGTCATATATTAAATGAGCATTAGGTGTGGATTTATTTCCAAGCTCCATTGATCAATATATGTTTTTATGCCAGTACCATACTGTTTTGATTACTGTAGCCTTGTAGTATAGTTTGATATCAGGTAGTATGATACCTCCAACATTGTTCTTTCTTAAGATGGCCATGGCTATTCAGGGTCTTTGTGTTTCCGTATAAATTTTACTATTATTTGTTCTAATTCTCTAAAAAAATGCTATTGGTATTTGATAGGGAACGCATTGAATCTATAGATTGCTTTGGGTAGTGTGACCATTTTAATGATGTTGATTCTTCCTACTCATGAGCACGATGTGTGCTTTCATTTATTTGTATTGTCTTCAAATTCTTTTTCAATGACTTTTAATTTCTGAGAACAGGTCTTTTACCTCCTTGGTTAATTTGGCTCCAAGTTATTTTATTATTTCCAATGCAATTGTAAATGGGATTTCTTAATTTCTTTTTCTGAAAGTTCATCATTGGTATATCAAAATGCCACTGACTTCTGAGTATTAATTTTGTAATGTGCTACTTTACTGAATTTATTGATCAGTTCTGACAGTTTTTTTGGTGGAATCTTTAGGATTCTTTATATATAGTATCATGTCATTAGCAAATAATGAGAGTTTTATTTTTTCCTTTCCAATTCATATATCTTAATTTTCTTTCTTGTCTGATTGCTGTGGCTAAGACTTCCAATACTATATTGAGCTGGAGCGGTGAAAGTGGGCATCCTTGTCTTGTTCCTTAACTTAAGGAAAATGCTTTTAGCCTTTCTCCACTGAGTATGATGTTAACTGTAGGTTTGTCATATATGGCAGTTATTATGTTGAGGTATGTTCCCTCTATTCCCATTCTGCTGAGAGTTTTTATCATAAATCGATACTGGATTTTGTCAAAGTATTTTTCTGCATCTATTGATATTATCATATAGTTTTTATCTTTTGATTGGGTAATGTGTTATATCACATTAATTGATTTGAGGATATTGTACCAACCTTGCATCTCAGGAATAAAACCAACTTGATCATGGTGTATGATATTTTTAATGTATTGCTGAATTCAGTTTGCTAATATTTTGTTGAAGATTTTTGCATCAATGTTTATAAGAAAGATCAGCCTATAGATTTTTTTTGTTTTTGTAATGTCTTTGTCTGGTTTTAGAATCAAGGTAACATTAGCCTCATAAAAACAGTTAGGGAGACTTCTCTATCTTGAATTTTTTGGAAAAGTTTGAGAATAAAATGTGTTTATTCTTCTTTGGTAAAATTCACCTATGGAACCATCTGGTTCAGGGCTTTTGTTTTTTGGGAGGTTTTTCAATATTGATTTGATTTACTTGGTAATAATCGGTCAAATCAGATTTTCTGTTTTTTCTTGACTCAGTCTTGGAGATTGTATGTATGTTATAGAAATATAACCATTTCTTCCAGATTGTTGGCATTTAATTACTTATAGTATTTCTTATGATCCTTTATATTTCTGTGGAGTTCATAGTTATTCTTCCTCTTTCATTTCTGATTTTATTTATTTGAATACTCTCTCTTCTTTTCTTGATGAGCCTGGTTAAGGGTCTGTTAATTTTGTTTATCCTTTCTAAGAACCAGTTCTTGGTTTCATTAATCTTTTGTATTGTTTCTCTAGACTCTATTTTATTATTTCTGCTCTGAATTTATTATTTCTTTCCTTCTATTCACCTTGGGCTTTGTTTGCTGTTCTTTTTCTAGCTCTTTTAAGTGTAAGGTTAGGTTGTTTATTTGAGCTTTTTGTTGTTTCTCGAGGTAGCCTTGTATTGCTATGATTTTCCCTGTTAGGACTGCTTTCACTGTGCTTCATAGATTTTGGTTGTTGTATTTTCATTTTCATTTGCCTCTAGGTATTTTTTTTAATTTCTTCCTTGATCTTATTGATAATCCATTCCTTGTTTAGTAGCATATTATTTAGCCTCCATGTGTTTCTGTATTTTCTAGTTTTGTTTTGTTTTTTCTTTAGTTGATTTCTAGTTTCATAACCATGGTGATTAGAGAAGATGGTTGATATGATTTCAGTCTTACATTTATTGAGACTTGTTTTGTGTCCAACATGTGGTCTGTTCTGGAAATTGTTGCATATGCACTTGAGAAGAATACATATTTTGCTGCTTTGGGGTAAAATGCTCTGAAAATATCTATTAAGTCCATCTGGTCTATAGTGTCTTTTAGGCCCATTGTTTCCTGGTTGATTCTTTGCCTGGAAGATCCACTCATTAGTGTCAATGGGGTGTTAAAGTCTCCTACTATGAGGGTATTACTATTTACCTCTCCTTTTATATCAATCAATAATTGCATTATGTATGTAGGTGCTCCTATGTCAGGTGTGCATATGTTTACTAGGGTTATGTCCTCTTGATTTATCAATCCTTTATCATTATGTAATGCCCCCCCTTTTTTAAATCTCTTATTATAGCCTTTGTTTTAAAGTTTATTTTATCTGATATAAGTATTGCTACCTTGGCTTTTTTTTTTTTTTCCCATTTGCGTGAAATATTTTTTTTTTCCATCCCTTTACTTTTAGTCTGTATCATTTGTTCTGAAGTGGGTCTCTTGTAGACAGCATATGTATGGGTCTTGTTTTCTTATCCATTTGGCTATCCTATGTCTTTTGATTGGAACATTTAATCCATTTACATTTGAAGTGATACTGATAAATACATAGTTAGTATCATTTTATTATTAGTACTTGTGTTTTCTATTTTCTTTTTTACCCCTTCTCTTTTTACAGAAGGCCTTTTAACATTTGTTGTAATACTGGCTTGTTGGTGATGAATTCCTTAAGCTTTTCCCTGTCTGGGAAGCTCTTTATCTCACATTCCATTTTAATTGAAAGTCTTCCTGGGTGAACTATTCCTGGTTGTAGAGTCTTGTTTTTCAAAACTTTTACTATTTCTTGCCAGTCCCTTCTGGCCCGCAAAGTTTCCTTTGCAGAATCAGCAGATTTTATGGAGGACCCTTGTAAGTAACTAGTTGCCTTTCTCTTGCTGCTTTTAAGATTCTTTGTCTTTGACCTTTGGCATTTTACTTATGATGTGTCTTAGTATTGGTCTGTTTGAATTCCTCTTGTTTGGGATAGTTTGTATTTCCTGAACTTGTTTGTCTAGTTCCTTTTCTAGGTTAGGGAAGTTTTCTGCCATTATTTCTTTAAATAGAGTCTTAATCCCTTTCTCTTTCTCTTTTCCTTTAGGTTTTCCTATGATCCGGATATTGGTATGTTTCATGTTGTCTCAGAGGTCTCTTAAACAATTCTCTTTTTTTTCTTCTTTTTTATTTTTGTTGTTCTGATTGGCTGTATTCTGTGACCTTGTCTTCCAGTTTGCTGCTTCGTCCAATCTACTTTTGAATCCTTCTTCATTTCAGTTATTGTAGCTTTCATTTCTGTCTGGTTCTTTATTGTGTTTCTATGTCCTTTTTTAGGCTTACTATCTCTCTGTTGAGGTTCTCATTGTGTTCATCCATTCTTTCCCTAAGTTCATTGAGTATCCTTATAACCATTATTTTGAACTCTATCTCTAATTGCTTGGCTTTATTTCATTTAGCTTATTTTCTGGAGTTTTCTCCTTTTGTTTTATTTGTGGCATGTTTTTGTTTTCTCATTTTATTAGCCTGTGTTCATTTCTATGTGTCAGGAATATTTGTTTATCTCTCAGCTTTGACCAGATGGCCTAATGTGGAAGATGTCCTGTGTGGCCCAGTGGTGCACTCTCTCTCATCCTCTATGCTGGGGCCTCTGGATGTACTCTTTGTGTGGATTGTGTGTGATCTTCTGTTGTCTCCAAACCTTTATTGTTATTGCCAAGCTTTTAATGTTGTTAATCATCAGTGGACAGATTAATGCTCAGGCTGACTAATTGTGGGAATTGGCTACACTCGTAGGGTAAGAGTTGCTGTGTGGGGGCTGACTCCTCTGAGTGGGATTTGCCCTAGCTGGCTTGTGTACTTGTTGCAACCACCCCTTGTGCATACCGCTAATAGGTCTAGTCAGGAGTTGCTTTGTTATGGTCTGGTGCCAGCCTGTGAATGTGTTGGTTTTGTGGCCCCTTGGGAGGGGTTCCTCAGTAAGCCAAAGTTAGTCTCTGGTTTTGATTGCTCAGGGCTACTTGGTGGGAACTACAAAGTAATTCATAGATGGTTGTTGCCTTTGCTGGATCTATAGGTAAGTGGAAGAGACAACACTATAGGCAACAGCCCAGTTATTCTCCATCCCTAACCTTGGGCAGTTTAGCAGAGGGACCAGTGCTCCTCAAAGCATGACACTATCTGTCAGTTGCCCATAAGTCTCTGAAACTGGAAGTGCCTTTGGGTGATATATGTGTTAGGTGGTGCAGGGACCCCGGGAATCTTCTGATCTATTGAATAAATTTTCGCCTGCCATTGCAGTGTCAAATAACATGCCAGCGGTCTCTGTGCCACCCTATACAACTTTGCAATCATCACAAGGTCAATCGCTGCCCACATCGGCTTAAATGCACCACTCCAGGGCTGGGGCTTGCTGCCTATCAACATGTGGTGGGCACTTTGTGCATTGGATGGGGCAGGATCTCAGGGAGTCAAGGGCCATCAGGTGAGTAGCCTCAGTTTTCTATAATTTATCTGTCTGCATGTTCCCACAGTAGTCACAGATCACATGGAGACAAGCTGCTATCTAGGGCAGTCCCACTGACCCCCGCAATTCCTCAAGAGATATTGCAGCTTGTACAGACAGCAGTGGTCTACCCACGAACGTTTTCCCCTATATTCACTCACTGCACTAGCCAAGGTCTGTTGTCTGCACAGAATGTGCAACCAAAGAACCAAGCAGGGCAGGGGAGGCTGCCTGTCAATGGGCTGCAGGCACTTTGTGCTTGGGTAAAGCAGGATCTCAGGGAGACAAGGGCTGTTAGACCAAACAGCCTCAGTTTAGCTGAAACTTGTATGTCCAGGCATTCCCTTCTGTAGTCACAGATCACAGTGAGACCAGCCACCATCTGGGGCCATCCCACAGACCCCTGTGATCCAGGAATGTAATATTGCAACTCTTCCAGGCAGCAGAGAATTGGAATACCAAGGGGGGAGGGGCAGGGCAGTGGTGGTTCACTGTCAGTTTGGCTTGTTGGGGCAATTTCTGAGTAGGGTGGGGATGGGTCTCAGGGAACATTGGCAGTCAGATCAATACAGCCTCAGTCTTGCTGCACTTTGCTAACCCTTCACGTGTTTCCACGAAGTCCCAGATCACAGCAAGACTAGCTGCTTTGATGGCCCACAGAAAACTGAGATCCACTGAAATTCATGTTGGCAGCAGTGATCTGCCTGAAACTGTCTCCGAAATGCCCACTCACAGTGCAGGCTGCCAGCGTGAATGTTTGGCTCTCAGCTGGCACAGGGTGTGGCAGCCATCTAGCAACGAAAGCCCCAGGTAATCTGCAGTTGGGTGGGACTGGCTGATCTCCTCAGGCCAGTGCTTTCTAATGTCCCTGTGGGAGGGAACTGCACAGTCAAACTAGCTGGATTGTACATTGCCCAGTAAGGGGCAGTACTAAGGCACAATGGTGGCTGCCCTTGTTCTGTACCTGGTCATACAGACTTTCTCAGTATAAATTTCATGCGAGTCTCTGACCCACCAAAGTGCCTGGGTGAGTGTCCCCAGGTCAAAAAGCCTGTTCATGGGCCCTTCAAAGGGTGTCTAGGATTTCAGTCTCCTTTCATTTCACCCAAATGGCAGGAATCCCTTCTGGTTTCCCTGGGCTGGGGAGCCCCTGATGATGCCAGAACCCCTTTCTCCTTCAGAGAAGCCTTTGCAGCTTCTCTCTCCATCCTGGTGATCTTCCACCACCCGCAGGTGCGGGTCCAGCCCGAATAGTGATTTTGCTCCTCTTACCAGTTTTGATGTGGCTCCTTCTTTATACTACTAGACACACATGTTATGATCAGCTGAACTCCACATTGATTATTTTATAATTTGGTTGTAATTTCAATGTGGACCTGGGAGGAGGTGAACCCTGCATTTACCTAGTCTGCCATCTTCTCCCGAATCCTCTGGACCTTGATATTATTAAATTAATGATATTTTCTAGCAGGTAGAGACTTAATCTCTAAAATGTCCTCTGTAAGATGTATAAGGATTATTTATACAGTAAATAGAATCCCATAGGGAATAGCTACTTAAATAATGTCACATAAACTATAAAACTCATTGGTATATTAAATGGAAATGTTTCATACTTCACATGCCCCAGAAACATAAAGACCTCATTTCTTCTGGGCTGGGAGGTGCATGTCCAGTATGGAAAGGAAGAAACTTGAGTGTTTTCTCAATGCCAAAGGCCTCTCTCTCAATTCTTCATCTGGACCGCTGGATTATATATTTTTAAATATATTATTTTATTAGTTTCAAGTATATAGCACATTGGTTAGACATTTATATAGTTTATAAAATGATACCCCTAATTGTTCTTTCTGTCGATTATATTTTTGAATTAATTTTTAATGCTTGATATGTAAGATGTCTGATTCATGTGAGTCTGATCTGACATCAAGGTCCTGTGTGTTAAGCAAAATTTTTATGAACGTGTTTAGCTAAGAATCATAATAAATGAGGTGAATATATTTGCAAGCTCTTTTTGGTCAGGAGGAAAAATTACATGCATACCATATCAAAGTGCATCATATGGGAATTCTATGAAAATTTTGTTATGTCATGGTTAGCTAACCACGATACAAATCAATGGCAGTGTCTTAATATATCTCTGAAACATTATAGTCCAAGTGTACTGCTGACAACTTTTCAAAGAAAAATAATCAGACCTCCACTATCTAAACAAAAAAAAAAATAAAAACAAAAAAACAGAGTTTTATAACAGCATAAAGTTTACTGTAAGTAAACATGTTGGAAAGGATAATATTAATGATGGGTACTACAGGAAATTGTATGACTCCTGATATTTAAAATGTCTTTAAGTCCTGTTCAACTCTACATCTTCTATTTTGGGCTTTTTCATAAATTCAAGAATATGAATGTGTTAGGAGTGATGGTAAAAAGTGTTGCTAAGACTTTGCTGATTATTATTTCAATTATTGATTTATGGCCAGTCTTGGATTCTAGTTCTGCTAGGTAGTCAGTCAGGCATAAGCAATAGGAGGCAAGGCCCAGCTCTGTAACCATAGAAACTTCCCTTGAAGACTTTCTTTAAGGACCTCCCAGAAATGCCTGTTTTTTGTTTGTTTGTTTGTTTGTTTGTTTGTTTGTTTTAGGGTTATAAATTACCCCAAATCATAGAGTACGAAGACCATAAAAGCTGCTGGCCTAACCAGCTACAAACGCATGTGCAGATAGTATTGTCTCTAACCTTAGTCTCATTATATCATCATTTTATCTCACAATTATGCCTGGAAGTTTATGAATCTAATTACAACAGACCGAATTCTGGGTAAGCACATGTACAGTAGGCAAAAATTCATACAGCAGACAACTGCCAGACAAGGTGACCTCACAAACAGGTCATCTAGGCCCTGCCTTCATTGCCCAAATATAAACAGACTTTCCCATTTCTGCATTATTACAGCTTTCCTGGCTGGAAACCCACTCCTTCCTTTGAGGTGTACTATCTTATCTCTTCATCTCCTGAATTCCACAGGGCTGCAGCCTTCCTTAGCATGACCCTTTTCCTTCTAAAATGTGCTTTCAATAAATCTTACTTTTTCTCAATTGTGCTGACCTGTTATTCTTTACTGTGTTGGTGGGAAAGAACTGAGGACAACACACAATGCCACTGTCCGCTATACTCCACTATCCACCACTTACTCCTCCCCCATGCCACTGGGGCCATGCCAGATTCCACATCACACTAGCAGTGACAGTTCTATTATCCATTATAGGCTATCAGAGGAAGAAAGTTTTCAATTCGGACTTCAGTTGGATCTATCCCCTTTAGTAATTCTGTAATACATTGAATGTCTGGTCTAGATGGTATTTGAGACTTCTCAATGATCCAGCCCTATTTTCTTTAAGGACATCACAAGTTGCACAGTTTTGCCAAGATCAGCTCTAATTCTTACTTATGCATAGGGAACCAATAAATGTTTCAAAAAATCATGTTTCTGAATATCTAATTTGGCAATGGGTTTAATAACATGTCTCTTCAATTAAACTTCCAAATAGTATCACATAGAAAAAGAATATTTTTCCAGTAAGATGGTCCAGAAAGAAATATAACTGTTGAGACCAGAGAGGGAAATGACTGGTATTTGTTAGTATGTGAAAACTATATTGGTAATTTTATATATTTCAATGGATAAATGATATAATGTAGGATTTGAGCTTTAGACAGTAGTACCTAAGTCAAAGGGTATTTATATTTATATCCTCTTATGACAATAGTCAACTTCCTAGCACTGGTCTAAAGGTAAAATGGGAGCTGTAAGGATTGCTGGAATTCCTCAAAGCACCATCATTGTGTTTTATCTATAGCATCTCTATCTTGAAATGCTAGGGCTGGACATTTTTTCTCTCTCAATATTCTTTCTTTTTGCATATCTAAAGACATATTTGTCAATCTAATGGCTTTAGGACAAAGAAATGGTTGAACATCTATAGTTCAGTTCTTTTGAACATGGGCCAGTTGTTTGATTTTTAAAGTGAGAAATATCTTTTAGGTTTTAGTTCATTCATTATAGCTCTGTGGATGTAAAGATCTGTAAGTCTAATCACCTTTTTCATGTTTAGTCAATAACGTAGAGTTGAGCACTCCCTCTCTTCTGCAGTTGAGCTGACATCTAAGTATTACCTAAAGCTTTAATGCAATCTGGTTTTGAAATTACCTTATAATTTCATTGATAATTTCTTGTCGTACTATTTACAGTTTTGAATTTTTAACAGCCCATTAAGGAAAGAGAGCCCTGATAGGGCTCGCTTCTACTTTTAGCTATTATAAGACCTTTTAATATATTAAATATTTTAGGCTATTTGTGACTTTTATTTAGAATCTAATTAATATATATTGTCTATTTGTCTCCTTCTGATTAATCTAGCATGTAGATCAACTAGCATAGGTCTGGAAAACCCAGGACATTGCTATCTAGTATAATTATAAACTCTCATCTAAATTTTTTATATTAATTTTGATTTTCAAAAGTTCTTAATTGTAGCTATATAATAAACCAGAAGTTAGTTTTTACTGTAAATTAGCCATCTTTACCTTGATGAACTTGGGCAGCCTTTAGAGTGAATTAAGAACTCTAAATTATAATTGTGAAGAAACAATAATTCATTCATGCAATAAATTTTTCTCAGTATAATCTGGATGAGACATATGGTGTATAGATATAGTATGGAAAAGATAGATAAGGATGACAGATAAGAGAAGAAAAACCTCAGAGAGATCATTTAGAGATATTTTCTCTTTGCTGTTTTCAGTAAATATTTTTAAGAATTCCAGTAGTGTTCAGAATTTGCTCAGAGTTTGCATATCAATCAAGATAGACTGACCACTAGACATTTGATATTCTTATTCTTTACTTTTAGGTTCCCTTTAAATATACCAATTTAGTCAAATTCGAAGTTCCACTGAAAACAGTTGCAGTACAAAGTTAAGTTTTGTGAATTTATTTCATTTGGAAACAGGCACAAAAACTGGGATTATAATGAAAAAATAGCGAAAATGTAGAAGTGCTCCTAGGAGGAATTTCAGGCTTAGAAATAGACAACATCAAGAAAGAGACCAAAGTTGTTTTTTTTATTGTATGTAGGATATCTTGGCTCTCTTCTTATCAGGCAACTGGATTTGTAGTGAAACATCCTGGCAAATATTGATACCTGTGTGGGTTCAAGAGACACAGTTCTCATAATAAATTTAAAATAAAAGAAATTTCTTGTGCTATGAGAACAAATGTGTATTCACAAAAACCATAAAGGAAGTGAAGAGACCTTTAATGAGGGTTTTTATTCAAGGAAACCAATTACCTTCTTCAAAATTGTGTTGAGGATCTGTTTGCATAGAACAATACACATAACTAACAGGTCCCACATTTACTTGTTCTATTATATACTTGGACAGACATTTATGGTGTTTAATCAAAGTCCATTCTCTATGAGCAAAACTCAAAACCATGAAAGAGCTGGTAGGGAAAGACAAATGAAAAGTATAGGGGTATCACAGAGCAATTTCCTGGTTTAAACAAGATCTGGTCTTAAAAATTGGTTTCAGTTGGCTTCTATGACAATGTGAGTGTGTGTAAAATAAGAACACAGAGACCATCTTTGTCTAGCAAAGAGTAAAAGAAACAAGGGCACACTGGACAAAGAGCATACAAAATAAAATTTCAAATAAGTTAAAAAAAAAAAAAGCTTTTAAAGAATAATCTAAGACCACTGAAGTAACTTATTTAAAACTTAATGTTATTGGCCTGCTAGCTGAGACTATCATATCACTCAAGAGCAAGTGCAATGAATTTTCTGAATGAAGACTAAAAGGACTAGATATAAGGATATGGTTGGGGAAATCTTAAAGACAACTTTTTATTGGTTAAAAAGAAAACCATTTCTCTTTGGGGCCTGGTAATTATTTCAGATGTGGCCATTGAACAGTCTTAAGCCCATATATATTTCTCAGTAAGGTCTGGAAGGAGCTGCATAAAGTTTTCTGATCACTATGTTGTCTACCTATATCATGTTTATGTCTATCTATCCATCTACCCATCTATCTATCTTGCCTTGGTATTAGCAACATTAAGAATGTGGTGAGAACATTCATATGCACCTCCCCAAGGCTCAGAGAAAATTTCCTTCATCAAATTCTGATATCCTTCTATCAGGAGATATTGATATTCAGCAAATTACTTGTTGGACATTTACTATTATAGATTTTACTTTGCACACAAAACTTAGGAAGGATTTTTCTGGTCTCCAGAAGCATGCTTCTAAATTGTGAGAGTACATGTATAAAAGATATCATGTGATAAGTACTTTTAATAATTATTTCTGTTTTTTAGACATGAGGAATACTTAGACATTCCTTTTATGTGCCTCTAAAACTCCCTTTTAAATCCAAGAGCCTGGTTCACTTGGATCCATTGGACAATAAGCACAGATTCACGAAGATTTGAAATTGCTTTCGGGGTTACTTAGCTGTTGGAATAATTCAATGAAGGTTGTGCTTTTGGAGCCTATTTGGTATACACATTAGATCTCCACTTGAAGTCAGAATCTCACATAGAATGTTGCAGCTGTATTGGCAGTCAGGCAAAATACACATTTCTATTTAGCAGCGTCGTCATGAATCATGGTTAAGGGGACCATTTATCTCTTAAACTTTCCACAGATGCCCATCTCCCTGAGTTTTGTGAGTCTCTTTCTAACTTGCATGCCAGAGACAGAGCTCTTTATTGCTTGCTAAGTTATTGTTTTCAACATAAGACTCAATCACCCATACAAACTGCCAGAATATTAATTCTGTTTATTACATTAAAGCAAAGTACAAATGAAAGGATTCTAAAAAATTGGAACAAACACTTGAAATACACTAACCCTTATTTCCTAAGAAGCTTATAATGAATGTGATATCCAATAGACTATAACTAAATAGGTTGCCAGTTTTGAGGGAGCAGAGGAAAAGTTTGCAACAAACCTTGATTTAAAATTATCCCCGAGAACCTACTACTTTAATCTTTTCTCTCTATTTAATTTCCTAAATCAGTGACAACATTTTTTAGAAATCCTGTAAAAATATACACACATGTATGACATTAAAATGCTGAGATCAAAATGGTGATGAAAATGAAAGCTCTGGTCATCCTCCAAGTGAAGGTATAAACACACTGGTTTGGGTCCTGCACTTTACATTACTAGAAGGCATGAAAAATGCACAATGTCCCCAAACTGCTAAAATTATGTTTAATATTACTGAAAAGATTTGAGTGATCATTATGTAAGTGAGTATACACTGCTAATTCTAGAGATTTTACCTGGTAACATAAAATTTAAAAAGTTATGAGAAATATGAACAATTGCAATATCTCTTGCTGCCCCAGTCAACAGAGATTACTATCATTTCTCACCACATTCCTCCAGAATATTTAGAGAAGAGAAGGGAAGCTTTATAAAAAGCGCGACGATGATGGTAAAAACAAAAATGACACAATAGCGTTCTTGTCTCATGTCTATTCCATAGGGAACTAAAAACCATACTCACAAAACAGTATCAGCTGTTATCCATGGATTTAGAACAGGAGCAATGCTATTAGTGCTGTCCAAGTCAACATCATTTCTCTCTTTATATACTCAAATAATCATAACTCAATATTCAGCCACAAACAATTTTATTTTTTGAATTATTCCTGACATCCTTTCTCCCTTTTCCCATTAGTGCTATCATACTTACTTTTGTGTGTCACACTTGTCCACTTGTTTCTAATCACATATAATAAGTCATTTTACTTTTATTTTATTTCGGTTGTATATCCAATCAAATGTCCACTAATTTGTTTTGAGGATATCCATGCCCCTATTCCCTGAAACATTGTTCTTAGCAAAAGAAAAGAATAAGAAGGAAAAGAAACTCAACAAAGCAAGGTAGCTTAAGCATAAAATCTACAAATGCTATGGGTATGATTTTACGTTTCATTTGAATATAAGTATCTGAAAGAACCAGTGTTTATTAGCATGATCCTTATCACACTATTCCCACACTACCTCTAAATGCCAAACTCTCTCCGCATTAAATAAACATGAAATGGCAGAACGCTTGTAGAATTTAAATCCTTGTTTAGTTTCAGTGCAAAGCTACTGTCACTCTTGGCTTTAGAGTTTTGATCTAGCTAGCAAAGAAATGCAAGGAGACCATCAGCAATTCCTGTGCATACTGCAGATCCCAGAGAGAGTGAAAGAAGGACAAAGAGAAAAACCTTTCCCTCAACTTTTGGCTCTTCAGAGAATAAAATACGCATAGAATCATTGGCTAGATTTACAGTTTCAGATAGTGATGGAAATAAACACTTGAGGTGAGATGAACTCAGATTTCCCCGAAAATCTTTATTATAGTGTTAAAGCAGAAAACCCACTTTGGGAGCACAGTCAGCCTCTTCTTGTCCATGGCATGGGTATATTTTCAAGTCAAAGTTGCTCCCTTCTTACAGAAATAATTATTTTTATAGACTACTTTCCCAACTCCTCACACTTTACTTACTTCCTCTTGGGATCCAGAGAGCCCAGTGGGTCTGATTTACTTTTAACTAACTCTCTGCAGCTTTGCCTAAAATAGTAGCTTCCAAGATTGAGCCATTTCAACTTATTTCTGAAGCCCAGAATCTGGCGATAATATATAATGTATATACTTCTTTTTTCCCTTGCCATCTCAAAATTACTTCTTTTATTTGTTCTGGATACATTTATATCATGTTAAATATATCTGAGGGCTGTGTGTGTGTGTGTGTGTGTGTGTGTGTGTGTGTTTAAATTAATTAGTTTTATTTACTTTGCTTAGAGATTTTTACAGATTAAGAAAAGGAAATAGGGAGAAAAAAATAGAAACATCTAATGCCAAGCAAATTCCACTTAATGTGGCAGACTCTACTATATAACCACATTTATCTAAAGGCAAGGACTAAATGTAAAGTTAATACATGCTAAATTATGGGTGAATGGCCTATCTCCGTCTACTGAAGGCATTTCCATCTTTCTGTCATGTAGCGTAAGGTTGAAATTGGAGAGAGGAATTGGGATAGCTTTTAGGATACTCAGTGTTTGGGTCTGCGGTTTTTAACTATCATCAGCAACTCAGCAGCTGTCAAAGGATCTGTTGAGCTAGGACTGACTTGGAGTGCTGACGAATATTTTTGAATGGGGGTGGCGTAAGGTCAATGAGCACTGGAAGGTGCTCTGAAGTACAACAGGGGCAGAAAAGAAATGGTTTTGAGGGTTCTTAATTCTCAGGTTAATCATGTAAATTCTCTGAATCACAACTTCCCTCTTATCCAACATTATGCTCATCCTCTTGTGAACGTTAGAAAAGAAAACATATGTCAATGTAGATAGATTAGAATTCTAGCTAGAATCAGAATTAAAGAAGCAGAGCATATTAAGTGACTGATATTCTCATAAATCACTCAGAAACTGAAGTCTTAGTAATGTATCTACCATTTTTGATTACATGATATGTGTCAATCATAGCACTAACCATCTTACATTCATTATTTTATATACTCAAAGGTCAACCTAGAAGACAATTACTTTTTGTCTTCATTTTATGTAAGAGGAAACTAAACTCCAAGAAAGTTTAAGTAGCTGGTCAAAAAGTCTCAAGTAGTTTGTTCATGTAATAGAAGTGGTCGGCCCTCAGGTGTTTAGAACTCACAAGTTTGTGCTGTCACCACCCTCATGCTGCCTTCTTCTAGAGTTCATCTCTAACAAGTGAAAGGAGGGGAAAGCAAGCAAGGCAGATGTGAGAAATCTGTTATGAGGAAGGATTCTCGGTACCTGACATGCAATCTATAATTTTTGTGTTGTGGATCAATCCAAGATTAGTACAAATTGAACAAATATTTTAGAGAATTCTATGTATAGAGTCAATTAGCAGCTGCTAGTATACTTTTTGTAGCAATTAAGAGCTTGGGTTTTAGTAGCTGGATTTCAATCTTTTTCACTTGTTAATTATCTGATCGTGGATAACTTATAAAAGGAAATAAAAACTATAACATGAAGAAAATGATATCACCTAGTTTAGAGAATATTTGTAAAATTTGATAATAAATATAAAATATTTAATGTTGTGTCTGATACAGTATAGTGAAACATTAATAAATGGTGATTGTTGTTATATTATTGTAACTGTTACTTTTTTCCTCATGCCCTGAATGACTTTTCTTTTAAATAACTTTATTAAGGTATTATTGATATACAAAATTTAATATATATAATTTGTATAAAATATGCATATGCCAATGAAAACATCACTATATATATATATATATATATATATATATATGTAATAATAATAAATACATCATCCCCTCTAAAAGTTTCCTCTGCCCTAACCCTACTTTGCATGTATGTTGAGAACTTAACATGAGATCTATCCTCTTAACTTATAAGTGACAAAACTGAATCAACTATAAACACAATCTTGTGAAACGTAGTTTAGAATGCATTCATATTGCATAAATGAAATTTATACCTGTTGAACAACTCCCCATTTCCCTCGTCCACGGAAACTACCATTCTACTCTCCATATAAAGTAGATTTGCACAGTATTTGTTTTTCTGTGATTGGCTTATTTCTTTTAGCATGATGTTCTCCAGATGCATCCATGCTGTTGCATATAGCAGGGAAAAAAACCTTGAATAGATATTTCTCCAAAGACACACAAATGATCAATAGGTAAGTGAAAAGGTGCTCAACATCAGTAATCATCAAGGAAATGTAAATCAAAACCACAATGAGCTATCACCTCATACCTGTTGGGATAGCTATCATCAAAAAAACAAAAAATGGTAAAGCTGGCAAGGAAGTGGAGAAATTAGAACATTATATACTGTTGGTGGGAATGCAAAATGGTACAGCTACTGTGAAAACAGTATATAGATTCCTCAAAAAATTAAAAATAAAACTACCATATGACCTAGTAATCCTATTTCTGGGTATATATCCAAAATAATTGAAATTAAGATTTCTGAAAGATATCTGCACTTTTATGTTTATTGTAATATTATTCAAAATAGTCAAGATATAGAAACAACTTAAATGTCCATGGGCAGATGAGTGGATTAAAAAATGTGGTATACACATACAGTGGAATGGTCTTCGGCTTTAAAAAATAAAGAAATCCGAACAACTTTTATCATGTGGTGTAGGAAGGGAATTAGAAGTGGCTTCTATCTCCCCTGGATTGTTAGACCTTGGTTGATTCTGTTTATACTTTTTGTTTGGTAATTTTAAGGGTTGCCCCCCCCCCCCTTTATATCACTAGGATCTTATTGAGTATTCTAGTTTTATCTTTCATTTGGGGATTCTGGTGAGTTGAATCTTGAAAATTGGGGTTACCAAAGAGTTAAATAGTATTTCAGGCTGCAAAAGTAGTGTGCTTATTTCTATTCTGGGGTTTCACTGCTTTCTTCCTTTAGCCAAGATATGGAACCATTTTTTAATATGGACTGGAATGGAAAGGAGGACGAAATAGCTAGATCATAATTCCTTTAAATGTAACCTGTCTTGTCCCAGGTCTGAGTCTTTTCAAACTTTAATGAATGGTCTAGAAATAAGATTGAGAAAGACCAACCCAGGCAAACACTCTTACTTAGGTCATGTTTAAAAGTTGCTTAGGAATCCATAAAACAGACTAATTGGGGTTCCATCCTGAAGAGGGCAGAGAGAGAAAGAGGAAGAGAGAGAAAGAGCGAGATTGGGAGAGAGAGAGAGGGAGGGAGAGAGAAAACACTATGTGAAGGACATTTTTTTACTTAATTCCTCAAAAGGGCAGTAAAACATTTGGGAAGATAGAGGCTAAAAAAAGTAAACATTTTTCATAAATAGACATTTAAATAAACATTTCAGATTATATTATATTTATTTTATGTATTCACTAGGACTTGAAACTTTAGTATATTCCATAGGATTAAAATAAAGCTATGCTAACTGAAAAATTTATATCCTTTTAAAAAATAGAGGTAATATTTAAGTCAGTGATGTAATATAACTTCTTATTTTAATATTTAGGTCAAGTGGAGTTAATTTCTTATTAAAACAAAATCTTAAATGATAAATTCCAACAACTGAAATATTTGGCTTCTTAATACTAATATCTTTTAGTAGAATCTGAATTTGGGGAAGGATCATCTAATTTAGAAATTATATATTTCTTTATGCATCCCCCATATCACCTGAAACATGAGGAAATAGGGAACACAGCTTATGGCAAAAAGCTTTCTTGTTAAATTATATTTCTTCAGAGATCAATGAAAATGTGTGCCACTCACATGCACATATGCATACGCATTTACAGATAATAAGCTGATAAAACATCACCAAATCAAAAGAAGTAAAATGAAGTGACATTTAGGCCATGAAGTCTTAATGTAAGCAGCACAATGATTAGATGTTTTAATATCATAATAACTGATAAATACAGTACTTGTCAGACATTTCATTCCTTTTAAATCAAAACTCCTAGTCTGCTAAATTAATCAACCCTTGGGGTACAGTAGCAAATTTCCAATTTAGTTATAGAACATTAATAGTGAAAAATTCTGGGGATTCATTCCTTTATTTAAGTTCTTTTTATTTAATTATCAAGGAAGTTTAAAGAGACAAAGCAGGAAGGGGGATTTTACCTTGACAGTTACAAGCAATATGTGTAGATAAATGCAGAGAGTGATTCAAATAATAACTTTAAAGATGAAAGGACACCAAACAATCAGGCATATAAATCCTCCCCCAATTAGAAAACCCTTCTGTAATGTCTCTGTTGTAAGCTCAGCCAAAGACTGCTCAGCCAGGGTTTGCCCAGGCACTTCCCATTTGATTCCATGAACATTTGCTATGCATCTGTTATGCATCAGGCACTGGAGAAGCACCAAAAGGCACAAGTAAATGAAGATCTATTTCACAAACTGGGCAAGAGGATTATATAAATAAATTAATTACAATAAATGTATAAAAAGTAATGAATTAATCACACTTATCATTTACCTTAAAACAAATGAGAAAGAAATAAACAAAATCCCCAAAGTGTAAAGATTGTTACCAAAGGTCTAGAAATTGTGGGAAACCCCAAGAGAGAGAAACTAGTTGATAGAGGGTTGAGAGCTCTATAGCCCAAAACTTTCGTGGAAAGGATCTGTGTTTCAAATCTGGAGGTAGTAGAAAGGATCAGGGATGAACCTGTGGCTAATATAAAGGGAACATGATGAGGAAGTAATTTAAGTCAAGTGGGTAAACTGGCCCCTACAACATTACCGACCCTTGTAGAAATTAGGTAGTAGAATCATTTGCCCAAAGCCTGGAGCAGTGACAGAGAAAGCATGGCCGAGATGAAGGGTGAACTCTACAGACGATATGGGAAACAGGACAGTCACATACACTGCCCAGATCCTGGCTATCTACTTTTTTTTTTTTTCATTCAGAATGAAAAAACATCCTCAATTAGGTGTATGAGAAATGCACATGAAATTTCTAACATAAAACCACAAATCACCAAGTATTTAGGAAATAACAGTCAAAATAAATAAGCAATCAAATTGAGTAAGAAGAGAGAATTTCACCAAGAGAGAATCCAACATGGTTCAAAGACACAATAGTATTAGAAGAAAGAGAATATAAAATAGGCATAATTAAGACTGAGAAGGAAAATGGAGTGTGATGTATCCATGAATTGACAACAGACTTTTATTTTTTCATTTATCTTATTTTATTGATTATTTGAGCATCTCACATATATACATTCATTTTTTCATTTTATTTTACTTTTTTATTTTATTCATTTCAAGTATACAGTACATCGGTTAGACATTTATATAGTTTATAAAACAATCCCCTTAATTACTCTTTCTCTCCTCGGACTCTCCACCTAGTCATTACATTAATAGCAACGGCATTCTCTATGCTGTGCTCCCCTTTACCCCTTTCTCTCAGGCCCCCAATCCCCCTCCCCTCTGGCCATCCTCAGATTGTCCTCTATATTTGTAAGTCTGTTTTTGATTAGTCTGTTCTTTTTGTTTCTTAGATTCCACATATATGTAAAAATCATATGGTATTTGCCTTTCTCTGTCTGACTTATTTCACTCAGCATAATAACCTCTAGGTCCATCCATGTCATTGCAAATAGTAGGATTTCTTTCTTTTTTTTTTAAATGGCTGAGTTATATTCCATTGTACATATGAACCATAACTTCTTTATTCAATGTCTGTTGATGGGCATTTAGGTTGCTTCCATATCTCAGCTATTGTAAATGATGCTGCCATGAACATGGGGGTGCACAGACCTTTACAAATTATTGTGTTGGTTTCCTTTGGATAAATATTCAGATATGCAATTGCTGGATCAAAAAGTATATTTATTCTTAATTTTTGAGAAACCTCCAGACTGCTTTCCATAGCAGCTGTACCAATTTACAATCCCACCAACAATGTATGATGGTTCCCTTTTCTCCGTATTCTCTCCAACACTTACTGTTCTTTGATTTATTGACTATAGCCATTCTTACAGGTGTGAGGTGATGTCTCATTGTGGTTTTAATTTGCATTTCTCTGATGATTAGTGACCTTAAACATCTTTTCATATGTCTATCAGCCATCTGTATTTCCTCTTTGGAGAACTATCTGTTCAGGTTCTTCTGTCCATTTTTAATTGAATTGTTTTTGTTGTTGTTGTTATTGCTGTTGTTGTTGTTATTGAATTGTATAAATTCTTTATATATTTTGGATATTAACCCCTTATCAGTTGTATCGTTAGCAAATATTGTCGCCCAATCAAGTCAGTTGTCTTTTTGTTTTGTTAGTAGTTTCCTTTGCTGTACAAAAACTTTTAGTAGTATTTATTTTTTTCTTTTATTTCTTTTGCCCAAAGAGATATGTTCAAAAAAGAATAGCTAGTAGCAATATCAGAGAGTTTACTACCTATGTTTTCTTCTAGAAGTTTTATGGTTTTGAGTCTTACATTTAAGTCTTTAATCTATTTGAGACAGACTTCTATTTTAAAATAAATTTGAGTTTTGGAAAAGAATGAAACAAATAATTACACAATGAGAAGAGCCAAAGAATAAATATATATACTTGCCTGCACACCATTTGGAAGATGGTTAAACCAGTGAAACCGTCTTTGTAAATCTGCTTTTTCTGGTCATGATTCTGAAACTTAGAGAAACCGGAAGTTAGTAAGGATAGATGTTAATTGAGAGTAGATGCATCGATTGGAAACTGCACAAGTAACTGAAACCTACAAGTTTGGATTAGAACCCATATTGGTTGCTGCCTGCCTTTGAGTATACAGTTTCTGGGATCTAAGTGTCTTGAAGATGACAGTGGTGCCCTTGATCACAGAACCAAACACACACCAGACCCAAGAGTTAGAGAAGTTAGCAGCTGAGATCTGGCAGGAGCTGGAGAAGCCATAAGCCTAGCTGCTGCTCCACAGAAAGGTGACAATATGCATAACATGCTTCATCAGCTGGTGGTCTGCAGTGACCTTCCAAGCATATAAATGATGTAGCTCTTGCTTGACTTCCATGTCAAGCAAAATGTCTCATCTGGCCCATACTTACCTGGGATTATACAGGGAAGGGAAGAGGCCCACCAATTTTTAGAATTAGAAGGGTACAATTGACCTAAGGAAACAATGTCTCTGAGATAGAAAGCAGAGAAAACACGATATTGATGTATTCGATATTATATTTATTTGAAATACCTTTACCTTTTCCTCATAGATTGTATTAAATCAATGTCACCAATCATATCTTTTTACATGGCTCAAGTTCTATCTAAATTACCTGAATTATTTTTGTTGTTACTGTTTTTGTTGTAATACATAATTCCAGACTAGCTATTTTGTTTTCCAAATATCGAATCATTAAATCAACACAAACTTTTATTAAACATTTTTAACTGCTAGGCTCAGGTTATTCAATAGATTGAGCTATCTCTTCCTCCAAGAATTCTATGATTGATTTATATTTTGACCTATTCTGTCCAAAGTCAGATGGAGAGCCTTTTAAAAAAAATGAACTATTTATACACACACACTTTTGTGTGTATACAATCCAATCTAGTTTCCTATACATTGGGTAGTATGATAAGTTTTACAGAATATTTTTTATAAAATTATGAAATATTATATATATTACAAATTCTTTCATTCTAACAATATAGCTCTCACACATTTACTCATATTAAACTCCATGCCAACCAGAAGGTCAGCTGTTTCTTTTCTTAAGTGAGTTTAACCTCATTAATAACCCTTGGTTAAAAAAATATCATTTATGAACATATCATCTATTAATGCATATTTTCTGATACTCGTCTTTGCCACCTTTTTGAGTTGCTTGTTTATTTTCATCTAAAAACAATTTTTATATTCTGTCTTGTCTCCTTGTTCATTTCTCTACATATGCATTTAGTTATTTTAAGCCTGGAGACAAAACAATTTAGCAGAATAAAATCATCTGTTTCTTCCAAAGAATAACAACAAATTAAAACATTATAGTCCTAGTAAACTGGGCTTTATTATTGAATCACAGATATTAAGTCTGAAAGTAACTGAGAATTACTAGATCTAAAAACTTTAAACAGACTTATTTATAAGCTCAAAATGTATCATTAAAGACATTCTTCGATTTGATAATTCTGCAACATAAATTAGAATCAAGGAAGATATCTTTGTGTGGACTTCCTAGGAACCAGAAAACAAAAAAATGTAAATAGTTTGTAGCGTGGCAATTAAGTCTATAGACTGTGATGCTGTGGAGATCACATCCCTGGCCCCAATTCCAAAATGTATTAGTTGTGTGACCTAAAGCAATTTATATGACTTCTCTAATCCTTGATTTCTCCCATCTTTAAAAAATATAATAGTCATGTCTATACAGGACTGGCTTAAGTATTGAATAAGAAAATTGCTTAAAAGTATAGCCTAATGACTTTTCCCTTTTTTTAAATCTAAGTTTGCATTGCCATGATAATGCATTCTTGGTTATTTTGTTTAGATTTTCCTTTCTTCTCTCTCGTAAAAATATCAGATACTTCCAATAACTGTAAATAGGTTGAATTCTTGTTGCAGAGGCTTCAAAATGTAGCTAGAACAATTAATTACAGTATCTTATTTAATCTAATCAGTTATATCAATTGGCCAGCACCCTTCACTCTAGGCACTTACACACTTAACATCAAAATGATTTAAGTGTTTGTCTTTTTAAACACTCTGTGTATTCATTGAATGTTAAAAAGAAAAAAAAAACTAAACGAACATTTTAATGAAAGAAGATGCATCAATTTTCTGATATCCCATTTCCCATATTTTTTCCAGTGCAACAAAGGGTATTCTCTTAATGTTCTATTTAGGATGGATGTATCTGAAAGTAACTGCCATGTTAGTGAATCTACTTGACTGTGATTTCACAGCTGTGGATCTCTGCTGCTATTACTGTTAAAAGTATATATCAGATAGGTTGCATTCAGCTTCTAGTAGGAGGATATCTAGCCAGTGATAGCCTGGTTATATCACTTTGGATCTCAAGGTTATTATACAATAGTTCAGAAGTGTCAGGGTTCTAAATTGGCTTGTCTTTCTATTCAGGGATCCAAGATGGCTGCAATAGCATTTAACAGGATATCTTAACAAGTTAAGAAATCCTAAGCACTAAAGATGGGCATTAGGAGGTTAAAATAGTTTTTTGTTTGTTTGTTTGTTTGTTTTTAATAATTTTTTACCAGGGAGAAAAATCTTGCCAAGAAACCCCAAGCATATTTGTTACAGGAACAATTTGGACCTCAGGGCTGTCTTTCCAAAGAGAGCAGCAGTCTCACCACTGGACTAAGCCTCAGCCCTTTCATTATGATTCTTCTACCTGTTTCTGTCTATCAGAATAAGAGCCGCTACCTCTGATCCATCTCTTCCAGGGCTGTGTCAATAGAGACATTGGCTTATTTAGTCTTAAGACCTATTCAAAGAAGCAAAGGACTTTATTAATTCAATTACTTATCTTGCATAAAATAATAAGGATTTATAATGTGCACAAATTAAAACTGTGTATGGCCAAGTAGTGTAAAAGAATTTTTAACTCAAATTTATTTATATCCTATAACAAAATATATGAAATATCAAACCTAGAATATTTATCATATTTTTTCTTTTGAGGAAAAGAAACCAAGACAATAATTCTGTAAATATTCAGGAATTTCCAATTCTTGATCACCTACATCTCCATTTCTTAAAAACCTAGATATGTGTGAATATGTGATCATAAGTATTAAATTATCCATAATTAGGATCATCAATTATCTAGCACCCTGTAATAGATTATTATGGATTTTTTTTGCTAATATATTAAGAGAATAAAAATACAGCAGTATTTTTCTGTATTCAGATATGATTTTATACTCATAAAAATGTTAAATGAAAAATTATGAGAACTAATAAGATACATATTTAATTGAATAGCTATGTACAGGGAAAATAAATATAAAAACTCAGCTTTTGCTAAAGAAAAATTAATTTACAAAGGCATTAACAATTGAAAATGGCTACAAAATAATTTGGTATGATATGATCAAGACCTTTTTCTGGCAAAACTTAACTGAGTGACAAAGATCTTTTTTTAAAAAGGAAAAAGACAGTAAGTGGACTTACTACATTGGCAGATTCAATATTACAAATATGTCATATCTTCCCAAGAGAAAAAAATTTGAATAAAGTCTTTATAACTATTCTTACTCATTTCAAACTTCAGAAAAGTTGTAAGCATAGTACAGAGAACTTTTGTTAAGCCCTTTTTACAGATGCAACCGTTTAAAAAAACTCCACCCCTTCCGCCTTTCTCTATTTTAAGGAACTGTTAACTATTTGAGAATAAGTTGTACACATTATGCCTTTTACCCTAATAATTCAGTGTATATTTCCTAAGGAAAATGACATTTTTGACATAACTACAGTATAATAAAATCTTAAGATCAGGAAATATAGCATTGCATTTTCTTGTTTACTCTAGTCTCCTTTAATCCTCCTTGGCCTCCCTCCCCTCCACCCCCGTCATTTAAAGTCATTTATAGATCCTTAGAGTACCATCAGGCAGTTATTTGGAAATTCTTAACATTCCTGAGATTCGTGTTGTCCATTTTGGTCACAAATTCTATGCAAATGATATTGTGAACTTAGCAATGCATAATATAGGGAGATAGATAATGTTAGTTTGTCCTATTATATGGGTAACATTGTTGATTAGTGGTTTATGATGTGCCTTCTCGTTTCTCAATCCTAGTTACTACTCTCCCTTTGCCATTAGTAATTGGTAGGGGCATATTTTGAAACTATGTAAAAATCCTGTTCCTCATTAATCTTTTATTTACTATTTTTAGTATGCATTGATGATTCCTGATTGGAGCAATTACAACTTTGATGAATGCCAAATGGTGATTAATTATGTCCTTTTTAAAAAATCTGTTAGACGTCTATTATAAAGAAATTTTATTCCCTTTTCCTCCATTACTTAATTTTATATTTATATTATTAAACAGTAATAGAATAATATATTATTTTGTAGGCATATTACTATCATTATTTATTCTGATGTTAAAATCAACTTGGTTAGCTGGGTCCCATTCAACATGTCCCATTAGTCCTTTGACATTGCATTTTTTGTTGTCCAACCTTAGAATTATTTCTCCAAAGAACCCTGATCCTTTTTAGTGGAGAGTGATATTTAAGTACTGATATCTATGCACAAGAGATGCTCACTACTATCAAGGTGTCATTGTTTCTGTGTTTTCTCAGAAGGAAGAAAAACAGAACGACGAAATACTCATGTGGGTCAACTTATATGTATCTATTTCTATATCTATTTTTAAGTTTATACTCATACATCCAATTATAATCAAATACCTAAGGTTTATTCTAGACCTCTTCTCTTTTGTTTTTAATACCCTCTCTCAATGTGAGAAACCTGGCTCCAATTATATTATCTTCAGTAAATGTACTTATCACATTATTCCTAGAATACACAGAATGTGAACTCAGAATCCCTAATTCAAACCACTGCAGAAAATAGGCTATGAAACCTAGTAACTAAGGCTTCATAATTTTAAGTTGTTTTATCATCAGTTTGAGAGTATGTTATAAAAATGCCATTCTTAAAAGTTACACAGATTAGTCCTTCTCCCCCTCTTCTCTTCCTCCTTCTTCTCCTACACCACTGTCACCGTCATCGCCACCAACAACCACCTATTTCAGTGTAGTTATGCTATTCATTTGAAGTAGCTTTAGGTTTATGTGCCTCTGTCTTTCATTTTAAATTTTGCAATATGTCGACTTCTGTTTTCTTCCTAGTGTGACTATCATTCCATCTCCTCTTGATTAATGCAGTAATTCCTGACTAACATGCATCCTTCCAATAAAGCAGCCAAAGTGATGCTCTTCAGAAACCCTTATGTCATTCTCTGTATCTAAAACCCCCAATGGCTTTCTATTTCATTTAGAATTAATAGTTACAATGGCCCACAAATTTCTATGAGCTGCCTTGTCTTCCAATGTATCTCTAACTCTTTTACTTACCCACTCTGGTCTCCAGGTGTTTCTCAAATATTCAGACACCTTTCCACCTTTTTTTTTCCTGTGTTTGAAATGCCCTTTCCTGAAATTGTAGAATGGCTCGCTTTCATGCTTGCTTCAGGACTATTTTCAAGGACTTCTTGGTGAGATTTTCCTTGACCAACTTATTTATAATAGAAACCTTCATTCTACTCTTTTGATTCCCTCTATACTTCATTCTCCATAGCACTTACTGAAAACACTGTAACTACTTTCCTTATTTATTTTTTTAAAGTTTGAATTTTAATGTAAAGTTCAGTAAAGCCGAATGTTTGTGTTTTGTTCACTATGTATCTCTAGTGCTGCATGCTGTGCATGACACATAATCATTTTTCACTAAATAATTACTGAGTAAATGAATTAATAAACCTTCTTATATATAGTAAAAAAGTCTTGCTTATAATTGGAAGCTTTGCAATTCTTCATTTTATCAAATATCCCAACGCATCTTATTTCTCACTTACTCTGATGAACTGTAAGTTTTGGTTCTGCCACAGACATTCTATTCTCTGGAGTTCAATGATATTTTAAAGAAAATAGTACCGCAATGATTGCAAAGGAGGGTTTGTATTCTCTTTGCACTGAGAGGGAAGGGATTTTTCATTTCATACATCATTACAACTTTCTCCAGTGATTGGGCACCAATTTCATCTTACTACATCATAACAAGCTACCTGCTCACAAACTCAGCATGCAGGCCAAACTAAAACAATCTCCACAGCACACTATCTGTAAAGCCTTGTAATTTCAATTGTTCATGCTAAAATGTTATATTATGTATCTCAGTGCAATCTCATTATACTAGCACATAGCAATAGCCTAATGAACTGTAACAAACTCAGTTTCAAAAATGTCAAACATAATGAAAAAAGGGAAAAAATACCAGAAATACATAGATCCTCAATTGGATTTATACATTCTTTTTATTTAGAACTACATAAGTTTCATACACTTTATTTCTGGTTTATTTTAAATGGCCTTAGTATTTTAGCATTGTTTAGCTAGTCTATCTAAAGCAACACATTGAAGCAACATTAAAAGATTCTGAATACTCATCCTTAAGTTTTCCACTGTCAATTAGATCACATTTTCCCTTAATAAAGTTCACTATATTTGGGAGGTCTTCAGATAGCTCATCTTCATTCATCCATTTTTGCTTATTTGTTTTTCTGGTTTTATTTTTGACATCAACTCTGTGCAAGGTTATAGGAACACACAGTGAACATAGCAAAAAGATATCCATTCTCAGAGAATACAACCTAACATAGGAGACAATTAATAAAACAATCCATCAAATATAAATTTACAAGCTGAGGTGAGGGCTATGAAAGAAGACTTTAGAGATCTTTATACTATTGTAAACCAAAGTTTAGGGGTTAGAAAAAATGGCTTCCTGAGAAAGTAAATTAACCCCAGCAAAGAATTGATGAGGGGAGGGTAGACAAGAGCATATATTTTAAGAGCGGGCTTGTTTTGTGCCTACTCTAGAGAAAGGAAAAAGCACTGAGTTTGATCAACTGGAAAAGGCCAGTATGACCCTCATATTAGAAAAGCATGGGAAACAACAAAACATGAGTCCAGAGGTGTTGGCACAACCACATTATACTGTATTTGGGACTTTATTTTAAAACCACAGGATTTTGTTGGGGAATTTCTAAACTGGAAATGAATTAATCAGATGTCCATTTAACATGTTCCTTCTAGCTAATGTGAAGAGAATGGGTTTAAAAGTCAAAGGTGAAAACTGAGAAGAGAAGATGTAGCTTCTCTATGAAGGTATCTTGATGCAAGTAGAAATGGAGCAATGTATGATGCATATTAAAAAGACATGTAGGAGGGAAAACAAACAAGACATAATATTTGATTAGATTCAAATGGGGGAGGGAATGGATGTGTCAAGGTTGGTAGCTTGATTAATTAAATATATAGTCAATAAATATTTATTGAGTGCCTATTAAATCTGAGGACTTATTCAAGGACTAGAGCTATAGCAATGAAAACAAAAGAAAAGAAATTCATGCCTTCAGGGACTTATATTCTAGTTGTTGGGAACTACTTAGTAAATAAAATATATAGTTGTTAAGATGGTAAAAAAAATGGAGAAAAATTAACTAAAGAAAAAGTATGGGGAGGGTAAAGCTAAAGGTAGGTGGAGAGTTATAATGATAAATTAGAGAGTCAAGGAAAACCACAATGAGAAGGTGAAATTTGAGCAAATATTGAAAGGTGGACAAGCCTGAAAAAAATACCAAAAAAGTGACATTCATAAAAATATCTGAAAGGGATGAAGAAGGCAGGGTTGAGGATACTTGGAACAAGGATATTCATGTCAGATTCCTTTTGTAGAATTTTTAGTGATCTTTTTAAAAGTCTTTCTCAAATATCATCCACAATATTGCAATTTTCCCCCAGATCTTAACTTCAACCTGTGCTCACTTTTTTCCCTTTTGGTGTTTCTTCTCAAACAGTTATTACTTTCTAATAAACTACATAATCTGTTACCCTCAATTAAAAGATAAGTTCCATAATGGTAGAGAGTTTTGTCTGTTTTTCCTAGGACATTGCCTGGCATAGAGCATGCAGTCTATACATATTTGTTAAATGATTGCCTATTTTTAGAAGTATCTCTTTTACATGTATAAACTAGATGTTTAATTTTCTTGTTCTGGTTTAGTGTCAAAGAGGCAGCACGTTAAATCCCTTGATTTCTATCCCTTGATTTATTCTTCCTCCACAAA
Organism: Eonycteris spelaea; assembly: GCA_003508835.1. Lineage (NCBI taxonomy): Eukaryota > Metazoa > Chordata > Mammalia > Chiroptera > Pteropodidae > Eonycteris > Eonycteris spelaea. The sequence continues at coordinate 5,077,413 of PUFA01000095.1, forward strand.
ATTGAAGATTACAGAAATCTTAGATCCTGGATTGGTCGCTGAATTATCTTGTTGCTTTACTCTATGATATATATATATATATATATATATATATATATATATATATATATATATATATATATATCAATTATGTATGTAAACAGTTTTGAATCTCTCAAATGTGCTAGGTAGATAAATTAACTAAAAATGCCAAAAGGTTGAAATATGTTGAAAGATACTTAGCCAGCCTTGCTAAAGGGAAAGATTATAAATGGCTGTGCCTTTTACTTCTATATTTTTATAGCACTTTCTGTAAAACAAATAATGCATTACTGATACAGCTATTGCCAAAATGGTACTAGTTGTGCCATTTTGCCAATTTTTCTTTTTACCTAATGAAATCTTATTTTTCACAAGAACTAATTTGTAAAACACTTCAGGTGGTTTTAAGATATTTCTTACTGAATAAGTGCCTCTGTTGTACTCAAATATATACTTTTGGTACATTGTTTTTAGATATAAAAGTCACAGGACTAAGACTAGCAATAATCTTGGAAATATGTGTATATACATACGCACACACATGTATCAGTAAGTGTGTGATGATAATATAGAGCTGCCTTTCTCTCAATTTGATTTTATTATAGAGCCCATGTGCACCAAACTATCTCATCATGCTATATCATGATTGAAATTAATATAAATTAATACTAAAATATATGCCTTTGGTGCTCTTAGAAGGCCCATGACATGAACAGGCATCACTAGAACATAGAATTGTAACAAATCAAGGTACCTGGAGGATGTCGGGGAATGTACTGCATTTTGGAAATAGAAATATGTTGATGTCATTTGCTGAGAGCGGAAACTTGACAGGTTTTTGTTCTTGAACATGGAAACCTTCCTGTATTCATACTTGTCCTTTCATAACAACTGTCCACCTTGTTGGTGAGGTCAATTATTTTAACATTTATCAGAAACATAGAATGAAAAGAATTTTAAAAATTCCCAAACATACCATTTTCTATAAAAAAGTATACTTTTTCAAGCCAAAACATTGAAATTTCAATATTATAAATATATGATTTAGAAGATTTATTAAATAGCATCACACAAATATAGAGCCAATCTTTAACATTTATTTGTATGTATTTAATATTTTTTAGTTAGTACCATTTTAGTTCAAAGATAAATTTAACTCAATGGTGTTATATTTTTTAAATAAGGTTTTATTTTTAAAATATGGTTGACTTACAATATTAGTTTCAGGTGTACAACATAATGATTAGACATTTATAAAACTTGGAAAGTGATCACCTCAATAAATCTAGTACCCGCCTGACATCATACATAGTGTTATAACATTGACTATATTTCCTATGCAATATCTTACATCTCCATGACTACTTTGTAACTACAAGTTTGTACTTCTTAATCTCTTCCCTTATCACCCATCCCCAATGTCTTCCCATCTGGCAACCATCAAAATGTTCTCTGTATCTATGATTTTGTTTCTGTTTTGTTTGGTCATTTATTTTGTCTATTAGATTTCACATATAAGTGAAATTATATGGTATTGTCTTTCTCTCTCTGACTTTTTTCACTTAGCATAATACCCTCTAGGTCCATCTGTGTTGCTGCAGATGACAAAACTGCATTATTTTTATGGCTGAGTAATGTTCCATTTTATATATATACCACTTTTTTGTTTATTAATCTATTGATGGACACTTAGGTTGCTTTCATATGTTGCCTACTTTAAATAATGCTGCAATAAACACATGGATGCATATGCATTTTCAAATTAGCAGTTACTTTGAATTTTTTTGATTAGAATATTCCTACCGTTTTTTCCTAATGTATTATTTATTCATTTTCTACACACTTCATTTTTTTTTCTGCTGTTAACATAGTATAGAAGAGAATCTCCATGCTTATTCTTAAATTTGGTTTATTTTGACATTTTGGTTAACATTCTATAAATTTCCTATTTATTTTTTTTATTTTCCACATATTTATAATTTTAAAATATCTTTCTAGTTCTCTCAAATATTCTATAGCAGTCAAGTGATTTATTGAAGCAAAGTTTCATATATTCTCCAAATTTGTCAGGTAGATTACTTTAAAATGCCCTTTTCTTTCTTTAATTATCTCTTTCCTCTGGTATAATTTGTTCATTTTAAGTGTGATGCAATATTTTTCTTAACCATATGTTGACCACTGGCTTCCTATTTTTATTAATATTTCCACTGGCTTTCTATTTTTATTAATATTTGGGAATAAATAGTTTGATTACATTTACTTTATGTTTTCTTGAACCAATTATGAGCTTTAGAAGGTATATTAGAATGTCTAACTACAGTTTCATCTTGTGATTGGTGGTCGAAATATTGACATACAAACTAAACTGCTTATGATTTAGGACAGAAAATGGGGGTTTTGATCTGGTGTGCCAACCCTTACACTCAGTCATTAGCTACTCACTGGCAGGTCACACATATTCCTTATGGATTCGACACATTCATGCTCATTTTAGGTCTAACAGTAAATGGATCCTCTGACAAGTGTTCTCCATGTGAGGAGTATGGATAGGACTGAGTAACCATTGATGATCATTAAATTAAAAACCTATAACTATTTTTTAAATATATATTTTACTCTTGTTTTTGTAGATTGTGACTGAGCTTGGAATCCCTGCTAAGTCTGATTGGTATAAAACTCCAAATTTCATTATAGTCTTGCCTTTTACCTGTTTTGCCCGTCTTTCTCTACTGCAGCTCATCAATCACTTGTACTCCATATGCTCTCTATATTCTAAAAATATTTCATAAGTTCTAATGTGTACACTCCTTGTGTTGTCATAGTTTTACTCTATGTAGTATAATATATATATATATATATATATATATATATATATATATATATATATATACACATACATACATACATTTAAATGATATTGGGAAGGCAGGGGAGATAGATACATGTACTCGATATATAATCTTGTTCCAGAAACTATATATATTCCATTTTTAACTTTTTTACTCTTCATTTTATTTCAGTTTTTGTACAATGTAAGCAAATGCTTGGCTTCCCATAGTTAGCTCTTTCCTGTCTTACGATGTCATTTTTAGTAATTTCATAAAAACTAAATTTCTTCATTATGACACACTGGTTCAGTGTAAAGTGTGAGCACTTAAGTAGAACTGGTTAAATCCCTCTCACAGTTCTACCATGCCTGTATTCCTTTAAGCAACTTAACTTCTTTTTGAATAAGTTCCTTAATTATAAAATTGGAATAAAATTTTACCTTCTCATTAGGTTATTGAGAAGTTTGATTAAATTAATTCATATAAAGTACTTACAGTAGTTCCAGGTACCAAGTAAGCATTCAAGAATATTCAATGATCAATATTAATATTTATATTTCAAATTAGAATTCCCTTTTCCACGTCTAAAATCTTAAGTTTTCTTTCACTTTATAAGTTTTAGTTCTCACTTAATTCTATTTAGCAATAACATTCTATTTAGTCTTGGTTAATAGCAGACATAAGAAATCAGTGAAACACCAATAAAAAACAAACCAAAATGAGAGACTTCAATATTTTTTATTTCTTTTAAATCCTCCCCTCTATGCTTTTTTCATAAAAGTTGTTTTTATAGAATTAGCTAAGTGCTGTTTTTTACTAAATCTAGCAAATTTTCACTTATCTCAAACACTTTAAAGAGATTACCATTATTTATTTTAGGAGAGTTTGAACATATTTAAGAAAATTGAGCTCTTTCACTCAAATATTTACAGAGAGGTATTTTGCAATTATACAATAATTATGGGAGAGAGAAAATCCTTTAATCAAAATAATGATTTATAAAAATGATTTGGTTGCAGATTATACATGAAGAATGAAGGACAGTGAAATAAAATGTTGCCACTAGTTTGCTTGCATTAATTTTGATTTTGAATTGACAAAATGTATCTGGAGCTTTTGACAGAACAATTTATTCTAATACTTTTTGTCAGTCTTATGTACAAGAAAGATACAGATTTGCTGTTCATTTGTGTACAGGTAGCCCTTTTTTAAAATTGTGTGTTTCACAAAAGGAATACATGTGTTAAAAGTGGCATTGTACTTTCTGATAGAAATAATATGTTTAAATAATATGTTAAATATACTATATTTTATAAATATATATGTAAGAGAGTGAGAGTGACTTCTAGTTATTCAAGGAAGCAGAAGTGCTTATCGGAGTTAAATTATAAAATACATTTCAGCCGTAAGTCATTAAATAATTGGTATTTGTCATAAGTCATGGAAATGTCTTCCATGGAGAAAATGAAAAAATTATCTTATTTGGCCATTTATCTGTATCAAAATTCTGTCAAAAATAATTGCAGCTTTCAAAATTCTAAGGTCAGTAGCCATAAAACATTAAGAAATTTCTGCTGATTTTTATGGTACTATCTAGTAGAATGGACAGGAAAATAGATAATCATCCACATTTCTTAGGAAATAAAATATAGCAAATAAATATCTCCATGAGTATAAAGGGACTTAAAATCAAAGTTAAAGGAAATAAGATTTTTATTTTTTATATGCATCTTCTGTTTCAAATTCAAAGATTTGTGTAGCATAATATAAATTCTAAAAAATTAAACATTCTGAAAGGGACTTTCAAATTAAAGAGAACAATGAAAAATTATCTGATGCATTGACAGTAATATAATAGAAGCAATTCTTTTTAGGTTCTGAGTTACTTTATTATACTTAATTATACACATGAAGGATCCTTAAGTATGGTAGAATGGACAATAGTGAGAATGATATAACTTAGGATAATATAAATGGTCTCCCCTGAATTTCCTTATAATTTCAACTCTATTTTAATCAAACAAATGGATTAATTAAACAAAATTTATTTTAAAAGAATTTAACAGCTATAAAGTTGTAGTTTTTATATTTTATCTTTTTCTTTTAAATACGTAGAAAAAATATTTTAGTGTCCACTTGAGTATTATTTTTCCAACTGCATTATAACATACCTAAAAAAAAGAAATTAAATTTGGCATATTTTTTAAATGACCAAATCTTTCAATGAAAACATAATAATGAGAGTTATATGGTATTAACCAAACATCTAGCTACCTCTTATGTCAGAGATGTGTGATATTTGTCTTTTTGTACAATCTGAAATATTCAGGCAATACGTGCTTGTTAAATAGGTAATTTTGAAAAATAATACCATTTTACACTAGAAGGGAGCATGCATCTGGAAATTAGAGTCCACTTAAATAATTGCCTTAGAGTTAAGTTTTGAAGATTACTGGACCAATACTGACTGAAAATGATGTACATTCTAATCCCACAAAGCCCTATTTTGAGAAATTATAAATAGCTAATGAAATTCAAATATTTATATGAAAAAATATTTTTATTTCTTTATATTATTTTTATTTTGATTATGTACAGAATATGTATATGATGCAGACCAGTGATTTCTCATCCACTCCAACAAATAGAACTGTCAGAATTTATTTTAATGAGATGATTGAAGGATAAGAAAAAGGCATGGCTGTGCTGACTTCTACTTCTTTGAGTTTGGTCCTTTTAAGAGGCATTTTAAAAAATTATATTTGAATTATAATATAAGGAAATAGGATCTAAAAGTAAAGCCAAATTTCATTAGTCTTTGTTGTATACAATCATTGCACACAAACAAATTCACAAGAGTACTTTCCCATTTATACATATCACAATGGTTCACATTAGTCCTAAAAATATATTAATTGTGTGCTATGTGTTTTATAATTCAAGCAGCAGATAAAACAAACAAAAAACAATAAAACTGAATCTGAAATCATTCATTTTTAGATGACTTTACCAAATGTGTCTGGAAATGTTATTTTAAATAGGCAAAATGTTAAAAAACTAAGAACACATGTTAACAGTAAATTTTTATTTATTACCAAGTCCTTTTCATGTAATGTTGTTTGTTTCTTTTATTTGTTTTTGTTTTTGCTTCTTAGAGAAAAAAATCTTTTTGGGTAGTTCTTGAATATATATTTCTATCGAGAGTAATAGGTTAAATAATGTTTAAATTTTTTTCTGATATACACTACTGATTTATTCCACAGTTATGTCAATAGGGCAACAAAACAATTAATTCCATTAGAAATAATAATGTAATGAGGGTGGTTCCATAGTGTAGTGGTTAACAACTCTGCTTTACATGCAAAAGGATTCACTACCCAGGTGGGGGTGACTCCTTACCTTCAGAGATCCAGTTCTTAAAAAAAATAAAATAAAAAAAGGTAAAGGGCAACAGATTGAGGGTAGAAGTGGGTGGAAGTGAGGGTGGGAATTAAAGAGGGGAAAAAAAGAAATAATAATGTAACATTTTATTTCTGTCTTTTGCTCAAATTACTGTGATATTTTAATTTTATGTCATAGTTTAACATGTAAGGTCAGTAGGTATGACTATTTCAAATGCATTATTTTCTATCACAAATTTTTTTGGGGGTGGGAGAGAACTCTTTTGACTGATGAGGTGTTATTACATTTATTATATATTAATATATATCAATACAAATAAGCTGGAATTTGATTCTTATCCTTTTAACAATTATTCTTATTTCTTTCAGACATCTTGTTTAACTATAAGTTGCCTTAGGTCAAGTCTTGTTTCTTTTGAACAATTGTAGAAACGGGCAAATTAAAAGTCTAGGAATTTAAACATGATTTCTTCACTCATAGGCAAAACCCCTGTGAACACAGTTGTTGAAACTTACTTTCAATATGCTATAGTCATTTTGATGTACATCACATTCTGTACTTTCAGATTCATTCCAATTTTTAGTGTGGAGAAAAACAACTTCTTTACCTTTTCTGGGGAGCTAGCTACTTTTGTCAAGAGCAAAAGAGTACTTATAACTTAAAAGAAAGACTTTTAAGTGATTTCTCTTGGAAAAGCCCATTCATTTGTAAAGTCTGGGTTTGAATTACCACTCCAGTTTCTAGGGATGGTCCATGCCAGATAAATTCTTCCATTGCTGCATATTCTTCAGTTTATTATATGTAACTTCCTTGCCTTCTAGACTATAAATTCCTCAAGGGCAGGAGTTGAATATTAGTCATTATACTATTAACTACAATTGATTGACCAAGCTTTATTGTAGTTGTTTTTATATTCACAATCATCTAAATCTCTTTCTTTAATGAAATTATAGAAACCTTAGTATTAATTTCTATCTAAGTTGAAGTAAATTAGAATTATTCTTCTAGTTTTCCTTTAAGGCTTTAATTCTCAGTGCTATTTAATGAATTTTTATTTTTTCTTTCTGAATATGAGTTTGTGTATGTCCTTGTCTGTGTGTTCAGACCAGAATAAAGCAAACAAACTCATTTTTAAATTTCATGGCTTATGTCATAATGCATTTTAAGTTTTTTTGAAAAATGTATATAAAATAAAATTCTGATTTATTGTACATTTGGCTAGTTTCCAAAACAAACAACAAAAAAGTAATTTCAGAAAAAATCCAGTTGTACTTACATGAATTTCAGTACCTTTTGAAATTCTGATTAGTCAAGTGATGTTCCTAGTTATCACATGACCTTACAAGGGGAACATATTCTAGTGACCTATTACTCTAATGACTATTAGTATTTATTTATTAATTATTATATAATATGTCTTTAATAACTCATAGTTAATTATTTTTTAAGTTATGAAAAATTGTACATGCATTGAAACACATTTATTTTCACAGACTAGGTATTAAAAAATCTCACTTGAACATGGAAGAGGGAATGTAGTTAGCATTAATATGATGGCTAAGTGGAGGGCCAGAGGAGGGAGGGAGCAATTGGCGGGAGGGGGGTGGGGTGGGGATCGTTTTATGAACATTATAGATGCCTAACCAATGTATTGTATACTTGAAACTAATTTATAAAATAAATATTTTTTAAAAATCTCACTTGAGCTAAAGAAGTACAAATTAGTAGTTGATAGGTCGCAGGGATGCAGAGCATGGCATAGGGGATATAGTCAGCAATAATGTAATGACTCTTTGTTGAGCCAGAGAGGTGATAGAGTATTGGGGGATTGTTTTATAAACTACATAGATATCTAACCAATGTACTGTATGCTTGAAACTAATAATAAACTAAAATGCCAAAAACAAATCACCTGAAATGGAAGTGTGATCTAATATACAAATCTCATTAAGGCAGACATAAAGTTTCCATCAGACATCATACGATCACAATTAAACAATTTGAATTTAGACTTCATATAGTCATAATGGCTTTCAGATTAAAAACATCAGGAAGATAACAAATTATTATGGTATCTTGATGAAATATTTATTATGAAAAGAACAATTGAAAAGCAAATGTTTTGAAACCAATGTTATTACATTTAGTAAATAATTATTCTCCCATCCACAAACTCTCAAGTCATCTCCTAATGCCCATGAGAGAGGCCTTATAACTAAATAATGAGATCTACAGTATTAGAGTAAGTTAATTTGTCATTACATTTCTGCAAACAGAACTCTCACTGACTTCAAGAGCAGAAAATTTAGTTGTAATGCAACTGGTACAGTAAGAAGTTATCTGTAAAAGTAGCATTTAAGAAGTGGGTAGAATTTCATACACTAAATTCTATCCTAAATTCTTTCATCACCAGAGTGAGCTATGGGAATTGGAGAAGTCACTGTCAAAATATTAAGGTTCCATTATATTTACTGAATAGACATATGAAAACTCTATTGATTTTAGGCTATTGAACTATTTTTTAAGAGATTTAATATTTGTTATTACCAGCTAGAAAATAGGAGATTTGAATGAAATAAGCACAGTGAGCTTAATTGCCTATGTATGTATTATAACCATCCATTAATTTCATTATCTCTGTTTTCTTAATTTATGTATATCTTAGTCTTTTTTTATTAATAACAAATACCTCTGTTTGTTCCTATTTAAGTGTGAAAAGCAATTCTCAATATATAGGTACAAACGTTATATCTCTTTTGGGGCTTTTTAAACATTATCCAAATTTTACTTGGTAATAGAATTATTTCAGACTCAGATTTGTGGTAATTTACTCAATAGCTCCCTTTGAAAGAGAAATGCCAAGATATAGAATCTCTGGCTTTTTATTAATAATGTTTTTTTTAATTCTAAAGGTTCTCATTTGACTTGATAAGATTGAGTGGTTTTAAATAGTTGGACTTCTTTGGAGGTCAACTGGTATTTAAAAATTTTTAACTTGAGCTAAACATATCATCTTGCTATCTCCTATGTTTATGCTGTCAACTATATTATACTGGATAAAATCATGTATGGTCAGTATGGTATGATGGATAACATAAGCAAGCCCACAGTCTGTAAAATCTTTAATAGAGATGGGAAATATGATAAAGTGCTACCCAGAATATCACTTCTATTAAGCTATGGATAATATTGTAGTCTTAAGCTTCTCTCCTTCCCCCATAATAAAAGTTGTGGCCTTTGCAATAGCTTTGAAAAAGTTATAAATATAAAAACTAGTGACCTTGACATTTCCCCCTATGTGTTTAATAGTAAAATTTCCTTTCTAATTTTGATGTTGTGGTTCCAAGTGCATTAGTAGATAACTTGGTCAAACTTTTTTCCTGGTAAGTTCAACAATAAAAATCGTATGAAAGATTTCCAAGAAATGAACACTGAGTCTTGAAATTTTACAATCAGAGAGAGCTAGTGGGAAGTGGAGAATTCCCAGTCAAAATATTAAGGTTCCATTATGTTTACTGAAAATATCACATTGTTTCCATAATGTATAGAGAGCCCTATGACTTACATTAGCAGGAAAATAAGTGATACACCAATAATACAACATAACTGAATGAATAAAACATCTAGTAAATTCGACTTAGTTAAAAATTTAAAAATCAGAGACTTTAATGTTGATTCACACATAGTAAATACGTAAATAGCTAGTCTGTTGCTAAATAGCTTTGTGGCTTACTCTATGAAGCAAGTGATTAAAAGAACTTCCAATTGTCACACGTTTTAGTGACTTCTTATTTGCATCAATCTCCTCTCAATATATAAGGCCTTTCATTTATCTTCAGTAATAATGAAAGCAACAAAATAATAATAATGAAAGCAATTTGTACATATACAAATGCACACAAATATACAAGCCCAAGTTCATATATATATATATCTTTCTTGGACATATTGCCCTTTTCTTAGTTAAATGTTTAGCACTTCTCATAAGTTCATGCTGTGGACAGCTAAGTGGCAGTAAAATGTGCAGGTGAAAGAGGCTTGACACTTTCTATCTCTGAACACAGTGGCTCTTCTCTCACAAATTAATTTTAATAACCTATGGATAGTTTGTCATGAATTGAAAAGTTTTGCATGAATACACACAATTAGATTTATATGCAAATCTTGGAGTTCTTTGGAATACTAAGAGGGATGTTTTGAGATAAGAAAAAAGAGAGGAATAAGAAATAAAACTCTAAAACTCAAGTTATTATTTAACTGAGAGGTAAATTACATGTTTTTGTTTCTTCTGATTGTAGTATTAATATGTGTGAATTACTATTCATTTTTTAAAACTTGGTATGATGATATTAAGTGGAAAAAAAATCTCCAGGAAAACTAGAATGATGTATTTTGGAGGATGCTTCCAAAAGCCAGTTAATATGTTTCCTAAACAGTGAAGATCATCATGTTTGCTTTCTGGGTCTTTCTGTTTCTATCTAAATATTCTCCATTGCCATTGGAGGAAAAAGCTTAAGAGGATTTATGCAAATTCATGACTTCCTTGCCATTAGGCTGTCCAGCATTTTCTGAGTTGGATATTTTTGAAAATATAATAAATTGTTTGAGCCCCCTTCTCTATCCCGTTCTAGTGGCCCTACTTTTCTTGGTCACAAAATAATCTTAGACTGCAATAGATCCTAGAAAGTCAGCATATTCTGCAGCACTGGACAATCTTAAGCCTCTGCAGCACCTTTGTTATGTGTTTATATGTATTGAGGAAAAAGAAAAGGAAGGGAAAACTGCATTTCTCTGTAGCCTTCATGTTATGGGTCCAACTGTGAGAACTTAGAGAACTTCAAGGGCACTGGGACTTGATTTTTACTTATTAAATAAGGCTAACTTCTGTATTTTTATAAATACCTTATGTGATAAGAATTAAGACTTTCACATACATATAAGTGCTAGAATTTATAAATAAATTCAATAACATTGTAAGAAGGAAAAAATCTAGTATATGATAATTTGTTGGAAGAAAAGAAAAAGGAAAAGTATGCTCTACATTATCTTCAGTTGTAGATAAATAGCCACACATACAGATCAATAGAATGTCCATGAACAATACTTAAATCTTCTATAAACTGGGATCTGAAACACAATTAATTGCCTATTGTAGATATTTACTCATAGGGTAATAGATACCTGATCATCCAAGATTACATCTACTTTATGCATACAAACTACACGAGGCAAAGATGCTGTGAAGGCTCCCAACATCAGTCACATTCAAAACAGAAAGAGCGGCAGGAAGAGGGTTCCATATTAAAAGTGAACTGTACTGTGATTTTATAAGAATACCTGAAGTTATCATCTAGATGAATAGGAGAGAGAAACTCCTAAGATAATGTAAAAAGCTAAATATTTTATAAGGCTGAGTGAAAATCTTTTTTTTTTTTAAGGCTGAGTTTAATATTTCATATGTCAACATCTCCCACCTCTAATACTTGTGTTTCTCTATTATTTCATGACTTTTTTTTTAATGTGAAGTCTGGCTTTACCTGATGAAAATAAGCCTAAAAGTTTTTGTTTGTTATTTGTTGTTTGTTTGTTTGTTTGTTTTTAGCTTTAGTTTCAGTGCATGTTCTGATTTGGTGAAGGCAAGAAGTATCTATGAAAAAAAGGGAAAGGAAATGATTATATGAATATAAGGAAGGAATTTCTATAGGCGCAAGTAAACTAAGTTATTCTTTACCTGTACATGGTGGTGCTGATTTTAAAGAAATGTCTTTCATTTTCAATCCTGACATTTAGGGTGTCTACTTTCCTATTAGAGTTATAAACTTTTGTTTATAAGAAAATGTTGATTAGCCCAGTCCAAAGTTATTTTTTATTCTAAAGTTTTCAAAGTTTGAGGAGCAAAATGTGCAAGGCAATTCTTCTGGGACAGCAGCTTTGACTTCGTTTTGGACTGGCTCCATGTGTATTATTTTTAATGTATCTACCATGAAACTGAGCTATGTTCTTGAATTAGGGATTTCAGAAATTTTGGCCTTTTAATGTGAACAGCTGTAGAAATCTAAATAATTGTTTTGTTTCTTTTATGCAGTAAACACTTTTGATATTCTAACATGCAAGGCAGTTTGTTTTATGTGCTATAGAATTACAAAGATGAATTAGTCAAGGATTTTGCCTTTAAGGTACTCCCAGTTTAGTAGGGAACATAGAATGATTCATAAAACTTAAAAATTTTGATTCTAATATATAAGCCTCAAGATATAGAGATATATTATGATTTTTAATGTTTTTTCTGGCTAGTTCTTGATAAATAGTGTGGGTCAAAAATGGCAGACGAAAATCAATTAGGGGGTCTAAATTAAAAATGCCTATATCTGTAAAATGAATTTGTAAAAAAACAGGCAATGCCAATATTTTAGAGAGACACATCTTCTTCCAGTAGAGATCTGAGAATATTAGAGACAATCAAATTCATTTTTCTCATTTTGAAGAAAGGAAAATTGATAATCATGGTAGGTGATTTACTTGCTCATAAGTTAATAGCTAAGCAAGGACTAGTATTCAAAATCACAGACTCTAGTCTAGTATTCTGCAGATTATGACAATATGACCTTTACTTACCAAAAACTGTGCTTTATGCTGAGTATTTAAGACAAATATGTGAAAAGTGCAGAATATTAAAGAACAATTCAAAACTATTTCAAAGAGTGTTTATAATTCTATTATAAAGGCACTGTTGAATTTTAAAATAGTGGTTTCTGAAACTGAAGTCGTTAGTGAGGAAACAGGGACAGGAAACTATATAGTTTATATTTATTGCCAAGGTAAAAAAGAAATAAGGATGAGAGGAATAATGATAAAAATTGAGAATCGAGGTTAAGAAAAATGATTCTGAAATGTGTTCTACAAAGAATGAATTAGGTTGAATTAGAGAGATATTCTAGTGAATTAGAATGAATTAGAGAGGTATTGGTAAGACTGACTTTGTAAATCAAGAAAATATGTTAAATCACTTTTTCTATTTCATATGGTAGTATTTTCTAATTTATAGTTATTCATAAACCTTCATTAATTTATTTTATTGGTATATTTTTATCAATTGACTTAAATATATTTCAGCTATTACATCTTAACTGAAAAAACTTTAAATAACACGTAATGAATAGATCTCTTTCAATTATAATCTAGTTAAAATATTAAAGTTAATGAAATGCAAATAATGACTATTATTCGAGTATCAATAATCTGTATTTATATGTATATGTTGTTAGAAAGGCAAAAACATTTTAATTTACCTATGATAATTTTAGGTAGTGATCTTTAAATTTATATGAAATTTTGTGTCTCTTAAAAAGAATTTAAGAAACAATGTGAAGAAAGTTCCAAAATGTTTCTTTTCCAAATGTATTAATTTGCCTGAATAGTATTTTTAAAAATATGCTAAAAGGGTTCTTTTGTATAAATTACTTGGTTTGTGTAAGTACTGACAGTAATCTTTTCTAATAACTTTTATGCATTTTCTTGAAGTGCTTTCAGTATTTTCAGAGAATATTAAATAGAAACCCATAGGTTCTACAGACAAGGATGTTTTTAATTGTTTCTATTAGATAGAATAAAGAAATGAGTTTCTCATAGACCCTTGTTCTATTTTGGCCCAACACAAAATATATTATGACCATTTAATTAACTACATTTGGTCATTTAATGAGAGTTTACTAAATATAAATTTTTTTAAATCTCACAAATTTGGTACTATTACTATCCCCTTTAAAGCGAGGAATTTGAGGTTCAAAATGAAGTAAAAAAGTACATTTTGTGACATGATATCTTTTCCCTTGAACTCTGAGCTCTGAGGCCTCAGTGGGAGCTGGTCTGGAACCAGAGCTTGCAGCTCTGCTCCTCTGATGGTAGAGAACTGGATCTGGGCTCTCCACATAGGGCCTAAGGCTCTGCCTAAGCCTCCTCTGCCAAGAGATCCAGAGATGCTCCTTGCTCCCAAGTGAGGATTTTGGCTTTTGATGGCTTTTTCTGCTCTGGGAACCCCATTTGATGGCCTTGACAGTAACATGGGGGAGTATGAGCAGGAGGGAGTGTAAAGGAGAGAAGTGGGACACCAACTAAAGCTCAGAGATAGAAACAAAACTGAAGAGTTCACTAGTCTAGCCTCTGTCCCCTGCCCCTGTCCTTCCCATCTTTCTCCTTTTTTCTTTCCTTCTGCTTCTTTATTCTTTATAACTTTTTCCCATACTTTCCTTAAACTCACATAGTGCATATCTTTCAGCCCCTAATCTCTACCACAGTCTCTATAAACTAATTGTACATATCAAACTCTATAGACATAATGTCATTAAGAGATATATATATATTTAAGAAAACACTATGACAGTAATTTAAAAACAAAGCTAGGAGTTTGACTGAAACTACTTTTACATTTATTGGTTGTACGAATTTGAGGGTGCTGCATAAAACTTTTGTGCCTCTGCTCTTTCATAGGAGTACTTAACTCATATGATGTTGTGAGAATTAAATGAGGTAATGTCATTAAGTGCTTAGTACCAAAGCTGGTACACAGAAAATATTAAAAAGTATAAGGTATTATTATTATTATTATTATTATTATTAGTTATAGATTCAGGCTAGGCACAAGGAAAACAGATTAATAAAATATGGATCTTTCCCTTAAGGAGAGTCCATGGGACTAGTAAGGGGAGCCATATAAAAATAAATTAGTGGAACAATATACTAGAAGAATAAGACAAATTATGTGCAGAAGAAAAGAAAATGCTAAGGAGGCATTATTCTTAGGCAGCAGGTGGCATAAGTAGGCCATTGATGCCTTCTCCTAAATTAGTGTTTACAAAGTTAGGTCACAGTAAAAAAAAAAAAAAAAAAAAAAAAAAAAAAAAAACAGCCCCCATATCTCAATTGCCTTCAATAATAAAGGTTAGTTTTTTTCTTATATTATTATTCTTTGCATGGTGGCTATAGATATATTTATTCTTGCATGATTGTGAAGTTGAAGATCCTATCTGGACATGATGGATTCATGTTGGGGGTGGAAAAAGTTATGGTAGAATCAGACAATAGCTTTAAATCTTCCACTAGGAACTAGTATATATCACTTCCACCCACGTTTTATTGGTCAAAGCAAGTCAGCTATCTTATGTTGGTAGATCAGATGGACTATCCTTCTACACAGATGAACCAGTAGAAAGTGGTCAGTCAGAATTGAACAAAAGAAGGGTCGGTAAATGTTTTGAACAGGAAATACATACACAATTTTTATTAAACAATTTAATCTTTATTTTAGTAAAGCATATTAATTTAAAAAGTAGATATCTACCTACATACATAGTAGAAGCAACATTGACAAAAATGTTTATTTGTAGAATAATCAGTTTTCATGTGATGATAATTGAAAACTAGTGGGAAAATAATTTGGTGTATCTACTGAAATTTCACTTCAGAATGGCATTCATTATTCTGAAAATACTTAGAAGTTAAAATTGGCCAGAAGTAGAGCCACTTTAGCAGGAATACACATTAATAGAACTTTTGAAGATAGTTTTAGCTTTACTCTGAGAGCTTTAACCAGAATATATTTCAAGAATAATTTTAGTTTGTAAATTAACATCTGAAGGAATCTATTAATCTTGTTCCTTCAGTACACTTGTGTTTGAAAAACAATCTAACATTTTGCATTTGTTAAATCATTCTGAATGGAGAGTATGAATGGGCATTTTCTTCTTTTTCCATTGCTTTTTAAATTTTTACCTCTGATATCATCTTATCTAATTTGTGGAGTTTTTATTCTATTTAATAAGGGCAATTAATGTTTTCCTCATAGTTAAAAATAAGAATATTTGTTTCTTATGTAAAGACAGAATAGTCAATTATATTTTAAAAACATAAAAGGTAAAACCTTTGGATATTAAAACTACATGAACATTTTTCAGTTTAAGTATGCATAACATATTCTTTTTCATTGTTTTCAGGTATCTTTTTTCTCTCCTCTAACTTCAGTAGATAGTATACTTCAAAATGAAAATTAAACCATTCTTTGATATCATTTCTCAGAAACTTTCAACATTTCATTTCTGTGGGTAAATTCAGAAAATTGTCACATTTTAGAATTTCAAAGACCTCGTTTAGATGTTCTTGATAATTAACTTATTTTAGAATATGATAAGTGAATTGGTAAAACAGATGTGGGAGCAAGGAAAATACAGACCAGGGATGGTTAACCAAATGAAATGGAATAGATGAGGAATGAACATTATTTATACATAAAGATAAGATGCTAGAATTAAGGAAGAATGTTATTAGGTATGAGAAAATAGTCTTGCTAGAAAAAAGGCATTTCAAGTGACCTTCAAGAAGAAGTAGTTTTCAAATGACCATGTAGGGTATTAAAAGCAAAGCAGTCAATATAACAGTAAATGAACTTTTAAAAATATCTGTTGACAAAGGATTAAATCAATATTACTCATTTTATTCTCTTGAGATCATGTATCCTATTAGTGAAAAAAGTTTTAATATGTATCCTAGTATGTTTATTAACTTCAATAAATAATTGTATACATATATCATCAAACCAATAGAATATTTATATTGTAAAATACATTAAACAGGAAGATGATAGGTGAGATATACGTGATATAAAATACCTAATTATATTTTTATAAAAATACAAAACATTTGACTTCACTAAAATTAATATTATTAATATTTCTATTGAAAGCAAATGATTAATATTCATGATTTTTTAAAATTTGACTTTACATTAGAGATCTTTTGCAAAGTTTAGTGTATTTTGTTTATTTTAATCATCATAGATGAAGATAAATACTTTATAAAAATCCACATATAAAAATGGAAAAAAGACATCTCTGACTATACTTATTATACCATTATGATAATTTTCTATCTCGTTTTCAAATTATATGTATTTTTCTTGAAATACAGATAGAAATTATCCATTTTTTCATGATCCTAAAGTTTCTCTAAATTAAGATGTTGCATTTTTATATTTTTACCAAATAAGTTAAAACCCACTGAAAATTTTAATTTTGAATATTTTTAGCTTATAAATCTTGTTTTAGAATCTTGAAATTGTCAAATATAGGTGGCCCATATCATCTTTATAACAAAATCATATAAATATAGAAAAATTTCCAAGCATCTCATTTTAAACTATTGTCTGTATAGAACAACTTTCCTTTGAACAGCAGTCACTTTTCTTCCTTAATGTTAAAATGCTACCTTTATATTTAAATGACAGATTGTGTCTTTATTATTTTTTAATATATCTGGTAGCAAACTACTGACTTATTACAGATAAAGTCAGCAAACTTGAAACTTTCACTTTTTTTTTGTAAAATGAGAAAAATGAGTGGAAATGGAAAATTAGTGACTCCTCTTTGAACTCAGTCTTATTACATTGCAAATTATCATAAAATTTACTAAAGTTATTGTTTCTAAAAATATTTAATCATATTAGGGACATATTATTGCATAAAACCTGCAATATATTGTAATGTTCTTCTAGTGAAAGAATAATGAGTCCACCATTATCAATCCTGTTTAATTAATTACACAGCCTTCCTTTAGGAACTCTTTCACATCATAAGGGACAGGTGACTGTAAAATATATATACCTGTTGAGGGCGCCAGTGTCACTCCATTCATTGACTGTTAGTAAAGCATAATTTCTTTTTTGTTCTTGGTCAAATCAATATAAATAGACATTAAATTATGTTTTTTTTAATCATATTTTCACATGTGGAAATTTCAAATCAAGGATTGGAAAGCATCAAGTGAGTAACTAAAGACTTCTTAATTCTGCTCTGCTAGTGACCTGGGTAATATAGAAATGTATCTGGCTCCATCAAAACTAGTCACCCTGGGTTCATAAACTTTTGTGTGTGAGCTATGTATCCCTTTGGCCATCTGATGAAGATTATGTATACTTCTTCAAATAATGTTTTTAAATGAAGACAATAACATACATGCCTTATAAAGAAAATTAGTTATACTGAAATTTCATTTTAAAGATTTAAACACAGAACAAGGGACAAAGTAATATATCTGCTTCTTTATTAATGTATTAAATAACAACAAATAACAATTTATAATAATACAAATATATTTCATATTTTGCTTAAGCTATAATATTACATGAATATATAATTTATATTGGTTACAAATTCACAGATAGTAATAGTACTATATCCTGTTATCTATATTCATAATGCAGGAGAAATTAATTTTTAGTTACAGGCTAATAAAAATATCGGTGTAGCTAATATTTTCCCATCCTAATTTATACACTTCCTGACTTCTGTCCACAGTGTCCAGGTTAAACCTCTCTAACAGAAAGTTGGTCAGGTGAGAATATCAAAGGAATAACATTCTGGGTTCAATGACAACTAGCCATGCCACAAAAATTAGGTAGAGGAGAGTAAGGAGGCAAAGTATTTCATTTTTACAAAATAAGTAGATATTACTGACTTCCCCTTCCTCAACTTGAATAACTTTTGCTTCAATTGTAGGTGAACACATGGAAACACATTTTTTAAACACATTTTTTAAACTATTTTGCTTTCTTGGTTTTCTCTTTTTTCTCTCTTATAGCATCCCATCTTTAACTTAAGTATTTTGAATTTCTGTATGGATAGTCTCCAGAAAAAGAATGTCAGAGGTTTACAAATACCTAAGCATTTAAGGAATCAAAAGCAATTCAAGATATAACCGAGATGTATGGGAGAAATAGTATTTTAAGAATGAGAGATTCTCTTATTCTAGATTAAAAAATAATCCCCTGGTTTTAGAACAGGTGATGAGAAAAAAGAAAAATATGAGTTCAGAGGCCTATTTGAGAAAGGTTCTGCTTGTTGCTTCCTGGACAGATAGTAATTGAGTTAAGGGAGAAAACTTGAATGTCTTTTCTTACCTTTATGCACATAAGAAATAAGGTCTAGAATTCATAGTTCCACCTATACTTTTTAAGAATCTGAGTTAATACATTGACTTTATCTGTGTGTAGCTTTGCAGAACATAACAGTTTTGGATTTCTGAGTCTCCTACCATTTTTCTTGGCCAGATTATCACCATTTGTTTTAAAACGAAACAAAACATTTTTTTTTTTACAGTAACAAGCTCTTGAAAAACTAAATTCAAGCAAAAAGTGCAGTTTTTTTTTTTAATTTGAAAGTTTCTATTGTGATTAGATTCGACAAAAACAGCTATGGGGATGGGGAGGGAGAAAGTTAAAATCTTGTTTGGTGAAATAATCAGAAAAAAAATATGAGAGAATAGATGAAAAGCTATTTAGCAGAGGCATTAAAACATGTTTTTTTCTATACTATTTATATGTTTTGTTTTATCTTTGTAAGGGAATTTTTCTTGTTAAAAATATATCGCACTATTGTTTGGATACCTAAACCATTGCTGAAAGATGATAACACATTTACAGTTCCTGGCACCTCAATCCCCTGCTGTCAGGATGTAAATGATGCTACTTTTCAACAAAGCGGTGATCCAGTGAGGGGATTAGAGGCATGCATTTTAACTGACAAAATATGAATTTGAAGTTAACATGATGCTTTTTCAGTGGCTATGTTCTAAGAATATTGTTGCTAGCAAAATTAGAGGTTCAGCTGCTGCTTTTATTTGCCACTGTAAGTGGAAATCACCAAATACCTCGTCAGCTGGGTTTAAAGGCCTAATGTAATGTGAAGTGTGAATGAGTTTGTGTCTTTTATACCGTATTGGCTTCCACTTTATCAGAGATTGCTTCTACTCTGAAGAATAACTGAATGATTGTTGACAGGGAAGTAGGAAGGACTACTGCTATGACTAATTAATAGAGAGGCTTTATGTCATCTAAACTGGATCTGCTGTGACAATCCATTACTCACTATACCACAGTATATATGCTGAGTTTGAGCACAAAGTTAATGCATGATTGTAATCAGCAAGCTCTCTCTCTCATATTTTACATCTAGCAGATGCAAATGTTTCTTTAAGTTTTTGATGGTATTATATATAATATGTGTATATATATATATATATATATATATATATACATATCATAAATCATTATAGACATATAGATATAGGTTTTTTTTTTTTTTTTGTGGGGGTGGGTGAGATTTAATTTAATTCCTCTATGTAGTCTCTATTCCAAGGAGGGAAGCTTTCTGCTGTCACAGGCACACTGGTCTCCTCACTTCAGCAACTGTGTAAACCAAGACAAGTGAAGGAAAACATGCTCTCTTGTAAGTATGAAGAATGGTGAATTCTGGGTCTCACTGCAGCTTGGAGATGATCAGGGAGAAACAAGGACACATTGAATTGAGAGGCTGTTCAGTTTTAGCTTTATTTAACTCTATTTTAGTTGAATAAACTATTTCTTTAAAAATGCACTGTATTACTTTTCTTAATGCATACATTAATTTAGTACTTGTTAAATTATTTCTTGGGAATGCTGTGATTTGTTGACCTAAATCCCACAACACAGGTAGTCAATGGAAAAGGCAGTATTTATTAATTTATATGAAACACTGACTGAAAATTAGGTGCTTAATAATTCTTTTGCATATCTAATGGCATATTTATATTTATCTTCAGTGCTGTAAGTAAGACAAAGAACTATAGACTCTATGTGATCTTCCAATTGCAATGGAAAGTTTAACAAATACTAAATGATTGGCCTTTGGTACTTATGATTACTTATTCTATATATCCAATTAAATCCTACTAAGATTGCAGTTCAAACATCACTTCAGTGAAATATTTCCTACTTATCAATCCTATTTTTTCATTATAATTTCTAAACATTATGCATCTTTGGTCATTTCCTTTACACTACCTAGAACTTTAATATTTTTATATTTACTCAAATAAGCAATTGACTAACAGTCTGTACTTCTGTTCTATTCAATTAAGAGGTTATTTCTTTCATTTCCTCCCACTTTTTATTTAGAGTGTTCAATAAATATATGAATTTATTAAATAAAGTAGTAAGCAAATTTATCATTGATTTTGAGAAAGATTATAACAGTGAAGTAAAAGGTAAAACACTAAATATAGATATAACTACTATAAATATTACCCTATACATGATTTTTTAAAAGTATATGGAACTATATAAGAATAGCAGTGAAATTTAGAACTCCATGGACTTTGATGGCTTCTAAGAAAAGCTTGGAATAGGAGACCTGTCTCTTGACTGTATTCCATCCTCTCTAGCTACCTTGTACATTCTTGCTCTATCAAACAGATTTTCTCCATCTGGTGCATAAACATATTCAATTTCTTTTTCTATTTTAAAACAACTATTCCAAACACCACTAGAGAAACATATTGTATAAAAATAAGATCTCTTTCACTGTGATGGTGAAGAAGATGAAAGGAATGATCGTGGATAAAATAGAGTGTTCTTTAGAAGAATCTGTTAATTTAATTTTAATTTGTTTTGATATCCATTTTATCCCATTGATGTTAAATGAATCTAATCAATTAAATTTGTACTTAGAAAAGATGTGTGTGAATATATTGAAAATTATATAATCAATTTTGATAATATTTTATGTGTTTGAGAGTACTTATAACCTTTATAGGGTGAGTATATATGTTTGCATTCATTTTATATTTCTCATTTCCTTTTAGTCTAGAGAATTGAGGTTTTATTTATTTTTATTTCACTAGAAGCTAGAACAATGAACTTTTCTATTTCATTATAAACATATAACGATTCTATTATCAATGTGAGTACATCTGCTCCTATACAAAAATAAAACATTTGTAGCATATTTTAATTTCTCTGCCACCATACTAAAAGTTATTTTTGGTATTATTGTTAAAATTGTGCAATTTCTATTTTATTTGAGAATTACATTGTATATTATAAATCACATCAAACATTAAAAAAGCATAAAAATATTATTAGATGCTATAGTATTTTGCTTTAGAATACTGCTCAAGCCTTTGTATGCTTAGAATACATCTTATTTGACTGTCATAATTACCCTATAAGCTAAATACTATTATTAATACCTTTCTTTAAATATAAAAAAAATAAGGAAAAATGCAGTATATTGCCAAGGTAACTTAGTTGCTATGAGGCAGAACTGGAATTTGAATGGACAGATACTATGTTACCATCTGTGTTGTTAACCATTTTACTACAACATATATTATACTATTTTAATACAGATTCTAAAGGACATACTGTCACTCATTTCTTCTGTATGTTAAATCTCTGTATCAAGAAAAATGTGGTTAGTCATGGCTCCTAAAAAGGCATAAACAATTTAGACAGGAATGCAGATAAGGAGAGATTCCTAAGTTGACAGATTTGGGTTCAAAATCTTACTGTTTTAGTTCCAGCATTACTAGTTGTTACCACTGGGGTAATGTGAAATCAACATCGCCACAGCAGCATGGGGGCTGTGTGTTGTGTCTTGGTTCTTCCCCATTGACGCAGCAAAGAATCACAGGTTAGCAAGATTTAGAAAAAGTAAGATTTTTGAAAATACATTTTAGAAAGAGATGGCCACTCTCAAGAAGACTGCAGCCTTGTGGAATTTGGGAGATGAAAAGATAAGACAAAGTACACCCCAAGAGAAGAGTGTGTTTTCAGTGAAGAGAGCTGTAAGAACACAGAAGTGGGAAGGTCTGTTTATATTTGGGCCCTGATGGGAGGGCCTAGATGATCCCTATGTGAGGCTACCTTGACTGACAGTTGGCTGCTATATAACACTTTGCCTACTGTGCATGTGCTTATCTAGAATTCAATCTGTTAGAATTAAATTCATGAACTTCCAGGCATAGTCATATTATAATGATGATGGTATAAAGAGGCTGAGGTTGTGAGCAGGTTAGGATACCACTTTCTGCACATGTATTTGTGGCTGGTTTAGCCAGCAGCTTTTGTGACCTTTGGACTCTAGAATTTGAGTTAATTTATAACCTTAAAAGGAAGGTGTTTCTGGAAGGTCTTTAAGGAAGATCTTCAAGGGAGTTTCTATGGTTACAGAGCTGGGCCTTGGCTCCTGTCACTCATGCCTGCCTAAGGACCTAACATTGTCATTGTATGGTAACTTAGAGACAGAAAGTCGCAATGTTCAGTTTAGTAGTCCAACTCTGACCCAGTAGATATTTTCTTCTTAAATGTGGCTAAGATATTCTTGAATTTAGATGTGATTTAATTAGAAATAAATGAGGTAGTATAGACCCAGATTTACTCACTTGCCTCCTTACATAGCTATATACTTTGTACTGACTATTAGCTACTTTGGAAGTAAACCAATATTAAAGCAACATGTGATCAAACATAAATTTACATCATAGTCATCCTCACACTGAACCCAGTCTGTGGCTTCCCATCTTAACTTTATTCTGGTTCAGTTTTGTTGAGTATTTCCTGTTTTAGAGAAGTCGTACGGGTGGCATACATTCTGAGACTTTGCAAGTTTGGAACAGTCTCTATTTCATCTTTATACATAAAACATATATTGACAGGATTTAGGTTTTAGTCCTCTATCCAAGAATATGTAACTTTAAGAAGTTAATATTATGTCAGACTTTATTTCTTAGCTTTTTTTTTCTGTTCACAGCGTATAAATGTTCACTTTATTTTTAAATCCAGAAATTTGAGAAATTATTTAAATGTGGATCTTTCAAAAAAGTTGCACTTGGCTTGAGTGAGCTTCCTGGTTGCCAGTGGCTTCTGTAAACTTCTAGTGTAATTGGAAGGAATTAGCTCAGAGAGCTAGATTACTGAGAGATGATTAATAATCTCCTCACAGCACTTGAGCAAGCATGCACAGTGATCACATCAGCGTTACATACTTCTGTCTCTCACCTGGTTCATGTTAGAATCTGATTTATGGCCTGGAGCTTGGTCTCTTTTCTGATTTCCAATAATATAATTTTGTTTCTAATGTGAAAGGAGATGATCTTACAAAGTATCCCTATATATACCCTTTTTTATATGCCTCACAATTAAATAGTGTTTCTAATTTAAACACATAGAAGAGTTTTAGTTAAAAATTTTATAACTTTAGTTTCAGTGCACCTTAAGCCAGGAAATGTTTCCAAAGATCCTGGGCTGGGTAAAATATGATGTAAGGGCAACAGGTACATATCAAGCTAAAATTAATCAGAAAAAAGAAACTATTATTATTATTATTATTATTTTACAGAAAATGCAGGAAGTTGTTTACACAGGTAGTGGAAAGCACAAAGAGCATAAAGGGGATGCTGAGGTTACTCAGATTAATAACTGCAGGAGAAGGCTATCTCTAAAACTGAAGAAACCAAAGGAATTAGTGGGCTTTACAGAGCGTGAGAGCTTGGAGGATGGATCCTTTAGAAGCAGTGCTTGGACCTACGGAGAGAAGCTCTGTGGAGGGAATAGCTATCATATGTTTGACATTTATGCCTGTGAGCTATAACTCCAAGTACTAAGGACAAGATATATTGGTATCTCTGAGGTCTCTTTTGGCTGGTGTCAAGAGACACAAAAGGAGGTGGAGTTGGCTGCTCCCTTTTGATGAGGACAATGTTAGAAACAAAATGCAGGAAGGGAGTCACTTGTTTCTTTTCCTTAATTTCCAATCTTCTTCTCTGGCTTACACTGGCAGAAATTAACAGCTAACCTGACAAAGATATCTGTGAAATATAGTTTCTAGGATTCTACACCCAGAAATGCTGTGTAAAGTTTAGAAGAGTTGAATCAGAGCTAAAATTCAATGAGCACCAAATAGTGATTTCAATGAAAGAGAAGAAAATCAGAAGTCCTTACAGGCAAAATTGAAGACTTACAGAGGATATCTGTGTTACAGCATCAGACCAACAACTAAAATGAAAGTCTATCTAGTGAAGTCTTCTCAAAGTTACTGCCCTTCCAAACCAGACCAATTTGCTCATGTTATTAATAATTATAATCCTATTTAACATTTCTTATGAACCATTTAGTCTTAGTCAAGAAGCAAGGTAAGTCAAATGTTATAATGTGCAGGTGAGGCTAGAATACTTTACAAGAAAAAAGCCTTACAAATGATGTGCATTTTTAAAGTAACTTTAACTCTCAAAGTCCAATTTCTAGCATTGATGTTGGTATGTTTCACAGTTAAAATATATCAAATATCATTATACAATTCTTCCTATTAAATGTACATAAAAAATAAATGATTGAATCCTTTAGAAATATCAAGAATAAACTTGGTTGGAGCTGAAGAGCTGTAGTGACTGGTTAAAAAAAAAAACACTATTTCTAAACAACAGGTCCCAGAACAGCATTTAGTATTCTGAATTTCCAGGTAAGCATTTTGCATTTAAGGTAATATTAAGATTTCCAGGTAATCTATCCTGATAAGATTAAAATTTAGTGAATTATTATTGAAGATGTAAGTTCAATTCGATAATTTTAAAACTCAAATAGACCAATCACTATGAAATACTCAGAGAGCTAAGTCAAACAATCAATAGTCATTTGTTTCTGTTTCCTGCTGCTTGTTAGCATAGGTCCAAGTAATAAGACCAAAAACATTCAGTGATTGGAAAGATGAAATCTGGAAGTCACCAGCAGTTCCAATAAACCAATCTGGACAGCAACATATTTCTGCAATAGTTAAAAAATTCAATGGAAATCATGTAGAACATTTTAAAACTATATTATCTCTTTCAGGACACTATGATATAATTTAGGGCTTTCAACTGCAGTGAGCTAAGTAGTATATTAATGGTGCCTATTTCACAAAATACGCCTCGACAAGAATTCTTTGATGAAATCAAACACTTCCAAACACATCATGACTTGCTCCAAAATATTCTGTTGCTTCTAAAAAAACATTATCTGAAGACCACATACACTGTTTTCTGATAGAGGCAGGAAAAGTAGTTTTAGAGACATTGAAACAAGAGAAGGAACATAAAGTCAAACACACATTGTGATGATACCAAATACCAGCCGTATGGAATTCTGCCAGTTAACATTTTTGAACTTCACTCTCTTTGTTGAATTTTGACTTTTCCTTGTAAAGTTATTGTGAGGATTATAAAATCCTTACATATTTTATAAAACCTATTAAGGCATAGTAGGCACTTAGTAAATGGAAACTATGAGAGAAAAATTTTACATAAGTTTTAGAATTCATCTTTTGAAAATTTCTTGTCCTAATTTTGAAGCTGTTTCTACCTCCCCCCCCCCACACACACAATTTGCTAATGAAGCATTGATTGCTCAGCAATGAAGAAATATACTAAAATACAGAGGGAACTTGATTAGGTATTGCATACTGATGAACTTCACTAGAGACTACTAAAATATAGAAATTTGCACTTATGTAAATAAAATGATGGAAATAAACTTCTGAAATTCAATGATTCACCTCCATATCAAAAGGAAAAATTTGGGTTTTACCATGAAGATCAGAAAAAACTGTCAACTCCTTCAGAGTAGTCTCTGAGGCTTATTTAGTTTACTATTCTCTGGTGTCTATAAGATACCTAACGTTCAACATTTGTTGCAAAAAACACAAAAAACAAACAAACAAAAAAACAACCGATGATTAGTTAATGCCTGTTTGTTTAAAAGATGTCTACTAATGGGTATCATGAATACTAAGTGAATGTTTTGAACAAATTATCACAGAGATGATTCATAAATTTCAAATGGAGTTAGATACCATCCCTAAAAGCCATTTTAAATTCAATAAAAGTAACATATTCCAAGCAAATTTTACTCTTTCCTCATGGACAATTTCCAGACTGAGAAATCATAGAAATGCTACATAGTTACATGAAGATTTCAGTATGGGTGTTTACAAATCGTTCATACAGTCTTATAAAGACTGGAAAAATGAGCTATGTACATTTATAATTAAGAAAATTTTTACCTTTATGAATAACTTACTTAGAGAATGTTCAATTACAGATCAGCATCAACCTGAGGGAAATTTTAGGCCTCCTTTCAATTGATAATAACCAACACTGTACCATTTACATTAATGAAGGAATATGAATTGAATTATTGGCTCCCCCAGAACTGGTATAGAATTCATTGAATAAGGAAGCTATGATTCATCTCTATTTTGTTAAGCTAGGAAAATGATTTAATTACACTCAAATAATTTCATAGGTGTTAAGTTGCATCCTCAGAAAATTTTTCAATAACTATCAGACCAATTTAGCTCATCTTATGCTTCCATGGTACACTGTATTCTTAAATATATATATAATATATATATATGTATGTATGTATTATATATATGTGTGATATATATGTATATATATAACATATATATAATTTATAATGCTTAATTATTGATCATGTTAATGTCTCTCTATCCTATAGGACATTTTCTTAAGAGCAAGAATTATTTTACTTTTGTTTAAATCTGAGTATGTCTGCCTAATAGTAACAACTGGTATGTGGTAGGAATCTAATAAATGTTTGTTGGTTAATCAACTTAATATAATTTGAGACATAAACCCTTTATACTTTATTATGCTCATTTTAGTATTAATCACCTATTTGTATTAAAACCTATCAGCAGATGAGTAGCATTAAAATACAGGAATTTCTATTTGTTTTTAAGGCTTTAGTTACTTGCACTAATCACCCACAGTTCTTCCCTGAAGACCATGATTTGGCCCATTAGAAAATACATGATATTCACATTTCAGCACTTCCTTTTTAGAATTCACACTTACTGACAGAAATACTATATAGAAACTAATCTTACAGAGGATACAGGTAAAAACAAAATAGTATCTAGCTATGTTTTATAGTCACTGACTACATATTTGAGAGTAACAATAGCTTGGAGACTTTTTGTTTGTTTGTTTGTTTGTTTGTTTTTTTTGTTTTTTTGTTGTGTCTCAAATCAGGGAAACTGATGTAATGTAGAAATGCTCTGATATTTTAGTTACAACTGTTTTTTCTTGTAATGAGAACTTTTAGGATCTACTCTTTGCAATTTGAAATATACACTACAGTATTACCTATGGCCACCATGCTGTACATTATCCTCATGACTTATTTATAACTAGAAATTTATACCTTTCAACTCTTTTTCACCCATTTCACCCATGCTCTGTTCCCTGCTTCTGACAAGCACCAATCTGTTCTCTGCATCTATGAGTCTGGTTTTTTTTCTGTATTTTTTTTTAGATTTCATGAATAAGTTAGATTATACTGTATGTCATTTCTCTGAATTATTTCACATAGCAAAATGTCCTCAAGATCCAACCTGTTGTCACAAGAGGCAAGATTTATGTTTTTTTTTTTAATGGCTGAATAATATTTCCTATATATATCACATTTTCTTAATCATCCATTGATATAAATTAGGTTGTTTTCCTAATAACATCTATGTCTTGGATATTATAAATAATGCTGTTATGAACATGAGGGTGCATATATCTTTACAAGTTATTGTTTTTGTTTTTGTACATATACACAGTAGGTTGCCTTATAATTGGTGGTTTCCTTTGCTGGGCAGAAGCTTTTAAGTTTGATGTAGTATCACTGTTTAATTTTGCGTTTAGTGTCAAATCCAAAGAATCATAACCAAACTAATGTCAAGGAGCTTACTAACTATGTTTTCTTCTGGGAATTTTATTTTCAGCTCTTACATTCATGACTTTAATCCATTTTGAGTTAACTTTTGTTTATGGTATAAGATAGTAGTCCAGTTTTATTATTTTACATGTGGCTTTTCATTTTTTCCCAGCACTATTTATTGGAGAGCATATACTTTTTATTGTATATTCTTGTCTCCTTTGTCATAAGTTAATTGAAGATATATATATTTATGAGCTCTGTATTCTGTTCCATTGATCCAAGTGTCTCTTTATGACACTATCCTACTCTTTTGATATGTATAGCTTTGTAATATAGTTTGAAATCATTGCTAGTGATGCCACCAGCTTTGTTGTTCTTCCTCAAAATTGCTTTGGCTCTTTGGGTCTTTTGAATTTCCATACAAATTTTAGGATTCCTATTCTATTTCTATGATAAATGCCATCATAAATTTAACAGAGATTGTATTGTATTGTAGTAGATTGCTTTGGGTAATATGGATGTTTTAACAACATTAATTGTCACATGAACAAAAATATGTTTCCACTGATTTGTGTTTTCTTCATTTTCATTTATTATGTTTTATTGTTGTCAATGTTCATAACTTTCACTTCCTTAGTTAAGTTTCTTCCTAGATATTTTATTCTTTTCGAGGCAATTTTAAATTGGATTGTGTTCTTAGTTTCTCTTTCTCATAGTTTATTATTAGTGTATAGTAATGCAACAGATTTTTCTATATTGATTTTATAACTTGCAACTTTATTGAATTCATTGTTTAGTTCTTAAGATTTTTGGTGGAGTCTTTAGGGTTTTCAATATATTCTGTCATGCATCTGCAAATAGTTATAATTTAACTTCCATTACAATTCAGATGTCTTATTTATCCTACCTAATTGCTCTGGCTAGAACTTTCAATAATATATGTTGAATAAAAGTGACTCTTCCAATTTTTATAAGAATATGAGAAAAATTTGTATTAATTCTTTGAGTTAGTGGTAGAATTCAGCAGTGAACACCTTAGGTCCTGGACTTTTGTTTGGTGGTAGGTTTATTACAAAATCAATTTCCTTACTAATAATCAGTTTGTTCAAACTTTTCTATTCATTATTCAATCTTGGTAGGGTATATGTTTCAAGAAATTATTCCTTTCTCCTATGTTGTCCAATTTGTTGGCATATAACTGTTCATACTACTCTCTTAAGATTCTTTGCATTTCTGTGGTATTCTTTGTAATGTCCCCTTTTTTATTTTTCATTTCTGATTTTGAGTCCTATATCTTTTCAAAGAACAATCTTTAAATTTCAATGAAATTTTCTATTGTCTTTTTGATTTCTATTTTTACTCTTTAATTTTTTTCTTTTTTTACTAACTTTGGACTTTTTTTTTCTATTTTTTCTTTTAGTTACATGAGATGTAAAACTTGAGTTTTTATTTGAGATTTTCTTATTATTGATACAGGCATTTATCACTATGACCTTGCCTCTTAGAACTGCTTTTGCTGTACCCCAAAAGTTTTGGTATGCTGTATTTCCATTCTCATTTGTCTTAAGGTATCTCTTTTTTAAAAAAATTAAATTAGTTTCAAGTATATAGTACATTGGTTAGACATATATAGTTCATAAAACAATCTCTCAATTGCTCCCTCCCTCCCCTAACCCTCCACCTAGCTATCATATTAATGCTAACTATATTCCCTCTGCCATGCTCCCTATGCCCATTACCAACTATCTATGCAAATTTGTACTTCTTTAACCCTTCACCCCATTCTTCCAATACTTCTCCCCTCTGTCCATCACCAAATTTTCTACTATATTTGTGAATCTGTTTTTGATTAGTTTATTCTTTTTGTGAAATCATATAGTATTTATTTTTCTCTGTTTGACTTATTTCACTCAGTATAATAACCTCTAGATCCATCCATGTTGTTACAAATGATAGAATTTCATTTTTTTTTAAATGGCTGAGTAATATTCCATTGCATATATGAACCATAATTTCTTTATTTAATTGTCTGTTGATGGGCATTTAGGTTGCTTCCATATCTTGGCTATTATAATTGTGCTGTCATGAATATTGGAGTGCATAGATCTTTATGGATAATTGTTTTGGGTTTCTTTGGATAAATATTCAGATATGCAATTGCTGGGCCAAAAGGGTATATATCCATTTGTAATTCTTTGAGACACCTCCATCCATACTGTTTTCCATGGAGGCTATACCAATTTGCAATCCCTCCAACAATGTATGAGAGTTCCCTTTTTTCCACATCCCCGCCAGCACTTGTTATTTTTTGATTTATTGATGATAACCATTCTGACAGGTGTGAGGTGATATCTCATTGTGGTTTTAATTTGCATTTCTCTGATGATTAGCAACTTTGGGCATCTTTTCACATGTCTATTTGCCTATCCATATTTCCTCTTTGAATAAGTATCTGTTCAGGTCTTCTGTTCATGTTTTAAATTGGATTGCTTTTTTTTTTTTTGACATTGAGTTGTATAAGTTCTTTATATATTTTGATATTAGCTCCTTATCAGATGTATCATTGCTGAATATCTTCTCACATTCAGTAGGTTGTCTTGTTTTGTTGATGGTTTCTTTTGCTATGCAAAACCTTTTTAGTTTGATGTAGTCTCATTTTATTTTTTATTTGTTTCTCTTGACTGAGGAGATATATCAGAAAAAAAGTATTACTAGTAGTAATATCAAAGAGTTTACTGCCTATGTTTTCTTATAGGAGTTTTATAGTTTCAGGTCTTATTACATTTAAGCCTTTAAGTCATTTTTAGTTTATTCTTGTATAAGATACAAGAAAGTGGTCTAGTTTCATTTTTGCATGTACACACCCAGTTTTCCGTACTACTTATAGAAGAAACTGTCTTTACCCCATTATGTATTCTAGCCTCTTTTGTCATAGATTAATTAACCATGCAGGCGTGGGTTTATTTCTGAGCTCTCTATTCTGTTCTGTTGATCTGTGGGTCTGTTTATGTCAGTACTATGCTGTTTTGATTACTATATCTTTGTAGTATAGTTTGATATCAGGTATCTTTATACCTCCAACTTTGTTCTTCTTTCTCAAGATTGCTTTGGCTATTCAGAGTCTTTGTGTTTCCATATAAATTTCACTATTATTTGTTCTAGTTCTGTGAAAAATGCCATTGGTATTTTCATAGAGATTGCATTGAATCTGTAGATTGCTTTGGGTAGTATGGACATTTTAAATTAATACTTCCTATCCCTCAGGACATATATTCTTCCATTTACTTGTATCTTCAATTTATTTCTTCAATATCTTATAGTTTTATAACTACAGGGACTTTGCTTTCTTGGTTAAATTTGTCTCTCGGTATTTTATTGTTTTTGAGGTAACTGTACATGGAATTGTTTTCTTCTGTTTATGATAGTTATTGTTATTGTATAAAAATGGAACTGATTTCTGAAAAATAATTTTATATCCTGCTACTTTTTTGGATGCATTTATTCTAATAGCATTTTTTGTGGATTCTTTAGGGTTCTCTATATATAGCTTTTATGTTATCTGTAAATAATGACACCTTTACTTTTTCTTTTTCAATTTATTTCATTTATTGAATGTTTTCTTTTGCTAGGACTTGCAGGACTTTATGGAATAAACATGATAAAAGTGGACATCCTTGCGTTGTTCCTGATCTTAAACAAAAAGTTTCAAATTTTCACTATGGTATTAGCTGTGGGTTTGCCATATGTGGCATTTATTATGTTGAGGTATGTTCCTTTTATCCTCATTTTGCTGAGAATTTTTATCATTAATGGATGATGGATTTTGTCAAATGCTTTTTCCTTTATCTATTGGTGTGATCATAAGATTTTATCCTTCATTTTGTTTACATGATGTATCATGTTAATTGATTTGTACATACTAAACCAGCCTCGCATCCCAGGAATAAATCCCACTTGACCGTAGTGTACAATCTTCTATAGTATTGCTGAATTGTGTTTGTTAATATTTTCTTGAAGATTTTTGCATGTATGTCATCTGGGATACTAGACTAATTTTCTTTCTTTTTTTTTTTTTTTTTTTTTTTTTTAGTGTTTTTCTCTGGTTTCGGTATAGAGTAAAGCTAGCCTCATAAAATAAGCTTGGGATCCTGCCCTCTTCTTTAATTTTTTTGAAATAATTTAAGGAAGATAGGTATTCTTTGAATGGTTGGCAAAATTTACCTGTGAAGCCATCTGATCCTGGACTGTTTGTTGGGAATTTGGGTTATTGATTTGATTTTGTTAGTAGTAATCAGTCTGTTCAGATTTTCTGTTTCTTCCTGATTCACTCTTTGAAGATTTTATGTTCCTAATAATTTATCCATTTCTTCCAGTTTGTACATTTTTTTTTGCATGTAATTCACAGGATTTTCTTATTCTTTATCTATGGTGACATATGTCACTTCTCTTTTATTTCTCATTTTATTTATTTAACCCTCTCTTTTTTTCTTGATGAGTCCTGCCAAAGATTTATCAATTTTGTTTGTTTTCAAAAAAAAAAAAAAAAAAAAAGCTCTTGGTTTTATTGATCTCTTTCGTTCAATATCTATTTTGCTTATTTTCATTCTGATCTTTATAATTTTGTTTGTCCTACTCACTTTTGGCTATGTTTGGTTTTCTTTTTCTAGTTCCTTTAGATGTAAGGTTAGATAGTTTGAGATTTTTCTTGTTTCTTGAGGTATAAATTTTCCTCTAAAGATTGTGTCTCACAGAATTTAGGTTGTTGTATTTTCACTGTCATTTGTCTCAAGGTACCTTGATTTCTTCCTTGATCTCATTGTTAACCCATTGACTGTTCAGTACCATGTTCTTTAGCCTCCATGTGTTTGCGTATTTTTAAAATTTTTCTTTTTGTAACTGATTTCTAGTTTCATGCCATTGTGATCAGAGAATATGCCTCATATGATTTCCATATTCTTAAATGTATTGAGACTTGTTTTGTAGCTAACATGTGGTCTATCCTGGAAAATGTTCCAAGTTCACTTGAGAAGAATATATACTTCCTGCTCTAGAGTAAAATACTCTAAAAATATCAAATCCATCAGGTCTAATGTGCCATTCATGGTAATAGTTTCACTGTTGACTTTCTGTCTGGAAGAACTGTCCACTGATGTCAATGGGACATTTAAAGATCCCTACTATATTACTGTTGAACTCTCCCTTTATGTCTATCAATATATGCTTTATATATTCAGGTGCTTCTACATTGAGTGCATAAATGTTAACAAGAGTTAAATCCTCTTGTTGGATTCATTCCTTTATAATTATGACATGCCCTTCTTTGTCTCTTGTTACAGCCTTTGTTTTAAAGTATTTTGTCTGAATATATTTTAGCCCACTTTTTTTGTTTGTTTCCATTTGCATGAAATATCCATTTCCATACCTTTACTTTCAGTCTCTGTATGTGTTTTGATTGGAGCATTGAGAATAACTATCAATTCCCATTGATAGTTATTCTCATTTTATTCATTGTTTTCTGATTGTTTTTATATTTCTATTTCTTTTTTTTATGCTATTGTTCTCTTGTATGTTAATGACTTTCTGTTGCGCTGTGTTTGAATTCCTTTCTCTTTATTTCTTGTATATCCCTATGGATTTTTGATTTGTGTTACGATGTATATAGCATATACCAAGTTACGTGTACGATGTATTTCCAGCTGAAGGTCACTTCAGTATGAACACATTTTATTATCACTAAAATTCTTATTCACCTCCTCCATGTTATATATATTTTTTATTATTTACTTATTTTGTGTGTACATCCCTTAATTCATTTTTGTAATTATACATTATCTTTCTACTTTTGCCTTTTCATTTCTAGTTGGCTGATTCACTACTTTTACTTAGTGTTTGCCTTTGTAGTGAAAAAATTTTCACCTCTATTTGTTATTCATATTTTTGATCATTTGTTCTTAAAGAAGTCCCTTTAACAAATATTGTAATACTGGTTTGGTAGTGATGAACTCCTTGAGCTTTTTCTTATCTAGGAAGCTCTTTATCTCAACTTTGATTCTAAATGATAGTCTTACTGAGCAAAGTAATCTTGGTTGTAGATCATTGCTTTCCTTCGCTTTTAATATTCAATACCAATTCTTTCTGGTTTTCAAGTTTGTTGAGAAATCAGCTGACAGTCTTATGGGAGCTCCTTAGGTATAATTGCTTTCTCTTGCCTTACCTTTAAGATTCTCTCTTTGTCGTTAACCTTTGGCATTTTAATTATTACATATCTTAATTGTGAAAATGTTTGGGATTCTCTGTGTTTGCTGTATGTTTATTTCGTTACCAAGTTAAAGAAGTTTTTAGTCATAATTCCTTCAACTTCTTTATCTCCTTCCCTCTGGTATCCATATGATGTAAATGTTGGTATTCTTGAAGTTGTCCCAGAAGAGACTTCAACTATACAATTTAAAAATTTTTCTTTTTACTGTTCTAATTTGTTTTTTCACACTACCTTTGTTGATTTGTTCCTCCCCATCTATTCTGCTGTTGATTACCTCTTATGTATTCTTTATTTCAGTTATTGTGTTCTTCATTTCTGATTGCTTCTTTTCCATCTTTTCAATCTCTTTGTTGAAGAAGTTCTCACTGAATTCATCTATCTATTTTTTCTACAAGTTCACTGAGCATCTTCACAACCAGTATTTTAAACTATATCTGGAAGTTTACTTGCCTCCATTTTGTTTAATTCTTTTTCTGCAGTTTTGTCCTATCTCTTCATTTGGAAAATGTTTCTATGTCTCCTTATTTTGGCTGACTCACTATGCTTGTTTCTATGTATTAGGCAGATCTCCTGTGTCTTCCAGTCTTTATAGAGTTGTAGTAGGTGTCCTCTTGGGACCAGTGGCAAAGTCTCCCTGGTCATCTGAGCTGAGTGCTACAGGGCTATCCCTTGTTTGGGTTGTGTGTGCTCTCCTGTTGTAGTTGAGCCTTGAATGTTGTTGGCACATAAATGAAAGGGACTGACTTTCAAGCTGATTGGTTATGAGGACTGGCCATGACTATAGTAGAGGAGCTATTATATAGCAAGTGACCCTACAGAGTAGGATTTGCTTTAGCAGGACTCGTGCCAGCCAAGTCTACCCCTGATTGTGGCCACCTGGTAAGAGCTATAAAGTCATCTGCAATTGATTGTTGCTTCTGCTGGGACTTGGGAGAAGCTATACTGCAAAATGAGGCTGGCTGCCACCACAGTGTGAGCTGAGGTCAGTGGCTACTTAGCAAGAGGTACAGGTCACACCAAGTCCACCCACTGCTTGTTTGGGGTTTGTGGACATTTGAGAGATTTTAGAAAAGACTACGACATAAGCTGAGGCAGGACTTGTGTGGAAAAGCCACAGGAAGTGGTTTGGGTCAGGTGTGCAAATCACATAGGGTGAATGGTGTTAGCTAGATTAATAGAGAGCTGTGCTTTGTTGCTCACTAGCTTTTCTGTCCCCAAGAGAACTACCTCAACTTCTCTAGCCCTTGCTTTGAACTTAGTCAACATAGCTCCTCCCCATATGTCCTTGGTACTTTTCAAGCTGCTGCCCCTGCACTGAGCTTAGAATGAATCTGAATGAGCAGGCCCCTGAAGAAGAGTGCCTGGGGCTCCAGCAGCCCACCTCAGTACCATTTATGCACAATCTGCACTGTTTTTCACGGCCTGATATTGTGGGTACCCTTTTTGCCAGCCTTGGAGCCACAGGCTAGGGAGACCAATGTGGGGCTGGGACACTTCCCTTTTCAAAGGGAACCTCTACAGTCAAGATAATCCTCCTAATGCTTATTCATTACTGTGGGTGTGAAACCAGCCCATTGTGAGTCTCTACCCCTTTTACCAGTTTCGATGTACCTTTTTTTTATGTCCCTATAGAATTTTGTTCAGCTAGCCTTCAGATAGTTCTCAATGATGGTTGTCCTACAGTTTGGTTGACCAATTAAGTAAAATCTTACCAAATTTTGATACAGTCATGGGAGGAGGCAAACACAATGTTTACCTAATCTGCCATCTTAACCAATGTCTTACCCTTTCTATTAATACCTATTTTTTTATTTCTGCTTCAAACCACTTTGATGTTATTTCATCTATTTTGAAGTTTTGACAAAAGCCCATTAAGTAGTTTGCCTGCAAGTAAGGCTTACAAAAACATTTAAGTCAAGTTGGCATTCCAACTTGACTAGTCTATCTAATTAAAGGTAATCTTACCAAATATATATAAACAAATAAATGAAAATAAGTCAATGGTAGAAAAATAAATTTAAATGCAATGAGCTGGTTATAAATCAAAGTGTCATTTCTAACATGGTAAAAAATACAGGCTAAAATTTAACTCACTAGAGGATCAGAATTTAGAACATTTATTTAGAGGAATATGCTGAAACAGAAAATAAATACTTTATAACCGTGTTAACAGATCTCCATATTAATTAACATGGAGATTAAACAATATGTTATTGAACAACCAATAGACTAAATCAAAAGTCAAAAGAGAAATAAAAAGGTACCTTAAGACACAATGAAAGCAGTCCTAAGAGGGAAATTCATAGCAATACAGGCCTACCTCAAAAACAATGAAAAGCTCAAATAAACAATCTAACCTTACACTTAAAAAAAAACTAAAAAAGGGACAGCAAACAAAGCCCAATGTGAATAAAAGGAAGGAAATAATAATGATCAGAGCAGAAATAAATGAAATAGTATAGAAAAACAATACAAAAGATTAGTGAAACCAAGAGCTGGTTCTTTGAAAGGATAAACAAAATTGACAGACCCTTAGCCAGACTCGGCAAAGAAAAAGAGGTAGAACTCAAATAAAATCATAAATGAAGGAGGAGAAATAACCACAGACTCCACAGAAATACAGTGGATCATAAGAAAATACTATGAGCAATTATATGCCAACAAATTAAACAATCTGGAAGAAATAGACACATTCCTAGAAACATACAATCTCCCAATACTGAGTCAAGAAGAAAAAGAAAATCTGAACTGACCAATTACAACCAATGAAATCAAATCGGTTATCAAAAACTTCCCAATAAACAGAAGTCCTGGACCAGATGGCTTCATAGGCGAATTTTACCAAACATTCAAAGAAGAATTATCACCTATTCTTCTCAAACTATTTCAAAAAAAAATCAAGAAGAGAGAAGGCTCTTTAACTCCTTTTCTGAGGCCACCATTACCTTGATTTCAAAATGAGACAAAGACATTACACAAAAAAAAACTATAAGAAATCTCTTATGAACATTGATGAAAAATCGTCAACAAAATATTAGCAAACCAAATTCAACAATGCATTAAAAATATCATACACCATGATCAAGTTGGATTTATTTCTGGGATGCAAGGTTGGTACAATATCCACAAATCAATGTGATACTCCGCATTAACAAATTGAAAGATAAAAACCATGTGATCATATCAATAGATGCAGAAAATGTGTTCGACAAAATCTAGCATCCATTTATGATAAAAACTCTCAACAAAGTGGGAACAGCGGGAACACCGCAATATAATAAAGGTCATATATGACAAACCTACAGCTAACATTATACTCAATGGGAGAAAGGCTAAAAGCATTTTCCTTAAGATCAGGAACAAGACAAAGATTCCCACCTTCACCACTCCTCTTCAACATTGTATTGGAAGTCTTAGCCACAGCAATAAGACAAGAAAGAGAAATAAAAGGCATCTGAATTAGAAAGGAAGAAGTAAAACTCTTTTTGCCAATGACATGATACTATATATAAAGAACCCTAAAGATTCCACCAAAAAACTGTTAGAACTGATCAATGAATTCAGTAAAGTAGCAGGTTACAAAATTAATATTCAGAAGTCAGTGGCATTTTATACACCAATGATGAACTTTCAGAAAGAGAAATTAATTAAACGATCCCATTTACAATTACATTGAAAACTATAAAATACTTGGGAATCATATTAACCAATAAGGTAAAAGACCTGTTCTCAGAAAATTTTTAATCATTGAAAAAAGAAATTGAAGAAGATACAAATAAATGGAAGCATATACTGTGTTTATGAGTATGAAGAATCAACATGAAAATGAACATACTACCCAAAGCAATCTATAGATTCAATGCAATCCCTATCAAAATACCAATAGCATTTTCCAGAGAGCTAGGACAAATTATCCTACAATTTATCTGGAGCCATAAAAAAACCCAAATAGCCATGAAAATCTTGAGAAAAAAGAACAAAGTTGGAGGTATCACACTACCTGACATCAAACTATACTACAAGGCTAAAATAATCAAAACAACATGGCATAAAAACAGATACATTGATCAAAAGAACAGAATAGAGATCCCGGAAATAAATCCATGCCTATACACTCACTTAATATATGACAAAGCAGGCAAGAATATACAATGGAGTAAGACAGTCTCTTCAA
This sequence comes from Eonycteris spelaea, assembly GCA_003508835.1. Classification (NCBI taxonomy): domain Eukaryota; kingdom Metazoa; phylum Chordata; class Mammalia; order Chiroptera; family Pteropodidae; genus Eonycteris; species Eonycteris spelaea. Next base: position 5,116,667 of record PUFA01000095.1, read on the forward strand.
TAAATGGTGTTGAGAAAATTGGACAGATACATGCAAGTAAGAAAGAAGCTAGACCACCTTCTTATACCATATACAATAATATATTCAAAATAGATTAAAGACTTATAAGTAAGACCCAAAACCATAAAATTTCTAGGAGAAACTATAGGCAGTAAACTCTGATATTACTAACAGGAATTTCTTTTCATATATAGACTTTTGTAAAAATCTATGCACCCCTATATTCATGGCAGCACTATTCACAATAGCCTAGATATGGAAGCAACCTACGTTTACATCAATAGACAAATGGATAAAGAAGTTGTGGTACATATATATTATGAAATATTACCCAGCTGTAAAAAATGAAATGGATAGATCTAGAGGTCAGTATACTGAGTAAAATAAGTCAGACAGAGAAACACAAGTATTATATGTTCTTACTTATATGTAGAATCTAAAGAACAAAATAAACAAAAACACAAAACAAACTCATAAAGACAGAGAACAAACTGATGGTTACCAGATGGGAGGGAGTTGAGGGTCTGGGTGAAAAAGGGAAAGGGTTAACAAGTACAAATTGGTTGTTACAAAATAGTCACAAGGATGTGAAGTACAGCGTAGGGAATATAGTTAATAATATTGTAATAACTATGTATAGTGCCAGGTGGGCACTAGACTTATCAGGGGGATCACTTTGTAAATATATATAAATATCTAACTACTATGCTGTACTCCTGAAAATAAGATGAGAGAGAGGAAAAGAGAGAGAGAAAGGGAGAAAGGCAGAAAGGAGCAGAAGACCTGAATGGATGTTTCTCCAAAGAGGACATATAGATGGCCAATAGACATATATATAAAAGATATTCAACATAATTAATCATCAAGGAAATACAAATTAAAACTACAATGGAATATCACCTCATAGCTGTCAGAATGACTATCATCAATAAGTCAAACAACAAATATTGGCAAGAGTGTGGAGAAAATAGAACCCTTGTGCACTGTTGATAAGACTATAAATCGAGGTGACCACTTGGAAAAATAATATGGAGGTTCCATAGAAAATGAAAGCAGAACTACCATAAGGCCCAATAATCCCACTTCTGGGTATTTGTCTAAAAACATTCAAAACACTTATGTGAAAGATAAATGCACTGCTATATTCACAGCAGCATTATTTACAACAACCCAGATGTGGAAGCAACCTAAATGTCCATCGATAGACAAATGGATAAAGAAATGGTGCATATATGTGGAACATAGAAAACAAAATAAATGAACAGAAAAAAAACAGAAACAAATTCATAGAGACAAAGAACAAATTGATAGTTGCTAGATGGGAGGGGTTTTGGTAGGATTGATGAAGAAGGTAAAGAGGTTAAGAAGTACAACTTGTCAGTTACAAAAATAGTCACGGGGATGTAAAGTACAGCATAGTGAATATAGTCAATTATACTGCAACAACTATGTTCATGTTAGATGGGTACTAGACTTGGAATGATTACTTCACAATATGTATAAATGTCTAATAACTATGTTCTGCATTTGAAACATTTTATGTCATCTGTAACTGAATTTAAGTCTCAAATATAAACAAACAAACAAACAAACAAATGGGTGAAATATAAATATCTTTGAGGATTTATTTTTTGTTATAAATTTCCACCAAAAAAAAAAAAAACAACCCAAAACACCAAAATTGCAATTGCTTGGACTAAAATCTAAGCCCCTACTAGAATAAATGGTTTGTTAAATAAATATAAGAATTCTTAAGCTTTGTTTTCCATTTTTAAACAAATGATGAATGTTATAGGTAACCTTTATTGTAATGACCATAATAGTATTTAATAGAGAATACATAAAAGCATAGACAAAATTTTAAAGCTATATACAATCACTGCCATTTTCTAGGTATAAAATTTATAAAATAGTTTTTAAATTTATCTGAAACTAAGAGAAGCAAACTTCCTGAAACTGCTTACTTACACAGTCTCATTATCAAGGAGCAAGATATGTGGATTAAGGACAGATTCCTGTATTCGTCGGTCTTGGTATAAATCTTCACTTCATCAATTTTTAGCATGGACTTATCATTAGACAAGTTACTGAGTTTTCTATGCTTATTTTGTTTAAGGAAAAACAAGGATAATAATAGTTCCTCACTTATAGTCTTGTGAAAATTAAATTATTTTTTATATATGTGAAATTCTAAGAATAGTGTCTGGCACATAGTAGGAATTATATAGTTGTCTGCTGTTCATTTGACTTCTTGGAGACTTATTGTCACATTGAGTTTCTGTTACTTCTTAAAATAACAGCACTAAAACGATTTGCAAAAATACCTAATTTTACTTTCTACATTAAGTACACAAATTATAATAAAGAGTCTAACCCCATCTTTTGATGTTTAACTGCAATTATTTTTTAAGCCTAACCTTCATTTCTTTCCCTTTCTTCCCCACATCTGGCAACCTAATAAACAGCCTGAATGTTCCCCATTTTGTGTTGGTGGGAGACTCAAATCATATAAGTTCTTACTGTGTACAGAAATCCTAACCCTGGCGACATGCCCTAATCACCTTAAAAACTCCAAATTTAGTCCTTTTTTTCTCACCTTGTCAAGCCATATTCAACACCAGCTTGAGAGGCCCACCCTGCACTCCCCAGAAAAACCTTATTATGTAAATAATATATATATTTATACATTCTTGCTGTGTGTATGGCATCATGAGTCAATATCATGACCAAATTTTGCGAGGGCCTCCATCCTGCCTCTGCAGGTAGCTAAACCACATATGGATGATCTAGAGGATATTCTCATTGTTTTGTAAAACTTACAGAAATAAAGATTACCCAAGAACTTTTAATGATTTACAGTGTGAAAAATCTCTGTTCTGAACAAGTATTTTTAATTAGAACTTTTTCTAGAACTAACTTCTCTGCATGTTTTTGGTTCAGAATTCTCTTGTTATCATTTTCTCTCTCTCTTTTTTTAAGTACTTTCTGAGCAACATTTATTTCCATTTTTGAAAGATTTCTTTATACTTCCTGAAGAGAAAACTCTTGTTCTCTTGAAATATAAGTTATACATTCTTTCAAGAAATTATAGATATAATACTCTGCAGAGTTGAGCATTAAAGGAACATTTATCCTTGCTTTCTATGACATATTTGTACTATTAAATTTCTATAAGAAATTAGAATTTTAAATAACAATTGCTATGCTTTTCAATTATATCTATGATCTAATTATTTCTGATGAAATAGCTTCCAGTCAGACGTTCACATATTATCGGTAATGGTTTTTTACCTTTTTCCAAGCACCTATTTACAGTGTTTTACAACATTAAATTTTATTTAACATTTTTTTTTTCTGTCTGACATGCAATGGGTGAGAAAATTGAAAGTTTAAGTAACTGCCAATGAGAAAGATGTTAACATGAATTTGGATTGAGAAGCTTTAGAATTTGTTTTAGCAGTAGATAAATCTACATCATTACAAAAGTCAAGATTTTATAACAAAGATATTCATTTGCTCTAATTTTCTAGGGAGGAAATGTAGAAACCGACATTTCCCTGGGGAACTAGAAATACTTTTCCCTAAAATTTGGTCCATGGCATTTATCTGTGTGTGTGTGTGTGTGTGTGTGTGTGTGTAGAAAGAGACCTTATGCAGAATACATTAAGAAATTTTGTTATATATGTGATATTATAAATGAAAATCTTAATAATATTGGTCCATGTGTGTTGACACAGTGACCCTCAACCAGTGGCCTATTACTTTAAATGGGTAATACTCAAACCAATTATTTTTAATGCGTGCCTTTTTTAAAAAAATTTTGCTCTGTGAGAATAAAAGCCTTAATTAATGATTTACTTATTGCTGTTTTCTCTATTGCTTCCATCATTGTATCTGTAATAAATTGAGCCTTGAACAAAAAATCAGCTAGCTAGAAAAAAATAGGCTGGAGAAATGACCATACCCTAGTATGAGCCTATAAAATTATGTTAGCATTGTATTTTTTTGATTTATGAAAGGCAACAGTACAAAGGAGAAGTAAGTGAAAGACATATAGAAGAAGATTTGGCAGTTAGGAAAGCTTGTATGATCCAACAAGGACTATAAATACATCAATATGTTGAATGCCTGGATTGGAAGCTTGGACAACATGGGCTCAGAAATGCAAGGAAGTATTTCAGCTAACACAAGAGCAAAAGGTATATCTTAAGCCACGCATCAGCAAAGTATGACCTAAAAGTCAAAACTGGACCCATTGCTTATTTTTGAATGACCTACAAGTTAGAATGATTTTCACATTTTTTAAGTGGTTGAAAAAAATAAGAATACTTTGTAACATGTGAAAATTATATAAGATTCAAATTTCAGTGTCCATAAGTCATATTTTATTGGGAAAAGCTGAGATCATTTATGTTTGCATCATCCGTGGCGTTTTTACACTGAAAAAGTAGAATTAAGTAATTGCTATGGAGAATACACGGCCCACAAAGCCTAAAATATTTACTCTATGGCTCTTTTAAAAAAAGTCTGCTGACATCTTTCCTAAGTCTATAAGTCCATAGCTAGAGTTTTTATGTTTAGTTCTACCAATAAAAGGTGCTAGACTTAGCAAGTGACTGTCAGCTACAATGTTAATTTCTGGCTAGAGTGAGAGTAGAGGACAAGGCAATTTTGGATATATGATTCTGTTGATTATAATTCATTTAAATTTCACATGATATTTTTCCAAGGAGTTCTTTCTTTGTTAAAAGAGTATCAATATGACAAAATTCTATCATATACAATTATAGTCACATAAAGTTATGATTTAGGAGATTAATATCTTTCAAAAGTAGTAATTCATTAAAATATGTTACTCATTTATTAAGACATGTATTAAAGGTAACAGAACTTTTATACATTTCTTGAAGAGTCAAAAAAACATACCTGAGAACCTCATAGCTTTCATATATGCCATTGATGTAAGAGTGAATGATGGTTTAAATGTTGCCTTTTCAAGATGTATAAGTCATCTGCTTCTTTAAAAAATGGTAAAATCTCACAGAACAATGATAAAAAATACAATAGAACTTCTAAAAAGTTTTCTTTTGTTGTTTGTTTAACAGGCTTCCATGCTACACACTTTAGCTTTGCATGATTTCCCCAGTCTTTGTGGAAATATCATTAACTTCACAAAATTGTTTCTCCTCCTGCATGTTGAGAGAAAAAGCAATTTAAAATGTTTATTTTGTGTTTGAAGTTTCTATTCATAAAAGCAAGGCAAAAATGTTATTGTTGACTTCAATCTGTAGTGTTGACTTAAACCGCCAAAAATGCACATTCATGCAATGATTACTATAGTTTGGGTCTGATAAATAAAAGTAATCTCACTTTTTCTTCATTCATGAATACAAATTGATATGAGATACTTTACATTTTCATAACGAGAAAAGAAGTTACTGCCATTTTCATTTTCCCTTGGTGGTGGATGAAATACCCTATTCCTGGGTGGAGGTCAACAGAGCTAATACAGTTGAGATTTTGCTCATTCACATTATAGGAACTGAGACCCATTGCTAATTACTAAATTTTGTATACTGATACATTTTATGTGCTGATACAAATAAAATCTGTCATAAAGAAGGAGGTACACTATCCTAGAAATATCCTTTCATGCACAGATCAGTGGATGGCAGGCTTGAGCGGGCCTATATGTGGTATATGAATTATTGGCTAATCAAGTTACATACAACTTATAAAAGCCATTGGCCATTTACTTTGGTAAACCACAAACCCAAATACTCTTAATAAGGTAATAAGTGTACGTTTCTACATGATATTCTATTGCCTCAGGAACTGTACTTCCTGCATAATGGCTTACACTCCACTGACCTAATTAAATTTCTAATCATACTGTATTGAATGTGTTTCTGTAATGCTCACACAAAAAACAAAATCATACCTTTTCTAACTATAGTTGTTAAGATTGAAAAAAAAAACTTGATAAACTCACTTTTTTATCAGAATTCATATTAATACCACTGGAAATGCTTTATTATAAAAATAATGAAAAGAGATTCTGGTTCAAAATGGCAATGTAGGAAGATTCTGAACTCACCTCTTCCCATGGACACACTAAAAATCTATAGCTACATGTAGGACAATTTTATCCAAAATAAAGGCTGAAAATAATCTGAGAAACTCCTACATATTGAGCAAACTAAAAAATAAAATAAAATAAAAGGAAAGAAAACCCGACAGCAAAACAGGTAAGAATGCTAAGACACAGTACTAACAATAACTCCCAGCCCCAGCATGGTGACCTACAATGGGAAGGGACTCAAAACTTGGAGCTTTTCCCTGAGGAGTAAAGGGTTTGAACCCTACATTGAGCATCTGAACTTTTAAGATCTTCACCTGAGAGATGAATTCACAAAACATCCAGATTTCATGTGAAAAAGAGTCTTATTTGCTTATCTTAGAGCATCTTCCTGAAGAGAGGCTTCTAATGTAATACACATTTAGAAGATTATGGATAACTCTTTAAGGATGGAGGTTGATGGATATCTTTTTTTGTATTTTTCCTCTGCTGTACTCCAGCTTGCTGGTATCTCCTGGGAAGGAGCGTGAACCCTCATAAGGAGCCCTGATTTTTGTAGCCACTTCCCAAGGTATACCATAAGATTGCCTAGATCTGGTGACTAACAGGGCTTAAACATGAAAATCCCACAGGACTATAACCAATGAAGAAAGAGTTCTTAAATAGCTATCACTCCTGGGGCACAGCAAGAGGGAACAGACACAGGAGCTTAGTCTTTCTGTGAAAGAGGCTTATTAGTTTATCTTCATAGCTGCAATCTGAGGGGTAAGATTCTAATTAAATATTCACCTAAAGTCCAAGTGTAATCTTTTCCAGAAACCTCTAAAGGCTGGTGCTATCATTAAGCTTTCCCTCTGCTATACTCTAGAGTGCAAGTATCTCCCAGAAGGTAGTACTTATACATGTCCAATGCCCCAGTTCTTACAGCTGCTACCTAGAGGTTACCCCTTGATTGCCCAGCATGGTTTACATTCTTGGGTCAGAAGGGATGGTAATATATGGAGTGACAGTTCTTGCCTGGCTAACTTATCAAGGACACCATTAAAACTAAAACACACCTCCAGGCTTTTTGTGAAAGAGATTCATTTTCTTATACTGTAGCTTTAGCCCAAGGGGCAGTTTTTCAGATTAGCATACATCTAGAGGCCTACTGGGGTAGGCACTCCAGGGACAGAGCCTGGTGAATGTCATATTTAAGCTTTCTCTCTCTCTCTCTCTCTCTCTCTCCTCTCTCTCTCTCTCTCTCTCTCTCTCTCTCTCTCTCTCTCCAGGACATTGGTATATGCCACCAAAAAAATAAAAAATAATAAAAAAAAAAAGCTTATATATTTGTCAAGCCCAATTTTTGTACCTCTAGAATGCTTGGCTCTGGAGGTCAACAGGACTTATGTGGCAGTCCCATAGTATATAGTATAGTATATATCCTATGTAGTATATGTATATTTGCATACTTTAAAGGCTTCTGCCTGGCTTCTATTCAGCCTGATCTAGGTGCTGAAAGAGATCTTCTCCTTTGAGACACTGACAGGACTTGGTGCACCCTGAGTTCCAGGGGGCTACTAAAAATAAAATAGTTTACTTGGACAATCACAAATATTTGAGAGAAAACCAAGATTTTAGAAAGGGTTGAATGATAACAAGATAAAACCTCAGAATAAGTTCTTAATGAAATATATATAAGTGACTTATCTAATAAAAATTTCAAAATAATGGTCATAAAGGTACTCACTGAAGTCAGGAAAATAATGGATGAAAATAGTGATAGCTTCAACAAAGAGATAGGAAATACAAGTAAGTACCAAATAGAAGTCACAGAGATACAAAATGCATCAACTGCACTGAAAAATATATTAGGTGGGTTCAACAACAGGCTAGACAAAGCAAAAAAAAAAATCAGTGAACTGAAGGCAGGAAATTGGATCTCATCTAAACAGAGCAGCAAAAGAAAAATAATTTTTTAAAAGTAGAAGCAAATATGAGGCAATATTAAGCAGACTGACATTCACATTATAGGGGTCCCAGAAGGAGAAGAGGGAGAGAAAAGGACAGAAAATTTACATGAGGAAATATGGCTAAAAATTTCCCTAGCTTGAGGATGAAAACAGATATCAAGATCTAGGCTACCTACAGAATTCTAAGAAAGATGAAACCAAAGAGCTCAATTCATAACTCATTATGATTAAAATGTCAAAAGTTAAAGACAAAGAGAGAATCTTAAAAGTAGTACAAAAAGAAAAACACACACACACACACACACACACACTTTTATGTACAAGGGAAACCCCATAAGACTATTAGCATATTTTTCACCATAAACTTTGGCAGGCAGAAGGGAATGACATAATATATTCGAGGTGATAAAAGGAAAAAAGAAAGCTCAAAATACTCTTCCTAGCAAAGCTGTCACTCAGGATAAAGTAGAGATAGTTTTCTAGACAAGCGAAAGCTAAAGGAGTTTGTCATCATTAAATCGGCCTTAAAAGAAATATTAAAGAGACTTTTTTAAAGTAAAAAGAAAGTATACCAAACTAACTGGAAAACTTATGAAAGTATAAATGTCACTGATAAAGATAAATATATAGTAAAATTTAGAATAATCTAATGTAAAAGTGGTGGGTGAATCACACAAAAATTTATGAAGATTAAAAAATAAAATTATAACTATGATATTACATTAAGGGATACACAAAATAAATAATGAAAAATACAACATTAAAAACAAAAAACTTGGGAGAATAAAAATGTCGAACTTTAGATTGCATTCATACTTAAGGTATCAATTTGATAGACTGTTATAAATTTAACTTGTTACCTATAAGCCTCATAGTAACCACATAGCAAAACATATACTGCATAACAAATGAAAAGAGAAAGGAATCTAAGCTTGCCATTGAAGAAAATCAACAAATCATGAAGAGGGCAAAGGAAAAACAAAACAGGAACTGCAAAACGGCCAGGAAAAATATAATGAAATGGCAATAAGTACATACCTATAAATGTAAATTGATTAAATTCTCTAATCAAAATATATAAAGTGGCTGAATGGATTTAAAAAAAAATAAGCATCTTTATGTTGCCTACAAGAGACTTACTTCAGATATAAGGACACACAAACCTAAGAAAAGGGTTGAAAAAAAGATAATTCATGCAAATGGAAACCAAAATAAGCTGGTGTAGTTATATTAGACAAAATATATTTTAAGGCAGACTAATAAGAAACAAAGAAGGTCATTACATAATAAAGAGGGCAATCCAACAAGAGGATAAAAAATTTGTAAACATATATACATCCAACATAGGAATACCTGAATATACGAAGCAAATATTAACAGACATAAATGGAGAAAAAAGACAGCAATACCATTATACCCCACTCTTTTCAATGGATAGATTATCCAGACAGAAAGTCAATAAGGAACCTCAGCTTTAATTGACACATCAGGCCAGATGAAATTAGATAACTAGAAAACATTTCATTCAAAATCAACAGAATACACATGCTTCTCAAGTACAAATGAAAGTCTCCATGATATATCATATGATAGGCCACAAAACATTGTTAATAAAATAAAGGATCAAAATAATATCTAACATCTTTACAAATCACAATGATATAAAGTAGATACGAATTACGAAAAGAAAATTTAAAAAATCACAATACATGGTGATTAAACAGCAGGCTACTAAACAATCATTGGGTCAAAGAAGAAATCAAAAGAGAAATCAAAAAATACCTTGAGACAAATGAAAATACATCATATCAAAACTTATGGGATGTAGCAAAACTGTTCTAAGAGGAGATTTTAATAGCAACAAATACTTACAACAATGCACAAGAAAAATCTTTAATCAACCTAACTTTACACTTCAAGGACATAGTAAACAAAAACGAATGAACTTAAAGTTAGAAGGAGGGAAATAACAAAGATCAGAGCACAAATAAATGAAATCGAGACTAGAAAGACAACATAAAAGATCAATGAAACCAAGAGTTGGTTTTTAGAAAAAAATAAATAAATAAAATGGGCAAACCTTTATTAGACTCACCAATACAAAAAGAGGAAGGATCAAAATAATAAAATAAAAAAAAAAAAAACGAGAAAGAAAGAAAGAAAAGAAAAGATAAAGGAGACATTACCACTGACATAGAAATACAAAAAGTCACAAGAGACTATTATGAACAATTATATGGCAACAAACTAGATAAACTGAAAGGGAAATTTTCTAAACATACAACCTACCAAAACTAATTCATGAAGAAATAGAAAATCTGAACAGATCAATTACTAGTAAAGAGATTGAAGCAGTATGCAAAAACCTCCCAACAAAATAAATCTAGAACAAGAAGGCTTCACTGGTGAATTCTACCAAACATTCAAAGAATTATACTGATCCTTCTTAAACTCTTGCAAAAAATAGAAGAAAAAATTGTTAGAAAAAAATTCAGTAAAGTTGCAAGCTGTGATATCAATACACAAAAGTGTGTTGTATTTTTTTTACCTTAATATGAAACTATTAGAAAGAAAATTTAAGAAATTCCCATTAACAATTGCATCAAAAAGAATAAAATACCTAGGAATAAATTTAACCAAGGAGTTGAGATCTATACACTGAAAACTCTAAGACATTGATGATAGACATTGAAGCTACAAATAAATGAAAAGACATTTTAAGTTCAGAATTAATTAAGATGCCCATACTACCCAGAGCAACCTATGGATTCAATGAAATCTCTATCAAAATTCCACATGGCATTTTTCACAGAAATAGAACAAAACAACACTAAAATTTGTATGGACCTACAGAAGACCTCAATCCAAGAAAACTTGGGGGGAAAAGCTAGAAACATCACAGTTTCTTATTTCAAGCTATATTATTACAAAGCTACAGTTATCAAAATAGTTTGGTACTAGCATAAAAACATCAATCAATGGAGCTGAATAGAGAGCCCAGAAATAATCCCACACAATTAATTTTCAGACCATGGAACATTGGAGAAAGAAGAGTCTCTTAGTAAATGGTGTTGGAATCCCACTGATAATCTAGTACTCTCCTGGTATTGTACATAGTTATTACAATATTGTTGACTATATTCTCTATGCTGTACTTTACATCCCCAAGATTATTGGAAGGATCACATCATATAAATGTCTAACCACTATGTTGTACCCTTGAAACTAATATAAATAATATTGTCAACCATAACTGAAAAAAAATAAAATTTTAAAATTCGGTTGTGAAAATTGGACCTTCAAGTGAAAAATGAAACCAAACCACTATCACACACAGAAATTAACTCAAAATGGATTAAAGACTTGAAAGTAAGATCTGAAACCATAAAACTTCTAGAATAAAATATAAGTAGAAGCTCCTTGATATCAGTTTTGGAAATAATTTCTTTTTGCATCTCACACCAAAAACAAAGGTGACAAAGGTAAAAAGAAGCAAGTGGGACTACATCAAGCTAAAAATCTTCTGGAAAGGAGGGGAAACCATAAAAAAAAAAAAAACTGAACAGACATTCTACTGAATGGGAGAAAAATATTTGCAAATTATATATCAGATAAGTAGCTAATATTTCAAATATATAAAGAATTCATACCAGACAAGAACACAAAAAACAACTCCAATTAAAAACTGAGATGAGGATCTGAATAGATATTTTTCCGTAGGAGAGATACAGATGACCAACAGGTGCATGAAAAAGTGGGCGACATCACTAATTACCAGGAAAATTCTAATCTTGAGGTCATTATGCTAAGTGAATAAGTCAAAGGAAAGTAGATGTCATATGATTTTGCTTATATGTAGGTAGAAACTAAACATTTTAAAAATTAAAAGCTCATGTATCCAGAGAAAAGATTTGTGGTTTCTAGAGGTGCAGCGTGATGTGTGGGTGAAGGTGGTCAAAAGGTAGAAATGTCCAGTTATAAGTAAGTCATGGGGATGTAGTGTACATTATGGTGGCTATAGTTAACAATACTGTATTTCATATTTGAATGTTCGTAAGTGATTAGATGTTAGAAGTTACCCAAGAAAAAAATTATAACTATATGTGAGGTAACAAGATTAATTGTGATTATTTCATAATATATAAAAATATCAGATCATTAAGTTATATACATGGAATGTAATCTTATATCAATTATACCTCAGGTATGAAAACAAAATAGATTTCAAATAAAATATAATTGTATGTATATATGTGTGTATGTATATATACATGCATGTGAGGGTATGCGTATGTGTGTGTATATATATATATATATTACAAAGCTTTCTTTGACTATTAACCTACAACCTCTGTAAAGAGCCTTGTCTTATACTATGTTGAAACCACAGCAATGTATTCAGTGCTGCTATTACATAACTTTTACAAAATGAATGATAATGAATGATTTAATAAAATATAATTTTTTATTTCAAATTTTATTCCTTTGCTCTGCTTTGGTGAGGATTTCTCACCTCCTTTTTGGTAGTAGCATTAGTGTGTAATAACAAATTCCAAACATTTGACCGAAATAAGTTTAATAATCCATGTATAATATGATGTCTAAAATTATCTAGATAATTGTCATTGTATTTCTATAGCACAGATTTTGTATTTTTATAGTCAATATTATATTGTCATTTATTTTGTTTGACCATTTCTAGAGCACAGGGTGCCAGATTTTGTTCAAACACACAAAAAAATATAAAGACTAAATTCCTGTCATCTCTGGGTCTATCATATATTTAGAGGAGGGAACATTTTTTAGAACCAACATAAAAATAAATCAAAATATTAGAAAATGAACTGACTATGTTGAATTCCTTATAAAAGTTTAAATAGCTGTATCTGTAGATGAACAAATAAAAGCCCCTTGTCTTACAAATTAAGGGTCTTGGGAGATGCTGCAGTCAGAGAAGCCTTCAGACAAATTCACAAAGTACCATTTATTACTTTTGTATTTTCAAAATTTGTTTTCCTGTAGAAATCTTTAAAAATGAAACTTGTAGAAAGAAAAAAATATGAAAATGATAGACATATTTTTCTCTTTCTTTAACCCTTTCCCCCTTGTTTTTTCTAATTTATACTAAATTCTTTTTTTTCTTAGAGAGAAGTATATTCTAGGCCGGCCATTGCTAGCCTAGGTATGAGTGTCTCTACCCACATGGCTGGACTTGTCTCAGGGGCTTCACGCTCCACTGCATATTAGGGTCAATTTATTTCACAGTTTCTACTGTCGTATGTGTTTGAGGGAAAGTGAAAATGTTTATCGAATTGCTTAATGGTTATGTTTAGCAAGTTTGTTTGCCAGCATGCTACGTTATTCCATACCCCAGTCAGGATGCCACTTTATAACATAAGGTATCCTTCCTTCATGTTTATTCTCAAAATACACCAGGGCTAAAGGAATGTTTTCTACTTATAATTATCTCACTATCCTTCTAGGTGAGGTTATTGTTTATGATTAAATGAGTATCTGTAATTCAGTGTCCTTTGTTATGTATATTTGAATTTAATTGTGCTGCTCTTGGAGGCTACTAGATATTTGGTCAAATATAATGTTTTGATAAGTTTGGAGACTTATGCTATTAAATTAATAACTACTGGTAGTTTATCAGCAAGATTTTCAAAAGAAGGTGGAAATTTTATCAGTAATGCAGCATGGCAGTTTTTTATTCACCTTTCCACAGGGTCAAAAAATTCAAATAGACATGCTTCACTCTACTGAAAAAACAAAATGGAAAGCTTGCCAAACTTGATAGGTTTCTCTGTGTAGCTGGTAATGGGCACCTTTCTATGCCCCTATCTTTTTAAGGAGAGAAAGTGGCTTAATTACTTCAATTGTTTTTTTCAGGCCCCTTTAAGTACTTGGCATACACATAAGAACAATATATGTTTTCTAAAGCTGTGACTAGACACAAGGGCATAAGAATGGAGACTTGTAGTGAGGAAGACAGATCTTCGGACAAACATGGAAAGGCAGGTGATAATAAGATGAAGGTTATGGAAGAGAGCTAAAGATCAAAGAGAGATTTCAGTTTTAAAATGGACATTTATAGCTATACAGGCTTACCACGAGAAACTAGAAAAATTCCAAAGGAACATTTTAATTGTACAACTAAAGGAACTAGGAGAAGAAAAAAGTAAACAGAAGGAAGAAAATAGTTAGGATCAGAGAAAAAATAAACAAAATAGAAATTTAAAAAATAATAGAAAATAGGAATAAAACTAACAGCTGATTCTTTGAAAATAAAAACAAAATTGACAAACCTTTAGCCAAACTTATTAAGAAAAAAAGTCGGAGAACCCAATAAACGAAATTATAAATAAAAGTTGTAATTGATGCCAAAGAAATACAAAAAATCATTAAAGAATACTATGAACAATATATGCCAACAAATTCAACGATCTAGAAGAAAATGATACATTTCTAGAAGTATATAACATTTCAAAACTGAACTAGAAAGAAATACAAAATTAAACAGACCAGTTACTAGCAATGAGATTGAAGTAGTACTCAAAAAATTCTGAACACATAAAATTCAAGGGCTAGATGGCTTCACAGGTAAATTCTACCAAATATTCAAAGGAAATTAATAACTCCCCTTAAACTATGTAAAAAATTGAAGAGAAAGGAATGCTTCCAAACTCATTCTCAAAAGCCAGACATTACCAAAAAAAAAAAAGAAAAATCACAGGCCAATATCCTTGATGATCATAGACTCAAATTTTCACAACCAAACTATTAGCAAACCAGATTGAACAGTACATTAAAAAGATTGCACACTACGATCAGGTAGGATTTATCCTAGGAACACAAGGATGGTTCAACATCTGTAAATCAATGAACATGATACATCACATTAACAAAATGAAGGACAAAACTCACATGATCATCTTAATAGATGCAGAAAAAACATTTGATAAATTCAACATCATTTTATGATAAAAGAAAACTCTGTGATGGAACATATTTCAACATAAGCAGGTACTTAAATGTTTGCTTTCATGATAATAAAGTCCCAAGAATTACCAAGTGGAACATATTCCTCCTAAAAAGAGGCCTCCTAGAATTGAGTGATAGGGACAAAAAGTAAAGCAGACATAGTCAAAACAATCCAAACTATCTTAATGAATATAAAGAAAGAATTTATATAAGAAGAAAGAAACAATCAACTAATTCCAGTTGAGGAATAGAAAAAAAAAAAACAACACTTCACCTTTAGAATAAAGCTTTTTATTGTCAGGATACAATTGGAAATCCCTATCTGCTCATCTGATTTCTACCCAATAATCCTACTGGACACCTGGCTAGCTTGCATTCTATGCTGAAGAAATAGATAAAAATAATTACTGAAGAAATTAATGTAATGGTTAGATTAATTCTTAAGCCAGGTTCATCGATTCAAATCTATGATCTGATGTTTAATATTCATGTGGCCTTGTGCAGATTCTGAAGATTTCTGTATAATTTTCCTAATATAAAAAATGGTGATGAGAAAGTACCTAACTGCTAGGGTTGGTGATAGAATTAAATGAGCTAACATTTGTGAAAGCCTTGTGTGTTGGAGAGCAATATAAGTATTAGCTATTATTATTAATAATAATAGCTATCTTTGAAAAATTACCAGGTTTCTCATTAATAAGTGTGAATTACCAATTAAGACTTAATAGGCAGTCAGATAAACAAAGAGCTTGAAGGAAAAGACCAAGATGGAAAAACAAAAACACTAAATATAATGCATACAAATTAGGAAATAGAAAACATTTTTAAAAATCTATTTAGTATTCTCAGGAATATTTAGGGAAAAAAGGAGAAAAAAGGCATGTATGTACAGGAGAAATCAGAGAATAAGGAAGATTATATAATTTGATTATATATTGATAAATATGATATATAATATTTTTAATCGACAAAGGCTATGTAATAAAATAAAAATACATGAAAGCTTAATATATGGCATAAGTGATATAATTAAAAATAACACAAAATATAATTCACAACATATAGAGAAAAGAAAAACAATTAAACAGTACATAGAATTGAGGAGTTGGAAAATCCAACGTTTGCCTAATTAGAATTCCAGAAGGTGAGAATAATTCCAGAAGTTAAGAAAATCAACAGAAAAGTAAAAGATTTAAAATTTTATATGTCAAATAAAATGCACAAAAATATACAAGAACAGTTTGAAAAATAAGTTCTTTGAGTTAGAGAAAGTAAACATGCCCTACCAGATGTCATAACATGGTAAAGTTAGAGTAATTAAAAATGTATGCTTTTGGTGCAAGGACTGTAAAATACATTAATGGAACAGTTTAGGTCTAGATAGAAAAAAAAACATATATAAATGTTAAAGTTGTACATGGTGAAGATGGTATTAGATTAGTGACTGTATGATAATTGGGCTGCCACATTTTATATAACAAAATGTGTAGAACTTGATTTTATAAGAAAATATATACCCAACTATACACATAAAAAATTCATGATAGGTTTACAATATACACAATTGGAAGAAAATATAGAAAATTTTAAAAAATAATTTATGGCTGTAAACTTACCAAGCATGTTGTACACCCAGAAGGCATAAAGACAAATATCACTATAGGTTACTAAATTATTATTTAAATAGTGCATAACAAAAGAAACCAGAAATAAAACTTAAGAAAGAAGGAAGGAAAGAAGAGAAGGAGGGAGGGCAAAAGGAAGAAAAAATTATTCATGTACACATATGTACATATACACACACCACCAACTTTGATTTAAATTTTCTGCTTTTATTTCACACCAGCTGGCTCTTATGTGAAAATTAATGATCTGGTAGGAATGCTTTAAATTAATAGTGAGATTCCTCAGTATTGAGTACAGTAAATACTTACTTATAAAGTATAATTTAATGGAGATGCCAGGCAGAAACATTTATGTACAAAATATTAATTCTGCCACCCAATATTTTGTATTTGGGATCATTAGATCAAGATTTTTTTGATCTTTACAATTCCAAATCATAAAATAACTACTGCGTATAGTCATGAATAAAGATTCAATCAATGACACATTAACATATTTAGAATATTATCTGGTACGGGATATGAGATAAACACCTAGCCTGAGAGAGAAGATGCTTATCTTTATCATTAAAAAAGAAAAATCACAGACACTATGTAAAATCTTTTTACTTCAAATGTATATGGAGTGTCAATATGGTGTGTACATGCCACTTGTGTGATTATCACTTTTAAGGTTATTTGAATACAGCATTTGATTAATGCAAAACACCACAAATATATAAAGTTACTCATTTAATGAACAAATATTTATTGAACACCTACTAGGACTTCACTCTGTTAGGCACTAGAAATTTAAAAGGAGGAGGAGAAACAAAAAATAGCAGAAGCTGAAAAGGCAGAGGGGAGAGAGGAGAAGAAGATAAAAAAATAAGGAACCACTAGGGGAAGAAGAGGAAGCACATTGGCTTCAGAAAAACAAAGGAGAAGTAATTGCTAGGGTTCATTAGTGCCTACTAAGTGCCAAACACTATGATAGAATCTTTATGTACATCATCTTTAATTCTATAAACAGGAAAAAATGTTCTTACAGGTATTACTATTTTCATTTTGTTGAGCAGGGAACCAAACTTTAAGGAAATAATAGTGTATAAATGGAGGAGTATTATTAAAAAGTGAATCCACTCGAGATAGGATGTACATGACTTATGTACATCTATCCAGATGCATTAAGCATTTACTATGATAGCTAACAGCATTTCATTGCCTTATATACTCACATCAGCAAAATGCCTCTCAGTAGGTAATGAATTACTAGGTTGGTGGCACAGGGAAGATTCAATATCTATGTATCTATTTTCTCAATAAATTCATAGTTTACCAGTTTCATTCTTGTTATGTGGTTTGTCTCAAATATTTATAATACCATGCATTCATATTTTTAAAAATTTCAATGCAGATCTATATTTTAAAATTTCCTTATCCAAAGTTAATAAATAAAAGAACATGTAAAAATCTAAAGATTTTCAGATCAACAGATATAAATTGTTTTTCGTATGACCTTCAAACTCATACTTTCTGGTGTCTATATCCTTGTGGTGGTTATCTGCCATATTAACTATGGGCTTACCTGTGCAACTTGATTTGGCCAATGTGGTATTTGTAACTCTAAGGCAAGCAGAGGTGTTAAAGTCCTTTGTAGCCTGGTAGCTTTGCATCTTGAAAATTTGAGAAGAACATGGATGAGAATACTGAGGAAAAAAGGTTCTTCCATCTTAGTTGTTCTAGCTGATCCAGAGAAATCAGCTTTGCAGTTGCAAAGTGAGCCCCAAATGAGTCCATCAGAAGAACCGTCTGGTCAACCAACAGAATCAGAGCATATACTGTTTTTATTTTAAGTAACTAAATATTGGGTTGATTTATTATGCAGCAACAACTGACACACTCATTTGCCTTTTTTATTCTGTTCCCTGCTAGTGGGGTAATGTTGGGTATGTTTCAAACTCTGAGAATTTTTCTCATCATTAAAATCAAGATAATTACAGCGAAAAATTGCATAGAAGTTACTATGTAATCCACATCACATTTAATGCTAAGGCAACCATGTGGTCAGTGCAGTTATTACCTCTATTTCTTGGAAGAGAAAATGGAAAAGGGGTAAGGAAATGTGTCTCAAGTTATGTATCTACTGAAAAGTGGCTTTCGATTTTTAAGAGTGTTTTCAATTTTTATTCAGTATGGACAGGGTTTATGCCAGTCTTTAAACAAGTTCTTTCACCCCCTCTTTTCCTCTCTCCCCCTTAATCCGCTCACCTTTCCTCCCTCTCTCTTCATCTCTCTCCCTCCCTATGTTGTCAGGTGTGTGTGTGATGACACAAAACACACACAAAAACATCAATGATATATATATCTATCTATCTATCTATATATATATAGATAGATAGATAGATATATATCTAATATATATAAATTTGATTTTAAGTATGACCAGTAGCTCTTTCTGGGCAGTTGTGGGATTTGTCTCTGCAGCTGCTTGTATATCTATGGTTTTACGAGAAGAATCTTTCTCCCCTGTAAAATCCTACATTGTTCTATTGTACTCTGGAGAGCATTCCATCTGCTTCTGCTGGTTTATACATAACGAACTCTGCTTAGTAACCTAAAAGGACATAAATCTAGAACTACAGATTCATGCTTGTCAGTACCATATAACACAGCTCCTGTTCAGTAATTATGTATGATAAACACCCTGATTATAATACATCTCATCCACTAATACTGGTTTTACTGACAGTAACTGGGCTATACACAGCTTTTTAATGTGCTGTGTTTCTGAACAGAGAGACTTATTTTTATCTTCTTCAAGATTGTTCAAATGATTGATGCCTCGCATACTGAATGAACCATTTACATTCTGTTAAAATTTGAGGCCTCAACCTCCTCAAACTAATTTTCTCCAAGTTTGTGCTTTTCTTTTAGTGGTTCATTAAGAGACAATATTTTTAGGCTTTGCAGATTTAATTCAATGTAACTGAATATAGTGGCTATTTGTGACACAGGGACAAGATATAAGCTAGTCAAGAATCCTTAACTACATATTTGGCAAATTTAAAAATATTTTAATAAAATTTTGTCAAAAAAATTGATGAGATACTACATGGTTGTGGTGAAATTGACAAAACAGGAATAGAGCTCATTTCCCTTGTAGTGACATTTAAGATATGTTAAATCCAAGAAAGTGATCAGGTGTATACATTTAAGGGTATTTGGAATCCCAGGGACATACATCCTTTAAGATGCTGTACAGTATGGTTAAGAGAACTAGAACACCTGGAATTTTAGAACAAAGTGGTAGAAATCTTATACTTTTGAGTGATACATTCAAACTTGAAATAAATAATACCTTCTTCTGGGAAACTGAAAAATCAAAGTCTATGTAATGAGATTTTAGCAAAAATTACATGCAAGATTTTCTTCCTGTTCTCTTTTACTCTCTAGGAGGTAATTCCATATGCATGTAAAGAAACTTGACTTACTTCCTAAAAGGATTTCTGGAGATTTTTACATTCTGATTTGCTCTTCTTTTGCCAAGAAAGACTCACTACATCTACTTGTGGTCTATACAAAGGCTCTAACATAGGAGGAATAGAAGATAAATATTAAGAAAATAACTGTGGATACCTGAAATATTTTTACATGACCTGATTTCCCTGTTCCCCTAAAAAATATCTACTTTTGAATGACATGCCTATTTATCTACTTATCTAGCTTTCAGCATCTCCAAATTAATATTGTCCAAATAACTTCACTTTCTTTTTATTTTTCCCATGCTGAAAGAATATCCAAGAGTCATTTTATAGGCTATAAGCATTAATGATCAGCACGTTATAAATATAAACTATTAGTTATAGTCTTAATGTTTTTCGGAACTACTTTTCCAATAAAATGGTCTTACCTATTTATTTTTATTTTTATTTTATTTTTTTAATGGTGACATTAATGAAATCCAATAAGTTTCAGCTGTACACTCTAACAATAAGGCATGTATATATATTTACACTGTTCACCTCCCATAGCTAGATTTCTTTCTGTCACCGTATATGTGACCCCCTTTGCCCCATCTACCTCCCCTTTCCCCCCACCCCTTACCTATGGTAACCACTAGTCTATAGTCCATGTCCATGGTCTCTATTTCTCCTGTTCATTTGTTGCTTTTAGGTTTATATCCCACATATAACTGATATCATGTGATTTAAACTTTTTCTGTCTGGCTTATTTTGCTTAGCATGATTATCTCGAGGTACATTCAGGTTGTTTGCAAATGGCAGTATTTCATCTCTTCTTATGACTGAGTAATATTCCATTGTATATATGTATCACAGCTTTCTTTGCCAATCATCTGTTGTAGAACACTTGGGTTGCTTCCAAGTCCTGGCCACCATGAATAATGCTGCTATGAACATCGGTGTGCAAATATCTTTATGGATATGGATTTTCTTTGGGGCAGAGGGATTGCTGGATCATATGGTAAATCAAGTCTTAGTTTTTTGAAGAACCTCCATACTGTTTTCCATAGTGGATGTACCAATTTGCATTCCCACCAGTAGTGTATGAGGGTTCCTTTTTCTCTGTATCCTCTCCAACATTTGCTATTATTTGTTCTGTTGATTATAGCTATCCTAACAGGTGTGAAATGGTCTCTCTTGTGATTTTGATTTGCAGTTCCCTAATAGCTAGCGATACTGAGCATCTTTTCAAATATTTCTTGGCAATTTGAATGTCCTCTAGGGAGAAGAGTCTATTCAGGTCCTTGTCCATTTTTTGATTGGATCTTTTTTTTTTTTTTTTGCTGATATTGAGTTGCATTAGTCCTTTGAATATTTTGGAATATTAGGCCTTATCAGAGGTATTGCTTGCAAATATATTTTCCCATTCGGATGGTTGTCTCTTTACCTTGTTTTACCTTTTTAGTTTGATGTATGTCCCAGTCATTTATTTTGCTTTACTTCCCTTGCTTTGAGGTCAAATTCATAAAATCTTAAGTCCAAGGTCCTTGAGTTTAGTTCCTATGTTTTCTTCTATGCATTTTATTGTTCAGGTCTTATATTCAGGTCTTAATCCATTTTGAGTTAATTTTGGTGTGTGGTGATAGACAACAGTCTAGTTTCATTCTTTTGCAGGTGCTTTCCAGTTTTCCCAGCATTTATTGAAGAGGCTTTCCTTTCTCCACTGTATGTTTTTGGCTTTTTGTCGAAAATTATTTGCCCATATAAATATGGGTTACTTCTGGACTCGATTCTGTTCCACTGGTTTGTGTGTCTGTTTTTCTGCCAATACCATGCCATTTTAGTTACGTGCTTTGTAATATAATTTGAAGTCAGGCTAAGTGATGCCTCCAGCTCATTCTTTTTTCTCAGGATAGCTTTGGAATTTGAGATCTTTTGTGTTTTCATAAAAATCTCATGATTTTTATTTATTTCTTTCAAAAATGCATGATGGATTTTGATGGGGATTGCATTAAATCTGTGTAATTCTTTAGGTATATGTCATTTTAACTATGTTGAGTCTTCCAATCCAAAACACAGATTATCTTTACATTTCTTTGTATCTTCTTTAATTTCTTTAGTAGGATCTTATAGTTTTCATTATATAGGTCCTTCACGTCTCATTAGATTTATCTTAGGTATTTGATTCTTTTTGTTGTAATTGCAAAAGGAATTTTTTTCCACTTCTTTTTCTGACACTTTATTATTATTAGAGTATAGGAAAGCTATGAATTTGTTGAACATTAATTTTGTATCCAGAGACTTTACTGTATTTACTATTGTTTCTAGTAGTCTTTAGGAAGCTTTCTGGAGTTTTTAGCGTTGTCTATATAGAGAATCATACCATCCACAAATAGTGACAGTTTGATTTCTTATTTCCTATTTTGATGCCTTTTACATCTTACTTTTTGCCTGACTGCACTTGCTAGGGACCTCCAATGCTGGATAAAAGTGGTGATAGTGGACCATCTTGCCTTTTCCTGGTCTTAGAAGAAAGGGTTTTTATTTTCACCCTTAGGTATAATGTTGGCTGAGGGTTTGTCATAGCCTTTATTATGTTAAGGAACTTTCCTTCTATACCAATTTTGTTAGTGTTTTGATCATAAATGGGTGCTATATCTTGTCGAAGGCTTTTTCTGCTTCTACTGATATGATCATGTGATTCTTCTTTTTAATCTGCTTATGTGGTGTATCACATTAATTGACTTGGATATGTTGAACTATCCCCTGTGCCCCTGGGATAAAACCCACTGACCGTGGTGATTAATCCTTTTAATATGTTGCTGTATTTGGTTTTGCTAGTATCTTATTTAGGATTTTTTGCAACTGTGTTCATGAGAGAATATTGATCTGTAGTTTTCTTTTTTTGTGTTATCTTTACCATGTTTTGGTATCAGAGTAATATTAACCTCATAAAATATGTTGGGAAGTATGCTTCCTCCTTGATTTTTTGGAAACAGTTTGTGGAGAATAGGTATTACATCTTCTTTATATGTTAGGTAGAATTCACTGGTTGAAACCATCTGGTCCTGGCTTTGACTTTTTGGTAGGTTTTTGATGACTTGTTTCAATTTATATATTACCAATCTATTTAGATTTTTTATTCAGTCTAGAAAGGTTGTATTTTTCTAAGTACTGGTCCAGTTCTTCTAGGTTATTTAAATTTGGTGTTATATACTTTTTCATTGTATTCTCATTTGATCCTTGTATTTCTGCAATGTCAGTCATAATTTCCCCTTTCATTCATGATTTTATTTGTGTCCTTTCTCTTTTTTCTTTAGCCATGGGTTTGTAATTTTATTAACCTTCACAAAGAACCATCTCTTTATTGCATTTATTTTTTCTATTGTTTTTTGTTTGTTTGTTTTAATTTCATTTTTAATTCTTCTCTAACTTTGATTCTTTCTTTCCTGCTGCAAACTTTAGGCTTCATTTGTTCTTCCTTTTCTAGTTTTTTAAGGTTAAGAGTTAGGCTGTTTATTTGGGCTAGTTTTTGTTTTTTGGAGATAGTCCTGTAATGATATGAACTTTCCTCTTATGATCACTTTTGCTGTGTCTCAAAAGTTTTGATATATGTACTATCATTGTCATTCATTTCTATGTATCTCCTGATTTCTCTTTTTATTTCTTCCCTGACCCAGTTATTCTTCAGTCGCATGTTGCTTAATCTCCATGTATTTGTGGTTCTTCCTGATTTCTTTTTGCAGTTGAATCTCCATTGTGAAAGCATTATCCTCAGAGAATATGATTGGTATGATTTCAACCATCGTATATTTGTCGAGGCTACCTGTGTGTCCCAGTATGTGGTCGATCCTTGAGAATGTTCTATGTGCACTAGAAAAGAATGTATAAGCAATTGTTTTGGGATGGAAAGCTCTGTAAATGTCAATTATGTCCAGTTGGTCTAATGTGTCTTTAAGGATGTTATTTCCTTATTGATTTTCTGTTTGGATGATCCGTCCATATCTGGCAGTGGAGTATTTAGGTCCCCTACTCCATTGTGTTTTGGTTGTTCCTCCCTTTAGTTCAGTTAATAATTGCTTTACATATTTCAGGCCTCCTTGATTGGAGCAGAGATATTAATGTGTTATGTCTTTTTGATACGTGATTCCCTTATCATTATAAAGTGCCCTCAGTATCTTTCTTACCTTTTTTATTTTGAAGTCTATTTATATATTAGTACTGCTACTTCTACTTTTCTCTGAATGCCATTTGCTTGGAATATCATTTTGTACCCTTTCAGTTTGATTCTATATTTGTCTTTGGAGCTGAGATGTGTTTCCTGGAGGCAGCATATGGTTAAAATATTTGGGTTTTGTTTTTTAATCCATTCTGCAACTCTGTGCCTTTTTATTGGTGAGTTCAGTCCATTTACATTTAGAGTGATTATTGAGATATAGGTCTTCTTATAGTCATTTTATTTTTGCTTTCTGGTAACAGTCTTTTCATTGCTTCCTTGTCCTTGTGTTTGTTTTCTTTATTTGGTTGGATTTTGTGGGTTTTTCCTCTGGTCCTTCTTCATTATGTTATATACTCAGTTCTGCTGCATTTTTGGTGTGTGGTTACCACTACGAATTATAAAGGATAGTTATATATATATATATAGTCACCCACTTTCTTTGCGTGTGCCTTATCTCCATTGCCCTTTGCGAATTTGGATTTTTTAATCCTTCCCTTTTCAGTTATTGTTATCTCACTTTGTCCCATGTATGCTGAACATGCATTACTCTCTTGCTATAGCAATTCTCTTATTATTAAAGCTTATAATGCCCTTGTTCTTAGTAAGGGTTGTAATCCTCTGCTTCTATTTGCCTGATAGTCACTTACTCCTAATTTATACACACACACACACACACATATATATATATATATACACATACACACATATACAATACATATATGTGTATATACGTGTGTGTGTGTGTGTGTGTGTGTGTGTGTGTACACACACACATTTTTTTTTTTTGTCATTTTGTTTTAGGTGAGCTGACCCCTTTCAGTATTCCCTGTAGTTCAGGCCTTGTAGTAGAGAATGCCCTCAAGTTTAAATATCTGGAAGTCTTTATTTCTCCTTCCTATCTAATGGAGAGCTTAGCTGGATACATTATTCTAGGTTGGCATTTCCTTTCACTTAATGTTTTGAACATTTGATTTCACTCCTTCCTGTTTTGTAAGGTCTGTGCTGAGAAGTCCGAGGATAATCTAATGAGTTTTCCTTTATAAGTAATTATTTTCTTCTCCCTGGCTACCCTGAGAATTTTGTCTTTGTCATTGATTTTTGATAATTTTAATACAATGTGTTTTGGTGAAGGCTTTTTGGGTTGAGATAATTGGGTGTTCTATTGACTTCAATTCCAAGCTCCAGCTTATTCCTTAGATTTGGGAAATTCTCATCCACTAATTGTCTGAAATTCTTTCTAGTCCCTGATCCTTTTCCTCCCCTTTGATAATGCCCATTATTCTTATGTTTCCTATACTGATAGTGTAAGCTAATTCTCGTATTTCTCTTTCATTATTTTTATTCTTTGGTTTCTCTCTTTTACTTCTGATTTATTTCTAGATATCTGTCTTCGGTATCACTGATCCTTTCCTCCATTTGGTCGACTCTATTTCCCAACCTTGCTTTCACTTGTCACCTCTTGCAGTGTGTTCTTTACTCCAGAAGATCTATTCTGTTCTTTTTGAGGATTTCTATCTCCATGCTAAATAACTTATTCTGTTCATCTAGTTGTTTTTTCAATTCTTAAAAATTATTGATATGATCATTTTAGAGCTCACTGATTTTTTTCAGAAGTACCATCATGAATTCTTTGGCATTTAAGTTGCATATTTCTATGTTTGTAAACTCATTTCTGGAGATTTTCCTCTTTCTTTCTGATCCTTGTCACCTTGGTTGCTCATGGTGTTTAATGGATTATTTCTCTCCCTGGGCATTAACGGAAATGAATTCTGCTGCTTTTCAGGAAAAATTTATTATATAAAGTTTTTTCTTTATCCTGTTGCAAAGAAGGCTCTTTTAACATTTCCAATACATGGTGTCTAAGCCTCTTGGATCTCTGCTTTATAAAGCCTTAATAATGACTCTTTTTTTTCTTGTAGATGTTTAATCATGCACTCTACCCTCCAGTCTCAATCTCTGTCAGTGTTATGGATAGTGTTGGTAGCATTGCTCAGTTCCCTGGGGCTCTGCGGTGTTTGGTCTTAGAGGATATGGGCAGAAGGGCCCTCTGGGTTGGGAGTTTGGGACTGTGGCTCAGTCTCAGTTTTGCAACCACGATTGGCAAAAGTCAACTATTGTTTCTTTGCTGTCCTGCTTCTTTTCTTTCTGTCCCGATGAGTTTGCCCTGCCACTGGCCCCATGGAATCTCACAGCACTCCAAGGCAGGGCTGTTTAGGGTACTCACTGCATCCTTTTCCCTTCCCCCTTCCCACTACAGGGAGCTCTGGAGGCTGTGAGAGACCAGCTTCTTTATTCTTCCGAGCCCACCACCCAATACCGATACCCAGTTCTGACCTGCGGTTGCTCTATGCTAAGATCCCACTCTGAGATGTGCTGGTGTGCAGTTTGGGTGTTTTTGTTGAGTTAGATGTTTAGCTTATTGTTGTTTCAAGATAACAGAATCTAGGGACATCTCTCATTCCACCATGTTTTTCCAAAACTCTCCTCTTACCTATTTTTTGTTAAGCAATATTTGTTCATCAGTATACACTAAGTGCAATTTAAATGTAAATATATAATGTCTATGTACATAAATATGTATGTGGCTATTCCATAATGTGCTTTTCATGTAGAAAAAATATTTTTGCTTAATGTTGGAGTGAAAGAAATGAAATAATAATCTCCAGATTTCTTTTACAATATTAAAATTTTACATTTTCTAACGAAGAATTAATAGCTGAAAAGTACCATATTTATATGTATGTCTTTTCCATTGACCTTTTTAAAAATTTTGTAGCAATCTTTAGTGGATTTAACTATTTATGCTAGTTTATCCTATGTAGTTCCTGCTATAATACAATCCTTACTATGGCATGCTTCTTATCCATATATGTTCATCATCTTTTAAATAGACTTGAATATATATTAGATATACTTCTGTCTAATTGTTCCATATACATTTCTATATAGTTAATCATTGTCAAACCCTGCTTACTTCTCCTCCAAGGAGATTGTAGGTTGAGTGAAATTTATTTTTTGGCCAAGGTGAAGAGACTGACAGTGAATTATAGGAAATCCCGTGTACCTTCAGGTGAAGGACAGAAGTTAAACAACTCTGAATCCCTGCCATTATATAGCTGGCTTCTTGCCACAAATCTATAAATATGCTCCTTGCTATATACATAAACCTCTATATTTATTAAACAATCAGCGGGAAAACAATTTGGAGTATTTATTTGACTAAATTATTAAAAGTTATGTTTAAAGTATGCTACTTTTGTCTACACTTAATGTTAAGAAATTATGAATATAGTCATGATTTAAAACAAGATTGCTAACTATTAATTTCCTGAAAAATTTCAAAAACACACTTATTCACCCAAAATGTTCAGGCACCTTTTAATTTTATAGGGAAATACGATGGATATTGCAAAAAAATATTTGCTTGGCCTTAGAGACTCAAGATTTTATTTGAATTCTCCCTGTAGCAAATAGAGCACAATCTCCTAAGAAAAGAGATAGTTAAAATAAAAGAGCACTCATATTCAATCTTTCTATGATAATAATCAATGTATTTTGTCTAATTAAATTTCTTCTGGTAGTTGATATCATTCATATATAATGTGACCTAAAAATTTACTACCTTTTCTTCCATACAGGCTATTGACTTCTCCTGTTTTTTCTGACCTAAACACTTGTCCCCTACAACATTATGCTTATCATCACCTAAATTCACCTTATTTTTTTGCTGGTAGGAATCCATGAGAGACTGTCAGCTAAACTCTTGCTAGAATTTTCCTACTCTCTTTCATCCCTGACATCCACCTTACTAAGTAATGATAATAATTAATTGTCATTGTTGCTGTCATTATTATTATTTTTTATTATTATAAATCTTTACTTCTCCTTTAATGTTGCCTCACACTGGCAAAAATAAAATAAAATAAAATGAAATAAATCATTGTAACCATGATACCTAGGACAAATTCATGTTGTTTAGGTTCAGTTATGTTCCAGTTTTGCCTGGAATAATAAAATCTCTTAATCTCTAGTTGATTATCATATTTAGAAAAGTAGCTACTGTTTTAAAAATTTCTTTATAAAAACCTCCCAGCAAATAAAAGTAGAGGACCAGAAGTCTTCACTGGTGAATTATACCAGTGTTAAAAGAATTAACACAATACTTCTCAAACTCTCCAAACTATAGAAGAGGAAAGAACACTTTCTAATTCATTTTACAAGGTCAGCATCAACGTGTAATACCAAAACCAAAAAAGGATGTCACACACACACAAAAAATAAATTAGAAGCCAATATCCCTGATGAACATACATACAAAAATCATCAACAGAACTTTAGCAAACCCAATTCAACTATATGTTTAAAAGAAGCATATACCAAAACGTATTTAAGGATACAAGGATGGTTCAATATCTTCAAATCAAGCTATGTGGATATATTCCACTAACAAGAATAAAAAAAAAATATATGACCATCTCTATAATTCTGAAAAAGTATTTAACAAAATTTAACATTCATTCATATATTTAAAAAAATCTCAGAAAAAAGTGAATATAGAGGGATTGTAATCTCAACATATAAAGGCTATATATGCAAATCCACAGCTAACATAATATTCAATGATGAAAAAGCTCAAAAGTTTTTCTCTAACACCAGAAACAGGACAAGAATGCTTGCTCTTGCCACTTTTACTTAACATAGTACTGGAAGACCAAGTGAGCATAATTAAGGCAAGAAAAAGAGATAATAGGCACCAAATTAAAAAGGAAGAAGTAAAACAGTCATTAATTGCAGATACCATGATATTATGTAGGAACCCTAAGACTCTGAAAAAACTGTTAGAACTAATTAGCAAATTCAGTAAAGTGCAAGTTACAAAATCTATATAACAAAACTTTTGTGTTATTTATAGACTAATAAAAACTGCCAGAAAGAGAAATTAAAGAAATGGTCCAATTTACGATTGCATCATAAAGATAAAATACCTGGAATAAGTTTACCAAAAAAGATGAAAGACCTGTACACTGAAAAACATAAGCCACTGATGTAAGAAACTGAAGAAATGAATAAATGGAAAGAAGATATTCATTTCATGACTGGGAAGAATTAATATCGTTAAAATGCCCGTAGTACCTACATAATCCCACTGATTCAATGGAATCCCTATAAAATTTCAAAGGATTTTTTTTTCCCACAGAAATAGAACAAATAATTATAAAATTTGTATGGAACTACAAAAGACCCCAAATAATAAAAGCAACTTGAGAAAGAACAAAGTTGGGAACATCGCATTCCTGATTTCAGACTATATTATAAAGCTATAGAATCAAACAGTATGGTATGATCATGAAAACAGACACATAAATCAATGGAACTGAATAGAGAACACAGAAATGATCCATGCATGTATATACATTAATTTATAACAGAGGAGATAAAATATAAAAATGTAAAAGGACAGTCTCTCAATAATGGTGTTGAGAAATTTAGCCACATGCAAAAAAATAAAACTAGGTCACTATCTATATCATAAAGAAAAATTAATTCAAGTAGATTAATGACCTAAAACCAATAAAAATTCTATAAGAAAACATAAATCAGTAAGCTCACTGACATAGGTCTTAGCTATAATTTTATAAATCTGAAATGAAAAGTGAAAGAAACAGGAGCAAAAATAAACAATGGGACTACATAAACTAAAAAGCTTCTGCCAGCAAGGAAAAACAACGAAATGATAAGGCAACCTAATGAATGGGAGAAAAATTTCCAAATTATAGTCAGAAGGGGCTAAATCTAAAATACGTAAATATTTCATATAATTCAATGGCTAAGAAATAACAATCCAAATTAAAATGGGGACAAAATGTGAATAAACATTTTTTCAAAGAAGACAGATAGATGGCCAACATGTACATGAAAAGATACTCAATAACTAATCATCAAGGAAATAAAATCAAAACCACAACTCATCTCATACCTGTTAGAATAGTTATTACTAAAATTCAAGAAATAACAAGTGCTTCGTGGTGTGGAGAAACCCTCGTGAGCTGTTGGTGGAATGTAAATTGTATAGTCACTATGAAAAACACTATGAAGTTTCCTCAAACATTAATATAGAAGCACCGATGATCCATTAATTCTTTTTCTGAGTATTTATTTATTTAAAGGAAAGAAAAACACTACTCAAAATATGCACCGCCTCTTATTTGTTGCAGCATTATTTATAATAGCCAAGATATGGAAAACAATTTAAAGTATCATTGGGGCAGGAATGGATATGGATAGAGAAAATGTCATATACATACATGTACACACACATATGTAAAAATGAAATACGATTCAGCCATAAAAAGAATGAAATTTTGCCATCTGGACAACATGGATGGACCTCAAGGGCATTATGCTAAGTGAAACAAATCAGATAAGACAAATACTGGATGATGTCTCATATTTGGAATTTTAAAAAAATGGCATTAAGCTTATAGATATAAAGAACAGATTAGTGGTTACTAAAGGCAAGATCTGGCAGGTAGGAAAAAACAGCTGAAACCTCTTATTTTTTAGTTTAAATAAATTAAAAAAGTATTTATTAATAAATAAAAACATAATTAACCAAAAGTCTATGAATTCAGTCCTCCATTATCCATGAAAACACTATTAAAATTGTCTTAGGATCAAGAAGTAATTGCATATTATATCATTGAAATTAAAGAAAGTAATCTGATCTGATCTTAAATAAGGACACCAAGAGCTCCAACAGCTAAATACACTTATTGTCCAAAGGAGAATTCCCATACATTTAAGTAAATGTTAATGATAAAAAGATGAATGTACATAGATGTCTTGATCTTACTTTAATTTCCTTATGCCCAGTCTCAGTGTATTAAAGTTTCTACAGGGTAACTGAATCAATAGGAAGATATGTAAAGATTTTTATAAGTTATTGCGTCTAACAATTTATGGACACTGAGCAGTCTCAATGATTGTTTTTCTGCAAGTTGGAGACTCAGGGAAGCCAGCGGTGTAGTTCAAAGATCTGAGAGTCAGAGATCTGGTGGCACGATTTCAGTCCAGTCTGAACCTGAGAGCCAGAATCACTGAAGTCAGTAGAAGATTGATGCCCCCAGCTCTTTAGTCAGACAGAGAGTGAATTCAACTTTCCTTGCCTTCTTGTTCCGTACAGGCCCTCAAAAGAATTGGACGATGTCTACCCATATTGAGGAGGGCATCTGCTTTATCTCAGTTTATACAATTCAAATGCTAATCTCTTCCAGAAACACCCAGGGGACACAGACAGTGTTTAATCATGTACATGGGCATACTCACATAAAACTATCACACTTAGATCCCCTCTTTTAAAACTTAAAGATTACTTCAGTGCCCAATACAGTTAATTTCAAGTAAATACTTTTTTGGTAACAATCATTCTTGTTCAGCGTTTTTTTAATACATCTTAACTTATATTTTCTTATCCTCTGAAGTCTGACATTATTTCTCCCTTCACTCTTTTGAAAGTTTAAGGTCTAACTTCTTTAGAAGGTTTTATTTGATTAACTTCGACTTATTTCTCAAAAATGCTAGGAAAATTTATACCCATTCCAGCTTTGGCTTTGTTGAAGTATAATTAGTTTTTCTAGGCTATAGTAAAAGAACTACCACAAACTGAGAAAAGAGAAGTTATTTCTCCAGAAATCCTGGAGGCTGGAATTTCAATAATCAAGGTGTTGGCAGCACCATTGCTCTCTCAAAGCTCTAGGAAGAATTGTTTTTTATGTGCCTGCTTCAAGTTTCTGGTGGCCAGAAGCATTCCCTTGGCTTGTAGCTGCATCACTCTAATTGCTGGCTTTCTTCCTTGTGTGTCTCCACTATGTCGGTATCCATAATATCACCCTCCTTATAAACTCACAGATGCATTTAGAACTTATCTTAATCCAGAATTACCTTTTTTATTTAAACCATTTCCCAATTTACAAAAAAAAAAAAAAGTGCAGCTTGCTGCAAGTGTTAATTTAAAAAAAGCTCTTTGAGGCTGAAGAAAACTGACTTGTTTTAAACATGAAAATAAAATAATAAACTGTTCTGAGTTATTTCTAACAGAGCTTGTCTCTAAGCCTAATGTAAAACAAATTATATTATAAATCGATTCATCAAATGAATCCAGCTAATAACTGTTCAGGAATGTTAAGTATCATGCATAGGAAGCTATGTTTTCTAAGATTTGGCATTTTCAGTGATTTTAGAATTACTATATTTTGTAATAGAAATACTAGTACTAAAAACAGAATACTATAAATAGAATGATGTCATTGTTTCCAAAGGCTATTGATATACTAGAGCGATGTGGAAATAATAATAAAGCAAGAATATTTTGTGACAAATTTTGTGGATTAGTTTAGGATTGTAATCCCACGAGTTATCTCCAGGTAAATGCTGAAGCCAAACAACAGCTGGTAACTATTTCTCAGGGGAAATGGGTTAACTAATTACATCTGCTAATACCTTATTTCACATTCATAGGTACTAGAGATTAAGACTTTAAACATATCTTTTTGGAACACAATTCAACCACATCAATGCAGGTAGTTTCCTGGAAAAAGACTCTGAGATGCAGGTAGGAAGTTTTATGGAGAGTACTCTTTGAATCCGAAATGGTGGAGAGTGACTGAAGCAAGATTGAGAAAAAAGAGAATTTGAACTGTAACACAGTTCTAACAGTGACCTGAGTCAACTGGGAAATTCTAGAAGAGGAATGATCTTATTAAATTATCCCACATTGTGGCAAAGGGACACTGGCTCTTTATATATCCTGATTAAATACTCAGTGGCTCTGAGTTGTCTCCGGGGATTAGACTTGACATTGAATAAAGCACTTCTCTATGACCATAAGCAATTCCCAAAGGTGGAATCAGTTTACAACTGTCAGCTACCACCAACACATCCAGAAGATAGGAAAATCAGTATTTTCAGTCCTGAAGTATGAGTGAAGAGGATAGAGTTGTGGGGTGATCTAGTCCAATCCACTCTTGTACTAACTGGATATACATTGCTTTATAACTTAAGTTCTGGACAGAGCTAATCCAAAGTCTGGAAGAACATTTACAAGAGAATTTGTGAATGACTGTATACCACTGTAGCTGGTCTTGAACCACAACTGATTCTGTGCTATTTTCTCCTCCACTACTCATTACAGATTCCCCTCACCCTCAGCTAGTATTTCTTCTATTTGAGTGGCTTATCTGTTGAGGGTGACACAGATTTTCATTTGTTAAGAAGTTGAGACCTTAGTCACCATACTATTTCCTTTTACTATCCAAACTTGGAAGAAACATCAAAAGATGCTCATTGAATCAGTTAGGTGTCAAGCAAATTCTTCTGTGTGCTATTTATCTAAAAGCAGCTCTATCTCTGATGATCTGTTATCCCGCTAGGATGGTGATACCCCTTTTTGCTGCCAATCTCTTAGCATAATAAGCCATGATATCTGAGGAATATCTAAAGCTGAAACTTAGTGAGATTCTTGCTGTATGACCTGAGGAAAATATTCCCACTCTGGGCTCCAGAAGAGCAGGCATAGAAAGCACAATTTCTTAGAGTCATTGAGAGTAATAGTAAGTGGAGCCATTCCTATTTCCACATCTTGTTTGCAGAATCAACACACATGATCATTAATATGGAGTGTGTACTACATCTTTAAGGATAGCATGCAATTCTTGCAGGCTAATATTTCTAAACAGGTACCTCAACACAGCTCCAAAAAGTGTTTCTCTCATTCTATCAGACTGATAGTTTTCTAAACAGTATAGTGTGTAATAAAACCAAGGATCCAATGGAAATTGCCAATTGCCACCTTATTTTCATATAAAATGAGACTTTTGGGTTTGATAAAATATTTTATAGCATAAAACATATACTAACCTTTAGAAAGTAATGTTGAAGGAAGACCAGTTGGCAGGCATTGCAAATTCATGCTTGGAATATGTATTGATTCCAATTAAGATGAATTATTGCACCATTCAAGGTGAGAGGGCCGGACTTAAGAGTAATAAGTGTAGCTGGCTAAATACAAACCTATGCACCTTCTGCCAGTCATGGCCACAGAGAATGCTAACACTCAACTTTTTAGTGATGCTGGTGCCCCTGTCATCAAGACGATTTTCATGTCTTTGCTAAGTGAAGTGCTTTCAACGTCTTTTTGGAGAATACATTAAGTTTTTCAGCATTACATAATGTAACTATTTTAACATGTTTGCTTCTTTAAGTTTTGATTATTTTGTCAAGGTATCTCTGTCATTTAAATCTATTTACTGTGGGCCATCTCTTTCTTTAAGCTTCAAAGAACCTTTCTAACACCATCATCTAGATGCCTTACCAGCAAGGTGTTGCCAATGTTAAGACTCTCTCTCTTTTCCTCATTGATAGTGACACATGGATAAATAGCATCTTGACTTAGAATAAAGCAACCTCATGTTTTCAGTTCCCTTGATCTAGGACCTAAGTTTCATGAATTGTATACTTATTCTAGCTGGTAAATATTGACCAGGTCCTTATAGCTCTTTTAGGAGGTTTAGGACATTTCTGGCTGAAATATGTTTGTGACTTAGCCTCAGTTAATGTGGTGGTGCTCAAGAAGGGTAAGAAGGAAGATTTTAAGGTTGGAATTTTGTCTTATAAGCCAGAGGCACTGCAATGTCTTTAAGTAGATAGCAGTAAACTTTAACAGGGAGGTGTAAACAATTTCTGCAGACTCAGAGAGTTTAGGGAAATATGGGGATTTGAAATTATTTTACGTCTTGGTCCACATATTGCCATTGCCTGTTTTAAGATCTCACTTCCTTTAGGTCTGGACCTTGTTCTTGCTGGGAAGACATGCCAGAATCTAGAATTCAACATTTCCAAAGCACTGGAGAACATCAATAAATGACTGAAATGGAGAGTCACATAAAAATGTTGAATTACTATAGTGTACACCTGAAACTAATATAACTAATATAAGATTGTATACCAACTATATTTAAATAGAGGGGGAAAATTTTTTTTTGGGAGTCCTCTACTATCAGGATCAGCTCAGTACCTATAGTGAATAAGAGTGTGATATGGGCTAATAAAAAAAAAAAAAAAAAGAAAACAAAAGAAATCCTCTCTTGGTAGATCCCACAGGGAGCTCTGGATCTGGGATGGCTTTGCAGGGTTGCTTGCATTGAAATAGGGTGCCAGGCTTTAATGTCCTAATTAACTAGCATTGGAAACCTTGGTGAGATGACTGTCTTCCACAGGGCTAAAATGCACAATTTTTTAGGGGGAGGGAACTTTAATAAAGCTTACAACAAAAGTATAACATTGGTAATTTATATAAAGAAAATAAGCCCATTATTAAATATCTTCTCTTCAAAAGAAACCTCCAGGACCTGATAGTTTTGCCATTAAATTCTTCTAAATATTTTATTTAAAAAAATAAGTATGACTTTACACAAATTCTTTAGCAAACAGAAAATGAAGGAAACTTTAACAATATTTGTGTCAGAAAAGCATAAAATTGACAACAAAACTTGTCAAGGATAAAATAAAAGAAAAAAATGTTATAGGATAAACATTTCCATAAGCATAGTGCAAAACCTTTGTGAAATTACCTAATACTATTCAGGAATATACAAAACTGATTATTATCATAACCAATTGAGTTTATTCTATGATTCAAAAATAAATTAGTATCATCCATCATAATTAAAGACAAAAGGAAAAAAGTGTTATCTCAATTTGAAATATTCAAAGTATTTGATGAAATACCTATGCATGATTAGCAACACTTAGCAGTATGAGCCCTATATGGTACCTGCCTTATAATAATCATCATCATTGTTATTTCATTTTCCTTAGCATAATACCAGAGTATAATAAACATCATACTTTAAGATGAATTATAGCAATATTTCTCTTATCTGGAATAAAAAAAGTATCTTGATTGTCACAACTTTCTATTCAAGAGGTAGGGGGTACTTAGAGCAAAACAGTAAGAAAAATATGTAAAAAAAGTATAGTTTTGGAAAGGAAGAAACTACTGGCATGATTCATATATGACATGATTATATAAAATATCCCCAAATCATGCCAAACTATTAGAATTGATAAATGAGTTTGAAAAAGTCACTGGCTAAAATGTAAATAACTAATAAAATTGTATTTATATAACAGTAACCAAAATATAATGTTTTGTAAAAGATATCCTAGGAAATTAAAAATATCAAATGCAATAGACCCACATAAATATAGTCAAGTGACCTCAACAAATTGGCAAAGGCAATATAATGAGAAATCATAGTCTTTCAACACATGGTGCAAGAAAACTGGACGTTAATGTGCAAAAAAAAAATCTATCTCAGACCTTACACGTTTCGCAAAAAATTAATTCAAAAGGATAATAATACTAAATGTAAACACAAAACTATATAACTCCTGCAAGAGAAAATTTCAGAGAAAACCTAGATGACCTTGGATATGGCAATGACTTTTCAATACAACAAAGATATGATTTATGGAATTTATAAGCTAGACTTCATTAATTTAAAACTTCTGCTCTGCAAAAAATATTGTCAAAAAAAATGAAAAGACATGCTAGATTGAGAAAATATTTGTAAAAGACATAGCTGATAAAGCACATTATCCAATATATACAAGACTTCAAAACTCAGGACTCTTAAAATTAAGAAAGGAACAACATGAATAAAAAATAAGCCAAGTCCTAAAAAATACTTTGCCACAAAGATATATAAATGTCAAAATAAACATAAAAAA
The DNA here is from genome assembly GCA_003508835.1 of Eonycteris spelaea. NCBI lineage: Eukaryota > Metazoa > Chordata > Mammalia > Chiroptera > Pteropodidae > Eonycteris > Eonycteris spelaea. The sequence goes on from PUFA01000095.1 coordinate 5,153,758, forward strand.
TGCTCATCATTGTCATTAGGAAATAGCAAAATTAAAACAAAGATAATCCCACCACACACCTATTAGAATGATCAAAAATTTCAACCTGACAATGCCAAATGCTGTTAAGATGTAGAGTCACAGGAAGTCTCATTCATAGCTATCTGGAATGCAAAATCATAAGCCACTTTGGAAGACAGTTTGGCAATTTCTTATAAAATTGGATATGCTCACATACAACCCAGCAATCATGTCCCTTGGGATTTATACTGATTAGATAAAACTTATGTCTGCACACATATGTTTTATAGCAGCTTTATGCATAATTGCCAACTCAGAAGCAGTCAAGATGCCCTTTAGTAGGTGAATGGATAAACTGTGGTAGGACCATGGAATATTAGTGGTAAAAAGAAATAAGCAATCAAGCTATGAAAAAACATGGAGGAAACTTAAATAATTTACTGAGTGAAAGAAACTAATATGAAAGTCTATATATCATACAATTCCAAATATATGATACTCAGGAAAAGGCAAAACTATAAAGACAGTAAAAACATCAGTTTTCCAGGGGATTATAGGGGATGAGTTGGGTGAATAGCAGAGCACAGAGATTTTTTAAGGGCAGTGAAATTAGTCTGTATGGTCCTATAATGGTGGATATATTTTATTAAACATTTGTCAAAGCACAAAGAACGTATAACACTAAGAAAAAACTCTAATGTAAACTTTGGGTGATAAAGTGTCAATGTAGATTTATCAACTACAATAAATGTACCACCCTGGTGGGGATGTCATTAGTTGGGGACACTGTGCATGTTTGATACATACATACACACACACACACACACACACACACACACACACAATACTGTCTTACTTTCTGCTCTTTTTCTGTGAACCTAAACTGTTCTAAAAAATAGTTTATTAAAAAACTAATGCTTCAAAATATATTTAACATAATGTGTACAAGAAGGCAACACAAAAACTATAAAATATGGTAAAAAGTTAAAGATCTAACAATTTCGGAACATTATAATAATGGATTATAAATATTATTAATATGAAAATTTTATCCAAAGCTATTCAGTCATCTCCCAGCAAGAATTTTTGTATGTGTAATTGACAACTCATTTTTTAGTTTATTGTGGAAACAAATATCAAAATAATCTTGAATAAAGGATGAGCTGAAGTCTTATAAAGCTGAAAGACAAGATCTATTATAAAGCTGAAATATTAGTTTTGTCTAACAATAGCCAAATAGAGCAGTGGGCCAAAATAGTGAATCTAGAAAAAAAATTCACATATGAACAACTGACTTATGACCTTAGAGGTACTGCAGTGCTGTGGGCACAGAGTGATCTTTTAATTAAATACTTTAGGGTTAATTACACACATGCATATGAAAATAAATAATGAACCAAGACATACTATCTCATAATATTCATATAAATGAACTCTACATGCACTGTAAACCTTAATTATATATGCATATATAATTTAATGACCTGGGAAATGTGGATTTCATAAATATGACGCAAAAAGCATTCATCAAAAAAATATGATTGTTACATAGACTTCAATGTCTGATTATTTAAAAAAAAGAGAAAAAAAAAAAGCATGACAAGAGTAAAACAATTGGTGCCTGAAAACAGGAATGGCTATTTGCAATGCATTAAACAGAGGACTCAAATACATACTATAAAATTCTATGAATCAGTAAGAAAAGTCAGAAAACTAATATTAACTGGGAAAGATAATTAAACAGACATTACCAGAAGAGAACACCTCTAATGACCAATAAACATAAAATATTTAACATTTTATAACAAATGAAATGTAAATTAAAACCATAGGAATGATTAAAAAAAAAAACAAAACAGCAGAATGACCAACATGAAAGACAATACAAAGTTTGGTAAACATGTAAATTGATACAAGTATTACCGTCACAGTAAAAACTGATTTGGTTTTGTTTAATAAAGCTGAACACACTATACTTTTTATACTGGAGTTTTACTCTTAAATTGCATAAATATCTGTATATTTAGGAATATAAATAAATAAATTGTATATATTTATGCTGATATAATTAAAGTATATTTGGCAAAAGTCATTTATAAGACAATTAAAACACTCATTTTCAGCCTCTAAGGGAATTCGGCCTAAAATATTAACTGTAGAATCAATCTTTTTTTGCAATATATTGTGCTTTGATTATTATAGAGCAGTGAGAATAGGTGGACAACAAATAAATCCACAATATACACGAATCTTGAATATTGAAAAAAGCAAAAAACATATTTTATTTTTATATTCATATAAAATCAAAGACATACAATACTAATCTGACATTAGAAGTCAGGATTGTGGATACTCTCTTGCATTAACAGTGACTGAAAGGCAAAATAGTTGTGACCTTCAGGATGCTAGTTATGTTTCTTGATCTTGTTTACTGTTTTCTTAAGAAGTTACCTAATTTGAAAATTTATATAAATAAATTATGATGATTTATGTACTTTCCAGTTGAATACTACTTAACTTCAAGTAGAAATTTATTAACTAAACAAAAATATTTGTAATTCCTCCTTCAAAGATAACTGCTTTGAATAATTTTTGCAACAGATCCTTATATTTTTTGCTGTAAAGTATTATTTTCAAAAAACGAAATGAGATCTTACTATTCATAACATATCATGAAAACTGATGTTATCACTAAGCAAAATATTGTGAAAAATTCTCCACACAATAATTGTTATTGCCAAAATTATGACATATTGCTAAAATCTAGTGTTTTATTTTAGGGAATATGCTTAAATTCTGATCCTTTTTTAATGATTATAATAGGGTGAAAATTACCTCAGTCAAATCTTTGCATAAATCCTTGTTTTTATTTCATTTTTTAAAGGGATAAATTTCTAAAAATGAAACTGCTAAGTGACCATATCCATATTAGGAAATATTACACAGCTGGTATCAATTTGCCTGCGGTCAGCAATGCATAGAAATGACCATTTCCCTATAACAGAGTAAATATTACATGTTACCTCCTGACCAGTTCTGCTAATATAAAGTATAAAAATAGCATAACAATTCTATTGAATTCCCATTTTGTTATGGAAAATCAATTTTATTTTGTTCATGGTAATTTTTACATACAGAAGTTTTTATCATTTGTATAGTCATGTCTATAATTGTTCTTTTTTGTGGTTTGTGCCATTTTCCATGGTTTGTGCCATATTAAAGAGGTCTATCTGCTTAAATAGCACATAAATATTCAATAGCAGAAGTATTCTTTGTAAGAAATTTCTCATAGCTACACGTGTATATTTTTTCAAATAATCTTCAGAATTATTTTGTCTTGTCAGCTCAACAACTAATAATAACAAAACTTTTTTTTACAATCACATTAAATGTAATATAATGATTTGAGAATAGATTTTTAATTTTATTTCCATTAGAGACATAGAAAATCACTCCATTTATTCATAAATTTTCATCAATTGAGTAATGTGACAATTCTATGGTTTTAGTAATAAATGCATGAAAACTGCTCACATTTATTTAGATGTTTTATATATTTGTATAATCAATAAGTTATATATAATTTCTTTAGCATTATTGATTGGAAAGTATTAGCTGAACCTGGAAACTAGACTCTTAGGCAGCAATGTGGTACTTGCTAGCCTAAAACATGTGTTTGCTTAGGGTAAAAGTGGTAGTGTAACTCTTGATTAAGGAAAAATTAGGAAAGGTGTGACAAACTAGCTTAACATGGAATCAGCATAAAAGTTAAATTGGATAATAAATATATGCGACATTGCTTATTCTCACCAGGAGTCATATAAAGCAACAATGAGTTCTTGTTTTAACCTATCAGACAGGCACGATTCAAATAAATGGTAATATGCATGACAGGCAAGAATATTGCTTACTAAAAAAAAACAACTTAAGTCACCCACTTACCCATTATTATCTACTGTATAATTAATAGTTAAATATATATTATAAGAAGTGAGCCTTGAGTCTGGAATTCACAAATTAACTAGACAGTGACAGGTTTAACAGAGAGTTGTAAATGAGAAAGCAAGAAAAACAGATAAAAAATTTTTGCATATATAAGCCTACAAACTGTTCAAAAACATATAAAAAATTTATTCCAAAAAATTAACATAATTCATGATCAGACTGAAATCACTGATATGAAAAATCATTTAACAGTTCATCTGACAACATTAAAATAAGATGTATTATACTTAAATGTTTGATATATTTATCAAATAGTTTAAAACATAACTGTCTGTTAAAGGAACGTGATATGAAAAACTATCAAAAATAAAAATAAATTATCTGTAAATTTGAATTGTATAAATTTTAAAATAACACTTAAATAAAAGTTAAACAAATAATAAACACAAGATATAAATGAATTAGAAGTTAGAAAAAGGACCATACCTGGATCAGAAGAGAAAGACAATGATATAAAAACAGGAAGGCATTTGAAACATTGAGAATAAATCAAGACGTTCTAATAATAATCTAATAGTTTCTGATGGAGAGAACAGAAGGAATTACTGTGAATCCATGTGTATAAAGATAATTGCTGAGAAACTTTAAAAATTAGGAAAAGCAGGAGATTTTAGATACAATGTACTCTGCAAGTATGGAGTAAGTTAAGGAAAAATAAGTCAATGTACAGACATGTCAATAAAATTTCAAAAAACCAAAGATAATCTTAATATTATCAGAGTATAATACAAATTTTACCATGAATAGTTACTGTCAGCCTTCATCAACACAAATAGCAGAGCGGAGATCAAAATATTAAATGACTTCAACCTATATTTTAGTATCTAGCCATGGTTTCATTTCACAGTTGCGGATATGAGTATGTAGTATATTCCCTTTACTTGCTTTCTGAGACACTAATTTATATTTATTATCATTCTGTTAACTATTTTTTTCTTAACTTTTTTTAAGTTTTTCATTTTTTATTTCCCTTTTGTTGAATTTTTTTCTGGTCTATGTTCCAATTTACTAATTTTCTTTTCAAATTTTATTTCATTAAACTGTATATTTCATATACTGTATCTTATCCTAATATCTGATTTTCTATTAGAGGTATCTAAATCAGCTATTTTCAAATAGAATTTTTTTTTAATTCTATTAATGATGATGATGATAATGCTGCTGATGGTGAACAGAATACCTATTAAACTCACCTATTACCTGGTTTAAGAAGCAATGCTATAGAGATTTCTGTGGTTTCTAGCTATTTACAAATAACTTCCCAAGTACTTTCCCTGTGATGAGCTTCATCAACTCTGGTCATAGCTCTTCTGATGAGGAATACTTTCTGTAAAATGAATTTCCATCTTTTTTTCTGTTAATTTTTGTCCCTTCTCATGATTCACTTTAAATTGCCAAAAATTGGTCTAAAATTGGTCTGTGTTTTGGCTAAAATCAAAACAAAGTGCAAGTAAATAACATTAGGCTATCACGTCATATTTTTTATTTAATAAAATCTGAAATCAAATTTAAGGACAAGACTCACACATTTATCTTTATATATTCAGATAAGGTGCACAATAGTCAATATGAATGTCACTTATTCTGCACAACTGCACAAAACATTGCAATTGAAATCTTGCATTGTGATTCACTCTTCACGTCCTAGGCTTGTCACCACCCACAGTGAAATCTAATGCATACATATGCCTTCCCTGATCACTGTGTGCATTTAGTGAGATTTTATCTGGAAAGCAGTTGAAAATTTTTTAGAAACATTACAGTAAAGCAATCCAAATTATTCAAACACTTTAGGTTAATGGTAACTTAATGTTGGGGAACATGGGCAGTGCTATTAAACAAAGAAGTATCTAAAAATATGATTCACATACTATAAGATGACATACTACAAGTGCATTTTACTTTTTCTTTGTTTTCTTAATTGCCAGGTTTCATTTTTATTTCCCTTTTGCTGAATTTTTTTTTTTTTTTCCAAATCACCCCTTCCTAATTGAAAGCTTTAAAAATCAATCACCTCCTTCCTAATTGAAAGCTTTCTGGGAATATTAGTATTAAGAAAAGGTTACTGTGATGTCCCACAATATTGGGCCTAATTTCTAAGTGGTCTTATAAATGGTTGATATTATGTTTTCATTTGCATGGTATTCAGAGAGACTTTCTTTAATTATATTTGGAATTCCAAGAGCTTATCATTTGAAATTTTACTGTTAGGGTTTATAACTTTTATATCCTTGTTAAAAAAGTAAAGACTGTTCAGTGAAGGTAAAAGTAATATGTGCATGAAGATCACACACAGTTCAATTAGAAAGCCCGTCTAACATATGATTTGTGATTGTAGGTTTACTCTAAAGGCTTATATTGGAACATACTTTTTTTTTTTTAAATCAATTGCTTTCTTATTTGAGAGTCACCATTCTTGCCTCTGCAAATAAAATTCCACATTACTATTTCTAAATGATGATTTCCAAACATTTGGCAATTTCTGGGACCTTTAAATCTTTCATCCTCAAATTTCAAGTTAATTTACATTTTATCAAACCAACCTGTTATTTCAATTTTTACACAACCATTTTTAAGTAAAGGAAAAAAAAAATCTTTGCAGTGAAAGAATCATAAGACACAGTGTAATGTTGTCTAGAAGTACAGCAGTGGAACTCGACATAAGCCAATCTCAGCTCATCAGCATTGCCATAGATGCAATGCTTCACTTTGTTTATGAGCACCTAGAGCCAGAGGCTATAAAAATTGTTGTGAGGATTACCTACTAGGGACCCATGTAGACTATGCCAGGAGCAACATAGAGGTCTTTTCACACTATTATTCATGTAATAAGCATTCTGTACCACAGAGTTTGGAAATGTAGGCAGTGTTTTTTTATATTATTCCTAAGGAAGCATTTGCCCCAAATACTAATGCTCGTTCTACCCCACATCACTCCCTAGAATATCATTCACTTTGCCACACATGTTTGCAATCACGGCAAGTTTTTACTGGCCAATGTTCTCGGTATCGAGAGCACAAAAATCTATGTTGGCGAAGTAGGAAGCAACTATCTATCATGTGTGGGTGTGATTCCCGGCAGTTTACCTCACTTGTAAATAGGACCAATGGCCAAGAATCCTAGTTTGCAAGTTCTCTCACCTCATTTGGAAACATTTATTTCATTCTAACAGTCTCTCTGGTGTACAGAAAAAAAAGTCACAGTGAATTTTTAAATAAAATATGATGCACGTCAACCACTTCCTTTGAACAACCACATACCATATTTTACTACCTTCTTTCCTCAATCTTTTCAGAAGTTGAAGCTGAGCTACCGCAGTTAATAGGAGTTTGACATTTACAAAGAAACAAATATATACCTCAATAGAACAGATATATTTTTGGGAAAAGTCTGAAAAGCTGTTTAAACAGATATCAATATATTATTTTTCAGCTTTTTTCAAGTACCAGGGCTCATTTCCTGAAATCAAATATCAAATACATTCTCGTTTTAATGTTTACTATCAAATGTCAGCTGAACATCTTGTGGTGAAACTCAGTTATTTGTGTTCACACTACTTTTGTGCAATGAACAAAATCAACCTTTGTTTTTTTAATTTTATTTTATAATTTCTATTTGGCTCTTTTTCACAATTTAGTTGGTAGTTTGAAATAGAAAACCACTTTTTACAATTTAAAGTTTAGTTTAACTGTGATCCAGTTAGTTTTCACTAACATAGAATAAAGTAACCTTTTAAATGATATTAGTTTCCTTAGATTCCTACTCTCCTAAACAATCTACTATAACAACACAACCTGACTTCAAAATCCACTTCTGAACTCATTTTTTAAAATGAACAATAGGTCCTAAACAATAAATTGTAAAGAATTAGAGGGTTTACTAAGAATTATTTAGATGAGAAAATTATAGCTTCATGTTAGCACATCTGCACCTTAACAATCAAATGCATGAGTGTATTATAATTTCAAATGAATTATGCAAAATGCTAATTAAAAAATCGCATTTACTAATCATCTCTCAGGGTCATAACTGAAATTGAAATTGAGTAAGAATAATTCATGAAGTATATTTTACATCAGTAGTTTTTTAAAGTTGTTTAAAAATGCATACCAGAAAACAATTTTTGTTTTTATACAGATGTTAATTGATTTTGTTGTGTTCAACCTATCAGAAATTATTGATTACTCCCTTATAATTATGGCTATATACTATAGCTATGGGTTTTCAGAAAATTATATTTTTATGAATATAAAATTTTATAAATTTTCATTCTACCACACCATCCCTAGAAATACCATTCAGCAATTATAAATATACATAATTATATAATAAATGTAGGCTTTATGTCTTTTAAATTAACTGATTAAGCAGTGAAACTTCTCATATAATTTTCTACATCTAACATTTGCTTTTCAAGCATAAAGCAAATGAAATGTTTTTAAATATTTCCCATTTACAATATTTTCAATGCTTAGCACTTTTAAAAAATACTTCAAAAAATTATTATTATATTTACCTCTAAACATTGCTTGGAACAACTGGTTATTTTTGAACATGATACTGTAGTTTCTGAGATAGTTATATTCATGACAGATGGATATATAAATACACAGATAGATGTAGGAGAAATAAATACATAATAATTATAATTTTTCACATTACATTTTGAAAACGATGTATATTTCTTTAATGTCTATTCCAAAGTTTAAATATTTAGTGATAAGTATTGTCTCCTATTCCTCAATCATACCACTTTATTTGTCAACAAAGCTATAAGAGAAAAGCATAAGTAGAGTAATTATACCCCTCTTTTCTACTTTTTTAAGGGACAGATGACAACCTTATATGCTAATGAACATGTTGGACAAAAACAATCCTACCACTAAAAAAATGTGTCTTCTATTGGATAGAGTAAAATACAATAAAAGTGTGTTAGTCTGCAAATAGTTTCTTTAAAAGCTGATCTAATATGTCTCATATGAGAAAATATGAGTATATATATATTGAACTAAATTCAGGTCACCAGATTTATGAATTCCAAATTGGTTGTAGAAACTTGATGCTCACATTAAGTATTGGTATTTACTATTAATTTTGAGATGCCTTTGGTAGTCAGTGTAAAACATGTCTAGTGAAGTCCTATTATTCAGGATTCATTTGGCAATGGGTCTTTTGATTATTAATTTAATGCTTATTATTACTATAATTCTATGAAATGTTTAATGTTCCAAGACAGGTATTTGTAGAGATTCAAAACCTCTATGTTGCAAGAACAAGGTGATTCTGCCAGACATTTTAATGCCACTGCTGGATCACTTAGGCTCTAATTGGGCTCTAATTAGCTCTCTCCATGATGCAGCTGTAACATTCTTTACCTGCAGCTGAGAGGCACTCTGGAGAGTGGAAAAACCTCGCCTATTCAGTATTTGAAAACATCAGCTAAATCCCTGCCAATGTGATCATTAATAAAATGAGCTGCAAACCCATTAGCCTGATAGGAAATGGGTTTGGGGAAGTGAGATTTGATCCAAACTAGCTCCACAATAATAGTAATCAATGTCCAATGAAACACATTCCATTAATACTGAACAAGGCCCTGGTAAGGCGAAGCTGTATTAAAACAGACTGGACAGACTAGGTGAGAGTTCAACTTTCTCTGTTTATTCAGCTTACTTTCCACTTTATAACTATAATTTTTGTGTTTCATGAATAAAATTCTCTTTCATAATTCAGAATTTCAGGCTTATTCTGAAAACTTAAGGTGATAATAATGGATTGATCTCACTGTTGTATAATATTTCCTCATGGATAAATTACATATAGATAGTTATTAAAACCCCATACTAAAATCAGAGAAAAATTCTCTCTCCAAAGTCTTCTTTGATTGATTTGAAAATATTTCCTGATTTCTCAAATGGTAATAACTAGTAAAAAGGATGATTTAATATCTAATGGAAGGTAAAGATGAATAAAATAGAAGCTTAATTCAAAACAAAAAAAAATGGAAGAACATCCATTTTTACAGATGGTTATTATATTAATTCTTAACTGATAGTTTAATTCCTAAGACTTTATTTCTGGATTTGTGCAAAAGAAAGAATAAGTAAAATACTATAATGAAAATGCAACAAAATTTGAAATGGAACAAAGTATTAAAATCAAAGGAATGGCCAAATAGTTTATTTGCATTCACAGCTCGATAAACTGTTCTGTTTCCTGTTGTTTCTCATTTAGAAGGTCCTGTCTCTTCTATATTAGAAGTTCTGTGAGTGGAACTCATTTCATTTATATTTCTATAAAAATGAGTTCTGAAATTATGACTACCCAATCTAAAAGGAAAAATATAATAAAAGCAGAAGAAAAAATTGTCATTTTTTGATGAAAATTGTATCGCTGGTTTCAACAAGCTTTATTGAGTACACATAGAGAACTATATAATGGCACTAGAATACAGTAAATCTTAATCTTTGAAAGAGCTCTATTTGAGGTAAGAGAATAAACATGCAGATAAGAATATATATTAAAAGGTAGCATATTCTGAGGGTTATATAGTTGAGAGGATGAGCAATTGCTACAGGCTGTGTAAGACCATTAGAGAATCTCATTGAGAAGGTATAATTATTTGGTCTCAAAGGATATAATGAGATTTAGACCTGAATTTTAAAAGTATGAGGTATTTCAATCATATTGCTTTGGTACCAATACAATTGATTAGGTAATAATGCAAAAATCAATTTACATGTAACAAAAGAATGGTGGAGGGCTGATACAAAACATAATTGCAACCTTCCAGTTATCTTTACAAAAAATTTTTGTAATTCTGTGAAATTGCTTTATCTGGTAGAAGTGGAACTTAAAGAAAGTCCTAAAATACTTTCTTAAAATCTGATTTCTTTCATATCAGGTAATATTGATTAGGAATTTTTGTTCTTTTATGTTCTGTTGGAATATGATACATACGCATATCTACTTATATTCTACTCATACTTTTTCACTAACGTTGGCCGTATTTTCCTTATTTCCCAGTTATTGAAAATTGTTTTCTTTGTTTGAAAATTAAACAAATATGTTTTCAAAAGTACTGTCAGAGTATCTTTCCAGAAAATTCATTAAGAATTGTTTGCTTCAATAATACTGAGATCAGTTCAGTATTAATAACTATTTAGCTTAGGAGAATTTGAACCAGAAGAAATCTGGGAAAGGAATTAGATAAGTAGAATGTAAGTAGAACTATGGTCCCAAATATCTTGTATCTTTAATAAAATTAATCAGAAAATTTATAGAACTATGATGAGTTTCCTATGTAGGCAAATTTGAGACCTTAAATGTTAATGTGTAAGGTTTTCAAGTATGTGAGAATCAACATTCTTAAATTAACTAATTTTTATGTTTAATGCAATTAATATCTCTTATATAAAACAAAATTTATAAGTTCTAGAGGTTTTTATCTAAAATATATACCAGTTAATATTTTCAATAAACAAATAAAGTAGTGTTATCTTTAGCATTATGCATAATGCTATAAAAACTATCCACACTGACCTGTCTCCAAAGGTTAATTTTTTTGTTCTATATATATTAAAAGAAAAATTTTGAAATGGAATTACCTAAACCTGAATACTTTTAACTCTTTAAAAATCATTGAGTATTAACCTGAATTTTTCGCTTCTACATTCTACTCACATTGTTGAGCTTCTCAGTAATACCTCTTGATGGCTAAGCCAAGAAAGCTATGCCTTCTGATTTTTTTAAGCCTTCAATGACCTTGCTATATTCTGTTGACTAGCCTTAGTGCCTGGATTATGGCCCACCCTGATGCTGCCATCATTTGTTCACTGATTCCTCTATTGTGGTAGCTTTTTGTAATGATTCATAAAGGCCAAAGTAATAATAACTGGTTACAATTTTTTAGTGACACAGGTCTTGTCAGTACACATCCACATTCATTAATTTATTTTCACTAAAATAAAGGAGGGATTGGAGGGTTTTAATTCTAACATACAGAGAGCATAGCACTCAGTCCTATCCCATATCAAGAAAAAGCTATACAAACTGAAAACCAACTATTCTTCTTGAAACCTTCAGAGAACCAAAACAACAGGGCAAATTGCTTCTCCAGAGTTTGGGGAAACTAAGAAATCTAGAAATATACAGCTCCCACAAATTGTTTACAAGGGGTAGAAGTCACTGGCATTCATAAACTGGTGGGAACACTTACATGCTAATACTAACTTATTGGAAGCTGAATGCAGAATGAGAGTGAGGACTTCCCAGAGAGGCTGTAAGCATTGGGGGACCTTCATACTGTCTCTTCAGGAGCCCTTTCAGGTTCTCCTGGTGAAGATTTGAGAAAGATCCTGTCTTGGCCTTGGACCTACCATACTGAAACCCTCTTAGACTCTTCTAACAACAAAAAAATTAATCTCTAAAGGCAAGGAATTTTCTAGAAGAAAATTATGAAAGCTTTTCCCAAAAGGAGAAAAAAGAAATTAGACCCTAATTCAGGCTGTTCCTAAGGGGTGATAAAGTAGTCAACAGGGGCCAAAAATTCAAAGAAATAGATTGAGCACACTGCAGCTAGGAAAAGGACTAAACATAGCAAGGGAGGAAAAACCTATTCTGAATGGGGAAGAGAAATACTTGTAAAGACCATACGTGCATGTCATAGGCCCACTAAAAGACAGAGACTTAATCAGAAGATTATAGAAAGCTCTATTCCCCCCATTCCATATCACCACACTAAGAGGCCTCTACTCCAGGACTTATCACAGTGAATTACAGCTGAAAGAGCTGTAAGACAGAATTTTCCTGAGCAGCAGTACGAAGGGAAATAAGAAAGCTGAGAAAGGAGACAAACCAAGGATATTAGAGAAATGCCAAACCTCTTATAACTACAGCAAACAATAAACATAATTCAACTCATTCATTCAAATTAATATAAATCAGGTCATTGAAGGCCTATTTACCCCAATCCCTTTTTCCCAGTACCCTTTAAGACTTTCAAGAAAACATTTCAAGGCATACAAAAAGTCAAGAAAATAATACAATTCAAAGTGATAAAGCAAGCATTAGAACCAGATTCAGATATGATGCAGGTGTTGGAATTATCAAAAACTTAAAATAATTATGAGTAATATGTTAAGGGTTGTAATGGAAAAGTAGGATATATGTAATAGCAAATGGATATGTAAGCAGAGAGATGGAAACTATAAGCAATAATCAAAAGAAAAAACTAGATATAAAAAATCATATAACAGAAATCAAGAAAGTCTTTGACAGGCTTGATAGAGTCTACATAGCCAAAAAACAAACAAATAAAAAAAAACAAAAAAAAATCAATGAATTTGAAACTAGTTAATAAAGACTTCCAATTGGTGGAGTCACAATCAATTATATAAATGTCTAATAAATGTTTCTATAAACTGTACTGTATATCTTAAAGTTATATAAAATAAAAAAACAAAGACTTCAGACACTGAAATGCAAAGAGAAAGGAAAAATTAAAAATGATAGCAGAAAAGGAGAAAAAAGGAATAAAGAATATAAAATATAAGAAAGTTACATCTTGAACTAATAAAATATTGTATGTCAACTATACTTTAATAATAAACAAACAATTTTTAAAGAAAAAAAGAATTTCAAAGGTGGTAGAATTTAATCTACATATATCAATATAATCACATCAAATAAAAAGTCTAAAGAAACTATTTAGAACACAGAGATTGTCAGATGCATGAGGGGAAAAAAGCTGGGGTCAACAATATTTTGTTTAAAATTAATGACACCAAACCACAGATCTGGGAAGCTCAGAAAATATTAAGTAGATTTAGGACAAATATGACACACACACACACAAATCATATATAAACTACGGTAAACCAAAGACAAAATAAAAATCTTGAAGGAAGCCAGTGGAGGAGTATTTTACCAGTAAAAGAACAAGGATATAAATTACAGCAAGGTTCTTGTTAGAAATAATACTTGCCAGAAGGGAGTTAAGTGAGGTCTTTAAATGTTGAAAGAAAAGAAAAATTCAAACTACCAACCTAGAATTCATATACAGTGAAGTAGCCGTCCAAAGTGATGGATAAAAACTTTCTCAAACAAAACCCAAGAGAATGTATGACCAGTAAACCTTCCCTGCATAAATATCAAAGGAATATAAAATATTTTTTTGTATCCTTAATTGATCTAAATGATAACTATAGGCAATATGAATAATATTGTTTTGGGTGATTACAACATTTGAATAACTGAAATTAATGACAATAATGTCAAAGGGACAGGAGGGGGGATTAAGGAATATTCTAAGATAACTGCACCACACATGAAGACAGTGTATTTGAATATAGATTTAGATTATTTAAAGATGTATATTATAAGCTTTAGAAAATCACTAAAAATATTTTTTAAGTATTAATAATATCCCAAGAGAGGAATGACAACTGGATCATATAAAATGTTCAATTAAATCAAGAGAATGTAGAAAAATGGGGCAGAGGAGGCAAAACAACAACCAGAAAAGTGGCAAGGACTGTAGACTCATAATCTAAACATATCAATAACCATTTAAAATGTTAACAGTCTAGACACAACATTTAAAGACAGAGATTCCCAGATTAAACAGAAAAAAAAAAGACTCCACTATTTACGATGAACCCACATTAAATATAAAGATTCAAATAAGGTAAAATTAAGGGATGATGAGAGATGAAGTGGGTATATCAATTTCTGACAAAGGAGACTATTCAGAAATAGAAAGATTATCAGAGATAAAGAGGGTATTATATGTTTTTTAAAAAGGTGAATTATCAGAGAAATCAAAATAATATTAAATGATTATGTACCTAATAAAAGAATGGAAATATACATTAGACCAAACTAATAGAATTGAAAGGAGAAATAGACAACTTTAATACAGTAGTCAATTTTCAACATCTCCTTACAGTAAGGGATAGATTATGCAGGTTGATCAATTTGATCTAATTGACTTTTAAAGAATATTGCATCCAGAACAGCCGAATCGACATTCTTCTAAAAGTCACATGGAACATTCACCAAAGTAGTCCTTAGTCAGTGCCATAACATTCCAGAACAAACATAAAAGTATAGAATTCCTAAAAATATGTTGGCAGACCACAACAAAATTCAAGTATAAGTCAAAACAACAACAAAAAGTTTGAAAATTCCTAAATATTTAGAAATTAAACAACACACTACAAAACAATTCATAGATCAAATAAGAGATAAAATTAAATAAAAAATAATTAAAATCTTTGAGTTAAATGAAAATGAAGATACGATTGATAAAAATGTTTGGGATCCAATGAAAATAGTACTTTGACATATTTATATTTAAATGTCTATATTAGAAAAGAAGAAATACAATTTAAAATCTAAACCTTTATCTAAAATATATAAAACTATATAAAATATAAATTAAACTTACACTAACACAAAAGGAAATATATAAATTAGATAAATTAAACTGATAAAATTCTGATTTTGGTACCAGAGTAATACCTGCCTCATTAAATAATTTGGGACATTCCTCTCTTCAGTTTTCTGAAATAGGTTGTGTATAGTTGGTATTTATAACTGAAATGTTTGGTAGAATTTACCAGTGAAATCATCTGTGTCTGATTCTTTCTCTTTGGAAGTTTTATGTCTACTAATTTATTTTATTTAACAGATAAAAGAGTTATTCAGGTTATCTCTTTCTCCTTGAGTGAGTTTTGATAGATTGTAATTTTAAAGTAATTGGTCCAGTTCATAAGGTAATTGGTCCACTTCAGAGAAAGAAAGGAAGAAAAAGAAAAGGAAAAAGAAAGGCAAGAAAGAAGGAAGGATGAAAGGAAGAATACACATATGTGTACAAATGGGTTATCATACTCACAAATACTCCCTAGCATTCTCCTCTGAGAAAGCCTAGAAAAAGTGATTCCTCAGCAGCAACAAACACATCCAGTACCCTAGTCTTCGTTTCTAATATTATTCTCCAATAAATAGCAGCAAGTCCTCTTGGAAAAGTTGCTGATTCTAGAACTGTAAAGAAGTACTCAAAAAGAAAATAATGTCGATGTATCAAATAGACACAGGGTTCATCTGAAAGAGCTCCCAATAATCTAATCTGAAACAATTAGAGAAACCAGAGAAATAACATAGAATTGGATAATTAAAATATAAAATAAATACTCATGAATTCATGCTGAAAGAAATCTGTGATTGAATAAATAAATAAATAAGGGGGAGTGGACCAATCTCCAGCCTGAAAGATTCTAAACTATCACTGTAGAAACATACTCCTCAAGGAAGTACAGAATTACTTCTCCCTTAACTCTGGACTACATGCAGTCATTTTCTAACTAAAGAAGGATGAAGGGAGGTAAAGAAAACTTGCAGTACAGACACCTGACAAATACTACCTCAGCCACGTGATTTAAGTTAATATCATCAGGGATGCATCATGTTAATAGCATTTTCCCTTTATAGGATGTGATGAGAATGACAGTTTACTCCTCTCATATTATTTCTAAAAATGCATTAGCACCAGTGAAACCATGGGAAAAATATCATCAAAATCATAAAATATTCAACACACTATTTTATCAGTATTCCTCAAAGTCATTTAAAAAAGTCTGAGAAGCTGCTAAAACCTAGAGGGTCCTAAGGATATGATAACTAAATATAATATGGAATATTGATCCTAGAACAGTAAGACATTAAGTAAAAAAAAAAAAAAACCTAAAGAAATCCAAATCAAGTATGAACTTTAGACATGATAATGTGTCAAGATTAGTTCATTAGATTGACAACTGTGTTATAATGTTAACAATAGGAGAAAAACTATGTGCAGAGTACATGGAAAATCTGTAATGTCCTGTAATTATTTCATGAATCTAAAACTATTCTAAAATGCAAAAATTAATGATTAAAGAAAAAAAAAAAGAATGCCTGGCATCCTAGAGACTGTCAGTATTGGTTCTACAAACATCGTGTGTTGTGCTAAAACCAGCTTATTTCTCTGATTATTAAGACCTTGATGATGAGTCTCATGGTTCTTTTCTATTCAGGGACCACCCTAGACCATGTAATATAGTTTTATAACTTTGATCCTTACAGAGGCTTATGGGTCACAATCTCAAAACCTTTTCCCCAGGAGGCTCCTTTCTCCTTTTTATAAATTTATGTATAAAGTACAAGTGTTAGTTTATAGGTACCGCTAATTCTGCCAGGTTATGTCTAGTCCAAAGTTAGAAAAAGATTACCTATTTTCTCATTCCAACAGATCCAAACCCAGATCTTTTTGAAACAAAAAAACCTCATCATGGCAATTATTCACTTTTGAAATGTGTTTAACTTTATTTCATCACTTTTGTTGATCCTTCACACACAACTGAATTAAGATGTGAGCTTCAGTTGTTTTTTTCTTTAATATGTCACCTCCCTAGGAGTGGAGGGTGACCAGAAAGAACACTAAGTTTAAGTCAAACATGTAAATTATTTTAACAAGGTCCTTACTGTTAGTGCCTCTAATTTATCTACATCTATTTCTCTAACAGTGAATACAGTTCATATGCAATAGTAACATCCTAGTGCCTGTTCTGTCCAGCAGGCAAAATAGCTGTGTCTAGCTTAGAGACAAACACAAGACACCACTGCTGCCATGCTAAACCAGCTGTAATTACACAATATCTGCCTTTTGTTTAAATGATAGCTTTGTGATTTTCTAGGCATCTACTTTTTATATCTCCAAACTAAATCTATTATAAAGTCAAATGGATTCTGTAAACCAGTCTCCTTTCCCTTTATTCACTCATCCCAGTTAGTTCAGAACTACTGTATATATTATTTGTACCTTAATATCTGTTTTCAATACATGAGTTAAAATATATTTCATTTTGGAAATTTTAAAGGAGTAGCTGAATAGGGAAAATACTTTGGGACTGACTTTTCAATACATTTTTAAAAAATTTCATGCCATATTTGCCTACTCTTTATGGGGTCTAGAGTGGTATGTACAGTAATTCATTTATTCCATTAGTCAGTCAAAAGTTTCTTGTGCACTATGGTCTCATCAGTTTTAGGTGCTAGAATTATAGCAGGAACAAACCTGATAACATCCCTACCATCAAAAGGTTTATATTTTTATGTACGAGACAGAAATAAGATAAATATAATACATACAATATAACTGTAACTGATAAGCATGAAAATGAGCAAAAATGGATTAAAAGTTTCAAGAATTGAGGATAGGATACAATTTTAGATATGGGGATCAACAAACACCTCAGAGAAAAGGTACCATTTGATTAACAACATGAGGTTGTGATAAATCAGAAACAAAGTATCCTGTGTGGAGACACCTGAAGCAGGAGCATGTCTTGAGCACTTAAGCAGTGAGAGAACAGAGAGAGCATGTTTGTTAATAGCAGCTGATGAAGTCATAGAAATAACAGAGAATCTTCTAGAACATTATAGATTATTGTAAGGACTTTGGGTTTTACTCTTAGTGAGATAGGAAAATATTGAAGAATTTTTAGTAGAGAATTGAGATGAACAGATATATGTTTTAAAGAGTCACTCTAGGGTCCAGTTCAAGAGGGTCATGTATGTGGGCCCTGAACTAACCTCTCATGGACACATCAATCTACAGTTATGTATAGAACAATATAATGAGTCAGTATTTGTAAATATTGAGAAATAATTACAAAAATAAGTCTAGTTACATCCATCGCCACAGTTATAATTTTTGTATGTGATAAGAACTTTTAAGATCTATTTTCTTAGCAGTTTTAAAATATACAGTGTAGTATTAATTACAGTCATCATGTTTTAAATTAGATCCCCAGTACTTATTAATTCTATAACTGCAAGTTGTACCTTTTGACCACTTTCACTGATTTTGTCCACCTGCCAACACCTGCGTCCAGCAACCATCAATGTGTTCTCTGCATCTATGAGTTCATTTCTTTGGTGCTTTTTGTGTGTATTTTTCAATTTCACAAATAGTCAGATAATGAAGTATTTGTCTTTCTCTGTCTGACTTATTTCACTTAGCAGAATGCCCTCAAGTGTCATCCAAGATTTCCTTCTTCTTACGGCTGAATAATATTTTATTGTTATACACCTGAAACTAATGTCAAAAATATCTCAATAAAAAATTAGTCATTTTAGTTGTGACTTTTAGGGTAGACCTTAGAGAGCAATGGTAAATATTGAGAGGTCAAATCAATTAACAATTATAGAGGCTTGAATTAAAAAGTAGATGGTGGTGTTAATTGAAAATATATTCTGAAGTATAGTTAACAGCTAGTAGACTGGGTAATGGATATCAGAGAAATAAAGAAGCAAAGAATGATTCCAAGATTTTTGACTCAAGTAACAGGAATGATAGAATTGCCATTTGCTAACATGAGGAATACAGTAGGAAAAGCATAGTTGCAGCTAAACCTGGAGCATGACGTTTGAAATGTCTATTACCCACAGGGCCCAATAGGCAGGGAGATATCAGGGAACAATTAGATATATTCCTTGGGAGTGCAATGGAACACCAAACTAACAATAACTATTGGGGAGTTGTTAGGTAGTTTTGTTTTTGTTTTTGTTTTTGTTTTTAATTATGAGATTTGATTAGAGCACCAAGACATTGAATGCAGATGTAAATGAGATGACATTCAGGACTGAGCCCAAAATTAGAGATTAGGGAGATGAGAAGAAAACAACAACAAAGAATAAATAGGAGGAGTCAAAAAAGTAGAAGAAAAATGAGGTGAGTCATTTAGGCTCTCTTTCTACTCAGCCTTCTAAAGAGAACAATGTAGTTTTAGTCATGTGATTCCTTCCCCAGGCTATAGCTGAGGGACCAGCATTTGATAATAGCTTAAAAGAAAAGCCATTAATAGACCTATAATGTATGACCTGGTTCAAATAGATGAACTGAAACAACAAGGTGGTCTCCATCAGTATTGATGTAAGAGATACAGATATATAGAAAGAGTCTGAGAGGTCATGAAAGTGAGCCTAATAAAACCTACCAGAGTGTTACTAAAAATATTCATTCACTCAGCTACTCCTACACTGTTCAATAAATATCTAAGTAAGTGTCTACTGTGTGTCAGATTCTTTTTCACCATGCTATGGATACAGTGTTGCAAATGAAGGAAGCTTGACATGTGTCAGGGATTGAAAAGATAAATATGGTTGAATGTTTGTTAGCAAGGTGTAGTGTAGAATGAGAGGGAGTTGAAAAGGTATTATCAGATGGAAATGAAAAGGCCTTACAGACTGTGTTAAAAATATTGGTCATTATGCAAGGTAAAATTCACTGCCTCTGAAGTGTCTTAAATAATTCAGTGGCACAATATTATGCCACATTAGAGTCACTGTAAACCTAAGAGATTCAGCAGCTATTGCCTTGTATATTGAGAACACCTTAAATCAAATGTTTTGCCCCTTTATTTTCTTGGTGTAGTAAATAGAGATTATAAATCTTAGGCCAATATAGAATTAAGTACTTTTTGTTTGATAGAAATTTGTAAGAAGGTAAAGTGACCTTGAAAGTTTGCTTTACTTCACAGTAAATACAGATTTAACTGGAAGTACTGCTAGACATTTTTCTATAATAGTGTTCACTTATGACCTGTCTTCAAAGCAATAACACACACATTACAATCAGTAGCAAAAACTTCAGTAAGGGAAGTCAATTCACTCCTAAGTTTAATGTTGAAGAGTGGCTCAGAAAGTGCAGTTCTTTAGGACAAGATATCATGCCTTCAATTCTCTTCATATGTTATTTGCCTGCTCTATCCTCTTTCCTCATAAAAAAAAAAAAAAAAAGAAAAAGAAAAAGAAAAAAACTCTCCTGAGTTAATCCTATTTGTTCTTTCACCTCATTGAAATGTCACTTTCCCAGGGAAGTTTCCTAACTTTCACCTGACTCGAAGTTAACCCTCATGTAATATGATTTCATAGTTTCCTATGTTTACTCATGGAACTATTAGCAGACTTTTAATTATACATTATTTGCAAGAGTCTTTTTATTTGGTCCCTCAATTGGAATGTAGCTCCCAGACAGCAGAGGAAGTATTTGTTTTGTTCTTCATAAGTTCCAAGTGCTTAGCAGAGTGTGCAAAACCTACTTGGCATTTACTGAGTATATAAATAATATATATTAAAAAATTATTAAAAATATAAAATAATATTTTTATCATCAACAGGAAAGACAAACTTGCTGAAGATTTGGGGTTTTACTTGGTCAATTTGGTTTTCTTTTCTTCTCATAATGTTTTTGCTGCAATAGAAATATAATAGTTGTATAAAATTTACCATGATGTTTGACTTTTGTAATGTTTATGGTAAAATGAAGTACATGTTTAACAATAATTCCTGGAAAATGTGTTTTGATTGGTTTTTAAGATGGTTTAGAAAGAGACAAATGGTTCAGATAAACAATCTGATATCAACAAACTCTCGACAAGAACATAAATTTTCATCATTATTTGTTTAAAAATCTTGAATCAATATTACTTTTTACCATCATCCTAGATAACATATTTGCCTTTTATAATACGTAAATTAAAAAAAAAAACCTGCTCTGATTGGTATCCGTATATATTTGTGTGTTTGTTATTCTATTATTATGTTGCCAAGTTAGAGAACAAATTTATGAAATGATAAAACCAATATTGAATCAATTCTCTTTAATTTTTTATTTTTCCACTAAAATAATAAGCATGATGCAATAGTATCATGCTCACTAACCAATTAGACAATATAAAAATTTTATCCTTTCTAAATTGTAATTAAAATGTTTTTATATTTAACAATATTAAAACACAATAAAAATGTGGATAAACATTTATAACAAAACTGTAATCTACATTCTGAAAAAATTCTTGCCATTATGTTTCCTAATATTCTATTTGGAAATATTTTGGTTTAAAAAAATGTTTCAGACACACATGTCATACTTTGTCTGTAACTTGCAAAAGCAAGAAAATCTGAATTTATTCCTGGTGCTCTAAGTAATATCTCAGAATTCCTTTCAGTACTCAGAGTTGTAAGTATTACTGAATTATGTACCTGATATATCAGGGTAATACCACTTTTCTCTGGTAGATGATAGTCTTCAAGAGTTCATGAATTAATATAGCACAGTGCCTCAATAGGTGCTCAAAAAATACTTGCTGAATGTTGACTCTACACACTAACTTGACCAAAATAGGTTTATTCCATTTATAATATGGAAAGAATTGTATTACCCCATAGTATTATCATAAGAAGCAAATAAAAACATTTTTAGAGGATTCAATGACATCCAGGAATATAAGATATTGTTATCCTAGCAAATTCACTTTTAACAGGAACAGCATTGCTTCTTTTTATGTTTTTTGTTCAAATCTATATGAATCCCAACCTTCCAAGGACAGAAGCTAGATTATTTAAGTTTACAAGTAGCATTTTTACACTTTTGAAATATTTAAATTCTTTTGGAATGAATTACTATATTTTGATAGCCATAATCTATAGAATTTTTCTTTATTTTAAAATGGATTATTTAACTTTCCCTCCTATCTTTAATACCACCTAACATCTGTTCCCACTGAAATAATTCTTAGGTAATCTTCCAACTCTTTTTTTTATCTTGCTAAACAAACCTATAATGAGTTTACCTACCACCATAGTCTTAAATTTTCTGCCTAGTACCCATAATTTACATGCACTGTTGTTAACTTAATTACTATCGCTCCCTATTTTATCCATGTTTTCACTAAAAAGTGAAGCTTGCATTCATTATGCTCTTTCCCTCATCTTGCAACACTTATTTCAAGCTAGAATGTTCAAGCAAGAGCATGTCTTTCTGTGTTGTTGATATTTTTGTATGCTCATTTATTTTTCTTTGAATTATGTGTAGTTACAACTCACAATTTATTATTAATATGTACAACATTTTAATCGGTATTTTTTTTCTTAAGCTGACATAGTACAGAGTACATTATTATATTTCCCCCTATCAGATTGTGTTAATGGTCCAAATTTTTCTCCCAGTTTACATTTATTCTTTTAGTCATGTAACTTTGTAATACCTTCTATGGGGGCAGGACATAATTTTTGCCTCTTAGTAGCAGTATGTGGTTTGTTTTGGTTAATGAGATGTTTGTTAGTATATATAACACAAGCTGTCATAACAAGTGCTTACTCAATTGGGCAAGTGAAGGTTATACCTGAGCTAGCCCATAGGTCTTAGGAGTAATGAGAGACAGTCCAAACTAAGCTTTTCTGCAAACCCAGCCAAAGACAGAGCCAATTTCTGACCTTCGTATGTAGACTAGCTAAGTCAAAGTCGATTGCGCCAAATCTAAATTAAATAAACCATGACTAATAATAGATGATTGTTATTTTAGGTCACTAAGCTTTAAGCTGGTATTTTAGGCTGAACCAACCACTGCTGCCATCTTATAGTTAACACTGAGTTAAAAATATTTTAGCATATAAAATATCCATAAGAACAATGTTAGAACTCTTAATGCTGCAATAAAATTACATTGTGAATTTTTCTATCATACATATCTACCATGTCATTTGATCAATATATAAAGCTTTCTATGTTCAAAAAACCAAATACTTTTTCCATCATTATAAACATCTAAGTAAACAAACAAGATATTAGCTAAAGTTATTTTGCTTTCTCATAAGTTCAACTGTAACTTATTTGTATTCTACTTGAGAATACATTGTTAATTTTATTGACAATCAAGTATTAGAATGAATAAATAAAACATTTTACTGATCAATATTAATGCTTATAATGATAAATGTTATAACTCAAAGCTTCATAAGGAATGATTCAGTGAATCTTAAATCAAAAGTAAATCTTTGAGTTTAAACCAAAACTAAATGGGTTTAAACAGGACAGGGATAAATACAATTCTTTTTAATTTCAAAATCATAGGATGATAGCATTGAGAAAAATTGGGTGGGAATAAATACTTTTTAAATTGTAAAACTCTCCCAAAATTATGAGTATATTAAGAGATAATCTGATTTGAGTAAGAAAAACACACACACACACACATACTGTATAAGTTACCACTCACCTGTTATGTCAATAATTCAGAAGACTTGTATGTTGTGTCTGCTGGCTTATGGAAGACTGTCCTCATGAGACTGATTTCTTTGGATAGTAAACATACCTGAAAAGTGTCCTATGTCCAGATTTCAAGTGATTCTGGAATAAAATAAAAATATACCAGTAGATGAATTTCAAAGGACTAAAGTACACAGATGGATTTAACTAAAAATTGTTATTATCATGCAAGTAAAATTTAAATCACTAAAAAAAAGGTTTTTTTTTAAATGTGATTTGTGGTTTGTCTCTTCTTTGTTACATTTGTTTTATTTTGTGTTTTATGGTTTATTTTATTTTAATCTTTATAATTGCATAATATAGAACACATTAAAATTATAATAAAGTGTTTATTTCTGATTCTCAGGAAAACTGAGTCTGTATAGTCTGGGCTGTTTAAACAGTATAAAAACAGTAGAGTTTCATAAAATATATATACTTTTTTCATTTTGAAATTATTCACTTGATTATGAGTAATGTATTTACCTTGCATTCACAGGGAAAATATAGGAAAATACAAAAGAGAAAATTTCAATCTCACATTTTACCATCAGTCAAGAGATACATTTTAATGATTTTCAACAGTATGTGTATTTGAGATCAATGTTTTATGACTTTGAAAACTGATGTTTTGCTTTGCATATTTAAATATTTTCCAGTTTTATAACATACTTTTTATAAACTTTGCAATAGCTGCATATTATTCCATCTTATATGTAACTGGAAAACCCTAACTTAGTAGTTTAAAATACAGATAGATTTTTGTTATTATACTTAATCACATTGACCTTCTCACCTTATTAGCATAAATTCATTTTTTTTTTTTAATCTTGAGACTACTCTTTCCTGGAATCATTAAAGAACTTCAATAATGGCTTATTCAATATATAATATTCAGTGATGTTTTCAAATATTAGATAGAATGATAAGTATAAAATCCATCTCAGTGTTGTGTGATCACTGTCACAAGGAAATGCTAATGAGCACTGATCGCAAGGCAGTATGCTTGTCCTTCATAGCAAGTATTCCTTGGCTGGTTGAGGTCGCTGATTAGACAGAACACTCCACCCTTTAGCCTAAAGTTTACATCAGTTTTTCATTCATGATCTCATAAACAGAATTTTTTTTCAAAGAAAAATTACAAGAATACCAGCTAGACAGTGGCTTCCAGTTTTAATCATAAGCATTACTAGAACATTACCTTATGCACATTTAGCTTCTTGTGTTGCACCCAGGATCACCAAGTCAACTCTTTCTTCCCACGTAGTGTGATGTCTCACATACTGTGTTATTCTAGTTGGAAAGCTTTTTTTTTTTTCAGTTCATTAGGTGTCCACAGGGACACTTGGGCAAATTTTTTCTAACTTGAAATTCTAGAAATGTCTCTTCTTATAAAGAAGAGGTATCTGAGGCTTTCTATAATAATTGGAGGCACTTTCTTACTCAGAAATTTTTGACCCAGTTCCTCCAATGTGTCAAGTACTTTCATATCCTTAGTTAACAATGGTGTGAATGGGAAAAAGTCTCCTGCTCTATTGAAGCTTATATTCTAATGGTAGAAGCCATAAACAAATAGGCTAATAAATAAATGAAATATTAGGTAGTACAGGTCCTTTGGATAACATGACATTTACATTAATAACTGTAACTTCAAGAAGTAATGAATCACAGATAATGGTTGAAGAGGGTTTTTAGCAGAAAATTTCAGCTAGTAAAATAACCCTAAACCTGGAACAAGTGAGCTCTAGAAAGAAAAAGAAAGTCAGTGTTGATGAGTCTGTTGGGTTTTATACTATAAATAAAATAAAGTTGTAGGAGATGTGGACAGAAAGGAGGCTTTAATAGATTAGGTAGGGCCTTATAGTCCAATATTGAGTTTTAATTTTGTTAAATGCAAGGGAATACCATTAAAGACTTTAAATAAGATTGTTACTGTTTCATTAAAAAAAATAAATAACACTGGCTGTTTTGTGGAGAATGAATAATGGGTGAGTGGAAATGGAATCAGGAAGAATAATTAGAACTTTATTACAGTAATTCAAGCAAGAGACAATAGATTTTAGATACTGAAGAAGGAGAAATTGGACAGATAACTAGCAGGAAAAGATTTTAAAGTGGCAATGACAAGTAGCTTAAGTAAAATGAAATATAGTCACAATAAATAGATGGAAAGTGTAACAGAGAATAGATAGCAAAAATAGTACATAAAAAGTTTAAGAACTGAGAAGCACAAATTCTAAAACTAAAAATAAGTTTCTGATCATAGTGCAATGAGGGGGTGAAGACTGTAAAAATATTGCCAAGCAGAAAGAACATTGAATTTGAAGTCATACCTCTTTAAAAGTCTAGCTTTAAAAAATTTACAATCACTACAAACCAATTCAAAAGGCTTTACTCTTTATTTTTATGTCTTTATCTGTTGAACAGTTATTTAATGCTGGCATTAATTCACTAGTGCATTATTTTTGCTACTTATTTATTTTGCATCTTGTTCAAAACAAGAGGGTCGGGAGGCTTATAAACAATACAATGCAGCAAGATAAAATGTAAAAAAAAAGAGTAGGAATTGGTAGTAATTTGTAAAATATGATCAAATTGTGGTAAAGATGTACCCAAAAAATGGATGTAGAACTATGCCTAACTCTATAACTAACTAGAAGTGTGATATGGACAAATTACATAAAATCTGGTGTCCCCTTTACACATCTATAAAATGGGAATGGTGACACATCTCAAGAAGGTTGAATATGTTAGAAAAAACTATAAGTAAAATACCAAGAACCCACAGGCATGTCACTGATGAAAAGCTACTGATGTTGATTACGCTTGAAATATAAAGTTAAACTAGAAAATCTAACTGGGTCTTTTAAAAATAAATTAACAGATATGTTCGATACAATCTCACTGATAGTATGGAGTAAAAAGCTGGCCTAAATAACAATGAAAATGGTATTTTTAATGGATTAAAAAAAGAATTATGCATAAATACTATAAACTGATGAGGGCAAAATCTGGCCACACCTGTCTTTATATAACCAGCAAACTAAGATTGCTTTTACATTTTTAAATCTAAAATGTAATTTCGCTCTTTCCAAAAACAATTTGCCAGCTCTTACTCTAGTTTATATATTTTATTTTTTTCCACATAGTGGTATGGGGTGCCACATACATATACATATATATACACATACATATATACATACATACATGTATATATAGGTATGTATATAGATAGATATAGATATAGATGATATAGATGATATAGATGAGATAGATAGATAGATAGATAGATAGATAGATAGATAGATATCTAATACATAGACAGACAGATTCTCTAAGATTAAACAAATAAGTGTTAAATTATAGATCATGAGAAGCATGTTTTTTTTCTATCAAGAGAAGGAAGTTATAAATAAGGAAGAGGGGAAAAGAGGTTAGGATGAACCCTATGGTGCTGGATTATAGTAGAGCATATGTTTTAACTCACATTTATTTTAGTGTAGTTAGATGATAGATCATGATAGGTTAATAGAGTGATAGATGATGGATGGAAAAATGTATATAGATTAGATAGATGACAGATAGATACATGATAGAGAGAGAGATAGAGAAATATGTTTGTGTCTATGTGCACATTATACATCTTATATTTTCTTGTTCTGCCAGCTGAGAGGGCCAAGAAGCAGTGGCACTGCAGTAACGATAAACACATCCATCACCAGATCTTGGTTTCCAAACATCATTCTCCATTAAAATGAACTGCTTGGAGCAAGGAAAACACAAGATGAGCCTGATATATGAAGGAAGGAGCTCCTTCCAATAGCAAAGATTTTTTAAATATGATACCAAAAACACAGAAAGCGAAAGCAAATATAAGCAAGTGGGACTATATCAAATTACAAAGCTTATGCAGAGCTAAAAAAAAAAAAAAATAAAAAAATGAAAAGGCAACCTATAGGAGAAAATATTTGCAAATCATATATTGGCTAAGAGGTTAATATCCAAAATATATAAAGAACTCATAGAATACAATAACAATAAAACAATAATTTGGAAATTGGCACAGATACTAGATTCTAAAAACATGTAAATGGACAACATATACATGAAAAGATGCTTAAAAATCACTAATCATCAGAGAAATGTAAATCAAAACCATGATGAGATATCACCTCATACCTGTTAGAAATGGCTGTCAAGAAGACAAGATACAGCAAGTGTTGATAAGAATGTGAAAAAAGAAAATCCTTGTGCATTTTTGGTGGAAATGTGAACTGGTTCAGCCATGATAGAAAACAGTATGACATTTCTAAAAATATTAAAAATAGAACAACCTTATGTCTCAGCATTTCTACTCCTGGATATATGTCCAAAGGGAATAAAAATAGGATAACAAAGAAATATATACATTCTTACATTTATTGCAACATAATTCACAATAGCCAAGATAGAAACAACCTGAACAGATTAAAAAACACACACAATAGAATACTATTCAACAATGAGAAAGAAGGAAATCCTGCCATTTGTGACATTTACAGACCTTAAGAACATTGTGCTTAAAGAGATAAGTCAGAGAGACAAATACTGTATGATATCATTTACATGTGATATCAAAAAAAAAAAAAAAAGCCTAGCTTGTAAAAAACAATAAAATGGTAGTTACCAGGGACTGGGGGATGAGGGAGTAGGAGAAATGTTGTTTTAAGAATATAAACTTGCAACTAGTAGATAAATAGCTTCTGGAAATCTAATGCACAATAGGTGAATATAGATAATAGTAGTGTATTATAAACAAAATCTTGCTAAGAGACTATATTTTAATATTTCTCAGCACAAATATAAAAATAACTACATGTCATAATAGAGGTAATAGCTAATGTTACAATGTCAATCACATTACAATGTGTAAATGTATCAAATCAACACATTGTATACCTTAAACTTATACAATGTTATATGTCAAATATATTTCAATAAAATAAAGAAAAAACACACAAATAAGTAAATGGTATGAGGAGCCAACATGGAAGACTTCTTACTGGTCAAACCTAGAAAAATTTTAGCAAAATAAATAGTAATAGTATTATAAAATAAAGAATAGGATAAATAGATGTGAATCCATACTAATATAAAATATTTATAAAAAATTATGGAGAGAAAGGACAACTCATTCTATGGAAGAATTTAAATGTTTTCTAATACTTTGTCATCTAGTAGGTGACATTTATTTAATACCTCTTCTTCCCTTGGCCAGTATCGAATAGATACACTTAGTAGCTTATATCCAAAGAATAGAGTATACAAAAAAAAAAAAGAAAAAGAAAGAAAGAAAAAGAAAAAAAAGTAACTTCTTCACAGTGAAGTATACTGCCAAACACTACCTTAACCAAGTAATCAAGTTGAATATCACCAGTAATGCCATCTTGATAACATGTACTCCCTGATATGATGAGACTGGCACTTCACCTCTGTGGTCTTCATTCCCAAATCTCTAACCCTATCTAATCATCAGAAAAAACCAAACAAAACCTATTTTAGAAATTTCTACAAAATACTTGACCATTATTTTTCAAAAGTAATAAGATAATTAAAAACAAGAAAATTTTAAGAAACTGTTTCAGAATATGGACTAAGGAAACATAATTCCAGATTTCAGGGTGGTATCCTGGATTGAATCCAGTGACAGCAAAAATTATTATTATTGGATTTCAAATGAAATTTGTATTTTAGTATTGCAACAATATTTTTTTTTAGTTTTGCTAAATGCACTGTTATCATGTAAGATAACAGAAGAATCTGAATGGAGGGCATATGGGAACTGTGAAATTACCTTTGTCATTCTCCTGTAAATCAAAAATTATTTTAAAATAAAATGCTTATTAATCAGTTTAGAATAGCTTAATACATAAGAATTATTTTCCTAATCATATTTGTTTTTTTAATAATTTGATGTCATCCACATATTTTGATATAACATTATTTCAGCATAAAATTGACTACAATGAATTATTATTTTTTCACTCTAAGGGCAGCAGAATTATGAATTGATAAGGGGTAAAACATGCAATTAAAGAAAAAATATGGAGTGTCTTTAATAAAGAGTTAAACAATTTTTCTTTACAAAGAGAACACATATATAAGTGTTACAGCAACATGCTTGTAAGTATTCCTTGTTGACAAAATCTATTAGCACAGTGGCATATAGGTTCAGTCTATCAAATCCCCTAACTTTCATTTCTTTGATTGATGGATTTTTAGAGAAAAATAAATGTTTTGCTAATACCAGACCAACTGTCACATTTGATATTGGTTCACAGAGAGAGTATTTCCACCTTCCAGATTGTGACAAAGGAGAATGTGTTTTATACCAAAACTATGTTAGAATCCTTGAAAGACTCAGAAGCTCATTTCAGATAAACTCTTCAACCTCATACAGATGTGATATGCTACAGCTACAAAACTGAGCTGAAAATTTCCTGGGGACATGCTTTCTTATGAGATTCCTAGAACCATATCTTTTTCCCCCTAGCAAGGCTTCAAATAAAACAACCTCTATCTGGAAGTCAATAACTCCAGAGGCAGTATTCAGGGCAGATATTTCATGTGCTTGAGGATTCATGAGCCTCCTTTCCTTGCATAAGCTGTTACCTATCGCCCCAGTTAAAGTTAGAAGCCAAGACAAATAGGGACCAAAGTCACTAAAAAATTCTATTCTTAGTTTTTATTTTTCTAAAATTTTCATCAAGAAGTCATAAAGCAGGTAAGATCATGTTAGAAGTGAAATGACAACACTATAAAAAATTAAAAACTTTTACTTCTAGAAACGTTCTACTAATTTGTAATATTTCTGATTCTATTTCTTCTGGCCTGATAATTAAATTTCACAACACACACAGGAAATATTTTAAAACGAGTAAAACTTCAGATCAAGTTGCTTAACTTCAAATTATAGTGAACACAATTATGAGACGGATTATGAGAAGTTGTCTGACATCGCCATGCAATTATATTTTCTGCACTTCTGAATGTGATTTTTTGCTTTCCATTTCATTTCGCCTGTAGTTTTATGCCTGCTCTTTCCATTCCTCTCAGGAAATGTATTCAAATTCCCTTTTTCCTACTAATTGCAATTCCACCTAAAATTTCCCTTAGCTTTTTCTTGGGCTTAGAATTCTTCTGTACCAATGCATCTTGGTTTCTTCCGTACTGTTTGTTTGTTTGTTTGTTTGTTTCTGACATCATTGCAGTGGTTTCTAAGAAACATTGCTTGCATAATTATGACTGGGTGGTATTTTACTTTTTATGCTTACTGTGGCACCTTCTTTACATACTGCTTTAAGAACACTGACTCCTCTCTTGTAAATACATAGGAAAACCTCCCTGGCTGAACAAATGTTATACGCTGATATTAAGATTTTAAATGGTTGTAGCTCTGTTTTAGGAAACAGAATTGTTCTTCTGAACAGTGAGGTAAATATCTTTTACAATAAATAGGGCATTTATTTCTCTGTTCTCACAATTCTATTTATATCTTTTGCAATAGAACTTGCTTATTTACATTAGATTTTTCAGAGAAAAATGTAAGAAAGTTTTACACTGTTCTGATTATGTGGTGGTGATTGAATGTTAGTTTTAAGGGTCATGGGGCCAACTGTTAAGAAATTTGTGAGAAAGGTTTACTGCTTTACTTTTTTCTCTTTGCATGGCAAATAAAACTCCCTACATTAAAATGCCCCAGAAAGACTGGAATTTACTCAATTTCAAGATTGAGGGGCTAATATAATAATGAAAATTAAGATATAACACTTCTCTATAAGGACCTCAAAGAATTTCATGTAGAAACAGCAGAAACAAACAAATGCATGTATTTTCTTAAATATAAAAATTACTGAAATGATAACTAAATATTCTTATGTCTATTGAATCAATTGAATCTGAATTAAATACTTTCCCAGAAAATAAGTTAGATTTACTGGTCAATTCTCCCAAGCAAATAAGAAATATCGCCATCCTTGTATAAGTATTGCTGAGAATTAAAAAGGAGGTAAATTTTCCAAATTATTTCATGAGTCTAGTAAGATTTTAATAACACTGTCATTCATGTGAAAACAGTTATATATTATATATATATATATATTATATATATATATATATATATATATATATATGTTAGAATAAATGAAAAATAGTATGTTATCTGTCATTTCAAATTTTCATTTGACTTTAAACCTAGAAAATGCAATGCTAATCTTAAAACTATTAGAAACAAAATGTCCAATTCATATCCTTCTCTGCTATGACCTTTGAGTCAATGCTACTGTGTTTTGAATATAGCACTTTTATTGAGACTTGTCCTGTAGAAATGTAGAGAAGCAGGTAGAGTAGTAGTGGCAGGCCTGAATCAGACTATTTCCAGTATGTTATTGATAAAGATGTTACCATGTTATTGCTCTCTTAAACACTTATCACTCAGTAACTTAGTTTATTTATATAATTTTTCTGAGTTGTATAGGCTACTATTGGTCTGACATTGGTCTGACATTTAGCCTAGGAATAGTCATTGAATACTTTAAAATTTAAATAAAATCATGTAAGATAACTTCCTCTTTCCATGATGGAGTACTTTGCAGAATACCAATATTAATACAAACAAATAGGAAAACCAGACACCATTTTTTAAAAATGTCTAGTGAACTAGAAAACTCTGGAGTAAAAGAAGACTTGAGGGGACACAATCTCAGAGAAAAGGGAACTTAGAGAGAAGATGTAATATTCTATAGCAACTTTCCCACTCAGTACCTCTGCTATTACTATTGCATGGAAAGGCCAAGAATCTAGATAATGAGTTCAGGCAGAAGGCATTTTCTTCAGAAGCAGAAACTTATCTATTTTTCAAGAGTAAAGAGGTATAAATTTGGATTTGAGCTGTCAAGGTAGTCAGGAAATTGGAGAATTGGCATTCACCTTGTAAGACTGGAAGGCTAGAAAAACAATACTGATAATCTGTCAGTTTTCCACTTGAAGCATGCCAAATTCTTGAGATGCACATGCAGTAGGATAAGAAGTTTGACCAAGAGCCACTGATTGGTGAAACTGAGTCTTCTGTAGTCTCATAGCACTGAAAAAATTTACTAGAAATTTTCAAAAGAATTTCCAAAATAAAGTACCTAGAAAATATTCCAGATCTCAGACAGAAATAGATGTGAGTCATACCATCAAGAATGTATGTCAACACTTCCTACAAAACTGTAAACTAGTGTGTAGTTAATGCAGTCCCTCTTCCTCTTGTCTTCTTAAGCATGTCTTAAGAAAAAATGTGTGAACTAAAGGATGGAGAGCAAAAAAAAAAAAAAAAAAAACTAAATACTGACAAGTGTAGAAGAGACATATGTTACAGAGTTAAATAACATATATGCAATTAGACATTCCCAGTCTATAGCACTCCGCATAGGTAACTCTATTTTGATTTCAAACTGTATTTGAATTTCATATAAATAAAACTGTGTAAGCAATTGTATGTGGCTTCTGTTGCCCATTAATATAGCTGTGAGAGTCATCCATCTTGTTACATGTAATTTTGTTCATTCCTTCATATTGCTGTGTAGAATTATTCTATTTTTACTTATATCACTTTCTCTATTCTCCATTGCTGTGTAACTAGATTGTTTTAGCTATTATAAATGAATCTCCTATAAGTATCTTGTGCATACATTTTTGTGGATTTATTCCCTTATTTTGGGGGGGGGTATATAATTCACAATAGAATTGCTGATCATATATTGAACATAAAAAGGACACATACACACAATTTTTTCTGCATCTATTGAGATGATCCTGGTTTTGTTTGTTGTTGTTGTTACTCTTAGGTGAATATTAAATTCATGATTTACAACTGTTTTTTAATTCTGATTTCTTATAATAAAGTACTGTGGGTACCAACCTGAGCACAAGTGACTTCCAACAGGCTATGTGAGATGTTTAGTTGAGGTAGGCAGAAAACAGGCCCCTCAAAGTGTCCGTAGCCTAATCACTGACACCTGTGAATATATTATTTTAATCCTGACAAAGGGGACTTTGCAGATGTCATTAAATTAAGGGCCTTGAGATGAGAAGATTATCCTGAATTATTAGGATGGGTCCAAAGTAATCAGAGCTCTTATCAGAAACTTTTACAGAAGAAACTTATAGATGTTTCTCTTTCTAAGGTTCTTAGAAATGCTATATTGTTTGGCTTTGAAGATGGGAGAAGGGGCCATAAGCCAAAAAATGCAGGTAGCTTCCAGATGCTGCAAAAGGAAATGAAATTGATTTGCCTCAACAGTTTCCAGATGAAATGGAGCTCTGCTGACACTTTGACTTTAGCTCAGTGAAACTCCTTTAGTACGTCTAACCTCCAGACCTATAACAAATATGTGTTGTTTTAATCCTCTAAATCTGTGGTAATTACCTATAGCAGCAATAGGAAACATACATTAGGATATAATATAAATGTAAGATGCTGAAGACATAGTTTGGGTCACCTCAGCTTAAAAGTACAGGCCCAAGAAAATATTTTTTGTAACAATTTTTAAGTCTCTTGGGCCTTCTCTAGTGAGAGATGTGGTGGTTTTTATAGCCAACATTAAATCCTTAAGATACTTCAGTGTACTTGACTGACCTGCATAAATAGGCAGTTTTACACTTTCTTTAAAAGACAGACTCTCAGAGAGGTTATATATCTTGCCTTACTTACGTTTTATAACTGCTCAATTTTCCAGTTAGTATAATTTAAAATTTTGGTGCCTTGTTTTTGTTCTTGATTTTGTTTTGTTTTAACAAAGCAAGATGCTACTCTACCATGGAATAGAGCATTTGACATTTTTAAAGGGTAATGAATTTACTTGATTGGTGAATTTGGGGGCAAAAAACAAATTAGTGGCTGGGCTCTACTTTGATTTTCTTTTTGGAAACTCTTATCTGTAAAATGCATTCATTCTGTAGTTTCTCTGCTACGCACTAAGAGGCCTTTTCCTGACAGAGGAGGTCTGAGGTT
Source organism: Eonycteris spelaea (assembly GCA_003508835.1). Lineage (NCBI taxonomy): Eukaryota > Metazoa > Chordata > Mammalia > Chiroptera > Pteropodidae > Eonycteris > Eonycteris spelaea. Next base: position 5,188,927 of record PUFA01000095.1, read on the forward strand.
GTCCAGTGCTACTCGTAACTACCTAACTCAAACCTAATTCTGCCATCAATGAGTCCCCTTCTCATAAATCTAAAGCATCATTTTCCAACTGGCTTACTCAGTAAGAATAATGCTATTTTAATTTCCATCTGTCTGACAGACACTCTTATGTTTCTCAATTTTTTAAAAAATTTGTACCAAAACAAAATGTAATTTATTAACTCACAAAAGCCCAACAAAAATTATAGGAATTTTAAAGATAAGGTATAGTTTTCAAATGGTAAATAATGGTATTAGACATGTTTGTCATACGACACTAGCATTTTAATTGACAGTTTGTACTTTAAAGGGAGCCAGTACATATATTCATATACTGAATATTATGCACTGAATCAAGCCAAAACCAAGGTCCCATTATTGCAATGTAATTATGTTTATGCAAGATGTGCATTCTACTGGCTAATGCAATAAGAATCAGTTCCAAAGGAATCAGCAGAAGATTTTGCCACCTTGCCTCATTCAGTTTTCCCTTGAGTTCATAAGAAAACTCTGTCCAAGTTTATAAGCTCAAAGCCTTCTAGCTTTGCCCTCTATAATGCTGCAATCACTACACACATCTGAATGGACATTAAGCACTCCAGAATTTGCATTGGATATGCAGCCTTCTGAGATGTGTCTAATGTGCACATTCTAATTAACTCTGCTACTACACCTGGGCCTAGCATCTACGGCTATAAGCACATTTTCAAGGGGGATTTGAAAAGCAATTCATTAATTTGGTATCGTTCTCCAAAACCAACAACAATAAAAACATACAAAGGAGAGGCAGATTTCATGACTAATTTAGCCTCAAAGTAGAACATCTGCCATGAAGCTAAACTAGGTTTGTTTTGGCCTTTATTCTGAAACATTACTTTAAAAGCCTCTATCTATTTAATTTAAAGGGGTTTGAGATCAGGGAAAGATGGTTGAAGATCAGAGTCTCCTGAACATAGGCTGATTTTCTAAAGGAGCCTAAGAAACATAGAATAAAAACAAACTACAAGAAAATGAAAGGCAGCAGCATCAACAACAAAAGAATTAGAATTTAAATCACGCTACCTAACAACTAAATTCAAATTTTGGATTTATCGTCTTCATAGCTATTTATTCTTAAAAAGTTAATTGACCACTTTCAATGTCAGTTTTCTCATCTGTAAACTGGGTATAATAATATTTACCTCACAGGTTTTTTTTCAGAGGATTTTAATAATAAAATATAAAGAGCTTAGCCCTGGCTCTGGTCTGTAAGTGACAATCAGTAACTATTATTTAAATCTGAATATAAAGAGAGTTGGCAGTGCCTACACACACATTTAAATTTGCGCAGACTTGCATATTACCTAAATAAAATTATCTCCCCTATAATAACTCCTTATTATCACAAGTCAGTTAATTTCCATCTAACATTTCTGATTTTTTGAAAAATATTTTTTTATTTCAGATACCACAACAATCAGGGAAACCAGTGTCTTTGACTCCACGTTTCACAACTTTTATTTCTTCTTGCTCATAGTTTCTGTCATTTTTACTGAACTTACATTCCTTTGTCTCAAGTAGATTCTTAATCAAATTTCTCCTTGTTCTTTAGAAACCCCTTTTGAGGAAGCAGGAAAAATATTATAGCTTCAGACATATCATTGCTGAGTTTTCCAGGATGCAAACTATGCCTTTGTATAAACTACCAGTAAAGCAAGTACTCTAAAAGGTGGGAAAAATTTGATATCATAATTGAAAATAACCAATTAGGAATTGACACTTTAAGACTTCAAATTATTTTACAGTTTTGAAAACATATGTAAGTGTTTGTGTTTACATGAAAGTTTATTGTATAATGAAGAAAGCCATCATTACTTCAGTGTTTAAAACTGTTAAATTTCTAACCTAGTTCTTATTGGAAATTTGAACCTCTCAACTGTTTTTCACTACCGCAATTTCATTGTTGTCTATTTTACATATGGATCTTGAACATAAAATTAAAAAAAAAAATTCTTATGAAAAGAAAGTTTGATATAACCATTGGCTTTAATAAAAGTTGATAAAACCACTCTTCCACATGGTTGGCACTGCCCAAACAGAATTTTAGGATACTTACATCCATTTCAACTAATATATTTGACATACTTTTGACTTGAGATATTGCATCATCTTTCTGATTTCATTTATAATTTTTTTTCCAAATATCTGTTTCTTTGGATTTTACATAATCATAAATCTAATTTTTTTTCTTTTGGTGATTTATCTTTTTAATAAATCTTCCAAGTCATATTTGATATGTCTTAGTGTCAGCCACTTTATTTGTGCTAAATTAACTTGTATGACTTTTCTCACCTAAGAGTTCTAAATCTAGTTTCATATTTTATACCTCGTTCTTCTGTTTTTAGTAGCATGATTTATTTCAGTAGTTTCTTCAGTTTCATTTCTCCTTAAGCTCCAAGGTCATTTTAGTCAACTGCAAAAATGGGTCAGCTTTAAAATGAAATTTCCAATGTTAGAACAGTTTTGTTTGGTGCATGCCCTTTATGATAGTCACATTTATGAAAAAAACATTTTTAAAAATTCAAATATATGCAAATATTTTTTCTGAAATTTAAATTTAACTAAGTGTTGATATTATATATGGCAAACTATCTTCCTTAAAACTATTTGAAAATTTCCAAACTTGATTCTCTCATGCTCTATATTAAATCTCATATATATGAATTATGTTAGTTTTCTACTGTTCCTCCATTAAATGATATTCAAGATATATGAATAGTCTAAGACAAGAAGAAAAGATTGACAAGAGAAAAGAAGACAGGAGGGAACACAAAGTACTTATAAGAAATATATATAAAGCAATTCTACAAAGATAAATAATGTCAGAAAACCAAGTAGAATTTATAACAGAAAATTTCCCTTAATGATAGAAACAATATACAATGAAATAAGTGGAGTCATTGATAAAAGCAGTCACATTTATGAAGAAACTTTTGAAACTAACTAGACAGAGTGTCTATGAAATTGAGTGAACCTGGATTCAAATCCAGGTCTGTCAGATTTGAAATTCTAAAATTGTATTCACTTTGAAGCCACATTAAGAACATCACTCTTTAATGACCTATATCCATGCATAATTAAAGATCACGTGTCTGCTCACAAAATACCACTTTCTCTCCTTTTCCTTGTACAGTCTATTTTCCTACTGGGATTTTAGCGTATTTCATGTTGACTTTTATAAGCTTTTTGTTGATTAAGCTTAGCAGCACTTTCTTGGTCATAAACTAACAAATACCTGTTTTTGTTTTTCAAATTTCATGCTTGAATGTATTTGATTAAGATGTACATTGATTTTTAAAATGATTTTTTTTTGTTCTGTGTCTCCAAAATACCTTAGACATAAATTCATTCATATTTTATTTTGTTATTTATTTTCTTTATTAACTATGCAATATATCAGTAATTTATCTTGATCTTTGACGTGAAGTGAGAAACAGATGGTTTTCATTATCTCCCATTATTAATCTTCTCTGTTAATATGTGTGAAGACCTACATCAATTAACTATAACCATAGTTCTCATTATACTTATAGGATAACTCTTATTGGAACTGAAATGTCCACAGTTCTTTATTTTACTATTAAATATAATATCTGCAATGAAACTCCAACAAGCATGGTTCCTTTTCAACTAACATAATCCTTAATTCTCTTAATTTGACAATGTTTCCATAAAATATGTAATACCTATGATTTTAAATACTATAGTACAAATATTCTATGGAACATCCCTATTAAGGAGCTTTATACCATATGGCTTAAGAATAAATGCACTAAAGTCAGATGGCCTGGATATGAATATAGGCTCCTCTAATTACTACCTGTGTGACTGTATATGTTATTATCTGAATGTATGAGAATGACTTCACACATATGCAAAACAGAGATGGTAAAAGTAGCTTTTCAAATGGTATTGCAAGAATTAAATGGTATACTTCAAAGTGGATAAGGCATGCAGCAAAGTGTGGGGCACAGTCAATGCTCACTGTAAGTTTTTGTGGAACACAGTTCTTAAGAGAACTTTAAACTTAGAGTCATGAGGATTTGAAGCACAACTCTGCCATTTATTGGATTGTGTGACTAAAAAAGTTTCTTATTTACAGCATGAATCTAGTTTTGTCTAGCATTCAACCTAATAACTATGAAGTATGAGGCAGTAGTTAAAAGTGTGGGCTTTGGGGCTAATTTGTTCTCATATCATGGCTCTATCACTTATGAGTTATGTGACCTTGAAAGCCTTTACTGAGTTTCCACCTCTATGAAATGAGAATAACTGCACCTGCCTATTAATGAGAATATAAATGAGTTAGCACATGTTCAGCCCCTAGAGAAGCACCTGACAAATAAGTGCTCAATATATTTTTGCTTTCTTTATTAGTAAGTTCTACTCTTGAAAATCTCTTCATGTTGACATGTTCCTTATTTCACAGCGATAGTATCGCATTTCTTTATCGTGTGTGTGTATGTGTGTATATATATATATATATATATATAATTATGTGTATATAATTATTATATAGACAAATATATATATATATATATATATATTTTCTCCTTTCTGCTTATATTCTTCTGTATGATCTTCTTCTCTTGGTCTTATTCTACTCCAATTCTTTTCATCATTATTTCTAATTTTCCTTCCTTTTACACATGTTATTACCTATTGACTTCTCAAGATGTAGAGATGAGAAACTCTCTATTCTTACAATCCATTTAATTGAGGAGGAAAAAGGATCATAGATATTGAGTATCGCACTGCAAATCAGGCTTACCTCAAAGATGAACAATATAAGATTCAGGTTACTGATTTTTTTAAATTAAATTGAATCTAATCAAATACCTATATTTACAACATGACTAAATAATTTAATGATTGCAGAAACTTTACTTTTATTATTTATTATATTTTAGTGGCTTGATTTAACATACTCATTATACTCTAGCTGTTAATTTTCAAATTGTGGTACACGACTTATTAGTGTATTATGAAATCAATTTAATGGGTTAAGCCCAGTATTAAGAAATGGAATAGAATACTGTTGAATAAAGCAGAATATAGCATATTGCCACTACACATTGTAAGAGGGCATATTATTTTATGCAACACTTATTTTTTGATAAAATTTATTAGGGTGATATTGGTTAATAAAATTATATAGGTTTCAAGTGTACAAATCAACAATATGTCATATATATTTGCATTGTGTGTTCACCACCCAAAGTTAAATCTCCTTCCGTCACTATACATTTGACCCCCCTTACTCTTATTTACCTCTCTCTTTCTCCCCTTTTCCTCTAGTAACCTAAACTTGTCTGTGTCTAGATTTTTTTTCTGGTTCATTTGTTGCTTTCAGTTTTACATCCCACATTATTTTAATTCCATTTCTCTGTGTGTGTGTGTGTGTGTGTGTGTGTGTGTGTGTGTGTGTGTGTGTTACTTACTGTGGGGCATGGTCCAGAAGTTTTTGGAAGACACTAGGATACACAATGTTGATAGCCTTATAAAAATGGTAGATCAGGAAAACAATATTTTTGTGTTACATCAATTAGCATTGAAAACATAGCAAGACACAGATCATTCTGCTTTAAGTTTCTGTGGCTACTCTAATTTAGTTAACTGTGATCTCTGTATATATCATAAAAGGTTTTATTTATCCATAGCAAGTTGATTAATTCCAAGCTAGCTCCTGGTTGCCGCTGCCTGGACAAATTTTTCTTACCCTCTATTGTTCACTGTGTAATCAAAGAATGCCAATTCATTTGTTATTGTTTATATACTAAACATGATCCAAATAATATGAACTGTATTAATTTCCTGATTAAAACACATGAATTTAAACTCTATGTAGAAATAAGTTGGTTTTGAGATTATCCTCTCTTGATGTTTCTCTCTCTGCTTACATTAGTACAATAGTAAACATGAGGTATATTCACTGAGCCTTTATCATTGCTATGTGTTTGTTGACACAATATAATGATAACTAAATACAGACCTTTAATGCCATCACTTTTATTTATTTTGAGGTTCTGTTCTTAGAGGCAGACATAGTTTATATTTTGTAATTTTATAAAATATAAATTTATATAATCTTGTTGAATCAAAACCTTTATAAAGTTTTCCTTTTATCTATCTCTAATAATATATTTCTTATCTTGAAGTGCATTTTCTTTGATATTAATATTGGTACACTAGCAATTTTATGGTTGTTATTAGCATAATATATCTTCTACACTTCTACCTTCACCTTATGTGTGTCTTCATATTTAAAGTACATGTCCTTCAGACAGTCAGTGATTGGGTCTTACTTTTTATTATGTGTGATAATCTATGCCTTTTAATCAAAATAAAAAGTTTGTTACCTTTAGCTTACTTTTTATATCTTCTATTTAAGTCTAAATATTTGCTTTGTGTGTTTTCCCCTTCATCCCCTTTCAGTCCCTGAGTTTGTAATTTCTTGGCTTTTGGGGGATTATTTTAATATTTTAGATGAATTTAATTATCTATATTGAATTTTTAGCCAAAATTTTTATTATATTTTAGTGGTTGTTCTAGGAATTATTAAATGCATCTACTATCCAATATATCTAAACTTATCATATTACTTCATATTCACAGTTTTAAAATATATGAAACTTACAACAGTATAATTACAGGCATTATTCCCCAAGCATTGGCTACTAATGTCATGTATTTTAACTCTATAAACAATATAAATCCCAATTACAATGGCAATACTTTCTGTTTTAAACAGTAATTTGTTTTTGCACTACTAACAGAAAAAAAAAATTAAGTGGTCCTTTACGATTTGCCACTCGTTTTCCATTTTTGGTGACTTTAACTCCTTTTAGATTCTGGTTTTTCCTGAGGTATTTTGTATAATTTACCTTCAACCTGATTTTCTTATTTATTTATTGTAGAGCAGTTTGCTAGCAACAAATTCTCAGCTTTCATGTATCTGAAAATGTCCTAATTTCACATTTAATTTTGAAGGATATTTTTGCTGGACATAGAATTTGGGACAAATGAAAAAATTTGTTTTTCTTCTTTTTGAAGAAGTATCTTCTTTTTTTTTCTTGCCTCTAGAAATTCTTTACCTGTATATGATTATTCTTTTTTCCCCCATCTTCAAGTTTCTTTTTCTTTATCTTTACTTTTAAAGGTTGACTATACTGTTTCTAGATGTTCTTTTCTTTGTTTTAACTTTCTTGAGATTCACTGAACTTGGATTTTTAAGTTGATGTTTATCACCATCACCAAATTTGGAAAATGTTTGACTATTATAGTTTTTAAATTCTTTTTTCTGACCCATTTCCTGCTTCTGGGACTCCAATTACATGTTTGTGAGATCTTCTTTACTCTCACATACCAGTGAGGTGTTGTTTATTATTATTAATTCATCACTTTTTGTATCACTTCTTCAACTTGAATAATTTCTATCAATCAGACTCCAGGTTCACTGACTCTCTTCTGCCATCTCTAATCTGCCTTTAGTCCTACCTACTGAAGCCTCCTTACTCTTGCACATAACACATCAAATTGGCCATATATGTATTTATGAAATAATGACATAATGATAAAATGTTATCATCAAATGTTATATTACCACAGGATTTGCACCTCAGAATTATTGACTTTTTTGCCTGGATAACAAGAGGACTGTAAAAAGTCCAGTGGCCCACCTGTCCTTTAGGTGCTAGATGTCCTTATCAATTCCTCCCTCTGTTGGGATAGTCAAAAACATATCTAGACATTACCAAATATCCTGTGTGGATAAAATTGTCCCTTGGTTACTGCACAGTATTTTTTCTTAATTTATTTCTATACATACCTGTATATTCATTGAGAAAATATTAGATTTTCAAAAACAAGAAAAATTAAATCTAATCATGAATGGAATATAATATTAATCAAAGGTTTAAGTTTGAATTGCACATTTAAGGAACTTACTTGACTTACAGAACTATTTCTTATTAGGTAATTAACTCTGAAATGACTTGCTCTGAAGTATTTAGTATAGAGTTAGAAAGCACATAACTGTATCCTTAAACCATAATCAATTTCAAATATGTGAAATGCAAAACTACTGCTAAATATACAAGTGCATTAAATTCACAACTTTTTTCTTCATTATCTGGCTTTTAAAATTTAGTGCATAGGGAATGTCAGGATGTCCAAACTTAGCATATGACCTTCTGTAAACTTCTGTGCTTGCAGCCAAGCTGTGCATCTGCGGATATGCCCAGATGGCTTTATTATAGCTATTTAAGCTGGGAATCTATAATAAGTCACTATTTATTTAACATACTTTTTCAAGATACTGAGCATACAAATTTGATTACAAATGCTAGGAATTTTGTCATCATGCATGCTTGTGTCTAGTGTGGGTGGGGAGTATGCATATACACTGTGTTTCTGGGAATGTGTATTATATCAGCTATCTCCCACTTTTGTCTATTTTGTCAGTATAGATTTAAATTTGATTTTGTTACTGGGAAAGCACATTAACTGCTTTTTAAATTGAATACATTTCTGGTAACTAGAGTTTGTACATATGTGTAGGCACGATATAGTTTGTTGGTGGTATGATAACAATAATAAGAATGGAAAAGAATAAGCTTTAAATGACGTAAATTATACGCTACTAGATAAGGCAAAGAAAGAGACAAATTATGGGCAGAAACAAGGTGTTAGTTCCCTTTGTGATTGTACCATTAAACACAAACCAATACCTCATTTAAAAAAAAAAAGGTAAAATTAGCTTAAAGATAATTAGCTTAATATAGTTATCTGCACTGCATTGTTTAATGACATAGTATTCAGGAATTAGATGAAAGCAAGTGTGTGCAAGTGTATAAATATATGTATGTATGTATATATGTATGTATGGCCTTTCTACTGTTTCTTAAAGGTCCTCTATCAAATATCTATTAATCAGAAAATACAAACAGAAAAAAATGTATACCAAAGATAATTTCAGTAATTATTTGAGTTAATAAGGCAAAAAATAAGTAAAATATACATTTTAAGTGACTGCAGTTTAAAACTTTTATATAAATATTATTGATACAAACTAAAATATATTTCAAAATAAAAATAAAATATTGGCTTTTGTGATTCTAATAGGTTTTTTTCCCCCTCATGACATGTTTTATGTTCTATGTATGAGTTGTGATAATAAATTTTAAAAGTCATTTGCCAACCTATATGAGACAAATCTGAGGTTATATAAGGGCAAAGGTAGCTAAATACTTTTGATTCAACATTTTATTAATATTCTATCAAAAATGTCATGATATATTATCTCATTTGCTACTCATAGTTAATAATAAAGAAATAGTATAACGAGATTTAATAATATCTCCAGAATAATCACAGAATAATGAGTAACATTTCTTATATTTACATACAGACTTCTCTTCCACAAAGTGTTATTATTTTATTTTTTATTTTTTTGTCTTTACACAGAATGCTCCCTTCTGAATTATTATCAACACTGAACTGCGTCTGAAAGGCTACTCTGGTATAGAGTAGAAACAATGGGGATTAGATTTGTGTATTCTGGGTTCAGGCTTCATTTTGCCACTTAACATCTAAGTAACTGTTTCAATGGGAACCTAACCCACATCAGAAACTACTTGAGTGTTTATAACAATAAGTTTTTAATTTGGGGACGTGGTTACATGGATGAAGAGGGAGATGTATAGCCAAAAAAGGGAAATAAGGTAACCTATGGATGAACACCAGAAGAAAGTTACTCAAAACCCAAGGCCAGAAGGTCTAAGGAGGGAGTAAAGCTACTAGAATATAGGGTCCAGAACCCTCAGAAAATGTAGCAAAAGTGGTCCTATTTAGTGGCAGTTTGAACTATACAAGAGATGTACCAGGAGGTAGAAAAGAAGGAGAAAAAGGAGAGGCAGAGAAGAAGGGGAGATATAACATGGGTTCTCTCTTTCTTCCACCTCCCAATTCCCAGTATTGCCCCTTTGCCTAATCCCATTCAGAAGCCAGCTGATAGTGGAAAGTGGGAAATATAGCCTGAAGGTCATCCCCTGTGATAGAGAGAACAAGGGAAGATCAAGGAGGGCTCTGTGGGAGAGCCAGCATCTCTAATGTTCTTCTATTTATAAAACAAGAATTATAATAACCATCTCAAAAGTTTACTGTAAAAACTAATTTAAAATAAAAGCATGGGCTTTGAAAAGCATCATACTGCTGAAAATTGTTACTGTTATTACAAGAAGGAATCTAGTAATTTCAGAGCTAAGTTTCTTCCTTTTGGTTACTTTAAAACTTTGGATATGTGACCTATCTGTGATCATCAATAAGAGTCCAAATTTGGGATTGGTCTTTTTGAGATCAATACAAATCTAATCATTTTAAACACTAAAGTTTGAAATGATTTGCATTCCTAAAAAAAGTTTAAAGCTTTAATTTTCAGAATGTCAACATGAGGAGTTCTATGGATCCACTCCCCAGGAAAACTGGTGAAATGATTAATAAAATAAAATCTCTAGAAATGGTCCCAAGAATATACAACAAATAAATACTTTTCAAGCTAGTCTACTAAAACTTCCTAAGAACAATGAATGTCCATGTCATTTGAACTACATCCTTTACACTTCCTTTCCCAGCCCAGTGCAATGAAAATTCCAATCCAGGCAGCAGAAGCCAGGAACATAGGACTTCATTTACTTCCAGCTCCACTTAGGGGTGGGGCATCAGCATTTCACATTCTGTCACTCAGTTATCTGTTACAGAGGCTAAATTCCTAATGGGTGCAGCCAAGAGGTGGAGGCTTCCTTCTTCTGTCCAGCTCCCACTTGTGAAATTGCGATGCTAGCTTGAGGCAGGTGTGCTGAGACTACAGTGCCTTGTTCACTCTCACTGTCTCATTCATAAAGTGGAGGTTCCAAGTCAGGACATGAAAGCTGAGAAGAGCATAAGTGGAAGCTACTACTCCTCCCTCTATTGAGTAGCCATCTTTCAGATGTATGTTCAGAAAGAAGTTCATGGCTCAGATATTGAGAGCCATGGCTCAGATATTGCCCAAGTAGAGAGGCAGGCTGTAACAGAGAACATGAAAATCTTCCCAAAAGAAATAACTCTATTGGAAACAATTTGTGTGGAAGTTAAGTCTATGGGTGTTCTCAAAAACAATGGAGAGTGTGGGGAAAAGCTATTAGGAAGAGAGAGGTAGTTTTATTGGAGATAATATGGAAGAGCATAGGTCAGGTCAGCTAGTTCATAAGAAAGAACCGTGAAAAAAAAAAAAAAAGATAGCTAAATTGAGTTCTGCTGCATGTCAGAATAAATCTCAAAAGCTATCCCTACAAATGGGCCAGATTTAAATGGGATCAGTCTATGGAACAATTTATGCCCAAGAACATTGTTGAAGACAGAAAAGTCAACTGATAATTAGTGGTGCTGATCTTCTGGGTGGGATCAGGAAAAGAGAGAGTCAAAGAGAGCCCTGGCAAGACTATTGTTACCCCACAGTGACTGTGCATGTTCAAGGCTGCGTCACTGAGAAACAACATCAGAGGCACCACACTTCTGGGGAAATAGACTGCACTACAATAATCCAGCCAGTCACTAAACAAACAAAGAAACAAACAAACAAACAATGAAACAATAATAACAAGCCCAGGGTGGAAAGTGACTAGTACTTAGGTTTGCTATAGTATTTTTTTCTAAAACAAACATGTATGAGGCATGCAAAGAAACAGGAGATTCCAACATGGGAAAAAAAGACAACAGAAACTATCTGTGAGAACAACTAGAAATCAGACAACAGATTTTAAAGGAGCTATTAAAAATATTTTCAAAGAACTATAGGAAACTATGTATAAAGAAGTAAAGGAAGATCTGATAGAAAAGTCTCATCAAATAGAGACTATCAATAATTAATGAGAAAAAAATTATTTAAAAAATGAAAAGGACCAAATAGAAATACTGGAGTTGAAAAGTACATAATTAAAATGGGGGGAAAAAAAAAAGGTCACTACAGAAGCTCAATAGTAGATTTAAACTGGCAGAAGAACTAGTGAAACTTGAAGATAGACTGGTAGAGATTATGCAATCTGAAGAACAGAGAGAAAAAAGGAATAAAGAAATAAACAGAGCCTCAGAGAAATGTGGGACACTATTAAATGCATCGACGATACTTAATGGGAATGCCAGAGAGAAAAGAGAGAAAGTAGAAGAAAAAGTATTCAAAGAAATAATGGCTGAATACTTCTGAATTTAATAGAGACCATTAAGATAGTAAGAAGTAGTGAATATATGTAGAGATTGGAACTCTCATACACTGATGGTGGAAATGTAAAATGGTACAGACACTTTGTAAAACAGTCTTGCAGTTCAGCAATTCTACTCCTAGGTTTATACACAAGAGAAATAAAAACATATATCCACACAAAAATTTGTACACTAATGTTCAAAGCAACATTATTCACAATATACAAAAGATGCAAACAACCCCAATACCCATCAACTAATGAATAAATAAACTGGTTTATGGACACAAAATTGAAGTATTCATACATACTCCAACACGAATGAGAAAAGAGCCAGTCACAAAAGACCACATGTTATATAATTTCATTTATTTAAAATGTCCAGAAGAGAGAAAATTATAAAGGCAGAAAGTAAATTACCCAGTTCTGAAGGATGGTTGTTAAAGGGTATTATGTTTGGTGTTGGGGTAATGAAAATATTTTAAAATTCATTGTGCTGATGTATGCATGACTAATGAATATGTTAAATTCTAATACTTAACTGAATACTAAAAAAATAGAATTGTATATTTTAAATAGGTAAATTATATGGTCTGTGAATTATAACTCAATAAACCTGCTACCAGAAAAGATTAGAATTGGTCATGCCTCATAATTCTAAGGGAACTATAAACATAAAATAAAGGCACTTACTACTACTGTTATCTTATTTTTGAAGCACAAAGCGATCTCAAAGGGCAGAAGAACAGTGGCTACGTAGTTTTTAAATTAAAGATGCAAAATATATACTTTTGTGTATGTCACTATAAATCTTTGTATTTTTAGAACTAGATGTTTTTCTCTAAAAATGCAAATAATAAAAGTTGATATCTCTAATTTTTGAAGACATGAAGAAAATAGACACAATTCTCTAGGTATTCTAACTTTTAGTTTTGATCTATTTCCCTAAATTTGGCAAATGTTTTCTTGCCCCACAGCAGGGCAGTATATTCACCAAGAGATAGCTTTAATTTGCATTTTCTGGCTGTCATATTCATGTGTCCTAATGTTAACATCTCTTAAGTAGAGTTTATTTTGCAGAGAATCTGTTTATCTAGCATTTGTACATATAAAAATAGGAATGTAATAAGAATGCATAAATTGCAAATGCATAGAGCATAACTGAATATTTGAACATGTCTCAAAGCAGTGGGGCAATTTGATCCTTATAATCCAGTTTACTTATTTTTTTCCTGAGAGAAAAGGGCATGCTTATCTAGGATTTATTTCATCTGCAATTTTCACATGACAAAATTTACTTTTAAGTTTAAAATGATGTTGCTTCAGTCCCATGTGTCTGAATATGATGAGAGTTGGAAAAGCAGACAGAAACTGCAAACGTCTAATCTTGGCATGGCATTTGCTTTCCATTTTCTTTAGTGTGCACTGGTGGGATATTACTGAATGTTAAAACACTGGCAGAATCACTAGTGTGTAAAGCTTTTTTTGTGTGTAGAGAGGGAAGTGAATTTGAAATCCATTGAAGTTTATCTATTTTTGAAGTTATTGCTGATTAGTTTTTATTTCTTTTTATCATTAAATTTTCTCTTTGGCTATCTACAGCCTGAAGAACATTGAATTGTCAGCTCACTTAACAGATGTGTGTACAAATATACTATTTCTCCTAGGTGAAGGATATGAATCTCTACCTTTGTATTTTGTGACTGCATTGCATTCTTGTTAACAGTTAAAAGATTGGCCCATGAGGAAATATCACTCAGTGACATCACACTCCCTTCTCTTTCCTTTTCTTCATAAACTCTTTTGTTTTAAGGACTTAAGCTGAACAAGTGTTGCTCAGTTTCTCATGTGACCCATCTCATACAAATTCTTTCTCTAATGGAATTGGATTTTTCTCCTCTGTTTTTAAAGCTCTGAGTCTACCAAATTTATAACAATAATACTTGCTATTATGAAACAAAAACAAAAACAAAAACAACTTGAGTCTGCTTCTCTATTCAACTGTCTAAATGGTCTGATCTTAAAACCAGAAACTTAGCTTACATATTTTTTGATCCCTCAGTTACATTTGATATTCTTGGCCACCTTTTTCTTTTTTTCTTGAAATAATTGACTCACGCTTTTGAAATAATTCTTATAAACTGTTTTGATTTCCAACTACACCATAAAATCTTTAGGAGAGGAATCACATCACAGAAATACAATTTTTTCCCACATATATTTATTGAGAACTTACTATGTCCCAAGCATTCTTTTACATGTTTAGGCTATATCAGTGAACAAAGAAAAAAATCTGAGTTTGTAGAGATTCTATCCTTGCAAGGACAGACACATAATATATAACAAATAAAATAAAGTAATAAATAGTATATCTAGAAGTTCACACACCATGAAAAAAGAAGTAGGAGACTGACATTGTAGAAAATGTGATGTGGTTCAGTATAAACAATAAATCTCAGTATTGTTCTCAATATCTAGCTTCATGATTTTCACATGTCTTGTAAAATATATGAAAGTAGAATCAATAAATAACTTTCCCCTACAAAAATTTTCTTTGTGATATCTCCTCTCACTCCCCATTTTTCACTCAGCCCATATCACACAAATAATATGGATGTAAATGTAGACATACATATAGACATAAGATACAGATATTTGAACTTCTTAGCACATTTGTATTTGTTCTATCAGTATACAGTGATATATACTTATATTGACCACATCTATTTTAGGAGATGAAACATCTTTTTATCTCCTATAGGACTGATTTAATTATTTGACTAAAAGTAACAAGTGAAAGAATAGCGATTCATATAGTAAAGTTCTTAAGCAATAAATAACATCTGCAAGCCACAAAACTGAAGAGGAGAGGAGACAAACCATTGTGGGCCAAAAAGAAAAAAAATTTAACTCTGCTAGGAGTATATGACTACTCACCAGTTAATGTACAAGTCCCTGTAGGTAATATGCATTTACATTTTTGGTATCACTAAGTACCACAAAATAGTAGGCACTCAACAAATTATGATATAAAAATCTGTCATTTGTTAAAGAATCCAAAATGGAAGAGACTATGATTCTTTGAAGACAGACATTATAATTTATTAAATCCCTACTATAATAAATAAAATGTTGTGTATCAGAAGGAGCGCATAAAAAACACAATGTTATGGGAGTAGATCACCTAAACAGGTGCAAAAACACATTTCACTCTGAGAAAAACAACTTCATTCTGTTCAACCATAGCTCAAAAATAAATTGTTAATTCTTCAGTGTTTATAGCCCCTTTACATTTAATGTATTTTCAACAAATCTCGAGAAAGTGATTTAAGAGGTAATGTTAAGCATTGTGGTTGAGCTTAGATTCAAATTATCTGATATTTGTGTTTTATATTTCAAAAATATGACAACGTTGGTAACTGGATTTAAGATTATGTTAGAACAATAGTTCCTTTGTTCATTAACTTTATGATTTTTGACACTTTTTATAATGCAATCTACCTATGCCACAGGTCTCTCATCTCTAAATCCAGCTAATAAGAATTATCTTTATATGACTGGCATGAGTTTCAAGTAAATAAATATGTGTAAAACACTTAGAAGAGTGTCTGCCACTTTGCACATTTTAAATAAATACCAAAATGATTAGTAATTGAAGACGTCAGGCCAATGACCTTTACCTAGAATTTCTGGAAATGTTTCCTTCTCTCAATCATTGGAAACAATACATCCCCTCTGCCTTTTTTTTAATGAAATATATATATAAATGTTGAATATTTAAAGACTTACCTGGGTCAGCAATACTCTGATACCAAAATCGGGCAAGGATGCCATAAAAAAATCATAGGCCAATATCTCACATTAACATAGATGCAGAATTTCTCAACCAAATTTTAGGAAATTAAATTCAATAATACATCAAAAGAATTATACACAAAGATCAAGTGAGATTTATTCCAGAAATGCAAGGATGGTTCAACATCTCAAATCGATCAGTGTGATGATCCATATTAACAAAATGAAAAGTAAAAATCATATCTCAACAGAGAGAGATAAAGCATTTGGCAAAATTCAACATCTATTTATAATTTAAAAAATCACCACAAAGTGGGTATAGAGGAACATACCTCAACATAATAAGAGCCATTTATGAAAAGCCCATAGCTAACTTCATACTCAATAATAAAATGTTGAAATATTTTTCTCTGAGATCAGGAATGAGACAAAAATACCCACTCTTACCACATTTATTCAACATAGTGTTGAAATCCTAGACAGAAAATTTGTTAAGAAAAGGAAATAGAATACATCTAAATCAGAAAGGAGGAAGGAAAACTCATTATTTGTAGATGACATAATATTATATATAGAAAATTCTAAAGATGCCAACTAAAACTGTTAGAAGTAATAAACAGTTCAGCAAAGTTGCAGGATACAAAATCAATATACAAAAATCTATTGCAATTCTATACACTAATAATGAACTATCAGAAAGAGTAATCCTATTTACAATGGCATAAAAAATTTAATCAAGGTGTTGATTGACTTGTACACTGTAAACCATAAGACACTGCACTGATTAAAAAAAAAATGAAGATACAAATATGTGGAAAGATATTCCATGTTCACAGATTGGAAGGATTAATAATGTTAAAATGTTCATAGTACCCAAAGCAATCTACTGATTCAATGTAATTCCTATCAAAATTCCGATGGCAATTTTCACTGAAATAGAACAACTAATTATAAAATTTGGGTAAAATCTTAAATCTGAGATCAAAGATACAGAGAATAAATTGTTGGCTTCAAACAGTAGGGAGTCAGGGTGAGGCAAAATAGATGAAAGAGTTCAAGGGGTACAAATTTCTAGTTATAAAATAAATAAGCTATACAAAAACTGTCTGGTCACCATCTAAGAGTAGGGAGAGAGCTGGGTGAGAGAATGTGAAGAGAAATGAGGGAGACAGGGAGGAAGGGAAATATGGCAGGAGAGAGGGAGGGTGAGGGGGAGAGAGAGATTGATTAATTGATTGATTTTCAGGAGGACTCTAATAATAGATTAGCTGTATCTTTTCTCACAGTCTTCCCCAACCATCCCTAGTGGACTTATTGTTGTTATTTCAGTTCTCACATATCTAAAGTCTCCCTAAATGGGATTTCTGAAATGACACCAGCTTGAGATTATTAACTTATGTGTACATGGCCTGCTTTCTTATTATCCCTAGGAAGTCTTCAGGATGGAGGACCTTCACTGGGTTACAATATGCATTATGTAGTTTCTGTACTTTCCTAAATAAAACTGTTTCAACAATTCTATGAAATAAATTAAACTGAGAAAGTTACATGTCTGTGGGTTTTTTCGTTTTGTTTTGTTTTGTTTTGTTTTTTGCCTCTGTGGACTGAAGGAATTATTTTGGTTGTGCTATTAACAAGAGTTTGGAAATATGTCTTTTTTCTCTAGACATGGACAAACAGACATTTCTATTACTCAGCAAGCCTTTGATGTGTACATGATATGCCTCATTTTGAAACATACCAAAATAAATGTTGGGATCTAAATGCAGAAAACCACATTATATATCACTATATTTCAATGACCTTTGAAAATGAAATGAATGACAAATAACATTTGTGACCGTGGCCTACATTTTCCTTATTAAAGTCAAATGTATCAGTACTTGATCATAAGGTATAGTGGTAATAATACAATCTTTTGTAAATATACTTTTTTATTGCTAAAAATTTTTACATCTCTCAACTAAAAAGACATAATATGTAAAAAAAAAGTACATTCAAGTTGTACTTTAAACAAGTTGAATAATATTTCATATTAAAAATTTTTCTCTTTTTGCTTTTATCTTATAGAAACAAACCTAATTATTTTTGTGAATGTTATTGCATATGGTTTCTCATTTAAAAACTTGTTAGCTGTATGATCATGAGCAAATTATTTAACCTCTGAATCTTAGTTTTATCAAATGTTAAATAAGGGGTCAAGAGGTACACAATCTCTCATAATTATTAGAATTAAATATATGTTAAGTTTTAGAAGAGTGATGATAGTGTGATAGCGATGATGGTGATAATGATAATGATGGGGAGGATGCTAAGGCAAGACATGTTTAGTCATTGACTAGACCCATTATTGAAGAGGATGAACTGAGCAGTAGATGAACTGCTACTGACACATTATTGCCAGTATTCTATAAACCCTCTTCATGTCCTTCCCAAATGCTCCCCTTCACTACCATTCTTCCCCAAAGTAACAATTATCTTAAGATATAATACTAATTTTTTGACTATTTTTGAACATTATATATATGAAATTATACAGTATTCTTTTGTGTCTTGCTACATTTTCCTCCAAGATTTTGATTTGCTACATTTATTCATGTTGCTTTGGTACCATAGATTGTTCATTACCATTTCTGTATGATTTTCTATGGCATGGACATCCTTAGTCATTTTCAAAGCATTCAGTTAATGTCAGGATGAGTATGGTACTAGAAAATTTACTTTTATTTCACAGCAAAGTAGGTCAGTGAGAATTGGCAATGATGAAAGGGAATGAAGAAAAAGATCATGTTTTCAAGAGAATTTGATTCTGTCTGCTAGTTCAAACTGTTATAACAAGATACTAGACTGCATAGCTTAAACAAAAATTTATTTCTCACAGTTCGGAGGCTGAAAGTTGTAGATAAGGGTAGCAGTATGATTGAGTTCTGATGAGAGCCCTCTTCTCACATGTAGAAAGAGAGGGAGAGAGAGAGAAGAGAGTCTCTCTTATATAGGCACTAATCCTTAATTATGTCTCAAAGACCACACCTCTTAATACCATCATATATTATCACAGAGATAGTTAAGATTTCAATATATGACTTTTGAGGGAACACAAATATTCAATCTATAACTGTTTAGATAAACTGTCAATTTTAATGGTTTTGGATTTCAACACATTTTCTTATCTCATTCCATTTTATATTTTTCTGGTCTTCTCAAGGATTGAATTACCCCATTTAGCGATAAAAATATAAATGTCACATATATAGTTTTCTTTTCTCTCTCTCTTTTGTATATGTATCATGAGACATATTAAAATGAAAAATTAATTTTTTGTAGGCCATTTAAATTTAACTAAGGGTCTGTATTTTATCTGTATATCCTATGCAAGGGATAAGATACACATATTAATGTGAATGTGTTATTCTTCTGAAGCACATATGAAGTTAACTGAAGATTTCTGTGTGTTATGAATTCATAGTTAAGCACCTTCAAAAATCCAAATTACAAAAGAAAAGTTAACAGTTTTAGGTAGTAACCCTATTTTATACTGTATACCATTACTGATTTAAAAAAAAAACAGAGGGCAAATGCAAGCATAAATCTTCAAAAGTGTTGGGGAAATGGTCAATAAAAATTCTGTCAATATATAAATAAAATAAGAATGAATTGAAAAAAAATAAAAAAATAAAGGGAAGGGAAGGAAGGAAAGGAGGAAGGGAGGGAGGAAAGAAGAAAGGAAAGAAGGGAGAATTTTTATGAACAACCTAATAAGAAGACAAACCTGCTCATTGACAAGAACGTTAAAAAGTGACAGGAGGAATGGAAAGAAGGAAGAAACTTTATCAAGGAATCTAGCAATTCAAGACATATATCAAAATAAAGAATCTAAAAATGAAGATGCCGTAGATAAAAAAAAGAGTAAGCAGTTATTCCATTTAAGTCTGGAACAATTTCTAGATAATTGTTTAAGTTATTGTTAAAAAATATTTTAAAAGTTGTCAGTGAAAAAAAATGATACTAACAAATGACAAAAAATCAGAGCTGAAGAGAGGAAATATATGAAGATTCTCTTTGAAGCAACAGGACAAATTTGCCTATAATTAAAACATGTATTTGAAAGTAAAATAATTTTAACCACAATTTTATCACAATATTATTTTTATTAATAGTTAAGAAAATCTTTTAAAAAATAGTATTCCTTGCAATGCTAATATGAAGTGAATTTTAGCCATTCCTTCTCTTTCAATTGAACCTTTTTTCTTGTATTAATTATAATATAATTGACCAAATTCAAATTACTACAGATAAAATAGTCAAATTTTATAGATGTATTCTAACCTATCTGAGTCTCCTAGTTTTTCTATAAGCAAATAAAGGTTTCTGGAAATATACTAACCTAATTTTAATAATGATGCCTATTTCCTAGTAGTGGAAATTATTTTAACCTTTCTTCTTTTTTCTTTTCATTCATTCAATTTGCTAAAATAAGTTTTTATTATTTTTACCAAATAATTTGATTTGTCTTGTGATAATAATTATTATGGAAAGAAATCTATTTTTAAATTATTATCATTTATTATTATTAGCAGCTAGGAACTTGCTTTGAAGATTGGAAGGTAGAGAAAAATTTCAGAAAAAAGTTTTAAAAAGTAGGCATTTCACAATCTTTAAAAAATATGCTAAATCTACATTTGGATTGTTGTAAAATAATCGGGACAACAACAACAAAAAAACAATTTCAAGATGGTTCCCTATTTGATTTCTTCTAGAAACACTAGATGTATTTTCCCCTCAGATGTAGATAAGCTGTGACTGAGTACTCTTTATGGGAGATTTAATGTACACCAGTTTTTGTGGAATCACAGATACTTTATAAAGAATAAATTAAACAGCATGGCTTGTATATGGAGTATGGAGCAGGATTGTGGAAATATCTAATTAAGCATTATTAACACTAGCATAGGTTTTCTGTTTTTTCAAAAATTTAAGGGATTTGAATATTTTATTTGTTGATCAGATCCAGTACTAAAATCTTGAAAAGATCTATCATCATAGCTTAGTTATTTTTACCAACACCTCTTTTAAGTTTTAACCTGGAATAAAGGCTAGAACTGAAAAGGCAAGTTATTACCTGGAGCTATGTGAGCCTTCTGTCTACCTTTGGGAATTGCCAACAGAGTCTCACAATGATAAAGGATAATGATTTTTTTAAACGTGAAGATGCTTGCCCATTAATTCAAGTGTTGATTTGTGATTTTTGTATTTTGATTTTTATTTGTAAATATCATGGAGATGACAAGTTGGTGTGGGAATAGGGGCTGTATTATATTCCCAATTGAATTAATGGGTGTTACATTATATCCTATTTTTAAAAAATGGCTTTAAAAATTCAGTGCTAATATCTGTTACAGAATTTCTTGTGGGATATAGTAATGCAAAATAATATTTTAAATTGTCCTATATTAACAGATGGCCTAGCAGAAAATTTTACTTCAGAGATTTCTGCATGATTCTGGCTGGTACAGGGTGGGCTGAGATAATAACCATGGAAGCTACAAATCTCCCTTTTCACATGGATTAGATAAGGTCAACAGCCACATTGAGATTTGAAGACTTTGGGAGATAGCAGCTATCTGGCACCTATCAAATAGCATTTAGGAAGATTAAAATGATGGACTATAAATAAAATAAAAGTTAATTACTGAGGGCCACCAGGGTAGTCAAGAAAATTACCAGAAACATTCACCACAAATTAGGTCAAAAGACAATTTTTTAAAAAATTGGTTGTACAATGAAAGTCAATGTTTGGAAATTATTTTATTTAGCTCATTTTTTTTTTTTTTTACTTGAAACATTTGGAAATCTCAGGCAAGTATTTTCTGAACTCAAATCAGTTCAACACTGTTTAAAATCTCTAGTTACCTGTTTTCTTCATACAAATGTTCATAAAATATTGTCCAAAGTTAAAAACATGGCAAAGTTTCACTTTGTCTTTGCAAAGCTTCCCGAGAGCATCATCCAAAAAAACTTCCTGAAGTCATCTGAAGCCAAAAGCATTTCTCCATTAATTGATTTTTTTGTTTGCTGTTTATTACGGTCCAACGCCTATAATATTAGGTGTTACCTGGAAGAACATTGATATTTTGCAAATATTTTTTTGTCTGGTAGAAATTCTAATAATTTCTTCTTGGCTGAAAGATAATCTCAAATATAGTTTTGCAGTCGAATTTGTGACCATATTTTACAATTCTACAATCTAACTTTAATATTCTTTATTGACTATATACTTTACTTACTCAATTCTTTTTTAAACCAGCTTTGCTGTTCTTCTGGTTGCTTCCTTAATAATTTAAATTTTTGACATCTGCATATTATGTTTTTGTATGAAAGTAATATTTGAAATACTTACACTGACCCTGTGAATTTGAGAGTATTGTGAATTTGGAACTCTGTTTTAGCCCTATATCCCTAGAAATGATATTATAGCCATTCTGGCACTTAGGCTCTCAATAAATACTTATTTAAGAATGTGTCAATAATGATAAATGTACACAAACAACATGGCAATAATTATATGCCTGTACGCATGTATATATATACTATATATAATATATAGGTATGTGTATATGTACATGCACAGATGTATGTATATTTATGTAATCTAATTTTGAAATATTTGCTTAGATCTTTATTCACTAAGGCAAAATAGAAAGTAAATTACTTGTGCAGATTCCAACTACTCAGCATGTTGTGCACATGGAACTAGGGAATAAACCCAAAGCCACTGTATTCAGTCACCTCAGAAAAGGTTTTTTCCAAAAGATTTAATGTCAGGAAGGAAAGTTCTCCTAGTAACCACACATAAGGTCTTTTTTTTTTTTTTTTAAATCAATATGACGAAATTTAAAAGCCTCTAGAAATGCCTTTTAGAATGTTAACTCAAAGCTATTGAAAGGTCCAAATACAGCTGTGGCCTGCTACGACAAGTGACTATAATATCTTACACTTTTTGTTGGTTCAATTGGATGCATTTAAACAGTGAGTCATGGGCATAATGTGGCTTAATATTGACTGATGTAGTTCAGAGTCCCAGGGAAGGAGGGAGGGGGAACAGGGAAAGAACTCTTTTTAGCATGGGGAATGGTGAGGCACTCACTGTCTGCTGACTGAAGATTAAAGAAAACAGTAATTTAGACAGAAAAAAGAATCTCTCTCTTAAAAATAATCTAAGGATTGTATGTTTCTAGTCGGTCTATAAAATCCCCAGAGCTGCCCGTCAAGCAAATGACACTTCTCTATCTCTGTTGGGCATTCACATACCTCCTGTTGTAGTTTTATTTTTGGCAATAAAATAAAAATATGAGAATAGTGATAACTAACTAGTAGCTACTGAAAATATGCCATGTATTATACTACACCCCTTTTAAGACAAAAACAAAAACAAAAACTAAAAAACAAAAAAACAAAAGAATCATTTAATATTCAAACCAACCCTTGGTAAAATTAAGGCACAGATAGTTGAGTAGTTTGTCCAATATCACACAACAATGTCAGTTTTACCCTGATGTGTTCATTTTAAACTTGGCACAGAGTTTTTTCCTTAAAATCGTGTGTCCCCTAGCTTGGGCTATAACTTTCCAATTTTCCATCTCTTCAAAAATTATTGCAACCCCAACTCACTCTCACAAAGTTGTGCATTAATAGACTACTGTTCTCTCTGATAAGAAAGTATATTTTAATATAGAGTACAGTTTCAGTTTCTTATAACTTTTGAGTTGAAAGAGAGACAGTCTTGACTATCTTAAAAGGCGGTCTGTAGAGAATGAAAAATGTTTCTATCATCAGGAAACAGAAGATTAAACACTAAACTATGCATACTTAAAACTTTTATTTTGATGACCATGCCAAATAGGAACATTAAATAATTGTTGAGTATACAGAATGAATAGAAGCTACATATTCATTTATCTTCAATTCTTGATTCAGTTTCTAAAGATAGAAGTGTGTGAATTGGAAAGATATTATTTCTAGTATAAAAATTTCTAAAAGAGAGATTTTTCTAATTATAATTATTTAAAAATCCAGGCTTGAAGTTTGTTTAGGTTGAACAATGTGTTAACCTACGTTTTGTTTTTTTTTTAAATTTCTTTCTCACCAATTATTTTTCATTCATTTCCCTAAGCTTAGATACTCTAATATGGCTTCTTCTCTTGTTTGATTCCACATGAAATCTGTCTCCCTAAGTTTTTACTCTGCTTATACCTCAGTTAGACTCTTCTTCCAGACCCACTAAATTCTTTATAAATGATGTGATCTCTACATATATTCTCTAGTATCTCTATTTAATTTCTCACTATTTGCCATGTTCATACAAATATTCATTAACTTAAATTATTACCAATTATCTTTAAAAATAATCTTCTGAGAACATGGTATTCGGAAAGTCAAAAACTCGTTTAAGATTATATAGTTATAGCTATTTTATTGGAATTACAATACATTTTTGAGAGAAATTAGGAAATTTGGAAGTTATAACCCAATTATTTAAAAATTTTTCCATCCGTTTTTCAAAATAAATCTAGCATCACTATCTTACACTTACTGATTATAGCATACATCTAGTTCTTTAACATATACCAAAAAAACTACAAGTTTTCTCAGAAATATTTTTATCATATAATTAGTGTCTTTTTTTTATAATTAAACTGAAACTACTCTCTTTTTCTTGATTATAATTAGCCTCTCTCAAGACATAACCTTTACCAGTTACATATCAAAATCCAAAGTGTATAAAAAACTGGTTTAGTCTCAACTATCTGCTATTTCTGGGAAGGGGTCAGTAAACATACTTTTAACTATTCCTCACACTCAGTACAGTGGAAAACCCTGGACATTATATATAAAACAAACATAGGATGACTCTGAAAGTTGGAGAGAAGACCAATTAGGCACCTCAGGACCCAGACACAACAATGTAATGAGTTTTCTGGGGTTGTTGTTGTTTATTGTTTTTTCTAATATTCCCGACTTGGAGGGCACAGTCAAAAAATCTGCAAGAGGCTCTTTTTTCTCACCATAAGACCAGAAAAGGAGCACCCTAGCAAGAAAGAAAACCTTACACAATAGCTGCTCTATTCCATTCAAACACCACATAAGAAACTTTGGTGACTCTTCACCCATGCCATCAAAGACCTAGTGGGCAGCCTGGATGTGAACTTACTCTAGGCTGTAAGAAGGCACTACAACCCCCCACCCCCACCCCACCACCATCACCACCACTACCAACAACAACAACGGACAAGTTGGTATCAGAGAAAGCTGAGTAAGGAGCCAGGATTTTCATCCCAACAGGGAAGTAACAACCCCTACTTCCCCTGCTTTTGGTATCATTGTATACCAGAGAATCTGGACTTCAACCCATACTTGTCTGTGCCAAAGCACCCATCCACATTCAAATGGTGTCATTCAGTAAACCTGAAGAATTAGTGAACTTAATGAACCACAGAGAAAATATAGAGTGAAAAAAATAATAAAAGAGCCTCAGGGATCTGACAGACCTAATATTTGTGTCATGTAGGTTTCATAAGGGAAGGAGAAAATTGACATGGCTGAAAACTTTCCATATCAGCAAAAGACTGAAAGCTATGGAGTCAAGAAGCTGAGAGAACTCCACATTTGATAAACTGAAGTCATCCACATTAAGAAAAATTATAGTAGATATCCTGAAAACAAAATATAAAATGAATAAAATGTATTATAACCAGTAAGAGAGAAAGGACACCTTGCTTATAAAAAGAAACAATTCAATAGACAGCAGTTTAATTGACAACAATTTAATTGGTCTTTATATTTCTATTTTTTAAAGGCAATATATTCAAAATTATGTTGAACTTCATACCCTACTTTATTTAGTTTGATAAAATGCAGATATCGATTGCACCACCTTTGATAAATGCTATACACACTTATATCATTTACAAACTAATTATAAAGTTTTGGATTGGTGTACATATAAGATCAAGAGTTAATGTTTATGAAATTAGTCTTTAATTTACAAAGAATTTGCTCTTTAATATTTTATGCTCTAGATCTGTGCTATTCATACGTTAGACCTAGATATAATTGATATTTAAATTTTACTTAATTAAAATTAGATTAAAAGTTTAGTTCCTAAATCCTACTAAACACATTACTAGTGTTTAGTGGACACATATGGCTAATAGATAGCATAGTTCTAGCATACAGGTATAGGACATTTTTATCACTATAAAAAGCTCCATTGGAAAGCTTAGATCTAAAACTTTTCAAGTATGACTCATATTTTAAAATCTATATCCATAAATGTTTGAGAGAAAACATCCATTGTACAACTTTATCAACAGATTCAATGCCATCCCAATCAAAACTCCAGCAAGTTATTATTGTGGATAATGACAAACTAATTCTAAAATATGTATGGAGAGATATAAGACCAAGAACAATATTCAAGAAGAACAAAGTTGGAGAACTTTTACTATCTGACTTCAAGACTTAATGTACACTTATGGTAAGCGAGACAGTGTGGTATTGGTGAAAGAACACATTAATGGAATAAAGAGTACAGATATATAGAGGCCCACATAAATATACTTAATTGATCTTTGATGAAGTAGCAAAGTCAGCCTTTTCAATCAATGGTTCTGGAACAACTAGACATCCACATGCAAAAAAAAAAAAAAAAGAGAGAGAGAGAGAGAGGAAAGAAAAAAAAATCTAGAAATAGGCCTTACACCTTTCAAACAGACTAACTCAGAATGGATTAGAGACCTAAATATAAAATGCAAAACTATAAAAGACTTACAAAGGAACAGGAGAAAATCTAGATGACCTTGGATATGGCATGACTTTTTACATACAACACCTAAGGCACAATCCATGAAAGAATTGATAAGTTGGATTTCATCAAATAAAAAAGGTAAATAAAAATAAACTCTTGTTCTGTGAAAGACAAGGTCAAGAGAATGAAAGGCAAGCCACAAGACTGAGAGAAATTATTTGCAAAAGACACATCTAATAATGACTTTTTTTAAATATGCAAAGAGCTCTTAAAATTTAACAATATAAAACACATGACCTGATTAAAAAATAGACCTAAAATATTAACAGATACCTCACCAAAGAAGATATGACCAAAACCTACATATGGAAAGATGGCACAAATCATATGTTATCAGGAAAATGCAAATGAAAACAATGAGATACTATTATACATCTATTTGAATGACAAAAACCCAGGGGACTGACAACACCAAAAGCTGATGAGCTTGTGCAACAATAAGAACTCTCATTTATTGCTGGTGGGAAGCCACCTTGGAAGACAATTTGTCAGTCTCTTACAAAACTAAACATATTCTTACCATATGATTCAGCAGCTTTGATCCTTGATCTTTACCCAAAGAGGCTGAAAACTTATGTTCACATAAAAATGTGCACCTAAATGTTTATAGTATCTTTATTCATAATTGTCAAAACTTGAAAGCAATCACAATGTCCTGAATGGATAATAAACTGTGGTACATCCCCCAAAGCACTAGGAGATACATATTAATGAATTTGTTGAAAGGAATTGGCTTACATGACTGTGGGAACTGGCAGGCCAAGTCTGGAATTCATAGGGCAGGACAGCAGGAAAAGAAGACTGGAACTCTTGGACACAAACTGAAACTGCTATTCACAGGCATGATTTCTTTTTATTCGGGAAAGCCTTGCCTATGTTACTTTCAAATGATTAAAGTAGGGCCACTCATTATCTAAGATAATCTTCTTTACTTAAAGTCAATTGATTATGAATTTTCTTCACATCTACAAAACACTTTCGTAGCAACACCTAGTTTACTGTTTGGATAATGGGAACTGAATCTAGCCAAAATGATACATAAAACTGACCATCACCATAGGGATTATAAATGCTGCTGGATTTTTTAAAGATGACAGAGAAAAAAATTTTGAATATTCCAGTTTCATCATGATCTTTAACCTATGGCTTAACACAATATTGAAATGGAACACTATAGAAATCCTTTTATTGTTCAGCAAAACTTTTATACCTCTTCAACAAAATTTCATAAGGTAAAAAAATTCTATCTCTAGACTTCTAATTTGTTATAAATACTAAAAAGATAAGCTTAATATATACCTATGTAAGGTTATATCTCATTTCAAAATTCATTCTTCTCCCACAAAGTTAATTTAAAATAAGACAATGTGTATCCCCAATTTTTTTTTTTCAGAACTTGAAAAACAATTTAGGGTATTTCTTATTTATTTTCAGAAAAGGTTTATTTTTTCATCTAGTTTGGCTAAAGCATAGACTGAACAAACCAAAATTTAAACATCAAGACCTGAGAAAATTGGGAACGCAACCCAGAAATCTATTTTGCTTTTACAAATGAAATTGTTT
The DNA here is from genome assembly GCA_003508835.1 of Eonycteris spelaea. NCBI lineage: Eukaryota > Metazoa > Chordata > Mammalia > Chiroptera > Pteropodidae > Eonycteris > Eonycteris spelaea. The sequence continues at coordinate 5,217,442 of PUFA01000095.1, forward strand.
CTTAGAAATGGAGGTTCTGATTAATCAAGTTTTCATATACTCTCATTTTTGACCAGTGTTTAATTTCATTGCAGTCTCAATTCTGATCCTTTTTTCTTTACAAGAAGCTCAAAATGAATGAAAATATAAAGTTCAGTCTATTTTTTCAGGGAAAGGGGTTGGGAGACTGGGAGAAAGGGCTGAAAGTTTAAAGAAGTACAAATTAGTAGTTGATAGATGGTCATAGAGATGGGAAGCATGGCATAGGGAATACAGTTAGCATTAATGTAATGGCTAGGTGTAGAGCCAGAGGAGAGAAAGAGCAGTCAGGGGGATCATTTTATAAATTTTATAAATGTCTAACCAATGTACTGTATACTTGAAACTAATAAAATTTTTTAAAAGGAAAAACAAAAAAAGAAAAAATATATAGGTATTTATCATCGATCACCTTTCTAAATACACACACAAAAAAATGCTTTAAGAGAAATGAAAAGAGGAACAGATAAAAGAAGCAATTGAAGATATTTCCAGTTTGAGTTTTGAAGTAAAGAGATATGAATCAGAACACTAAAGGACCTATGAAAGAAATGGAATCACTGCAAGGAATAAATTTTTGTTTGTTTAATTTGTTTTTTATTATTTGAGCCAAGGATAAGAGCTGGGAAAAAAAAAAAAAAGACAGCTTGAGGGTTGTTGTTACTATAGTATAACTTAAACTACTCTACCACAAAAAGAGAAGAATGTAAGGGAACTAGGGTAATTTATCATGGCATGATTATAATACTGCACAATAATCTAGGGTGCAGTAAAATAAAGGTAAGATAATAGAGAAAAAATAGAGTTAATGAATTGGATTTCTGAATAAAGTTTAAATGTATTTTTTAAGAGTAATAGAGTAAGTGGAAGTAAAAAGTGGGTGATAGCTCAAAGCTTGAAAGAGAATCTCAAATAAGTTAGTTGTGCATGACATGGTCTATAGGACAGCAGTCTCCAAACTTTTTTGCACCAGAGACAAGTGCCCTATGAGAATCTAATGCCTGATCATCTGAGGTGAGCTGAGGTGGTGATGCTAGCACTGGGGAGCAGCTGCAAATACAGATGAAGCTTTGCTGGCTCACTCGCTGCTCACCTCCAGTTGTGTGCTCTGGGGTGGGAGGTGGGCATAGTTGGGGACCCCTGATCTAGGGCATTACTCTGGGAATATATATGTTTGAAATTGGGTGGATGAAAAGATTATTAGAAGTGAGGACGTGCTAGATCTGAGAGACCAGGATAGATGGATGTCTCATAGGCATTGCAAATTTAATAAATCACATTTAATATAAAAGTATAAATTACCTGCCAAAACATACAGAGAATTTACTACTTTCTGGCTTATTTCATTCTGAGTCTACCAAGTAGGAGGAGGAAGACTACCCCTCCAATTTCTGTATTCTAATCACAGAAATATCCCTTTTTGGAAATATATTCTGTTCTTCCTTATACTTTGTCCTTTGTATATGCTTTTTTTCTACACCAGAAACTCTCTTTCCTTCCCAGACTCACTCTGGTTTAACACACCTTTTCAGCAAATACTTTATACTTTTCTTTAAAATTTAAGACTTAACATGAACATTTTCAATGGACATCTCTCTCATCATCAAATTTACCCTCCTATCTCTAAAACTATGAGGGTCTTTTTTATTGGTTTTCATAGTACCATGTTTTTTTCCTATCATATTATTCTAAGTACATATAAGTTTTCTACCTGTGTGCTATACTGAGATTTTTTGATATTAGGAAATGTGTATTTGCCTGATGTACCTCACTAAGCAATGAACTTAAGTAAGCCAATTAAACAAGGTAGTTGCTTTAACACTAAGGTTTTGAAAAAATAAATTATTAAAAACAGCCATAATCTTGGACAGAATGATGAGATTCTCAGTATTTTCATCTAGATAAAAAATATTCTACTTAAAATTCTAGTACCTTGAAAATGAGAAACTGGGTTATAAAAAAGTGTTAGCTAGTTTTATTGATAGTTGTCATCAGGGAATGACTAATTAAGAACTCAAATTCCTTAAACTAAATTTCATAACCTTGGCTTTCTTTATCATTCAAAATTATTCATTTTCTTCTTTTTCTCTATCTCTTACCTTCCAGAGTCCTAGATACTCAAAAGAAACTGATGAAATTGAACCTGTGATTTAGCATAGTCATATCTGTGTCATTATTTTTATCTCTCTTCCCTTTGTACCTTAGAGAGAAATAAATTAGCAGTAAACCTGAGTATCATCTTAATTGGGCAGATCTAGCATGCCTGGAAGTAATGATGCCAGAATGTATAGTTTAGTGGCTCCTTCTTTGTAATAAAGCTGTCAGAGCTGACATCCCCAGGATTCATGGTTTTTCTTCTCCTCCTTTGAGCAGTGGTGAGGGGATTATGCAGATGAGTCACAACACTGTGTCTGTCTAGGAGTCCCTGCCTTTTGTGCTTGGCATACTCTGAATTTGTTTCTATTCCTCTGAATACCCACAGCTCAGAACTGTGTCTAGGGAATAAACACCTAACAAAGCTGTTTAGAAGCTCCACTAAATGTTTCTGGCAGGCACAAACTTTTGAGTGAATACAAGAAAGAGTCCTCTCCTACTCCATTCTTCTATTTGTCCTTATTTGAATATATGTGTGTGTCTCTTTTTCTCTTCCTGTTTCTCTTTGTCTTTCTTCTCTCTGTGTCTTTAAGTCCGTGTTTTTCACTTCATCTCTCTGAACACTTGAGGGTTTATTTAGATTACATATAAACATTAAGATGATTTCTTAGAATTCCTTTCCATGAAGTGAAAAATTGTCTCTTCTAGCCTTGCTAGCTCAGAGATAGAGCAGAGAAGAGAGATACCAGGAATGGGGAGCGAGTTAGCTACCGGACAATCATTAGTCAGTTTCAGGTTCCAAATGGCCTTTTAAACTGTGGGTTGGAGTTTAAATTTTATTCTGAGTGTGATAGAATAATCTGTATAGATTTTTGAGCACAAAAATAATTCCCAATTTGATTTGGATTTTTAAATATCAACTTTTAGTTTCAAGTGTGTCTGTAGAGGGTAGAGGGTAAGATGGAAGCAGAGAGATAAACTAGATTGCTAATGCAGAAGTCCAACATCTACAAGATCATGGCTAGAACTAAGGTTCTATTCTTTTTGCAATCTGTCTTGTCTTTGCTTAGTTTTAAGTAGTTAAATGTCTTACAGATAATCTTTTTTCTTCTCTTTTGAGAAGAGAAACCACTATAATTGGGCATTAAATACCATCTTCTCTACTTTCCCATTGTTTCACTGTGGACAGAGCTTCAGATATTTTTTCACAGGTTTATCTAGGTTAGAGCTCACTGGAGTACTTACATTTGCAACAATTTCCTCAGCATCTCTTAGAGATGGTAAAGAGTTATATAAACTAAATCTTTCCTTAAAAACAAGAACTTCAGCTTTAAGGAGGTTCTCAAGTTTTCTCCAAAAAAGAATCAAAGTTGGAGTCAAACTACTCAGTCTAAATTTGTGTTTTAATCCTTATTTTACATTAGAATTAACCACTATAAATCCCCACCCCATCCCCATGTCCATAAGCAGTCTATGGATATGAAATGAGATCTTAGGGCTTTTTCTGTAGCAGTTCTGCCTGGATGAGTCATTCAGTGGCATTCTGTCAATTTCCCTTTTATTCTAACAGAAATAAAGGCATTATTCTATTGCATGTTCTCCAGCATATTATTTTTAACACTCCTGGAAATAACAACATACCAATACACATCCATATAAAATCATACTTCTACTCTAAGCCTCTCCGTACAAAATCTCAAATTTACCATTTAGAAAAATTGTAACTAATGAAAGATTTGAATGGTCAGAAAATATAATATTTCAATAATTTGTTGTTTCATATTGAGATTTCAGAAATTTTTAAATTTTCTTTTGATCAAGGCCCTTTTAAATATTAAGCTATATACCAATATTGACCTAATTATGTGTATCTCCATTTAAAACTAATAAAGTCTTACATTTAAGGTTATTAGATTAAACACATAAAACTGTCATATTTTTCTAGGTCAAAACTGTTTTGATATTGACAATTTTATTTAAATATATTAACTGATTCAAAGACATAAGAAACACTTCTCGTAGGCCCAATTAAGATTTTATGAAGCTTATAAAAAATATACAATAAAAGATGCTGCAGGGTAGATATGGAATTCTATCAATGTATATAATATCCAGTTTGTCCTGAAGCAGTAGTCCCCAACTTTTTGGCACCAGGAACCAGTGCTCCTATGAGAATCTAACGCCTGATGATCTGAGATGGAGCTGAGGCAGTGATGTAGTGCTGGGGAGCAGCTACAAATACAGATGAAGCTTTATTGGCTCACCCTCTGCTTTGCAGCCCAGTCCTAATGGCCTGGGGATTGGGGACCTATTCCCTGAAGAGGTGATGACAAGCGAGGTCCTTCATGAATGATCATTAATAAAATCCTAATGGAGAGCTAACTTATTTTGGGAGCAGCATTTTTAACATTTAGAGATTTCTTCTTAACCCAAGTTTCTCATTGAAATTAAAAGACCCTAGCCACACCTATTGTTTCCAGTTTACATTAGTCAGACACTTTCCTGGAAGAAGTGGTCACATCCTCTGATAAGTCAGGGTATATTCTGGTGGGATTCTGGGCCTTCAGTTTAATCCAAGCAAATGAGCAGAGCTAGAAGGTCACAGAGAGCCTTGGGTACAAGTAGGTAAGTCATCCTGTAAAGCAGCCAGACAGCTGACCTGCAGGGGAGGAGTGTGATAGTATCTCTGACCTTCCAGGTATACAGTAGCTAGCCCTGGTATCCAAACAGAGCAGTCATTATTGAGGAAATAAGCCTATTTGGGGGCTGCTCTTTTTTCTGATAGGTTATCAGATACTGCTGGCTCTTTTAAAAATAAAGTCTCCTCTACTTGTCTCAAGCTATGAGAGTGTCACCATTTCTGGCTAATTCACCATACCTTGTTTGAGGGATACACTGATATCCTCTTCATTAATGTCACATGTTGAATTTATTAGTATTATTATTATCTTTAATTTTCTTATATCTTATTCTTTTTATATATTTTTTTCTGCCTATTGACACTGTCATTATTCATCATAATTCATTAGTAATCCCCTATTACCCTTCCTTCAGAACAAAGTTAAAACTTCACTCATTAAATCTTTTCTAAGTCCAAAAGCAGTTTTATTTTTTGTATTACCGAAGTATGATGTATTATAAGCTATTTCACTAATCTTGTGTCTCCAACTTTGGCAAAACTCTAATACAAAGTGAATTAGCTCCTCAAAAAATGTTTGACAAATATAAAAGTGCCAAATATCAATATTTTAGAAGGTATACTTAAGACAGGCTAACTGTATAAATCTAAGCCTACTTCCAGGTTAAAAATAATTTATTTATAATTAAGGATCAATATTAGATAAGGTGGTTGGTTAGGAAACTAAAATCTGTTTTGAAGGTAATAATCATGTAAATATTAAATTAAATAATTACTTGTGCTTATATATTTATCAATAAATGATGGAGAATATTTATTTTAATGTATAAACATAACTGAAAAAAATTATTGAAATCCCCATCTCCTTTTAGAGAGTAAAATTTGATGATAAGGAAAGTTATGGTTATTTTTTTTATTAGATAACCATAAATGCATCTAAAGATGTTATTTTACTAAAATAAGTTTTTTTTTATTTATATTATTCTGCTGAAAAGAGAGATTATATGAATCATAAATTCTAGTTTGTGGGATTAAAAAAAACTAATGTTCTAAAAAAAAAGAATAAGCCTGGATGTTGTTTGCTTTAAATTCATTTTACCTGATTTTTTTTCAATATAAGAAGGACGAACACTGATTATAATGAACCTACTCTGCACGGGCCATGTAAAGATCCCTGTGGATTTGATTGTGGGGTAGGTGTCCATTCTATTTTTTTTAAATCTCTTTTAGAATCTCCTTACAAGAAGAACAATAGAATGTAATGGATCGTTAACTAAAAAAAAAGTATAAATAATATCTCAAAACATTGCTTTCTTATTTCCTCTAGTCACAGTACTTTATGGCTGCATAGTTAGATATGTCAAAAGAAAAGATGTAAAATTCAAACTCAGTCTCCATACAAGTGGGAATGTATAGTTATTTATGAAAGTGAAGGAAAATTACTGAAACAGTAACCTTCATTATAAACTTGCAGTAAAAAGAAATAAAAGTCAAGATTTCAAGATGTCTATTAATACTTTGGAACATATCATTAAATACATATTTCATTTTAATACTAGACATATTCCCTCAAAGATGGTTTATTGACATTTGATATTTTATACTTTGTCATTCTTTATGCCAACTCCAAATTTATACACATATTTCTGTTGGCATTTTAATATTTCCTGGATCAGGATTTTTTTACAATCAATGATATTTTATGTCCTATTTACAGAACGACTCAGATAATGAAGGCAATGAACAAATTCAACCAAGGGATGGACACAGCATAGATTTTTTAAATAAACTTAATCCATTAACATAGGTTTTCCTGATTGGGTTTCAGTTATAGTCTTTTACCAGATTTGGATTCCAATTGCCAGAATCCAAAATGTAGGCTAATGAGGAACATAACCTTGGCCGCAAAAACCTCAAACCTCAATGAAGTCAGCTTATGCTATGACTTTACCACATAGATAATAATTATGGATATTGTCCTCAGTGGTTCTGGTCTGAGAAGCACAAGGACTAAAATAATAAAAAAAAAGAAATTAACGACATAGAAAGTTTAAAAGAAAATGGGTCTAGTAATAAATTATATTCCTGGCTATTGGGAAAAAATAAGACTAATGACCTGATAACTAATTTAATTAATTTAGTAAGGTAGAAATCACAGATATACGAAATAAAAACTGACAAAAGAGGACTACTACTAGAAGAAACAAAAATTTTAATAATGTCTATTTTATAGAATGCAGATGAAAAGCTAAAAGAAAATTTTACTTGACTTTACTTTTCCAAAGACAACAATAGAAATTGTAAACTAAAATGCATTAATTTTATTGGAATAAATAGAAAAGGCTATCAAGAAATGACCCCTAAAACCACTAGCTCCAGTTACTTTCACAGGAGAACTGAACTTTTAAAACCAGACAGTCTTAATGATAAATTGTTCAAAGAATATATAAAGAAAACTTCTAAATTTATTTTAAAAGCAAGTGTCTCACATGGCCATCAGCAGATATTTGTGTCACAGAGAAAAATGAAAATCATTGAACAAATTCTCTTTCATTTTCCTTTTAGACCTATCCTTTTATTTCCTACCTTTTATTGTTACCACTGAGGACAATCCTTTGCCTCAATGGCACTGGAGCTCATTCCCATTTAAAATCAGAATCTTATCTGTTTTTCTTAAAGTTCTTCATGAAATATGTTTTAAGTTGTATAAATCAGGACAAGAGCAATACAGAGACTTAGTTTAGAATTTAATTTTTATTTTAATTTTTTAATTTTCTGAAATTTATAAAATCTTCAAAGTGATTAAGTAGGGGCAATAAAATGGCTAATTTTATTGTTCTTATGGTTGCTATTGTTGCTTTCTTAATGAAATAACTTCCATGACTGTTCAAAGGGATAATTTCAAGAAGTCAATCCACTTTATTGCAGTAAATGGATTTTATCTAAATTTTCTCCCAGCATGAATACGTACTAAATGAACTTTAATATATGAACATATAAAAGTTCCTAAAATAAATTTATTTCATTTGCGAATCTAGCTTTTAATAGACTGCACTATCTAAAATGGGGAAAATGTATGTGATAACATATTTAAAGAAAGGTAGTGATTTTACAATTTTGATATGCTCTCCTTGAAAGGAAAATGTATATATATTGAGAGTATTTATTTAAAGGATTTTTTAAAATAATTACATCTGTTAGAATAAAAGCTGTTGATTATTGTTTAGATCATTCTTAGGCTTTGAGGAAGTGAGACTTTTAGAACTCACAATGTTTTAGGTTTTATAAGTATTATCTTGACAGAGTATCTAAATTTTGACATTAATCCAAATATATTTTTTCTCAATTTGACTGCCTGCTTCACTGCTACATTTGTTTAGTCAAGATGCCTATTTTTTTAGGGGAAAAAAAATCTAAAAAATGCTATGAATACTATTTCACAGAAAATAGTATTCATGTTAAAAGAAATATAAATCAAAACAATAAAAATATTTTCATTTGTGAGAACTGCAAAATATTGTTTGAAATATTAATACTTTTAATAGTGTGAGGTAATGAGAACCTTTATGCAAAAATTTGGAGATTAAAATGACACTATCTATCAAATTTAAGATATACTTGACCTTTGCCAAATAGATACCAGTGTAAGAATTTGTTGTTGTATACAAGCACAAATCTGAGGCAGACTATATATACGAACACCTTAATTTCAATATTATTTGTAGTTAGAGAAAAATGGAGGTGACTTATATTTCTATCAGTCTAGAAATTTTTAAGGAATTAGGAATGTACAAAAAATGTGTCTTGAGAAAACATAAGAGAAACAATCCAAATGTTCATCAATAGGGGAACTCTTCAATAATTATGACATATCTATAAAATTAATTCTATTTCTTGGAAAACAAAATCATTTTGTAAATGTTGATTTGTAAAGAGTTTAAAGATAAACCATAAAATGATAAAAAGGTGAAGAGTACGAATATTGTGAAAATATAAATGAAATATATTTATATGCTGTATATGCCTACAAATGGTAGGAAAAGACATACAAAACTAGGAATAGGTATTGCATAACACTAATGCAGTTGGAGTTGGAGATGTTATGAGGTTTATTTTATTGTCATTATTGATTATATTTTGTGTTTTTATTACCATGTAAATCATAATGTTCTTTTAAAATAAAGATGAATTAAACCACAAGATTTAATGTGGATTTAATTCTTATGTTTGCTGTAGGAATGCCTTATTGATGTAATTTCCATAAAATAATTTGTTTTCAAAGGGAAAAAGAGGAAAGGAAGGAAGGAGAGAGTTTAAAAAAAAAGGAGAGTGAGGAAGATAGGAGAGGAAGGAAGGGTGAGGGAGATAGGGAGGTAGTGTAAGAGAGAGTGTGGAAGGGAGGGAGGGGGAGAGGGAGAGAAACAATAATGGGAGGGCAGAGAGAAGCAGGAAAAAAAAGAAAGGAAGAAAGAAATACAGAAAGAGGAAAAGGAAAAAGGAAGAAAGGAAGGAACTTACATTCCTGACTTTCATGCTTCACCTTAAAAATTCTTATTATTGACCAGGTGATGGTGGAGTATAAATATCTTATATGATACTCCTTCCTAACGATAACAATAACAATTTGATTGAATTTCTAAAAAAAAGTAAAAGACACTTATAACTCCATGTCATAACACATTGTGCTGTATTATATTTAAGTCAATATACACAATGTGAATCATTAAATTTGGAAATAATCTAAATTATAATATAAATTTAATAGTCATGACAATTTATATCTTTTAAGTCAATATTAAGATTTATCTAAAAATGACATAAGAAATTTCTTCCTAGGTTTAAAAGTAAGTTTTCTAACCATAAGATTATACTTTTATGTAAATAATAGTATAAAGGTAGTGCCTTTACACTTTTCCTATATAAAATTTTCACATTCTTTGATTGGGCTAATAAATATTTAAAGGTAATCCTTCTCTGTTAAAAATGATTAAATGTATTTTTAATAGTAACTGAAAAATACCTCTATTTCTTGCTTAGGTGACATTTTTTGATTCTGATAGAACGACTGTTTTTTGTTGTTGTTGTTGTTTGTTTGTTTTTTACCTAATGTGAGCTATAATTTGAAGTCAGAATATTAAGCATAATATATACTAAAGACATATGCATTCTTCGTCCTGTTTTGATTTTAAGTGTTTTTTCAAGAGTCAAACTAGATGATGTTTTAAAGTACCTCTCCTGCCACTGTTTGTTTGAAATTTACATCCCAAACCAAAGCTTCCCTTTCATAAAGGTTGCAAACAAATATCAATATACTTCTTAAGAATTCTAATATTGGAGGCTTGAGATAATTCAACAGAAGACCATGTCTATCTGTAGAGCTTTAAAATAGTATGCTTTGATTTTTTTAATAAAGAAAAATAGAACATGTAATCAGCAATAAATCTTTTTCTTTACAAATATATATTTATATTCATTCTGCCCATCTGTGTAATAAAATATTTGCATGTATTCAAAGAATTTACTTATTTTTAGTGTTTAGCATAATAATTTCTTCTTTTTGTACACTTTCAATTCAAGTCAAAGAGACAACTAAAATGTCTGCTGCTTTTGTGAGTTTGGTTACCCACAAAAGATTTATGATAGGGAGAGTGCAGGTCTGGGAAATATTGGAAAAAAGAATAAAAATGTAGAAAGACACACACATAGAATCTAAGCATGTGCTTCTTACTGAAAAAGTATAATTGAACTTATTACCAATCCAATGAAATTATAAATTAACCAATACGTGACATGTAGGAAAAAATTCTATAATACCATTACTACAGGGATTTAATATGTATCCATGCTGCCACTTGAGTGAAAATACATAGATACACATACACATATATACATTTAAACTTTGGGATCACAATAAGTTGGTGCTTTGGAGTTGCCCTTGAAAATTGTCATATCTAAGCTATAAAGCTTTTGTTCATCAACATATTGGATTTAGTCTAAGGCACCTAACCTCTATTATTGATTTAAGCAACCTTCAAAAATCACTGCAGCTTGCCATAATTTGCATTTTGCTGGGTAACATCAAAAGAAATGGCAATATTTGCTAAAGCTTGTGTAATTTTTCCAATAAAAACAAACAAAAATAATTGTTCAGTTGTTCAGTATTCATTTTTATTCATGTACCTCTGCTCCTCTAATCCTGCTGGGTCAATTCCCTAAATTAACAATCTGCCTTGCTTCTGTGAATTCCCTACAACATGTTCAATGAACATCTAAAATGAGAGTGATTTTGCACTCAGAGTAGAGGTTTGCTATTTGCCAAGTGTTAACTCGCACACCCCTATGCATGCTTTAAAATGTATTTCTACCTTGCTGGCATGTATTTATGTGATAAAGTTTCTCTCTTTCGCACTAAATCTCATTGCTGGAAATTGAAAATGAATACTGCTTTCTTATTGATTTTAATTTTTTTCCAATTTATTTAATGCATTTCTTATAACCCATTCTGATCACAATAAAATGAGGATGGGAGACAAAGTAGCTCAAGTGGAAAGGCTATAGCTGGAAATCTAGATGGCTACTCTTCATGAAAAAGACAGGTATTGGATCTCAGAGAAAAGATAAAGTCACATAAAAACTTGATTTCTTTATTAATGACACTGGAAATAATAGTATGTTTACTTGAATAGCTTTTGCTATGAAAAAAAAAAAAACAACTGGAGTAGCATGCAAGAGCAAGCAGTTATTTTTCAATCTTGCATCTGTGTGTTAGCTTGTGTGACTGTTTCAAGTTTCTGTTGACTTTGGGTGGACTATACAGATCTTATTCAAGGCTAGAGGGACAGCATCCACCAGGGCTTCCTTTTCTCATGGTGAAGGTTAAAAATCTCAGAGGGATGAATAAAAGCAGTAGTAATCAATAAAATGTAGATTAAGAACTGACGCTGTCATTTCTACCATGGTTTCAGAAAAAGCCAGCCACAAAGTCAAGGCCAACACTAATGGAGCATGAAGGCAGATTTGAGGGGGAAGCAGGAAGACTATATGCTGAACAATAAGTTAATTTATTATAACAGTCATTGGAATAGAGACCAAAGCACCCCAATGAGTTGTTTACAGATTCCCTATACCAAAACAGAACCAATGATTTAATGTAATGTAGAAGGTTAGTGGCCTTCAATATCCATGGAGAAGGTGGCTTCTTTTATTTTTTGTCTATCCTATACCTTTATGATAGGTAATGGGAGACCCAGTTTGATCCCCAAACTATTTCCATCAGGTGAGTCCAAACATGAAGGGTTAATTTGTAGGGTAAAGAATCAAGGAGTTTGTTTCCATGAAATGTTGATGAGCAGACTAGGAAGCCATTAATCCCAATGAAATGAAATTAGCCAGACATTATTAGCTCCAAATAAGGTTCAGGTATAAGCAGGAATAATATTTCATGTCACTTGAGACAGATTTGTGATCAACTTAGGTCCCCATAGACTTATAACTGGGTTTTGCAGAGAGGAAAGAATAGTAGGTGGAAGCAGAAACTTTTGATATGAACTTTAATATGGAGTTGGGAGAAAGTTATTGTTTGCTTGTTATGTATAATCTCTCCTACTTTCCCTTAGAATCCTGTATAACTATAGCCCCTAAGGTTAGTGATAGCAAAGGCTGTGAAGGAGCCCTGCCCAAATCTCCTTCGAAACGACTTGCTGCTAAGAAAACAGTTCATTCATATGTACCACTTACCATCCCTTTGCATCTACTAGGGTGCTCACAATGAGGCCACATTTTTTCCCATGCTACTCTCAGCCAGTGGCTAACCATGGTGGGTAGTACTGGAACTCACTTACTCAAGTCAGACTCAGGACTTCTGTAATGGACAACCTTTGATCTCATGTACTCCACACTGCTTGGCCTAGGCTCTATCAGTTTGTGTTGAAGTAGACTTTCCCTATCCAATCTTTCTTTCCCTCCTCCTTTCACAGTATTTAGCATGCCTGTTGTCTAAAGGTCTCAATACCTACCCTAGCATCTTCCCATTTTGCCTTCAGAGTATTTCCTCTAATAAAACTTTTACATATCAAATCTGATATACGTATCTGATTCTAAGAGAACCCAAACTGAAATAGTAATCAGAAATGTAATTAGCATTAGTAATAAGAAATGACTGCATTTGCTGTCAGAAGTAGTGTACTTTAGAAGACACAAGACATTGTATAGAAGCAAGGGATACTCTTCAATACCCTATGGAAATAAGCTTCTTGATGTTCTACCCTGAACGTTAACCATATAGGTTTAATTCCCCTCATGGGGAATCTCCAGCTTGGATATCAAACTGGATCAAAGAGAAATAAGTGGTAAAACCCTGTGGAGATAGCAGTCATGCTTGACAGAGCATGCACTGCTCAGTGAAGGTGGCCCTATGAAGTGGCCAAGATGCCTGCGGGAAATACCTATATTCAGAATAGGTGGAAGCAGAGTCAGGAAAGTAGGGACTAATGAATATCAGGTGGAAGTGATTTTTCAGTGGGTACCAAAGGTATCTAGTAAGACATCTTTATACAGTTCAGCAAGAGTGAGAAGCCTTAGATCAGTGCTAGTGGTAGGATAATTTGCATTGAGAACAGGGAGAGAAAGGGAAGAATTGCAGACCCAGACAAAGCATAGTTCATGAGCACACAATAAGAACATTTTACTAAAGGAATTCCTGGGGAAAAAAATGTGAAAATTGTATCAGTAAATCAATGACCTGTAATAACAGGTTGTCACAAGAACCACTGAAATGTGTTTTAATGACACAGTAAGAGAAGAAAGTTGATTCAGTGTATAAATCAGATTCCCATAGTAAAGTGGTTTTACAGTGGAAGGACACTAGGGTTGCCACTTCTGACTCCACTAAGATTTCAAATCTGTCCTGCCATTTATAGGTTCAGTACATATTCTTCTGTAGACATGTGAAGCCATAGAAAATCTGGGGTTGTTTGTTTTTGTTGTTGTTGATGGTATTATTGAATGATTGACAATGATATAATCACTACTGTTCTTTAGGAAAAGATAACAGGCAGAATATAAGCTAAAGAGGAGTAAGAGAATGCTTGCAAATTCCAGAGTGCTTTGAATGGCATCAGTCAAACGGCAAAGGCTAGTTGCCAGTGTAGGGTCAACAATCATTATTGGGTTTCATAGGTAAGAGCAGATCCAATGTCTGGGAGGAGATGAAACCAAGTTACAAATCAAAAGTGATCTGTGTCTGTTAAAAATTGTTTGTTTGTTTTTCATTGTCATAAAAATACTGTGATTTTTTAAAAAAATAGTGAACATTGGATTGTTTAAAAAATAAATGAGAACATGACAGATTATATTTATAATAGAGAAAGCTGGTCACTAATTTAACAAAACTAAAAAAAAAAGATTTGGAGAATAAAAATTTGGATGTGGGAAATTAGCTTTTGAAAGAATAGGCATTATATCCACATGTGCTCTATTCTGGATTTACTCTTCAGCTTCCTATGAATTTTCACACCTCACAGTGTTTAAAGTTACAAAGTCATTTCTAATAGACTGGCGTAAGGAGACTAGAAACTAGAGTACTGCAATAGTTAATTGATGGTAGGTGTGTGAGCTAAAGTGATAGCAAGTAGAACTGAGGGGAAGGGAATGGTGAGAAAGACGAAGACAAAATACAGCTCCTTCTTTGAATTCTGACTAATATTTCTTCTTTTCCAAAACAAGATGACAAGATTTCAACACAAAATATTCTAACAATTTTAATAAACATCTTATAATATGAAAAACCTATTTAATATGGATAAACACACTTATGACACATACATATAGATTTAAACTTAATTTCTAAAATTTTAGATGCAAGAAATTTAAGATCTATACCTACTAAATTCTTGAAAACTTATGAAGGAGAAAATATACTGACACATCCTATACAAGCATCATTTTTTTCACACATATTTTTTCCTATGTTTTTTTTCAGACCACTAGATTTCTTTGCATGTATAAAGTCAGTTTCAGATATTTGCATTCAACATTCCTCTAAAGTATCAACAAGAAAGTTAACTTTTATAGATGCCAGTCTTGAAATTCTTCTTACATTCCTGTGTGCATAAGTGTGTTTCAAATAAGACAGCCAGAAATCTATCGGTTATCATACTACATGTTAAAAAAAAAAAGCATACTAGAAATTTAAATTCCTTATTGTTACCTAACTATTCTAGAAACATCAAAACTTCAATTTATATGCTCAAATGTTATGTATGCTATTGTTTAGCAAACCTGTCTCTCTGCATAAATTCAAGGGCTCTCTTAAGTTTCTACCAGTAATTTAAAATATACTTTTAAAAGTCAATAAACTAACCTAGACTATAGGAAACTCATTATTGTGTCATCTCAACTTTATATGCATTTTGAAAGTAAGATACCAGAAATCCCAAATTGACTATGACAATAATGAAGAAATTTTTACAAAATGTATTCAAAACCTATTGGTTAAAAATCAACTTGTTAACACTATTTCACCACCTTTTAATATTAATTTGTATGTATACACATTTTATTTTTTCTTTCATCTTGGAAGAGAGAGCAACCGTAGAAGCTAACCCAAGCTCTAAAATTATCACTATACTATGAACATATTGAAAGCTTTTCCCAACATTCTTTCATCACTATTTTATAACAGAAACTTTGATTACCCTATGAAAAAGAAATCCAAACAATGTAATGAATTTTGACATAAAACTTAGTATTTAAATATATCCAAGTTCACTATCCAAAGCAGTAACTCACAAGAAGTTTTGCCACAATTGAATTAGTCTCTTTGTTTTATGGTTAAGATTTATGTCTGTTATTCCACAGTAACTTCTCTTCCTTTCGTGTTCCTTTTGAATAATTCCCACATTTAAAAACACTAAAACATTTGAGACATGCCTTTTAGTTCTCTACTTTAAATGTTTCATTAATCTTAAAGTGAGAAAATAAATAACATTTTCCTTCGTATAGATTAACTGCTTTCTCATAGAAGTATCAGTATCAAGTTTTATTATGAGGTTTGCCTTTATAATTTTTTAAGGTTAAAATAATTTTTATTTCTTTAAACAGTAGCAATAATTTAATGTTTTCGAAAGAATACAATATATTTTCTTATTCAATTACACATTTACTGCATGTCTACTGAATGACAAGCACTATGTTAAGCACTGACAATAAAGAAGTATGAAAAGTCTTAACCTTCCATAAAAGATTCCCGAGAGTCTTACTCTGAATATGAACAGCTAAAAATTCATGTAGTGTAATGATTGTTTTGAAGAAGCAGGCTGCAAATGCTACTAGAGAATATGAGGGACAATTAACAAGAGTGGGGGTTAACAAAGAGTCAAGATGTCTTACTGGAGAAAGTAATGATCAGATAGAAAGAAAGAAAAAAAAGAGAGAGAGAACATGCCAGGGATGGAAAATAACAAATGATAAGTATTCCTCTGGTTATTTCTTTCCTTACCTCTTCTTCTGTTGTATTATTGAATTATTTCATAGTCCCAAGCATTTCTACCTTCTTCCTCCTCATAGCCCACATAAATAAAAATGAGCTACCAATTATGGTAATAAAGAAGAACTACATGTTGACAGTGAGTTTTACATTAAAATAGACTAGATACAGTTAGAAATGAGAGAGAGAGACAGAGAGGGAGGGAGAAGGGGAGGGGTTGAGATTGATTGAGAGAGTAACTGAAACCATGAAGACAGAAGAAAACATGAATTTTGGAGTAAGAAGGACCTACTGTTCAAAACATCTGGGAGCTAAGTGGAAGCTGACTCAGCGGTTTGTCCTCATTCCTGCCATTTTAGGAGATCCTTTAAATACTAGGAACTAGCCTGGAGCTTATTGGTCCTGCAGATTTCAGAGACATTGGCTGTCCTTAGAGATCCTGCCCAGACTCAAACCAATTAAAGCCTGCAGATTTTCTGCTATGAATTAATTCTTTGAATTTGTGTAAGTCATAGAGAATCATGTCACAGGCATGAAAAGCACTACTCCACCAAGATCTAGTATGGAATAATAATCTAAGCAGAACAAAAAAAAGTATAAAATCACAGACACATGAGAAAACATTTGATGGAATTTATGTTACTGCAACCTATTGTAGGAAGCGAGCACCTTTAAGAGTAAAGCTGGGATATTTGTGTAGTCAGCCAAAATGTTTGAATTTTACCCATATTTTCAAACATTTCCACTAACGTCCCTCTTAAGACTAAGCTGAGATACTATGAACAACATTGGTTCTGGGGATATTGCCCAAAGCTCTGGACATTTTGATTTAAAAATAGCATTTCTTTTTAGACTCACATTTTATTCTTATAATTTTTGCACATGTTGCCATTTATTGCTTAATATATACATAGTAAATTTAATAATTTTTTCAAAATAAGTAAAACAGATACTGAAAGCTGTCACAATGACCCTATGGCTTTAAATATGCATATACACTACTTTTTAATTTTACTCTACATTGAGAAGCACATCAAACCTATGCATATAGAGATATTGAAAGGATTTAGGAAAACACGTCACATGATTGGATTTGGCATTTAGGAAGTAACATATATGACAAGCAGATTGACACTATTGAGATATTTTGAAATTAATTTATGAAAGATTGAACCAGCACAAAGACATTGGATACATACAGCTGTATCAATTCAAAGTATTTAGGTAGCATATGCCGAGGTGGAGTTGAGTACAAGAGGTCTACTTGTGATAACCCCTATAAATAATTAAGGGGAAGGAGGGACGATTTCTCAACAAAAGACATCAACTATCAAATCTGATGTGGCATCTGGAAAGAAAAGTGGGTATGAAGAAGAATTGGGAAGAAAGAGCCTCAGACTGTGATGCAGATCTAATAGTTTTTGCTCCAAAACGGAAGCTCTAGAGCAAAGGTTTTCTGTTAAAAGAGTCCTGTGCTGTGAGGAAAAGGCCAAGCCTCAGTCTTTGTGCTGTGTACATTCACTCTCTGGGCTTCTGGGTGAAAAGCATGGCCTTGTGGAAGCTGCAGCAGATTCTCAAGTTGCAGCAGCTAGAGGGCAAGATTTTTATTGAAGGGAGATTGAGCAGTGCGCTTCCAGGGCTACCACAAGCCAATATTTGTGGTGCCTGGGCCTGCTTCTCCATTAATCTTTGGAGAGAAGCTCCTGGAGGTTTCCAGTGGGCCTCATTTCCTAAGGGGAGACTTAGAAAGTGAAGGGACTTAATTAGTGCTAGTTATCTTTTTGTTCCAATAGTCCTTTAAATTTCCTTTTCTCAGCTGCCATTTCTGCTGGTCTTTGTGGCTTGTCTTGTAGAGTGACGCACGTTTTCATTTCTGAAGGAACATCTCTCCCTTGTGTAAAATTCCATGCGTAGCAAATAGACACTACATAAACCTTCAGGTAATGGTGCCAGCTGAGGATCTCAGAGCAGGGAATCCAAACCCATACCTAGACTAGGTATAGACTCAGTAAACTTACAAATAAGTAGTTGGTTGGTTCTTTTGAGGAATGGTGCCATATCGAGGTTTCATCATTTATTTCTGTTGCTGGCATGTTGACTATTTCGAGGAAGTGATAACTAGATAAGCCTTGGTAAGTAGGAATCCACGCTGCTGAGCCCATGCACAGCCTCTGTCTCCGTCATCATGCACACTCCATGGGTGGTCCTATTAATGCCTTGTAATTGAAAGTATTTCTGTATCTTTTTTCATTGAAATTAAACATGCCCCCCACACACACACTTCCTAATCAAAGGCCATATACCATGTACTCAGATGATATTAATCTGCTCTAATAAAGAAATTACATCTAGCATGGCAGTTGAAATTGAGGCTACTAATTGGTTGAGCTTACAGTAGCCCACAAGCATTCTCCAGAATCTATTCAATTACTACATTGGCTCGACTGGTGAGTTAAATGATGGTTTATAAAATACTATTACCCTGCATTTTTGAGATGCTTAAGGGTTGCACTAAATTTAAACCCCTTTTCCCACCCACATATACCAAGAATGTTATACTGTTTTTGATTACCTTACCCAAGGGACTGTGGTTTCAGAAGCTCCCATTTGCCTTTCCCACTATAATAGCTCTTACTCTATAGGCCAAGCACCTCATATGAAGGTTGTAACAATTGCTAAGTATATTAGTCCCAATTGTACATTCAGAGTCTTGAGAGGTGACCAACAAGTGGTTTTGAGGATGCTTTAGACCCGCTGTCTGCTGGACTTTAGCCAGACTTTCATGTTTTACATGGCTCCTCTATGCCACCATTTTGAGAGAACTATTATGATATTTTGAATTCTAGGTATTAATGTCATCTCAGACTATTTTGAGTAGTTATTAAAATGTCTGCTCTTCCCTTTAACGCAACATATGGTACACATGAGCTAGTGGCTCTAGGGTTCACTGAGGAAAAATTAAGGAATCATTATGCATATATAGGCATACCTTATTTTATCACACTTTGCAGATATTTTATATATATATATATATATATATATATATATATATATATATATATATATATGTACGTATTTTTTTTCCAAACAAATTGAAGGTAAGACTATCCACCAGCAAAATGATCACAACATACTGGAGGCTCAGATGATGGTTAGCATTTTTTAGCAATAAAGTGTTTTTTAATTAATGGGTATACATTGTTTTTTAGACATAATGTTATTACTGCACACTTAATAGACTACAGGACTATTATATACACTGAGAAACCAAACAATTTATGTGACTCACTTTATTGTAGTGCTCTGGAAAAGAACCTGCAGGATCTCCAAGGTATGTCTGTACTTGCTCTGTGGTTAGAGTCCTTCCTCTTGGGGACAAATGACCATTTTATTTAAAAGTTTAATGTTGGAAACTGTCTCATTCCAAAGAATTGAATAAGGGCCCTTGAATTGTTATTGAGGTAATAACACTTGGACTCCTACGTACCCATATTCCTTCTTTTCAATTATTTATGTAATGTAGTATCCTCACTGCCCGCCCATTTATTTTTGCCCTTTGGGTTGCCAAATTCTAGTATTCACTTGGATGTGGATCTAGCTCCCTTGGCTGCAATTCTGACCTTTCTGGTATGATAATTATGGCCACCTGGTCAGAAGCAGACTTTTAATGTAGTCACACTCACACTCACCTAGCTATTGATAAAATATGGTGGCTAACTTTTGCAACTTATTTGGGGCATTGACTCTTTCCTCCCTCATCAGGCCTAGCAAATGCTTGGATAGATTATGTCACAATTGGCAGTAGCCAAGGAGTTGGGACAAGATCTAAGGGAGCAGATCTTATTATGCTGTGGGGAAAAGGCCTTTTCAGTGACTTTCTATTTGGGGAAAGTGATAGTTCTTACTAGAAAAGGGTGGACTCTAAATGTAAGATTTAAAAAGCTAGAGAGTCAAAATCTTGGGTGTCATCCATCCAGACGTCCCCATTTCATATGCTAGAGTTCCTAGCTTTTTGAACCAGGGCCCATATTTTAACATAATTGACCTTCATCAGCTATACATTTATTCAATGGGTCTTTGAAGTTCAGGGGCTCTAAATACTATATCTTGAGTTTAATCTTCATATTTTCCTGCTCTCCCACAGCAGCCTCAAGGGTCACTTTGTAAGATATAAAAAGGCCCTTGACCTTCACACTTAGTTTTCAATTTTTTATTAGCGGTCTGCTTTTCATTCACTGTAGGATTTCAAAGCAACTTTATATCAGCCAGCCAATTCCATTGCCCTCGAATGCATTGTACCCCCCTTTCCAGTATTTTCAAAGTCTTGACTTATTGTACTGAGCAAGACAGTTCCTTCCACGGAAACATTCTCCCAAGTATCTGAAGTTTTAAAATTAATTATATATTGAAAAGTCCATTTCCTGATTTTGACATTGTTATAAATTTTCCAACTATTGAAAAAGTTGGCTTAATTATATACATACAAAAAATAGCCACATTAAATATTATCTCTAATACTGATGATGTAACATGAAATCATTTTCCAAAAAAATTACCTATTTTACATAAATATAGATGCCAAAACAATTAGTTAAATAAGAAATTTGTAATGAATTTCTGTTCATTATGGGAGTTTAATTAAGAATGCAAACAAAACAAAACAAATTAAGCACCCAAAAGTAAAGCATAGCCTATAAGTGACTGGAGACTCAAAAGGAAGTATTTTAATATTTTGCTTAAAAACACAAATGTATAGAATTATATCTTCCAGTAAAGTACTACTAAAACTCCATTTACCACATTGTAACAGAAGCAAATAAAGTCCTTTCTTAGTGAATTCTCTTTTCTTTATGAATATATACTTGAATGCTTAGCATATTAATAACGATATGTGCTTATATAAGTAGGACCAATATATTAAATTCTATTTGATAATTGCAAGGCATTACATATACTTTAATAAACTTTTTTACTGTGTTGCAAAAGAAAAGAATTATTTCTGTAGACTTGTGTAGATTTTTTTGGTACTCTTTTGGAAATTGCTGAAAAAAAGGGAGTAGGAGGAGGAGAAAGAAGAGGAAGGGTGAAAACAAGAAAGAAAAAGGAAAGGAAAAAAAGACAGACAAGGGAGGAAGCTATCAGGCAAGAGCAATCTTATCGCTTACAGGATTTTCTGGGCAAGTAGAATATGAGGATGACATTAATAACATTGATGGTCAAAACAAGAATATAAAGTTGACTGGAAATAATTAGAAAGAGAAGCTTTAGGTGTTTACCAATAAAAATATTTCTAATCCTGCATTAGAAAGGAAATATTTATTTAAAATAGCCAAAAAATGTGGGATTGAGGATAAAAAATGAGTTTGAGGAAATGTTTGAAATTAGCTCATAAATTTCTATTACCTCAATACTCCCCTACAGTAGAGTCAAATAATTTCTCCAACAAATGGATTATGAGTGCATATGCAAACACACACGTACTCAGAAATGAATGCCAAAAACATAAGTGCTCTTTATTTCTAAAGATCACATTTTTAAACAAAATTAAAGTGCTACACATAATTGCCATAATTTTGGCTTGCATTTTATATATTTTGGTTTTAGTGTATGTATGTATGTGTGTGTGGAGATTATATATATGTTTTACTGTTTCATCTCCCTGCTCTTAGTATAATAAAAGTGAAAAACAGATAAATCAATGATTATAATTCAATGATATGAGTGCTATAAAAATATTTCCAAAGGGATAATACAAAGACAAAGAGGAAGTTAAATTATGAGATATTTTATTAGAAATTGAAGTTACTTTTCTCAATTACTACATTATGAAAATAGTGATTCAGGTAGAAGACTGATATTTTAGGATAAAAAGAAGCTTCCAGTCTAGATAAGGTCAAGGTAATGAAGGATTAACTTGAGGGAATTAGGGATCTAGGATAATATCTGAGGTTGTGACAATAAGTAAGATGTTCAAATTTGAAGACTCAGAGGTGAAAAATTCCAAAAGATTGCAGAGTCTAGAATATTATCCTTAGTGTAGATAGTTAAATGAAGGTAGAGTCATGGGAATGAGAATGTGAAGACACATTTTGTTTGGTGTTCTGTTTGCAAGTACATATGCTTGTGAAATAGAAATGTCTTCTAAAATCGAAGACCAATTCATGTTCATTATGAATTCTTCACAAACCTTTTAAGGAAGAGTCTACAGTTCATCTATCCTGAGATTAGGACCATCTGAAGACTAATGAGTGTTCCATTTCAACAACTTATACAAATGTTAAATGTTAAATCTGGGTTTGCCTTTGATTGCTATTTAGTATTGCAACATTACCAACTGCTTTACAGTTCAAACACCACACACATATTTAAAAATTATTTCCTAAGAATTGACTGCACTGAGTACTATTCTAGGTACTAATGTTTATTAGCAACACACAATGTGGTAAAGATTCAGAGGGCAAAAAGTCTATTACACATTAATCTTCCTAATTTATTCATTTCCAAATCATGTGGAACACATTATAGATCACAACTCCAAATAATTTATTAAATAAACCTAAGAGATACAGTAGTCAGTAAGACTATGTTTTTGGCTATTCATTATGCCCCCAAAATTAGTATTTTGAAATTTGAAAAAGGCAGAAATATGTTTTTATTAAAGGTGAGAATATCGTCATAATTTTTTATAAAATAATTATGGCTGTTATATTATGTCATATTGTCATTAAGATCTTCAAAATTGTTCTTTGGAAAACATCGCAATACCTATTTAAAACTCCTATTTCCAGTATCATATATCAAAATAATTACTAAATATTTCCCGTCACAATACAGTATGTCCAGTTTTTTCATCTTTTCTTCAAATGAGTTTTTTCTACCAATTTCTCTCATTTAAAAATGGATTCCATGCTTTCAATTATCCTTGAAGCAAATATTTCACCTCTTATAATTACTTAGTAATAGAGCCAACATTTCCTTTAAATTATATATTTCTTATCCAAATTCCTGTTCATTTCTTATGCCATCATTCTAATCATACTTAATTCTCATGTTACATTATTAAAAGTCTTCTAAGTAACTTTCACACAAAAGTTGCCCTTCATCCTGTAAGATAAATCCCAGATCCTACAAATTGAAAAACAGCAACTGCATCTTGCAGCCCTGATTTTTGTCCTCTGAGTATTATTTTCTCTTAATACCTGCCTGCTCATCATTATTGTCATCATTGTTATTAGAGGGACATTTTCTCTCGTCTAGAGTAAGCATCAATACCTTCTAAGTAACATAATTGAGAGCTGGTTTGAAACATTTAAACAAAACTTATATAATGATTTAGTTGATAATAAAATGGAAAAAATACACAAACAAAAAGAAATTGTATCTTTCAACTCAAACATTTAGAATACTTGTCCTTAACCTGTAATACACTAAGGTATCAATTTTTTGCCTACTGTTCAGGCTGCCTCTATGTTTTAAAGCCTCCCTCAATCTACTCAATACAAGTCTACCCAGGCTCCTACAAATTGAGAGCTGAAAGATCAAGATCCAGAAAGAGTTAAGCTGTCTCTTGCTAACTGAGATATCTCTTCCTGGATTACATATTTGTCAATTTTATTGACTATTCAGAATCTGAACCACTTCTGTGGTTTAGAACCCCCTGAACATATAAGTTGAGCTACTTTCCCAAATTGCTTTGCAACTACACTAAAATGTAAGCTAGATTTTGCCAAACGCAGCTACTTATGCACTGAATCACAGGATAATGGTGCAGAGGAGACCTTGTAGTAGTTTACAAAGCAATTGATTTTTTAAGAACAAGAAGCTGTGATGTCAGAGCTGACAGCAGTTTTGGCATCCTAGGCATGGGTAATCTAAAGTTTGAAGGCAAATGAGGTGCTCTGGTTTGATTTAGGGTATTGTTTTCCCAAAATGTTTCTTATGTCAGCAGCAACAGCATCACCTGGAACATGTTAGAGGAGCAAATATATCAGCTCCCACCACAGACTTACTAAACCAAAAGAAACTGAAGGGTGCCACCAAGCAGTCTGTGGTTTAGTAAGCTCTTCAGATATTTCCAAGGGTCACTAAAGTTTGAGCATCATTGATTTAGGACCTGATCTCAGGCTGCGTTTAACACTTAATTTAGCCCTTACATGATTTTTTTTTTTTCGTGTGTGTGTGTGTTAGTTCCTAAGACTCTGCAAAATGTCAGCAATTTTAACTGTTCCCAGCATGGTTAAACTGGTAGCCACAGACATTGCAATAAAAACCACCAGAAACATCTGAACTTCACCCTGAAAAACTTTTCAGTTTGCTTTCCAGCTGTATGTGATAAGCCTACAAATTACCTCTCCTGGGTTCTTGCTCCACTTTCTTTAAACCTCAGCTGCTTCTTTTTATCTAATCCTGCTCAAATTTGGTGATTTTACACTGTATCTTGTCTCTGATGTGGCAAAATTACTGACGCTAGTAACTAATCCTTTGGTTGCTACACTATCAGTAGCATGCCCAGACACTATGCATCTAAGAAGGAAGCTGGAGTCATTTTATGTTTGTATACTGTCTTTCCTTAGAGATTAGAAAATCTATATGGTCAGTGATTATGCCTTATCTACCTACCTGTATTCTACACATTAACCAGCACAGTGAAGCTCAGTAATAACTGTGATATATTCACTGTGTTGATAACTTTGGTTTCCCCTCCACTTTGGTTTGACAATCTTTTATTTCCAGTTTACTTCATTTTCAGGTAAAAATTAATTATAAAAACAAGCGTCTATAGAAAAATAAGCTATGTAATTGAATATCACATTAGGTTCTTATATTGACTATTTTTATCTTTCATTAAATTATTAACCCTCTGTAAATCTGCATGGTGTTATAAACTCATAAATACTACCTCTCTCAGAGCTAACAGCAAAATTTAATGAAATTGTCTTATTGTGCTATGGTAAATAAAATATAGATTGCATGCAGCTCCTCTCCTTGAAAGTGGAGCCTGTTTCCTCATTCCCTAAATCTTGGCAGCCCTTACAAGCTGCTTTGAACAATAAATGGTAGTGGAAGTGACATTGTGTGAGTTCTGGAGCCCAGGCCTAATGAGGTTTTGCAGCTTCTACCTTCACCTTCTTGGAAAAGTTACAACAGTCATATAAAGAAGTTCATTCTTACCTCCAGTTGAGAGGCCCTGCAGAAAAGAACCAGGCTACTAAACAGGCAGTCAGTAGCTCACAGACATGTGAGTGAAGACACCTTTAACCTCCCAGGCCAACAGCTTCTCCAGCTGAAAGCAGGGACATGAGTGAGCCCAGGTGCAATTAAGAAATGAAACAACCCGCCAAACAACAGAATTGGGAAAAATAATAAATTTGGTTTAATTCAAAATGTTTGGGATAGTCAGTGATCCATCAGTAGTAATCTAAGATTTGAAAATATGAATTAATATTCTGAATTGTTTTGTTATAATTTTCCATAATTTATGTTTGGTTTATATGCCAGTAATGTTAATCAGACATCTTAAAAGAAGCATTTTGAATTTGCTTTTATTAGAACTTATTTTGAAATAATAAAAGGATAAACACTGAAAAATGTGTTACTAATGACCTAGGAAAACCTGGTCTCACTTACAACTGTGTACTTCCAAGGAAAGATTCTATAATTCTAACTACTATTCCCCTGTTTTCTTCTTTGACAATGTCATAGTTAATGGGCTTCTCGCTGTGTATCTGAAATATAAAAACAATATGAGAGAAATCCCTCTTCTAATATATACAGAATTATAAAAATGACTTTCAAATAACAAACTGACATATAACACTTATGTCTAGGATGCACTACGTACTTAAGTCATTTTGTTTTTTCCTCAAGAGTATGGTTTGATGACTCTATTAAAAATCTTCTAAAACATAAACAGAGAAGTTATATTATTCATATTATTGATAATGTTTTTATGAATCAACAATTTCTATTATTATATCTATCATCCAAATTTTATGAGATTACTTGCATGCAACAGCTAATAAAATTAATATGGGGCTAAAAACTATTCTATCTCAAGTTCTTTTTAGAAACACACAGAAACATCCTCTCTGTAATTTTATATTGATCATTTTAAAATAACTTTTAAACATTGATAATTTACATAATTTTGTTTAAATTATCCAACATAATGTTGAAATTTCTATCATATGCTAGATAACTATTTTCAGCACCAGTGACACAGAAGTAAAAAAGAATGAATTAGAAAAAAACCCTCTCTACTATTGGAAAGAGGAAGACTGACAATAAATAATATAAATAAACACATTAAAAGAAAAGTGCTTATGCAATCTTATACATGTTGGATACTAAGACTGTTAGCTGTTTAATGGTAATAATGATTGTGAAGAAAAATAGAACAGGAAAT
Organism: Eonycteris spelaea; assembly: GCA_003508835.1. Classification (NCBI taxonomy): domain Eukaryota; kingdom Metazoa; phylum Chordata; class Mammalia; order Chiroptera; family Pteropodidae; genus Eonycteris; species Eonycteris spelaea. Next base: position 5,244,082 of record PUFA01000095.1, read on the forward strand.
GGGGAAAATACAAAAAAAATAAAAAGAACATTTTGCAATCTAAGAAAAAGATACCAAACCGAATTAAAAAAAAAAATCTTCCAAAAACTTATAAAGGGACTTTTCTAAAAGAAAACTAAAGTAGAGAACATTAGAGTTTATTTGCAATCAGGTTTATAATTAGAAAAAGGAAATTTGTAATAAGAGGGAAGCAAATTAAAACCTCCAAACAATACTATTATTGAAAATATCAATTGGTAACAGGATGTAGAACATCACAAACTACTATATTCTTTAGAACATTTCTGACGTTATCTCTTAAATTATAAGATTTAAATACTCTCTGACACAACAGTTCTACCATTATGTCTAAATTTTTGTTAAATTTTCAAGTGCATCATACTTTAGGACAGACTAAGAGTAGAAACAACCCAAATGGTCACCTACAGTGGATGGGATTAAATAGAGTACATTCATACAATGAAAGCTTAAAACAATACAAATGAGTAAATTAATCCTACAAGTAACAATTTTGAAGAATTTTACAAACATAATTTTGAACATAAGAAACCAGAGCCAATAGAAATATTTATTGTATAAGACCATTCTTATAAATTAAAAAGCAAATAATATTGTTTCAGACTATATGCATAAATCCAACCTATAGAAATAAAGACAATGATTAATGATTATCACAGAACTCAAGATAATTCTTAACTCTTGGGGAAGGATCAAGTTTATGATGGCAAAGAGAATCTGGGCTGCTATGAAATACTGACAATGTTCTATTATTTTTCCATATACCATAATAAAATTATTCACTTTATTAATATCATCTACACTTGAAATATGTGTTCTAGTCACTTTTTGTTATATATAATATTTTAAAGAAAAATTATATCCAAAGTTAATATTTTGTTGTGAAACCCTTCCAAATACTTTAGGCTTCTTTTCTCAATTAGCTAAAAAGAAAAAAAAAAAACTGTATATAAATGCCACATTATTGAGTATAAGTATCTTAGAAATTATTGTTTTCAATAAAAATTTTCACAGTTAATAGAATAATAAAGTATATAAGATAGAAATTATAAAATGTCTAAAATCTAATATGTTAACTTTGAAAAAAAAATAAGCAGCAGACTCTGCTTCCAGAAATAGCAACATGAGAAGGTTAAGAAAATTTATCCTATAGAAAAGAAATAAATAACAGGACCAAATTATTGTAAATGATGATTCCAGGACATTGAAAATGATTGAAGGCTGACAAGAACTTGTGAAGTACAGTGCTTTCTTGTTATTCATGGTAGTCATGTTCTAGATAGATGTGGTAAACACTGAATTAGTGAATACTGAATCATTGCCCTTAGGGGAAATATGGGGTTAGATTACTGCTATCCTCTAATCACAGCTTTCATCAACTAATCAATACATAACCTTATTTTGTGTGTTTATGTTTAAAGATACCTTATTTATTATATATTATTGATTCATTAAAATTGAACTCATGGTCCACAGCATTATAACTCAGGCCTGAATGAAGCTTATCTAACTAAATGTATATTTTCCTGGTAAGGTACATCACAGGCTTGCTGTGCTTAGAAAAACTAGACAGCACTTCAGCACAATGCTTAGGGAGCATTTTAAGTAGTAAAATCCACAAAAATCACAAAAATGTGAAAAATGTGGCACTAAACAGATGGTGAAAAGTAACTGTTTATAGCATGAAAGTTAAACAAGACAAAGCATTACCTTGTTTAACTTCAGCTGGGAATGTATGCCATTAAATTTTTTCAATATTCTGCACTGATCTGTGAATTGACAAAGTCTATGAGTACTGATTTGGGGGCTACAAATAAATTTTTAGTGAATGGGCAAATTCAGAAATATGAAATAGTGAATAATTAGGATTGAATATATCTACTCATAAAAAATTGCTATTACGTTGTGTAAGATTTATGAGTTTGTAGCCTTCTTACTTGGTGGAGTTTTCATTCTACTCACCAAGGTTGGCAAAGCCCACAGCTCTATTCATCAGTAGTGATGAATTTAAGGGGGGTGACAGAGCACAAAGACATATAATGCAGAGAGTTTGGAAGTGAGAGAGCAGTAGAAGCACTGTCATATTTATATGCTACATAACCCTAGCTTATGGCAAAGATATGCATACACATGGGAAACCCTAGGGAATCTAGTTAAAATGTAAAGAAAGAAAAATATTGCAAATTTGTTGCCCCTCTGAAGCAATCATCAACCCTCACATGGCTCAGGGAACAGAGGGTGAACATTTACCCAAATCATTGCCTCAAGCTCTCAGGAGCCATGAACGCAAGTAGGTTTAGTTTAAAGAAATTCGCAGATTACCCTAAACTTCTGAATGCCAAAATACAGAGAAAATCTTGAAAATAGAAAAAGTGACACACATTACAGAGATGCAATGATAAAATTAATGACTATCTTCTTATCAAAAATATTGATGTCAAAAGACATGGAATGACATATTGAAAGTGCTGATAATAAAGGTCAAACAATAGTTCTATGTCTAGAAAATTATCCTTAAATTAAATCTTTATTAGAGACATATTTATGTAAACAAAAACTGGAATAATCAATTGTTAATAGGCCATGCTATAAAAATTGAAAAAAAGAAAATCTGCTGAAGGAATGCCACCAGATACTACCTCAGAAAATGCTATAGAAAGCAATATAGAGCAATGTTAAGGATAAACATGTGGACAGATATAAGAGATTATGATTTTTTAATTTGATGCTATATATTTTCCTTTAATTTCTGTAGAATACATATGACTGCCTAAAGGATCATGTTTAATAACACTGTATTTTTAACATATATGCATGTAATAGCACAAGGGAGGGGGGAAAGGAGCTATCTAGGTAGAAAATGGCTAGAATAAAGTCTAACAAAGTAAACTAAGTAAACTAGAGTAAGTAAAACATGCATATTAAAATTCTGAAGGAAACAGCTAAAAATAGCACAAAAATATAACTAAAACGCAATAGGAGCATTAAAATAGCATAGTAAAATATCTACTACAGCAGATGTCAGTATGGTAGGAATAGAGAACAAAAAAAAGAGATAAGACAAATAGAAAATAGTCAAATGGCAAACCTCAGTACCCACAAGCATAATTGTATTAAATGTGAACAGATTGAACATTGGGATCAAAAATCAGAATCTGACTGAATATACAGCCTTAAGTGGTCCATAAGAAAAATACTTTAAATTAAAAGTGCAGATAGATTGGAAGTAAAACAAAAGGGAAAAAAACAGACCATGCAAAAAGTAAACATAAGAGAGCTAAAGCAGCTACGCTAATGTCAGACACAATACACTTTAAAAAAGAAATATTTCTATAGAAAAAGAGGAATATTTCATTAGGAATAAAAGATTAGGAGAGCAAGATGTTAAAAATGTAAGCACAGGTTTACTTAAAAATATAGAAGTGTAGGTTCACTTAAAAAAATAAGCGTAGTTTCACAGTGCATGAAAAAGAAACAGACAAAAGTGAAAGGAAAAATAGAGGAAGACAGTTACAATTGGATAGTTCAATATTCCTCTCTCACCAATTGACATAGCAAGCAGACAGAAAATCAGTAAGGATATAGAAGACTTGAAAAACATTAGCAACCAACTCGTACAAATCAACAGCTGTAGAACATTCTTTGAGAGAGTACATTGAAAATTTACCAGAAATAAACATATGCTGGGCAATGAAATAATTATCAATAATTTAAAGGACTAAATCATATGGTACTCTAATCACAGCAGATTTAAATTAAACACAAAAACCAGAAAGAAATCAAGAGGATGATATATAAATATTAAACAACAATCTTAAGAATTGCCATGTATTAAATAAGAAATAACATGTAATATTAAAAAATACTTAAACAAAATGATATGAAACACACATCAAAACTGGTAAAATGAAATAAAGACATGTTTAGAGGGAAATATATTTTTGAATATTAATGTTAAAAAGATAAAATCAATTATCTAATTTCCACTTTAAGAAACTAGAAAGAGATCAAATTAAACCCAAGTAGAGAAAAAGAAACCAGAAAGAAGAGTAGAAGTTTAATTATTTGAAAAGACCAATAAAACAGGGAAAAAAAAGCTAACCAAATCAAGGGGTCAAAAAAAAAAATTAACAATATCAGATATATGAAAAGATGCTCAACCTCACTTGCTATTAGGGAAATGCAAATCAAAACCATGATGAGATATCACCTCATACCTGTTAGAATGGTTGTTATCAACAAGACAAATATTAACAAGCATTGGAGAGATTGTGAAGAAAAGGAAAACCTCATACACTACTAGTGGGAATGTAAACTAGTACAGCCACTATGGAAAATAGTATGGTGGTGGTTTCACAAAAAATTAAAATTGATCTACCATATGATCCAGCAATCCCTCTTCTGGGTATCTACTTGAAAAGTTAGAAAACATTTATTCATAAAGATACAATGGAATAATACTCAGCTATAAGAAAAAATGAAATACTGCCATTTGCAACAACATAGATGGATCTGGAAAAGAATATGCTAAGTGAAATAAGTCAGACAGAAAAAGTCAAGAATCATATGATTTCATTCATATGGGATATAAAACTGAAAACAACAAATTAACAAACAAGATAAACAAACAAAAACTCAGAGACACAGACCAGCAGTGTGGTGCCTACCAGAGGGAAAGGGGGCCCAGCAGAGGTAGAAAGGGGTAAAGGAGGTCAAATATATGGTGATGAAAGGAGACTTGACTTTACGTGGTGAACATACAATGCAATATATAGATGATGTATTATAAAATTATACACTTTAAAGCTATATAATTTAATTAACCAATGTCATCCCAAGAAATGTAATTAAATTTAAAGACTAAATAAAAGAGGGGACATCTTCAGAAGTATTATTTTCACTTAAAAAAATAATAAATAATATTATGGAACGGGTCATATCTTGAAATTAGCAAATAAAGAAACACTTTCTAACTTATTTTATGAATCCAGTGTTACTTCATACCAAACCCAGACAAATGGATTACAGGAAAGAAGTCTGAAAATGCATTACTTATGAATATGGCCGCAAAAGCCCTAACAAAATGTTAGCAAATCAAATACAGTTGTATATAAAAAGGATAACACACCTTGACCCAGCAAGTTGAATCATACACATTTAATGTTTAACATTCAAATATCAATTAATGCTATATATCTGCAGGCAATACCTTAATGGTAAAAACTATATGCTTTCTGCAAGAGATCAAGAACAAAATATGGATGTACATTTTTACCTCTTCTATTCAGTGTTATACTGGAGGTCCTGTCAGTTCATTCAGGCCAAAATAAATAAAATTAATAAAATTTGGAAAGAAGGCAGTAAAGAGTTCTTTGTTCACTGAAGACACAATAGTGTATATAGAAAATACTGATAAACATACAAACAGCTCCTAGAAGTAATGACTAAATGTACCAGATTTGCAGCACTCACAATCACAATATATCAGCAATGAAGGATAAGGTAATTGAGCTATAGGGAGGTTAAGAATTTTTCTCAAGTTTACAGAGGAAGAATGCTGTGGAGCTGGATCTGAAGGTAACTGAGGTACAGGGAATGTCATTTAAAAATAATGATATGTACATACAACTATTTATAATTTGTTTTATAGTATTTCAGATCCCTTTCTATGTATATGTATGCCCATGTTCATGGATGTTCTGCCTTTCTGATTTTCACAGAAACTGAGTAACAACACACATATCCTTCTGTCAATCTTTTCTTTTTGATTCTACATGAGTCTTAGAAATCTTTTTATTTCAATATATCTTCTTTTGAATAGCTACATAGTTTTCAAAAGGATACATTTTTTGTTATTTAATTCCTCTTTTATTGGAGGAGTTTTAGATCTTTTCTAGTCTGTTACAATAACAAGCAACACTGCTATCAACATAAAAATAGTTATATTTCTATGAAACAAATTTTTAATGTTGAATTATGTGTGAGTAAAAATATTTATTTTAGACTTCACATAGAATGCTGAAATGCCCCTTCCAATATCTAGGTCAATTTAGTTGGCACCAGGAAGGTATAAAAAATGTTCTTATCTTTCTAGCCTAGCCAATAATAGGTATAACAAATTTTAAATTGTTGCCATGTTTAGAACAAAATAATATGTCATTTATTTTTATTTTTATTTTTCTACTATTGGGGAAATTTATGTAAGAAATTTGAATTTTTTAAAGAATAACTATTTACAAATTTTTACTTTTTAAAATTCTGTGTCCTATATTTTTAATGTTAGAAGATTTCACGTATTGTGACCAGAAATCCTTTGTTCTATATTATACATATTTTATTTGTTTTTTTTTCTTAATTTTGTTTATGTAACTTTTCTCTATAGAGAAATTTAAATTTTATGTAGTTAAATCTGGAAATATTTTACTTCAGAAATTTGATACTCATGTTGGATATTCTGCGTTCCAAGATTATTTCAAAAACTCGCCTATATTCATTCCCATATCTTTATAATTTGGGTATTTATGCTTGGCCTTTTGGTCATTTTGAAACGTATTTTCACATGTGTTATGTGCAGATTTAATTCTATTACATGGTAAATGAATAGCCAATTAGAAATTAACAAATTATAAAATACCATATTTGACATTAAAAATATGCATTAAATTTATTTTAAAAATTAACTTATTATTTCTCCTGCAATTTGAACTTGCTATATTTAATTTCTCTATATTATTGTAAATACCATTGTTCACTTAATACATTTTTTGAGTAACTCATTGACTAGCAAATTAGAATTTGCTCTTACCTATTCAAAATAATAGAACATATTCAACACTATTTTTGTTTATACCTGTTTTAGACAGGTAAAAATCTTCTTTTGCCAAAATGGGTACAGCCCGAGTTCCTCCAGGATTCATAGATTAGCCAAACTATTCTCCCAGAATTGATATGGCTCAATAAATAGGAACTTATTTCTCAAAATCTCTATTCTATATGAAGTACATAGATGTTGACCTATTGTCAGCTGTAGAACTCTGAAAAACTTTTTGGTTGGTTACAATTTGAAATCTCCCTCTTCCTTACACAAACAAGCATGCATGCACACATACACATACCAACACAAGTGTGAGCCTCTCTGTGATCCCCTCTTTTAGTTATATTATGGGTAGAGGAACTCTGTGAATCTTGCTGAGTAGCTGATGATGTTAAGGTGATGCATTGCTCTAATGCAAACACATTAAAATAAAGCACCATAGCTTAATACTAATGCAAACAGCACAGCACATCTAATTATGCACTAAACAGCTTTTCCCTCTTCTCTTACATCCATGTCTAGAAGATTACTGGAGATGCATTTCATACAGTTACTCAAATTTTGCACAGCCTTCCAACAACATGTTATGGTTACCGAAGACAAGAAGTAATAATAGATTAATTCAACATGGGCTGAATATGCCTTTAACAGCCATGCAATAGGCTTATCTATGCCAATGAAGAGACCCCCTTTTCATGTCTGTTCAATTAGAGAGAATAGTTGAAGGCATTAATCACACATATTTTCAACAAAACTTTTCTCAGTTAAAGACACCCTGCAAATGATGTGGTCCAATGCACATCCGCCCATTAGGGTTGCTATGACTATGGTGAGTCTGATCTGAAAGACAGGATACAATCAGACCTGAGACAATGAGCGGATTTTCATATTTAATGGCCTGGGTTTTCAGCTTGGCACAACAAACTGAATAGCAGTGACCAAAAGATGACCTTCTAGTTTTCTTTGATTTGTCCCCAGGAATGGATAAGGTATTGAGATCCTGGGAGTAATGAGAAAACAAGCATTCCCCCTTGTATAAATAAAAACATTAAGGAAGAATTTATCTCAGAAAACTTTTGTTTCATTACTGATAAAGGAGAATCTTCTTATTATTCTTGATTTAAAGTATTTTTAACATAATAATAACAATAATAATAATAATAATAATAATAATAAATAATAATAAATCTCAACCAGGAGTAATGAGACCTGAAATTACTCTACCACTAAATGTCCATTGTCATATACCTTATTGGTTGGGTTTTCAGTTTGCCCATCTATAGAAGTATTTGAACAAGGTTATATAATTTAAATATGAAATTAATTGTTTTGTTTTATAAGCTAAATACAGAACAGAATAGAAATTAATGACCTGAATGGGTCTCTTTTCTTTGATGTGGAAATGAGATGGTGCACAGAAAGTGCTTAACCAGAGGTCGGTTCAATGCATGCCGAGTTTGTTTATAGTGTTATTTCTCTTATTTCTCATGTCTTTACTGTGTATGAAAATCCTTTCAAGTCTGAAAATGCTGGTATACTTCTTTCCTAGAAATTTCCAAAAAGCTTTTTCTCAAAAAAAATATCAGATATTCAATTATTACTACTTATGAATTGGATCCCATGCATTGCTATTCCAGTTGCATAATACTGATTACAGTATCATTATTTATTGAACAATAAAATTAAATACTACGGGGTATTGCATTAAAAAAGGGGAGCTGGTACCACAATATCACAATCATTGTTTTCGAGGTAATATGTGTATAATATATAACATATATGTTATATGTATCATATATATAATTCAAAAGGCCATATTAAAACTGCTATCTAAGGTGGAAAATGGTAGACTAGGTAAAAACAGGGTTCACGCTTCATCGCAGGTCTGCATTGAAATTACGAGCTGATCTTACACCCACATCTGATAATATAAAGGAGCCACGTCTAAGCCCATAGGAGGGGCAAAATCACAAATCCTGCGGGATCCACACCCACAGGTGGTGGAGAATCATCAGGAGGGAGAGTGAGGCCATAGGTTTTTCTGAAGGAAGGGACATCCTGGTCTCATTTGGGGTCTCCCAGCCTAGAGTCCCAGTCCAGGGAAGAGGAGATTCCAGTAACTCTAACTGTAAAAAACAGAGGGGATTTCGGTCATCTTGGTGAGACATGGAAGGAGACTGAAACCCTGGATGCTCCTGTGAAGGACCTGTGCACAGGCTTTCTGACCTGTGGACACTCACCCGGGGCACCAGCAGTGGGTCAGAGGCTCATGCAAAATTCATACTGAGAAAGTCTTCATTATCTAGTGCCAAAACCAGGGCTATAAGGGCAACCACCGTTTCGCCTTACTCCTGCCCACCTACCCAGCAATCTACAGACCTCCTAGGTTGACTGCCAAGACCCCTCACATAGCCATTAGGAAGCATTGGTTTAAGGTCATCCAATCTGCAGATTGCCCAGGGCTTTTGTTGCTGGATGGCTGTGTGCTGGCTGGAAAAATTACTGTTTGGCTATGCCCATGGGAACATAGACTGTCACCCACAGGAACGTAACATTCTAACAATAAGCTTTCTCTTCTGTACCCCCGCTTGCACACCTGGCCTGTGGGTCAACAGGTAGTGAATAGAAGAAAGATAGACTTTTGTGTTCAGACAGAATGGAAGAATGGGGTTTTGGACTTAAAAACCCTGTACCTCTACATTTTGGGGCTGCTTAATTTGGGGTCAGCATACCCCTGGCAGACACAGCTGGCTGAATAAAGAATGTGTTTCCTATAACTCACTGAGTTCTGGTGGTCCGTGTGTCTTTTGGGGCCTGGTGACTACAACAGCTGCCAAGTCCTACACCAATTCAGAGTCAAGCATTCCTAGCTGATGGCCAGTGCTATGAGCACGCATTTCTGAGACAGTTTCAGGCAGATCACTGCTGCCAACATGAACTTGGGCAGATCTGGGGATCTGTGGGTCAGTCCCAGATGGCAGCTGGTCTTACTGTGATCTGGGACCTCTGTAGGAACACGGAACCATTACCAAAGTTGGAGTTGGGACAAGACTGAGGCTGTATTGATCTGACAGCCATTGTATTCCTGAAACCCTGCCCCACCCTATCCATAAATTGCCCTAGGCAGCCATTGACAGTGAACTAGCACCACCCTGCCCCTGGTCCTCAGGTCTCTGAATCTACACAGGCAACAAACATTGGCTAGCCCCTGGTGTGCACTGCACAGAAATCAGTTTCAGGCAGATCTTTGCTCCTGCAGGAGTTGCAAAATTGCATCTGGGGAGCACAAAGGTCTGCGGAACCACCCCAGATGGTAGCTGGTCTCATCGTGATCTGTGACTACAGAGGGAAGGCCGGGACAGAAGTTGAGGCAAAAATGAGGCTGTATTGGCCAGACTGCCCTTGTCTCCCTGAGATCCTGCTTCACCCAAGCCACAAAGTGCCTGCAGCTCATTGACAGGCAGCCTTCCTTGCTATGCTTGGCTCTGGGGTGTGCAGTCGCGCAGTCAATAGATCTTGGCTAGAGCAGTGAACACATTTTTGGGAAAACACTGCTGCCTGTACAAGCTGCAATATCTTTTAACGGAATTGCAGGGGTCTGTATTGGCTGACCGCCCTTGACTCCTGAGCTCCTGCCCCATCCAATAAGTGCCTGCCTCACATCGATAGGCAGCCGTACCTGCTCTAGTGTGATACTTTCAGACCCAAAGTGGGCAGCAGCTGACCTTGCTATGACTGGAAACTTGTACAGGGAGCCACAGAGACAGCAGTGGCATGTAAACTGACACTGAAGTGGCAAGGAGACTCTCACTCAATAGCCAGGAGATTCCCGGGGTCCCTGCACCGCCCAACACACGTATCACCAAGATGCCTTTTCAGTTTCAGAGACTTACAGGCAACTGATAATGTAAGACCTGGAGAAGCACTCGTCCCTCTTCTGAACTATAAAATACCTGGGAATCAAATTAACCAAGGAGGTAAAAGACCTCAGAAAATTATGTCATTGAAAAAAAAAAAGTTGAAGAAGATACAAATAAATGGAAGTATATACTATGCTCATGGGTAGGAAGTTTCAACATCATTAAAATGGCCATATCACCCAAAGCAATCTATGGGTTCAACGCAATCTCTATCAAAATGCCAATGGCATTTTTCAGAGAGCTTGAAAGAATAATCCTAAATTTGTATGGAACCATAAAAGACACCAAATAGCCACAACAATCTTGAGAAAGAATGAAGTTGGAGGTATCACACTACCTGATATCAAACTACAGTAATCAAAATACCATGGTACTGACATGAAAACAAATACATCGATCAATGGAAACAAATCGAGAGCCCAGAAATAAATCCACCCCTATATCTTCACTTACTATATGACAAAGGTGGTAAGAATATACAATGGGCTACAACAGTCTCTACAATAAATGGTGTTGGGAAAACTGGACAGATACATATAAAAAGAAAGAAAAAAGAAACTGGAATACCTTCTTACACTGTATACAAGAACAGACTCAAAATGGATTAAAAACTTAAATGTAAGACCCGGGACCATAAAACTTCTAGAAGAAAACATAGGCAGTAAACTCTCTGATGTTGCTAACAGTAATTTATTTTTGAATATATCTCTCCAGGCAAGGGAAACAAAGGAAAAAATAGATAAATGAGACTACATCAACCTAAAAAGTTTTTGTACAGCAAAGGAAACCATCAACAAAACAAAAATACAACCAACTGATTGGAGAAGATATTTGCTAATGATACATCTGATAAGAGGTTAATATCCAAAATATATAAAAAACTCATAAAACTCAACAACAAAAAATCAAACAATCCATTAAAAAATGAGCAGAAGATCTGAACAGATACTTCTCCAGAAAAAAATACAGATGGCACATAGGCATATGAAAATGTGCTCAAGGTTGCTAATCATTAGAGAAATGCAAATTAAAACCACAATGAGATATCATCTTACACCTGTCAGAATGGCTAGCATCAACAAATCAAAGAACAAGTGTTGGCAAGGATGCGGGGAAAAGGAAACCTTCATACATTGTTGATGGAACTGCAAATTGATAGAGCCGCGATGGAAAACAGTATGGAGGTTTCTCAAAAAAATAAAATTAGATATATCTTTTAACCTAGCAATTGTACTTCTGAGTATTTATCCAAAGAAAACTGAAATAATAATTCATAAAGATCTGTGCACCCCTATATTCACGGCAGCACAATTTACAATAGCCAAGATATGGAAGTAAACTTATTGCCTATCAACAGATGATTGATAAAGAAGTTATGGTCACATATACAATGGAATATTGCTCAGCCATTTAAAAAATGAAATTCTACCATTTGCAACAATATGGATGGACCTAGAGGTTATTATGCTGAGTGAAATAAGTCAGAGAAAGATAATTACCGCATGATTTCACTTATATGTGGAATCTAAGGAATGAATAGAATAAACTATGAAAAACAGATTCACAAATATAGAGCACAATTTGGTGACGGACAGAAGGGATGGGGGATTGAGGGGCTGGGAGAATGGGGTGCAAGGTTAAAGAAATACAAATTAGTAGTTGATAGATGGTCATGGGATGGGGAGCATGCCATAGGGAATGCAGTTAGCATTAATATATTAGCTAAGTGGAAAACCAGAGGAGAGGAGGAGCAATTTAGGGTATCATTTTATAAACTATATAAATGTCTAACCAATGTACTGTATACTTGAAACTAATGAAAAGACAAATATGTGTGTGTGTGTTGTGTGTGTGTGTGTGTAATAAAAAACAAACAAACAAAAAAAAGCTGTAAAAACAGTTTACTAACGGTACAGGGATTGCCCCTGAATTGGAAATTACCATGAGTGGTTAAATTAGGGGATGGTATAAATTAAGGAATCAGAGGAATTACATGACCTAAGGAATTTGCCTTATATCCAGGTAATTCTTTTTATTCCACATGTTCTATTTAAACCAATCCATCCATTTAGCATTTCCTGATCACCTGGCTTGACATCATTTTTCTTTGTGTTCCCACTTCCCTCTGATATCAATTATGAAACTGGTATTATTCAACCTTCTATTAGCATTGTTTGTGGGCATCACCTTACCAGTACTTGAAAACAGGTTGTCATTTTTCATCATTTTTGCGATACTATAATTTTTGCTGATTCGTGAAAAATAAGAGGGTTTTTGGGTTTTTTTTTGATTGAGTGGAAAATGAGGAAATACAATGTTACATAAAGAAGGGTTTATGTGAGCTGAGGCATATGAATTGGTGAAGTTTTTAAGTATGTGATATCTGAAAACAAAAAGAAACAAGCTGAAAAATTAAGAGAATGTGAACGTTTACTGGTAGAATAAATTGTAAAGAGCTATAATACTTACATTTTTATTTTAAAGAGACCTGGGCATCAATAAAAGCCTCTGGGATATGGAAGTTTGGAATCAAGCAATTCCTAGAGGGAAAAAATAAAAAGCCATTATCTATGGAGCTAATAGTATAAATTATAGTATGTGGAACTCCAAGAGTGTTTAAATAGACTATACAATTTTAAATGGAAAACTTTTTTTGGCTGAGAAGTCTGAATTTCTATGTTATAATTCAGACTGGTTTATTTCTTTATAGAATACATTTTACTAGATATATGTAAACTGATAAAGATAAATTAAGAGATACAAATAGATAGATAAGTAGAGAGATGGATGGATAGATGGATGGATGGATGGATGGATGGATGGATGGATGGATGGATGGATAGATAGATAGATAGATAGATAGATAGATAGATAGATGGATGGATAGATAGATAATGATAGATGAGAGAGAGAGAGAAGAGAGAGAGAGAGAGAGAGAGAGAGAGAGAGAGAGAGAGAGATGATGATAGAAAATTATCCTACTGGAAAATTATTCCTCACTGATGTGCTATAAGAATTAGTTGATGATCTATGTTAAAACAAAACAAACAAACAAACAACAACAACAACAACAACAACAAGCCAAAACTTTAGCTAAGCTACTTCACCAAACCAAATTTAATAACTAATCTAATTTCAGTTTCAGCCTGTCCCAGGAGTGGAATTTTAAACCAATCAGTCTGGAATTTCCTGATCAATACTAGTGAGGTAACCTGCATCTTAAAACCCCTGCCATTCCACTGCTCTCAAAAGAAGATGATGTGGCCAAGAAAATAATACTTTTTTTTCTTTTGCTAATAACTTCCCTGCCATACTTGTCTGCCTATAAAGACCTTACATTTTATACAACCCCTCAGAGTGCCCTTCTAGTTGCTGCTAAATTCATGAATCCCTGAATAAATTCAATTAGGTCTTCAAACTTCTGGCTTGAATTTTATTCTTTTCCAAATAACAGACTTATAATGATTTTTAAATTTATTCTGGATTTAAATATTTAAAATAATGTCTATTTGATCACTTCCTTGACTTAATTGGGCCTTTGAATTTTAGGATTCATCTACATTTACATCTTTTTCCATACTACTATCAAAATGCTAAAAAAATTTAATTCAGTTTGAAACACATATTAATTTATATATATATTTATAAATATATAAAATATATAAATATAAAAAGAAATATATATTCAAATATAACGTATTGTGTAATTTATATATTTAAATATATATGTTAAAATTGGTGCAGTCTCTATAGAAAACAGTAATAATTTCTCAAAAAAATTAAAAATAAAGCTATCATATGATCCAAAATCAACTTGGATATATACCGAAAGGAAATGAAAACAGCATATTGAAAACATATCTTCAATCTCATGTTTATTGCAGCATTATTCACAGTAGCCAAGATATGGAAGCTACCTAAGTGTCTATCAACGTATGAATGTTTTAGGTCATTGGTTAGACGTGATCTACTGGGGAATGAAGGCCCCTCCCAAAAACCTCCTTCGGAACCTCCCTGGAACACTCATTTTATGGTTATAAATTACCTCTACATTCTGAAAGACAAAGAAGTAGTCATAAAAGAGTAGTCGGTTTGGTCCAGCCACACGCACCTGCTCAGTCAGTCTTGTACTAACCTCCCCATGACCTAGCCTGGTTATGTGTTAAATACCATCCTTATGCCCATAAGTTCATGAATCTAAATATAACAACAGACTGAATTCTGGGTAACCACATGTGCAGTAGGCAAAGTGTTATATAACAGCTGAATCTCAAGCAAAATGACCTCACATGCCAATCATCTAGTACCACCCTCCTAACCTCCCATCACAGCCCTAATATAATGCAGATCTCCCTCTTCTCTGTAACCTGTCCCTCCCTTGGAGCATACTTTAATTATCACTTTTGTTTCCATATGGCCACAGCCCTCTTTAGCATAACTGGTTTCTCTCTTGAACGTACTTTAATAAATCACTTTTTCTAAATCTCACTGATCTGTAATTTTTTTACTGTGTTGGTGAAAAGAACTGAGGACCCCCAGTGCTACTGCAGCAATGATAGATTTTATATCATCCCAACAGTGACAAATGGATAGGGAAATGTAACATATCTATACAGTAGAATATTATTCAGTCACGAGAAAGAAAGAAAGAAATCCTGTCATTTGTAACAGTGGGTGGAACTTGTAGGCCCAAGCCTGGCTGGTCTCTGCTCTGGCTGTGATCCAGGCTTCCAGCTAGGAATAGGATCTAGATTTAGAATGTTACATTAGTGTAGTAGGGTACCTGGTCCCAACATATGTAAGCATGATACAGCTTATTGTATGACGCATAAGTGGCTGAATGCCACTATTCTCTGACATATAAAAAAGCCCATGTGGTCCCTTAGAGAGCAGAATAAGAAGAGCAGCAGAAGTGCGCTCCCTGAAATAAAGGTGCTGCCTGCTGCTTCATTCTCCTATCAGGCCCTCATATATTCTTTCAACTGGGTGTCTCACCATTGAAACCTTCCCTTCTCGATCAGCTCAGTTCTGACAGAACTTGAAGGAATTATGCTGAGGTGAGTCAGACAGAGAATGGCAAATACTGTATGATATCACCTACACATGGAATTTTGCCAAACTCATTAAAAAAGAGAGTAGAATGGTAGTGAAAGACTGGAATGATTCCATTTTTCTGAGTGATCCCAAGATGCATTATACGAAAAGTTCCCCAAAGGCCAGTGGTCAAGAACAATGCCTTACCACCTGGCCAAACCAGCCAAACCAGCTAATCGGTGGGCCCATAAGGCACCCCCACCTTATTTCCTCCTGCACATATTCTGATTACTGCACCCAGCACCTTCTGCACTCGGCCCTTTCTGCGCACGGCCCCTTCTATACGCAGTCCCAACTGCACATGACCCCCTTTTGCACGCGGACCCAACGACCTACCACCCCTTTAAAGGTCAACCTAACCCCCAATCAGGTAACGCCAAGGCATCTCCCCAAGGCTTGCGGTTTTGCCCTTTAAATTAGGTCCCAGCCCCTTGGTCGGGGCTCCTCTCAACCACTGCTGCGTCAGTGAACGAGTGGAGTCCAAACTCGAGTTTGTCAATAAACCCTTTTGCGCTTGCATCGGTGTCAGTTTCCTTCTTGGCTCGTGGAGTTCCAAACCAGGGCATTACAGTAGTCATCAGGGACTTGAGGGACTTGGGAAAATGAGGGAAATGTTGGTCAAAGGGTACAAGTTTACAATTAGAAGATGGATGAATTTGGTGATCTAATGCACAGCATTGTAGTTATAATGAACAATATTGTAGTATATGCTTCAGAATTGCTAAGAGACTAGATCTTAAACATTCTCACTACAAAAGAATGGTAATTATGGGTCATGATAGAGTTATTAGCAAACAACAGTGGAGATCATATTGCAATATAAATGTATCAAATTAACACATTGTATGCTTTAAACTTACACAATGTTATGTCAATTATATTTCAATAAAAGCCTTAATATTAACTAAAAAATAGTTTCTAGCATAACCACATACACTTAACAACTTCAGTAATTTTAATATTAATATAATTTTATATAACATGTCATCCATATTCCAAGTGACACAATGCATTAGTTGTAACATATTTTTCCACAAAAGTACTTTATTAAATCTAGGGAGAATTACTGCATTTTGTTGTCCTGTCTCCTTAGTCTTCTTCTATTTGAAATATTTCTAGTTTTACATTGTATTTAATTTCATTGACTTTTTTTAAAAGTACACTTCCACACCACCTTTTTTTTTAATATAAAGTATTCAATTTGCTTTTGTCCAATGTTTCCTCATGATTAGATTCAGGCTATGGATTCCTGGCAGGGATATTACATGCACAATATCATTGTCCTCAAGGAATCACATCTGAAGACCCACAATGTCTACATCTGACCTTTCTTGACGATGTCAATTTTAATCCCCCAGTCAAGGTGTTGTCTATATATTTTCTACTTTCTCATTGACAAATAAGAAATATATAAAGACAAACTTTTGAGCGATGCAGATATTCTGCTCCTCATTGTTTCTTTTTATATTTATAAGCCATTGATTCTTGCTTGAGCCGATTTTCACTATGGTGGTTGATGATTTCCTCTTCAGAATTCCCTCTACCAATTAGCCCATGAAATTCTACTTTGAGAATTCTCCTTTTTTCCCATTTGTTTTTGTTGCTGTTGTTTAATATCGGTTTTGACTCAGGCTTCCACTTTCACATTGACATTACTTTATTAGCATCCTTCTTTATTTGAATATTCAATTTTTTTCTAGTTTTGGCCATTTAGAGCTCCTTCAGGTTAAGTTCTGTAAACTTGCGACTATCTCTATTATCTTTCAAAGCACTAATCACTTTCTGTCATAACAAGATACTCCAGGATTATTTTATATCTACACTGCCCCAGTCCTAGAATTAGCCATTTCAACAAAGAGCTGTGGTTCTTTTTCATGGGGAATGACAAATTGTATTATTAGAAACTAAAATCTGAACAGTAGTTGTGCTCATTGATAGAGTTGTCTTTGTTTATGAATCGATTTCAGTGGACAAAGCTAAGAAATTCATGTGCTTATGTATACACATAAATACGTGCACTTGTATGCCCATATACCTTATATACATATACATATTTTAGAAATAATGGAATCAAATTGATACTCTCAATTTTAACACATTTTTTTTTGTAATTTTTTCTTGTCTTCTTCATTTGTATATGGGTATCACATATTCTAGAGTGAGAACTGTAACTCCCCGAAATAACATTACATTTACTCATTTCCTCAGTTTATGATACAAGTAAATTTGTTTCAGAATTGCTTCAACCATACCAGTACCAAATATAAACCCGCTAAAAAGTTCAAGATTTTTTTTGTATTATTCCCTATCTAATCCATCCTCCCCACCCACCTCCCCCAGGCCCAAGAACATGTAGTCAAATTCAGCATCCTTAGATATTTTTTTGTCTCTCAATGTGCTTATGTTATTCATTTAAAATTTATTTTGGTTTATTTATTTCAGTTTCATATCTGTTAAGTTTTCTTTTTCTCCTCCCATCATTGTTGACTAAGTCTATATTAAACATTGACTTTTGATTTCCAAAAGTCAAAAAACTATACAAAAACATATCTTTAGAGGAGTGTTGCTCTCTTTAATCCCTTCTACTTCTTTACCTACTACCCACTGTATGTAAGTAAATTCTTTCTATGTTTCTTTTTATAAATATAAACAAATATGAATGTCTTCCTATGTCAGTTCTTTCCTACATAAAAGGTAACATTCTATATGCACTTATTTTTTTTTTTTTTAATTGAAAAATATCTCCTGAAATCAAACCATTTCAGTTTATGGACACCTTTCTTATATTCTTTAATAGATTCATGGTAGTGCATTCCTTGTACATATCTTAAGCTAAATAAATTGATCAATGTGTTATGTTGGAAACTTAGGTGGTTTCTAATATTTTTATTTCTAAAAAGTATTCATCTACATACAAAGAATTTTGTGCATATGTATTTGTCCATGAGTGTATTAGAAGCGTATCTTCAGCGTAAATCCGTAGAAGTGATATTACTGAGTCAAAGTTTATAGCCTATGTCATTTTGTTGTATATTGCCAAATTTCTGTCTATAGAAATTGTACCCTTTTGCATTTGCAGCAGCAATGTATTAGTCATACAAGAGCTATAACCTAAACTCTGAGTATAGTTTATTTAACGGACATAATCACCTACCACTATATTGCTTTCATTTATGAAGGAAAATAAAAATCTACAAACCTGAGATACAATTTCTTAAAAGCAGAACATAGAACTTGGAAGTAAAGAATAAAAGGTAAGACTCCCTATCCCTAAGGAGGAAGAACTGCAGTGAATACATGAGGTCTTCTATTGAAATAAAGAATGGGCAAGAGTAAATAAAAAAGTAGACAAAGTTCTACCAGATGCCATTCAGCTTCTATGAGCACAGATCTTTATTAACTTAAGGTAATTAGCCATGATTGTATTGAATTACACTCTAAAAGATATCATTAAAAAGACTATCTATATTTTTAATACACAGTGTCTCTGAAAGTCAATAAAACAATTATTAAACAAAATACAAATAGAGTCATTATAACTAAAAAGCAAGAACTTAAAAGCATGCAATAGAAATGGATAAGAATATAATGCAGATATTTGTTGAAAAAGATAGAGAATGAGATGAACAAGTAAAATTAAAGATGGAGAATTCATTATGAAGATTCATTAAAAAAATGACATTTTAAAATTTCAAAATAAAAATTTAATTTGAATAATTATTATATGGTTTAATAAGATATTAATCACAATTGAATTAAGGATTAATAAACTTGAAGACTGACCAATAGGATGTATCTATAAAATAATTCATACTGAAACATGGATGTGACACCATAAAAAAAAGTCTAATATGTTTAAAATTAAAGTGTTTGGAAGACAAAAAAGAAAGGGACAGAAATAATATGGAATGAAAAATGGCTAAAAAGTTTCAAAAACTGATTAGAGACATCAAGTCATATATTTAAGAATTTCTGCAAACCCCAAGCAAAATAAATACTAAAAAAACTACACCTAGAGAAACACAGCAGTAAGATTGCTGAAAATCAAGGACAAGTTGAAAATCTTAAAAGCAGCCAGAGAAAAATATACATCATTTTCAAAGATGTAATATTAAGAAAACAAAAATTCTCTCAACAGAAATTATGGAAACCTACATGCAATTAAATGGCATTTTGTAAATGCTAAAAGGAATTAAATGTCTACGTAGAATATATCCAAGGAAATATTTTTTAAAATTAAGTAAAATAAAATGGTTCAGACAAAAATCTGATATCATTTATTACAAAATAACTTGGGCTAAGAGAATTATAAACTGATTTGTTAAGACCGAGGGAAAATTACACCTCATGAAAACACAGATGTCCAGGAAGAAAAGGGAGCACAAAAATAAGGAAAAAAAGGAAGAAGAAAAGAAAAGGAAAAGAAGGAAAAGAAAAGAAAATGGATAAAAGGAAAGAAAAAGAGTAAAGTAAATATAAATAAATAGTGATAAAGTAAATTAAAGTACAAAATAACAGTAGCTTTTTGTGACTTTAAAATTTTTCAGAAAAATAATTTAAAATATAGGAAGTAGTAAATGGAGTTAAAGATTCTAAGTTTCTGGCAATATTAGTAAAAGTTTAACAATTTGTATTAAACTAAAACTGGGAAAATTTAAATATTTGATCTCTAGAATAAAAGTAAAATTATATATATAGCAAATTAGTGGAAGAAAAAATAATTTTGTAAATTATAAATTGTTTAAAAATCAGAAGATAGACAAGACAAAAATATAAAATAGGCAAGTTCTCAGAAAACAATAATATGAAGGCTTTAAATAAGCTACTTACATTATGTTTTCATCAAAAAATATAAATAATTAAAAACAAAAAAATGTAATAGATGTTTAAAAAGATTATAGGAATAGTAGAGTATAATTACATTTATTAAAATAAAAGAATTGGTAATGACATTAAGTAACTCACAAAACTTCTATGTTTCTCTTTTTATATGTTGGCTAGATCTGGGCAGGTTGTTAGATAGTTAGGTTGTTATAAGCAACAAGAGCAAAGGCCCAGCTCTGTACCCATAGAAACCTCACTAAAGAACCTTCTTAAAACATCCATTTTATGGTTATGAATTACTCCTACATTCTAAGGCACAAAGGCCATAGAGCTGCTAGCTTAAACCAGCCACAAACACATGCATCGGAGGTACTAACCTAGCCTGCCTATAACCTCAGCCTCATTACATCATCATTATAATATCATATATATGCCTGGAAGTTCATAAATCTAATTATAAGAGACTGAATTCTGGGTAAGCACATATACAGTAGGCTGAGAGCTATATGGCAGTCAACTGTCAGTCATGGTAACCTCACATGGTGATTATATAATACTGCCCTTGTACCCTCCCATCAGGGCCCAAATGTAAAGAGGCTTTCCTACTTCTGTGCTGTTACAGCTCTTTGGTGGAACTTGCCCCTCCCTTGGAATATTCTCTATCTTTTGTCTTTTTCCTCTGAATTTCATGGGCTACAGTCTTTCTTGGAGTGGCATATCTCCTTCTAAAAATGTACTTTCAATAACACTTACTTTTTCTAAATCTCACTGACCTGTAATTCTTTACGGAGTCAGTGGGGAAGAAACGAGGACCCCCTCCATGCTGCTGGGGCAACAGTGGGTTCACATTATCCCGTGCAGTAATAAGATGACTTTTCATAAATTTGCATAAATTGTGAGGGGTTTAAAAAACAAAAATTGCCTCCTAAATTACTAGCTAGAACATTTATATATATTTATATTGTATTTATTTTTTTTCCAAATTAAATAACATAGTTAAATAATTTAAAAATCATAAATTTATTCCAGTTCACTTATTTTCTAAAACAATTACAGAAAATTGATATACTACCCAAATTCTTTATCATTCAGGAGGTAATATAATGGAACTCTGTTTTCTAAAGTTGCCTTAGAAGTCCAACTTTGAATCATTTGAAAACTAAAATGATTTTCTTGAAAATGTATCTGAGTATCATCTACAATACTGAGATTACACTAGATTAGGGTTTCTCAGCCAGGATAATGTTGACATTTTGAGCTGTATAACTCTTCATTGTGAGGGTTCTCCTGTGCATTATAGGATGTTTAGCAGGAGACTTGGCCTTTACCAGGGATTGCCCCCGTTGAGAACACGTGCACCAGATAATCCATAGTCATTTACAATTCTGAGGATAACTATGACTTATATTTCTAGGGCTGGTTGACTCAGTCGTTATTTTCTAACTCTCCAGAAACATCAGACAATTCATTAGACATCTTCATTAAAATAATATATATTATAAAAATTCCTGCAAAATTTATGAATATTAACTTGTTTGGAAAATGTATTGTTATAATGTGGGAAGAATAAGAGAATATCAAATTCTTAACCTACATGTAGAAAATATCCTGCAGAAAAGAAAGGGAGACTTGAAAGATATTTTTACAGAAATTCTTGAGATTTTCTTGTTTCTATTTTTGTAAAAAGATCAATTGTGACAGGCTAGTGTAAAATTTGACCTTTATTTGGAAGAAATCTGTCACAGGCTGTCATTAATTACATGAGAAATTATAAACATTCTGTACTAAATAAGAACATTATCAGCATTTACAGTGATGACGCATCTGCCTAGTGAAATTCCAGCCATACCTAATATCACTTAGTTGGAAGCAACCTTACTCTTTCCCCTAAGGCAAGGACAAATGCTTTGGTTTATAAAAATAAGTTTCTTGAAACATATCACTTTTCTGTTCTTTTATGGATGATTTTATTTCAAATGCCATCTAGTTCAATATTATGCATTTTTATATACATTTTTTGTATATTCATTTTAAAATAAATATTGACTGATTATTAGAAGGCAGGTGTTATCATAGCTTGATATAAACTTTGAATAAAATGCAAATGTCTGACATTTATAGAAGACCTAGGCAAGTAAATAAATGGTGATATCTGATATAATATCTGTATTTATTCCAAGACTAATGCAATTTCGTTTTAAAATTTTTTAATGAGTTATAATGAGAATTACAAATGTAAATAGCATTAATAAAAGGTAAAATATATCGGTCTCATCAAACTGGACATGTGTACATCTGAAGATTTTTCTAAGGAATTATCTGGAAAGAATAGATTTAAAGGATGTACAACAAAGAGTAGCCTGTGATTACAAGGTACATTTTCTTAATCGTATCATTCTACCATTATCCACCTCATTTATGAGTGAGAGAAACAGGATTAGGCAGAGGGAGAATTTGAACTGCAGTGCAATTGCAACAGAGGCCTTAGCTGATAGTACTTCAGTGATGTTCTAAATGAAAGGAAAAAGATAGGGCTTTTAAGTCTCTGATGAACCAATTTTAGAAGTGAGCTACCCCTGAGAGAGGTTGTTACTTTTGACCATGGAAATTTCTTTGAGTCTCATTTGATTTTTCTGCAACCTCTGGTCCTGGCAGGTAAACTGTTGAGTGCTTTGGTCTTGAAGGTGTATCTGGGACAAATCTGCAATATCCAACAATTGTAACGCAGGAGCTCCAGGCCAGGAACCTGTACTTGGGCCTTGGATATTCAAACACACACACACACACACACACACACACACACACACACACACACACACACCCGGAGAGCCAGCAGAGTGAGAAATGCCATTTATTACTCACACTTCAAGAGGCTTCAGCACTTAGCTGGTTGGAGTTGCAGAAAAAGGCATTGTTTTTTTATGTGAGCAGAGAGGAGGAGGATTGCTTCATCCCAGAGAAAAAGGGTCTTTCCCTACAGATGAGAGACGGATGTGCTGCCTAGCTAGTGTTGGGAGGACCACACCAGCCGCATCCTCGAGCGGAGCAGGGAAATAATGTCCATGGAAACAGCCAAAGGGGCAGATAATGCCCACGGGAGCAGCGGAGGTGTCCTTGAGGATAAGCGCAGTCCAGGGGATGATTTGTTCATTGTCCTCCTTGGGGCTGCTGACCTAGCAGTTGTCTTTGCTGCTAAATTGACCCCACACCAATACAGTCTACCTCTTGAACAGTAGGATCTATTTCTTTTTAAAATAACTTTACCAAATATGGGAATATATTCTGCAGTATTCTGGCTAGTTCCTTTTCCGCCTAATTTATAGGAAGAAAGTTAGTGGAACAAAAATGTTCCTGTCATCAAAGCTGATCTCATGGTTGCAATTGTTTCTTCGTTATTTGCTTCCTGTACCATGTTTTATATTTTCATCACTGTTAGCTAAAATCTCTTTTGTTCTAGGTGGTTTACCTGTTAAGGTGACCCAGACTTTGCATACCTGAGAGGTCTGAGACTTTTGATCTCCATGCCCTTCTTTGATCATTGGTGTTGCACTGGCTCACTTACATTAAAATTGAGCACAGGAGTTCACACAGGTGTACCGGGGATTAATATGGTGGAAAATAGTATCTCCTCAGCCCTCATTATATCATAGTAACTCTGTCCACTCCTGATGGCCAAGATCAATTATGGTTCCTCTTTTAGTTGATGTCAAGGCTTTTGGTAAAAGAGCCCAAAGTGACCATGGGGCAACAACAGATTACATTTAGTCAGACTCCTATGAACATTCAACTGCTGAAAACCATGACATCTAGAACTTCAGATATTAGAATTTCAGGATCAGAAAGCATAAATGATCTAGACAAGTCACTGGGAGTGAGGCTAAAAAAGCTATTCCTATGGCCACCACTTAGATCTAGAAATATGTATTCTACCTTGGGGACATAGCACCATTAAAAGGTCACACTTCTAGCATAATACCATCTGCATGTCTCTTCACCAGCTGTCTATGTCTTAGATTTTTAATCTTTCTTCTACCAGGCCCTGACCAATCAGTAAAACCATTCACTATTCTGCATAAAGTAGCCTTAAAATTATTATATCCCCACCTCTCAAAACCTGAGATAATAGAATCACCAGTGCATCCCTCCCACAGTAATTCTATCCTAGGTTATCATTGTTGAACATCTTAGCACTTGTGGTCCAACAGAGAACAAGAAAAAAAAAATAAAATGAAAAATGGCTGTGATACTCTACTTCCACTAGTGACAGGTACTCATTTTTAGTTTACCTTCAGGTAATCCAGCTCAAAACTTTTATTTTAGATTCTATTTCCTAAAAAGAAAGATTTGTACCAACCTCAAAATCTGGGTTCCCTGGGAAATAGACTCTAAGATTTGGATACACAAGGTATATTTAGTAATGTTCTCAGAAACTATACAAGTTCAATAGTAGTGCAGCAGGGTTGGAAAGAGGGAGAACTTGCATTGTGATGCAGTTGTACCAGAGGCCTCAGGCAATCCCATTAAGGGCCCTTCAGGGATGTCCCTAACTTAGGCATTAACCAGTTATTACATGCAGGCTGTCCTACTACTCTGGAAAGCCAGTGGACACAAGTAGCATATATTACCACATATATTATTTTCCTGGAACTTCTGTAACAAATTCCTCAGCAATAAAATTTAATTTTTGATTTTGTCCTTTTTGATCTAATTTACCTTAATCTTAATTTATTAATTTTGTTTCCTGATCTTATTGTAGCCTGAGAGGCATTCCTTGGCTTGTATCATATAGTACTTCATCCTTAAGGAAAAAGAATAGATTCAGTTTATACTACCTGAATCTCTGTTTAAAGCTTTGAGTGACCATAAGTTAAATGGTTTATATTAATCATAAAAATTGACACTTTTAATAGGTTTAATTCAATTTTAATTGAAC
This sequence comes from Eonycteris spelaea, assembly GCA_003508835.1. Classification (NCBI taxonomy): domain Eukaryota; kingdom Metazoa; phylum Chordata; class Mammalia; order Chiroptera; family Pteropodidae; genus Eonycteris; species Eonycteris spelaea. The sequence goes on from PUFA01000095.1 coordinate 5,269,685, forward strand.
ATGAAAGGAACAATCTCATATCAGCTCCACTGTGGAATATTAATATATAAACTTATAAAATTCTAAATCAGCTCATTTGACACTTATTCAATGAACACAGAAATAAGAGCCAGTGGCCAATATACATATACTCACTAATGTTATATCATAATTTTCAAATAAATTCTTAAAATCTGGTTCCTATTGCAGTATAATGAAATTAAGTAGTGGTTCATAGGATTTCTATAATTTGGTGATGAATGTACTAAATATAGTTATAATTTTCTGTTTATTTTTCTAAACTTGTGTGAAAAGTAAAAATGAAGCTATTAAAAATATATGCTTTATTAACATTTTATAAAAAGCCCTACTAAACACAAACCACTGAACTAGTTTTTGCATAAATAAACATTCGCAAAATAGAGGTCTATTCCTTTAAAAGATCTTCTATCATAGGTTAGGGTTTGGGTGAGCATTAGAATGGCTGAGGCCAAATAGTACTTACTGGTTTAGACAGGGCATCTAGTATGATTTTAACTCCACCAATGGAATAACTAAGTCAAGGGTCACCAGGAAGGAAATAAAGAATTGGAGAACTTGAGAATTAATTTATAAACATCATTGAAAGACTTAAGAAAAAATAATTATGATAACTTTAGAATTAGGGAATAATATAGAAGCCACAATAATATGATAAATTGAATAGTATTAGAAAATTCGATAAATGCTAGGTGGATTTGAAGATTCTATTTCAGAGAATTTATAAGATTAGGATATAGAGCTCATAATTCAGTTAAACTGTATAAGGAAATAAATGTTGACTTTTACTTTTTTAAAGTTTTGAAATATTAGTGATATTTAAGAGGGACGTTGTTTGCATTTAGTTAGTCAGTTTTCCTATACAAAAACATTTTCATTAGGAAGATTCTATTTAATAGCATATTACTATGCCATCCCTGGGCCTTGGATTAGATAAATAAGTGTTATATTTGTGAAAATAATTAGATGTAATTTCAGCAATGAATATGCAAATATATAACATGATGCTTGTCTGAAGGTCTAGAGAGTAGTCGTATTTATTTTAAAATTTCTAGCAGTATATTGTACCTAGAAAGAAAACATGAAGTAAACTTTCTTTTTATGGGGAAAAAATACATCTTTCAATTACACAGATATAATACTAGTTAATCCCTGTTTTCCTGAGATAAGGGCATAACTTAATAGTTTTGGGCTTGAGATGAACCGACACGTATTCAAAATGTTTGGGATCTACAGAGTAACAGTAAGGACCAAGCAGAGCTAATGTCAGCAATAGCTGTGGAGCTTGGTCCTGGAAGACCTCTATTGTATCAAGTGCTAACATGTATTTGACAGTGGCAAAGTGCAGAAGTGTCAAAGAGATCATAGGTATAACAGTGAGATCACTGAGCAACTCAGAAATATTTTAACTTTCAGTACAGATATACCATGTCTTTCTGCTGAACATGAACTGTTACCTGCCTCTTGGCTCTGTGGGTATAAAGAGTCAATTTACACCCACCTGCCCTTATTTTTCATCAGTTTGTATTAATTATAGATAATTTCTTAAGAAGATTATGGGTCAATGTGCCTAAGAAGCACATTTCTCTTTCTTTTTTTAAAAGAAAGTGATCAAGACACCAACCCCTAATTTTGAGATTTGAAATTATGGTTAATAAACAGCTGGCCCTGACTGATGCCAAATGGAGGACTTCACTGAACAGAAATGTACCAAAGAAATATTGAAGTTTGGATGGATAGCTTGTGACAGAATTCAGGAAAGGCTTTGTTTTGAGCATAACTTGTGTGTGGAGATCCTCAATTCCAGGTACTCGGATGGCATTGAGAAAATTGATATATGTTTAAGAAATAAAATAACTGAAGACAAGTGCTTTAGTTATGGGAACTCAGATAGTTATTGATTTGGTATGGCAGTGGTTGATGATAACACTTAGAGAATATATCATATTCCTCTACCATAACACATATACAGACTCCAGTTACTACTGTAAGATTTGCTGTTATAACAAGCCAAGCAATGCAAACCATGATGCTTCCTGTGGTCAATAAATATTGTCTTCAGATTATTGGAAAACTTGTTTTAAATGATAATATCATTTTCTAGAGCCAGCAGAACTTTTGGTAGCAAATGTAGCCAATTACCTGATTTTACAGACATCTAAATCTCTAAATTAACATAAGGTAACAAAGACTGACCCTATGGATTGAGTGAATGACACTAAATCATCAAATTTAATATTTCAAAGGAATTATGTGACCTTATATTGTATCCTTCACTCATAAAATATAATATAAAACATCAATTTAGATAATCAGGAGAGGAATTTTGTTCTCATTTATAGTCAGAATCTGATGACAACTTAATGGTAGATTTTGTTGGGCTTAATATCAATTCTCCCTTATTCTTTGGTTTAACAGAATCCTAATTAAAGTTTCTAGTTCCCAAACAGTGGGTTATAATTGAATTAAGTCAATCATGGTTTACTATTTTTCCCACAACTTCTGAAGTTAGAACTGTCCGCGTGACCTACTTCTAACTTAAACTTTGTTAGATTAAGCAGAGATCTGCTGGGAAGATGGGTCCTCTAAAACTTTTGTTCTGCTGACTCTAGGGAGGCTGTACCTAGAAAATGATATCTCTAGCTTTATCTTGCCTTTAATACAAATGTAACTTCTGGTACAACTGTGGATATCCTGTAACCATTAGATCACAGTTTATAAAACAGGACAAGAGAATTGCGCAGATGCAGACTCTCACATCAATATACTTCTACATCCACCCCAGTAATGGTCTGCTTCAGACCTCTTGAGCTTTTGTTAGCTATAACCAATATAGTAATAACTCATACAATATTGTATCTGAAAACACCTTGAAAATAAAAAAAAGAATTAATTGACATCAAAACAATTTATTCTTTAAATTAAATTAATGTTTAATTGCAAACTTTGTTAAATATCCAATCTCTTCCTAGAATTAATAGCAGTCTTTAATTGATATAGTAATCAAAAAAAAAGGAAAGAAAAAAATAATGAAATTTATCAGCAAATGAACCAGAGCCAATTTCTTCTTCCATTTGTTTTGACAATTTATTTAGATTTCATTATTTATTCACTCCAACCTAAATTGCCAATCCATATTTAGCATCAATTTTTCTCTAGGTCATATGTATGTTTAATTTTCTCTTCATTTATTTGAATTATTTTTGTTATGCAAAAATATTTTTTAATGTACTCTGACTAATGTAATGTATCAAATTAGTCTTTGGCCTATGGCAAAAAGCCATATTGTTATATAAAATATCTTATTTACATACATGTGTGTGTGTATCTTTATATTTTAGCTAATGTCTTTGACTAGTCAGTCATTACAACAGTTAATTGATTGATTCCTTAAACTTTCCTAGTGTTATAATTTAGCTCTTACAATCTATAACGTTATAATCATTGCAAATATATTATAAGAATACCAATGAAGCATGTAAGTAAATACAATTTTCAGCTAATAATCAATATTTTTTATTCCTGAATTTTTCTGTTGCTCTCACCCTTATACTTAATAATTCAGTGATGTGCTTTGCTTTGTGAAGCTTGTCAGATGTACCCTAGAACAAAGTTATTTGAATATATAAATGGATTTTAAAAATATCTTGCAGAGACATAGTCTGCAAAGACTAGCATTTTAATTTTAAGAGTTTGTGCTTGATAAAATAAAAATAGTGTTTTAAAATCTAAAGATTTTGGTTTGTAATGGCAGGAACACATTTCCTAAGACATTTAGAGCATACTTAATAGACAGTTAAGGATGTATTTATGATTGTAGAAGAGCTTGTTTTTTTTTTATTTTTATTTTTTTAACTCCACATGGTTAGGAAATTGCAATCATTTCTGGACTTTGGGTTAGGATTTAAACAAAGTAAGAAGAAAAAGAAAATACATACTGGAAGTACATTTATCCCCTCAGTTCTTATCCCCAAAGTGAATCAGAAACAACAGAAGCCAGAAAAGTAATTTGAGGTAATTCCAAAGATAGGGTAAATTTAACTTTGATCCCAAGTTGTAGGAAAAGGAGGCAGCAGAAAATGTAGCAGAATCTCGTGTTCTTATGATACACAGAGTTAGAGTGAAATGACTATTAATATGGGATTAGAGCAATTAAAAGAGACCACTGTCTGAAATATGCGGAGGAAATTTTAAAACTTTTAGGAAGACTAGCTGGAGTGCCGCATACTTGTTTAATTAAACAAGGAAGTCATTAGACTAAGGTGGCTCTAATGTCATGGCAGCCTACATAAGCAAACCAAAACCTAAGTCTATTACTGTCTTAAGGTTATGAAATCGAGACTTAAGGACAACCAATTGCAAACAGCCGACTAGGCTTTAAGCTCTAGCCAATAAACTAATCTCTTTTCTTTATTTCCAGACCTTTTCTATATAAACCTTTCTCTTAGCTCCTGTCTGTGGAATGCTCTGAACAACTTCCAATTTGGCGCTTACTCATTAGAATCAATTTTTGCTCAAATAAACACTTAAAATTTTTCATGTGCCTCAATTTATATTTTAACATGCTGAAAGAGGAATTCCAACCCTGATAAGGGTTACCAGAACTCATTGTGAACATCTATTCATTTACTATGGATTCAAGCAGAGTCAGAGTCAAACACCAAATAGAAGAGACTCTACAATGCAGACCTCTGGGTCAGTGTGGTGCTAAATATTCTGGAAACATTGGCCCATATGTCAGGTATATAAGGAAACTCTCTGTGGGCTTAGGTGTCCAACATAGAAGAAGGGGTGGTATAAGGTTGTAAAATTTAGAATTCAATGTTAACCAAGAGACACTGTGACTAAAGACCTTAAAATGGCAAGGATAAATTTTATGACTTCACGAGGAATTGAAAGCTTGAAAGTCAAGTTAGGTTTGGTTATAGAAATGAAGGGTGTTATGTCTGTGAACATTCTAGTGTTTGACTACGTGCAATGTAAACCTAATACAAAGATATTGAGTTTCCAAATCAGATTGAATATGAGTAGTTCTTAATTGTATGTGCATGTTTACCTTTTGGCTTTGTTTTGTTTTGTTTTTAAGACAGAAGAGGAAATTTTAATAAAACACTACTAAATTTAGTCAGATGACCTGGTTTCACATTCTGGTTGTCTGTGAGGGGGGGTGGTGAGTTGTGAAAGGTGGGAGATTACCTTTCCTTCATTTAAATTAATTTACAAGCAAATGAAGTGATACAGTATCTTTTCTAGTATTTAATACAAACACAAAATAAATGTTGAATGGTGAATTTTAGGAAGTAACTTTGCAGATGTTAAAACATTAAATAAACATAGTACAACTTTATACAATGTAGTAGGTATTGACAAATGATTCACTTCTTACTATTTCCCTTTCATTCTATATTTCAGCCACATCTAGATATTTTGAGTTCCATAAAACTCATCTCTATATAATGATATATGCTCTCTGGCAATTGCTTAACTGTCCCATTCCTATTAGTCAATGATTAAAAGTAGAGATTACTTCCTTAAGAATGCCTTTCCATTTTCAACAAGTCTGTGTGAAGGTCTCTTAGGGGCTCACACAGTAGCCTATAGTTTCTTTGTCATTATCATCAGAGAAATGCAAATGCAAATTAAAACCACAATGAGATATCACCTCATACCTGTCAGAATGGCTATCATCAATAAATCAAAGAATAAAAAGTTGGCAAAGATGCAGAGAAAAGGGAACCCTCATACATTGTTGGTGGGTTTATAAATTGATACAGCCACTATGAAAAACAGTTCAGAGTTTCTCAAAAAAATGAAAAATGGATATACCTTTTGACCCAGCAATTGTAATTCTGGGTATTTATCAAAAGAAAACCAAAACAATTTTGTAAAGATCTATACACCCCAATATTCATGGCAGCACAATTTACAATAGCCAAGATATGAAAGCAAGCTAAATGCCCGTCAATGGATGATTGAATAAAGAAATTATGGTTCATATGTACAATGAAATATTACTCAGTCATTAAAAAAATGAAATCCTACCATTTGCAATGATATGGATGGACCTAGAAGTTATTATTCTGAGTGAAATAAGTCAGATAGAGAAAGATAAATACCATATGATTTCACTTATGCAGAATCTAAAGAACAAAAAGAACAAGCTAATCAAAAATAGACTCACGAATATAGGGAATAGTCTAGGGATGGCCATAGGGGAGGGCTGTTGGGGGGCTAAAAGAATGGGGTGAAGGGTTAAAGAAGTACAAATTAATAGTTGATAGATTATTATGGGGAAGGGGAGCACGACATAAGGAATGCAGTTAACATTTGTGTATTGGCTAGGTGGAGAGCCCGAGGAGAGAAAGAACAATTAGAGGGATCATTTTGAAAGCTATGTAAATGTCTAACCAATGTATTGTATACTTGAAACTAATAAAATGAAATTTAAAAAAAATTCAATTCAGTGTTTGAGAATTAATTACTTACCTGTGTCTGTCATTCAATGATAAGAACTGGGAGAGCTGGACCATTGTGTGCTTTATATTGCTTCTTCAGCTCCTAGCATGGTATATAGTATTCACACAATTAATATTAAATAGATACCAAATGACAGATTAGAAAATGAATGTAAATGCTGGCCAAAAGATTCATTTACCTCAATTTCCCATCAGCTGTTTCAAGGTTGTTCTATGCAACAGGTGCTTAATTATGCTGAATAGTCACAACAGTTGTCATGAGACACCAATTAATTAAATTGCCTTAACTACCTTTCCAAAATAAATTTTTAAACTTTTTTTTATTTATTTATTTGTTTAATTGAATAAATTATTTAAAATTTTTCCCCTTTGTCTACCTGCCTCCTCCTCACTCCAAGTTGAATTTGATCAGTATCAAAGCTCCTGTCTGTGTTCATACATATTTTGTTGAGTACCTCTGTACTCAACTTATCTGGTTAAAATAGTCTGATATTTGTGGGTTTCAATTTGCTGTGAATTTAGACTAAAGTGTATGTGGAATGTAGTAGAAAAATAGAGAATACGTCCATGCGTATAAATTTAATGATATAGCTGCAGACCACAATTCTCTAATGCAACATATACTGGTGATAACTTGAATGGTAGTTTTTTTAATGAAACTTTTTATCACCATATAGATAGTCGTGCCTCTGAAATAAGCTTGGTGAAAATGTACTTGTTTAATTAAGCTTCGTCAAATAAATTCTTTATTCACTTGTTTTAGTAGATTTTGACATGCATTTACAGTGACTGAATTTTACCTTAGATATCACCAGGTTATTAAGTAAACCTAAGTTCTCAATGCAGTGGATTTCAGAATGGTTAATAAGAGAGAGTTAAAGTCCATATGGTTCTACTTTTGACAAATCTATATAAGTGTCACTTTAAAAAAGGCCATACTGCTTTTCATCAATTCTTGTTAGATTAGCTGAAAGCTTAGAAAAACAAAGTGCTTAATCATAACAGAAGGCTGGAATAAATGTCAAAACACAGTAAAATTTTGTAGAAATTTAAATTGTTGTTTCAAGGTTTTCACACCTTCACCTTTTCTGCTAGAAGGGAGTTTAATTTGATAAAACTATCGGAATCTTACACTGTAAAATCTCTTTTAATTATAAGTACTTAATCATTTAACTTGTAACTTTTACAAAAACCATAGTTAAATTGTTTTTTCTTAATTTCATAAAAATAAGCATTTTGAAAGTGTTGATTATGTGAGTAAAATATGCACATTATAAAATGCAGCAAAGTATATTAAAGAAATTAAATCCATTCAAAGAACCAGTCAGTGACTAGTGACTACAACTAACTGACTTTTGGCAAATTTCACTCTTTCTTTGTACAACATAACAGAGTATTTTGCTTATATAATTCAATATTCTAACTTTTTACTTAACATGAGAATGTAAACATTTCCAATATTATTAACATCTGTTTACATTTTAAATGGCTTTATGATTCTATTTGTGAATAAGTTATAAATTTTATTATTTAATTTGCTTTCTATTGTTATGCATTACCATGAATTTTCATTATCTTTTTTTTTCTAGTTGGTTTCACTAATCCAAAAAGTGCTTTGGGTAAACATCTTGGTGTCAATAGACTATGTGAAAGACATAGTTTTTTAGTGAGAAAAAATGTGTGTGAGTGTGTTTGTGTGGTTTATTTAAGCACTAAAGAAACTTATGACAACATATGAGGATTTTACATGAATCCTTATGATCCAAGGTCAAGGCACAGGCAAAAAGGAACAGCTTTACTAGATAAAGTATACTTTCTTCAGAGACTGTTGACGAAAAGAAAGAATTCTTAAATAGGTTACTACCTTTCTCAAAGAATATTAGATTAGTTTCAGAGTGTTCTGGTGTTAACCACCATGATGCAATTGTAAAAAGCACAACTGTTCAGAGTCAAATGGCTGTAAATTTGTATCATGGATGAATCGCAAACTGTATTTATTTACCATTTGACTATTGTAAGAAAGATGATGTTTTTCTTCTCCTTACAAACATACTACTCTGATTTCTTAGAATCTCAAATGATGATTTGTACAGAGATACTTGGGTTCACATCATCATGTCATAAGAGGCAAAGATCAAATTCACATTTCTCTAGTTCTTTCTAATTCTCTTCCAAACATTCAGAGATAGTTGGTGTTAATATTTCTCTTGAGGTCCAGGAGTTCCCACTCTTACAATTCTTCTCTATGCTGCTGGGCAAGTAGTTAATGTGAATGGATTGTTAGAAGGATACAATTGAATATTTTTGGAAACCTGGCCTTGGCCTAAACCAAAAGTAATATTATTATTACTTTCCATATCAGTAAAATAGATAAAATAATCCTTGCAATTTCAGAGTTCTTATTAAGATACACCAATATTCTATTCAGTAGTACTTTGGTTGCAAGTAAGAGAAACCATCTTAATTTTCTATAAACCCCACTCCCACTCCAAGCAGTGGTTTATATTGTAGAAATGAAACCCTGAGCTAAGGACCTCAAACCTTTTATAGTGTTCAGTAACCGTGCCTGAGCTTTGGTCTGATGTAGACATTATCTTTATTAATAGTGATCATTGAACTGAAAGGAGATGTTATAATCTTCCAAGAATGTTTGCTACATAAATGTTCTCATGTAGATAGTTTGGAACAAAGCCATTAAGTGCTTCTACTTGCAAAATGTGCAGAAATGTAAGATACATCCTGCAGTTGTAGATATACATGGGACTATGACACTCATGGTCACCACGAAGTCAGCTAAAAGGTGAAACGGTGATTAATGTCACGGTGCAGAAACTAGTGTATGCTTCTGTAAACTGGGACGTTGGAATTTTTGGAGTTCGAATGAAGTTTGTGACCCTTCCTAGCCAAACAATTGATTGAAATTTATAAGCTGCTACCACATAGGGAGTAATAAAAGAACTAGGTAATTTTAGCGAAATAATAAAACTTTGATTTTAATGCTGTCAATTGTTTTCTATGAGACTTTTTATTTACTTATTAGAAAATATTTGAAAAAAGTTACTGTTACAGTAAACTGAAAGATTTTAATTCCCATTTAAGTGATGTACACTAAAATAAAATATCATTTTACCATAATTTTTATTCTAGTTATTAGCTGGATATTTAGAAAAATATTTTCACATAGTTAAATTTTTTTTTTAAGTCTAAGAATATGAGAAACCTCCAGCATCTTTGTCCAGCTGAACAGAAGCAAACACTTGGCCATTGTTAGAATAATTTAAGAGAAGATAAGAAAACATATGTTGTTTTCCACATTTATTATTTAAAACTGATTAGATTGCTTGCTGAGAATTCCAATATTTCCCAGAAGAAACTGTGTTCTTTATAAAATGTTCAATGAAAATTACATTTTCTTATATTTATTTTATTTTACCTGGAAAAGCCATGCATCTGAGAGTCAACATTTGGTATACTGTTAAAACCTTCATCTGTAACTTGATAGTTTTGGTAGGTGCTAAAAGGAATAGATGAGAACTTCAGAGACATGGTTTTGGCCGTTTATAAGAATATGACAATGAAAACTGAATAAGTTAAAAACTATTTAAGATAATAATTTAATTACTATAAAGACCTAAAAAACAGACTGTAAGACTGCAAAACAGTTTTGATACTATTAAAGAAAACTCTCTTAAACAGTATCTTCTCACCCATTGTAGAACACCTCAGTGAAAATATATGTGTGTGCCTAAACATATTTTATATATAAATATATATTTATAAATATATAATTATTATATATACATATGCTCTAAATAAATAATTATATTTCATATAATTATAATATATATTTATATATTTATTATACATACATATAGTTATATGATTTTTCTACAGCCTAATTTCTCTAACGAGAGGATTACCTTTAGAAGGTAAAAGAAAGTTATGGAGCAATTATGTATTTAAAAACAAAAACTTTTTATTAAATACCCCCTCCCCTTTTTTTGACTTAAAAAGCAATTGTTACATGGCACTTAGTAGGAAATCAAACAATGGACTGTGTTCTCTGATTTATTAATTACAATTATACCTTTATAAATTAACATAATTGAAGGTGATACATGCTGTAGAATGTTTTTTATTTATATATTGGTGTTGGGAGCAAGGCGACATTTAGATATTTTGTGTCACAATATATTATATATAATAGATAATATAAGGTATTGACTCAACCAATTATGGAGTCTGGGTCTAAAGGCCTGAGAACCGGAATCGCTGAGGACAGGAGAAGATCCATGTTCCAGCTCAGCAGTCTGGGGGAATGAATCAGCTTTCCTTGGCCTTTTTGTTCTATTCAGGCCCTAAAATATTGGAGGATTCCCGCTCACATTGGGCAAAACCATCTGTTTTGCTCTACCAATTCAAATGCTGACCACTTCCTGAACACCCCAAAATAGTATTTAACCAGCTATCTGGGCATTGGTCCAGTCTATTGTACACATGAAATAAATTATCACGGATCATTTATAAAGTCAATTTGAGTGACAAATTTCAGTTGTACTATAATTTTGGGGTAAATACTACTTTGCAAGTCTTGCAAAATGATCAGTTTACAACTCATTTTATAATTTGATATTGGTGATCTCCATGACTCCGTTGAAAGAAAATGAGTCCAATTTTACTCTGTAATCACTTATTTATACAATTTAGCTTTTGATCATCATTTTTCCTAAGATATTAATTTAAGTTATTATATTTATTTATTATCTATTATGTGATAGATACTGAGAAGATGTCATGAAGAATGAGATAGACATAGTTGGTGGTCATATAGAGATTATTCATTGTTCACTGAACTACTTGTCCTCTGAAATCATTTTCTTTTCCTATATGTGTGGTCCTTCATCCTAAATAATGTAGTTTGCTATATGTTATAAAATATTTATAAATATTTTTTCTTTAACCATTTCTTTGGCTGGACATGGTTCTTAAATTGTAAACCTTTAAAAGTATAAATTATTTCTATTCCTGTGATACATTAACGATAATGGCAGTGAGTTGCTCAGAAAAATCATACAATGTATTATTTAAGATAGAATAAATATTTTCACAAAATTTAACTTAGCTGTATACTTGTACAAATGCTCAACTCCATACATTTTTATTCTAATTCTGAAACATATGAGATATTATTTTCTTAGTAGCAATTTAAGATTGTAATTTTGTTTACTTCTCTCTTCTTTCTTTTTTCCTTATATGAAAACAGGAGAATTATAACCATAAATTAAAGGGAATTGTTTAGATTATAATTGTTTATCTGTTATAAAATTATTAATTAATTAAAAAATTCAGCGGAAATTTGGGTAACTCCTATTGGCAATCAAACTGCGTTAAAGAGCTTAATTTATCATTTAAAGTTTAAAAATAAAGCTCCATCTGCAATGATCTCTCCCTACAAGTTTACCTGCAAAAGTGTTAAGGATCCTCAAGAAAATGTTGGAAGACTAGAAGTAGTTTGCCAGAGAGAAAATGCTATGTATCATTCTATAGCCACATCATTAGGATGCATGCTTAATTAAGAAAAAAAAAAAAAATAACATTCTCTCTCTCTCTCTCTCTCTCTCTCTCACACACACACACACACACACACACACACACACACACACACACACACACACAGAGCAATATTTAAAGCAACAACAAAGAAAGAACCAAACAGTAGAAAATGCTAAGAAAATGCAGTCGAGTCGTTTATTAAGGTGATATTTCTCAGGAAGAGAGAATCTGTAACAAATCTCAATATGTGGTTGTGTCTCTGAAATTGTTGGCTATATTAAAAACAAACAAATAAAACACAAAGAACATGTACCTTAAACTTCTTTCTTTTTCTTTTCTTTTTTTTGACTATTCCACTGCATTCATTCTGTATCTACTGCTATAACCCGCTTTAAGATGAAACTATGATAAATTAATGAAACCAGTATGCATTAGCAACCCAAGAAAATCTCTCTGAAGAACTGTTATTCATTCCTTAGTGAAGCTCACAAGACTGAGCATTGTTTTCTCACTTTTTAAAAATGTCTCATTTAGTCATGTGGCTTATGGAGAGTTATAGGAAATCTAACCAGTTTTTCTGCATGTTTAAACCCAGTTATATTGAATAATCATTATGTGTCTAGTATATGTAATAATGCACTAAACTGCAAGAAAGATACTTAAATAACACATCTTTCTGAAAAGAGTTAATTACTCCATCTCCCAGAGCTCCATTTGCAAGATAGCATATATTTCCCTTCTACATTCAAACTAGGGAAGGGTATACTTTCAACAGCAAATTTTATTGGTTATTATTATGACCTGGGAGATTTAACTGGAATATTAAGGTCACACACCTCTCATTTGCAATGGCACTTATGAGGCATGTCAAGGGCAAATAAACCAGTGCTTAAGTAATGCCTATTTTAAGAGGAACCAAAATGTGTATGTGCGCACACACACACAAACACACACACATGCATGCGTGCACACGGATTCTCAAGTAGGGTACCAGAGAGTCTTCCTAAAAGAGAGAAAACTGAGCAAACTCTGCCCAATTATTAGTTTCTTAAGATTTTCACAATTAATAAAATATGTATAACATGCCATCATTATCATTATTTTTCACTATGTTTCTTTAAAAAGGGAATTATTTCCCTTTGCTTAAAATTTTTAACTAATCATTTAATTTATCATTGCACTAAAGAAAATCTTCCAGTCATAGAGAAATGATAATATATCAAAAATGGCAGATACCTATAGCTAAGTCATTGCAGACACTCACAGAGGCCTGCAAATATATTATGTGTGAAAAAACAATAGAGGGGAAAACATGAAAATAACCTAAATTCTTGGTGTATATCGCTGACATTATTATTTACAAACTTTGAATTAATTTCTCTCACTAAAGAAATTTACTCATTAATTCATATATATATATATATAAAGTTTAAACATATATAATACTTATATATAATTATACATATTTAAGTGTTTTGCTGGTTAATACTAAATAGCAAAAGGCTCTTTGAAAACCAGTATTTCTGGTACCTTCTATTAATTTTGGGGGGTCATATTATTGTTTAAATTTTCCTCTATTTCGAGGCCCTCAAAATTTAGTTGGTATATTCTATATGTGTAGAAGAAACATGGGAATTTTTTTTCACTTTACATTAATAAATGCTGAAATGAAAAGCAAATATATTTCCGTTTTCAGTTAGTAGTATAATATGAACACAGTACACACAATGTGAACAGTATGAACATAATGCCTTGGAGCAATAATACCCATGATAGAGTTGTGGACATTGTTACATAAATCTGACTATAAAGAAATCCATTTTTGTTTATTATGTTTCTCAGCCAAACTGACATTAGAATCTTGCTTCCATGTAGTAACTTTTCAAACCTACAGTCCTAATAAGCAAATAGTCATTGGACTTTACTCTGAATCAATTATAAGGCTTCCAAAACTTATTCATTATCAATGAATGCACTGTTTTCATCACCTAGGACAGTCAAAAGAATGTGTCCTGATTTCTGAAATGAAAAAAAAAACAAAGAATATAAGAACTTTATAAATATTTTTTAGTGGAACAAGATTGTTTTGGATAAGTACATAGTCTCCTAAACAAAATATTATGAAAAATAAGATTATTTTATATAGTTTTACTTTGAAATGTATGTCAAATAATTAGTATTATGGATTACTTTTCTCCATTTTAGACCCAATTCAACATTTTAAAATAACTTTGATTAGTATTCTGTTTTTATAACACATTGATGTTTTTGATATCCTTATACTATGCTATAGAGAAAGATATAAATATTTGTTCAATTAATTTTCAACCAAAATTATAGGTTCCACTTTCATATTTTCTGTGTTCTGATCTCACCTAATAAGCAAAATTTCTCCTGTAACAATTGGGGACTGTGAAGTAAAAATATGAATTTTTCAAAAGGAAGAAGTGTTATCCCGAGGAGACTTGAAGGGTCTGGAAAAATACTAAAGTGTAATTTAGTCTATTTTTTTATGTATCCAGAGAACTTAAATATTCTGCAGTTTTCACCCTAAAAAAGTCCATGTCCAAAGTACTAACCCTCATCAACTTTTCATTTACACTGCCATTTCTGTAAAGTTAAAAATAAATCTAAAACAAGTAGGATTTTTGGTGCTATTATCGTATTAGGAATAATTGGTATGAGAAAGTTTTAGAGGAAGATTTGTGCCAGTTTACTAAAAGAAAGAAAAATGAGAAATGATAATATAACGGAGGTTAAGCCTCAGGGACATTTATCACTTGAGGACCCCTACTCCAGGCCTAAGTGTTGCAGCTCAAATACCAGAACTGAAAGACTTCAGCTCTTATCATTGCTCTGCTCTCAGCTTACTATGAGTAAAATATTTAATTTGCTTCATTTTTTTTTAAGTGAGAACTGATTAAACCCACAGTAATCTTCCTAATGCTAATTTATTAGAATTTCCTAGAAATGACTACAGGGATATACAAGGCATATTATTTTGCATAGAATAGGCAAATACTTTTCATTCCCCATGTTACATATTTAAAGTATTGTCAAGGGGTTTCAGCACTCTTAAGCTGAAGGATTTATTTAGGCACAGTCATGGCAGGTAATATTTATCTTTGTTGATATTTCTACTCAACTGTTCTTTTTCTCTTTGCTATTTCCTAACAATTCCTTCCTTTCTTACTGATGTATCATTGCCTCATTCCATTTTCTGGCATAAGGAACAAATATGAATGAATAGGTAAAATAAATGAAAAATTCAAACCAAGATATGGATGTCTTCAGTTATTCCTTGGAAATTTGCTGTTTAAAGAAAATTACAGGAAAATTGTTCACCAAAAAGACTGAATATTTACATATATATGAATAATAGCTCAAAACATGTATATTCTATCTCACTAGAATCAAAGTAGTATAAATTTGATGAGATTATTATGTTAAGATGTATGTTCTAATTCTTATAGCAACCACTAAGAAAAAACTCAAAGAATATAGTTAAAAAGATCACTTTACATCAGTGATTGTTAGACCTGGCATGCATGAAATCTGCCTAAGAGACTGCCATGTATTCCCAAACTTTATAGCTGAAAGTTCTTTTTCACGAAATGTTGCTTGAGCCCCAAGTATAACAATATTCTAATAAAACTTTACTTACAAAAACAGATGGCAGAGTGAATTTTTCCTTGAGGCTATAGTTTGCCAACTACTATTCTAGGTGATTAAGGGTAAAATCAATATAGTATGAAACTTCATAAACATAGAAATACTACTTTGATTCAAAACATTTTTTCAGGTCATAATTATGGGTACTTATTAACATTACAACTACATTATTTTTCCAGTCAAGAAAATAATACAGAATAGAGTTCTGTATTATTTTTATTTGTTGCATATCTCATCTAATTACTTAAGCAATAGCATTAATATTATAGGCAGGATGAACTTAAAAATGGCAGGATAAAATGTACATTAATGAAAAATAATTATTCAATCAGTGTTGTTATATAGGCTTTACAAGCTCTAAGTATGTAAAGCTAATGAATAAAAAGGTTATTTCTATGGAGGTGTATAGCTAAACACACAAAAAAAGGAATGTTAAACAATATAAAAAAAAAAATCATACCCAGACATTTGTAGTTCAATGCTAAGAAACACATTTGCATTTTATATTGTATTAGGCTGGCCATTATTGTGAAGTAAAAGT
Organism: Eonycteris spelaea; assembly: GCA_003508835.1. NCBI lineage: Eukaryota > Metazoa > Chordata > Mammalia > Chiroptera > Pteropodidae > Eonycteris > Eonycteris spelaea. Next base: position 5,285,945 of record PUFA01000095.1, read on the forward strand.
CATACACAAACATATAGATGGCACAGTGACCAGAATATTGATATAGTTTTTACAAGACCTGGATTGGCTTTTTTTCACCATAACTTCATGTTTTATTTTATCAGCAGCTATAGCAACAGAAATGGAAAAAAAAAAAAAAAGGTGAAGGTGACAGCCTTAAATAGTAGTATCCAAAAGAAACCCATGTGATGAATTCTATTATGTATTATTACTTCAACTGGAAAAAAAATAATGTAGCTGTAATGCTGAGAAAAGCCCATAATTATGACCTAAAATGATGTCTTGAATTATCAAAAATGTAGTAGACTTGATTTTATTATAATGGTTTATGTAAATGTACAAAACTCTATAAAAATTGTTAACTAGGTAATGTTTATTAACTAGGTTTATTTAACTAATAAGAATGACCTATTCCCTAAATATTCTCAATATTTAATCATATATTTATTTAGAAATAGCTAACGGAGATCTCAGTCCAGTGACATTCAAAATCCTAACAGAAGTTTCAAGAAAGATAGAAGTTCACAAAATGGTCATTTAAGTATTTCAAGATTCTGCAGTCACCTTTTCAGCTCTTATTTCCATTCAGGGACCTTTCAGAACAGACTTTCTGAAAAACCAGTGACAAACTACACAACATACTCTTGTGTACTCCTCCAAACACTTGATCATTAGTTCCATAGTCTGTATATCTTTTATGCACATCTTAAGGATAAATGACAATTGACAGTGTCACTAAATTAATTTTACAGAATAGAAATTTGTTTCTTCATATTGCTTGTGTCAAGTATATAGCCATTTTACTAATTTTGAAGGCTGTTAGAAATGTCTTTTATTAGTGGTTTTAGTGACCATTTACAATTTTATTCTAAACATATACCTTGTCAGTTTAGTGTACATGTTTTTGGTATAGAACTTTGAAAAATATAATATTTATCTTGTCTTTTTTTTTGATCTTTCATTTTTGAAAAACTCTTTCCTATGATACATATTCAATTTAAAAATGTTCTTCCATTCAACAAGCTACTTTGGATACATAATGAATTGAGTGTCTCTGAAAATGAATTTCAGATAGATTTTGTATGTGGGATTATTAAGAGGTAAGAGATATTCCACATCTTCCTAAAATGAATATTCCATTTATTTACTGGGCGGTTTGTTTGCTTAAGGCAGTCTTTCAATTTGTACCACTTGGTAATATACCCACCCGGAGGCAGGTTGGCCTTCTCACCCTAAATAAATTTAATGCTTTCTTCAGCCCCAGAATCCATTTTCCCTAACCAGTTGGGACATATCTTGTAAACAGAATAAATAATTAGCTACTTAACAGCTTCTTACTTGGAACATGAATTTTTAATCACTTAAGTGCAACATGGCAGAATGAGTGAACATATGCCTATATTTTCCTAAGAAAATAATGATCAGAATCACTATTCTCAGCAGGACTCTTAAAAAAAAAGAGAGAGAGACAGAGATTTAATGGGGCTCGCCTCAGGACACTTTTCAGTAACCAAGAATGCAGCTAGGTTTCTTGGAAAAATTCTGGCTTCTACAATAAAAACAATACCTGGAAGCCAGATATCTCCCCAACAAATTCCTTTTTAAATAAACTATTTGCTGTATTAGCAGTTAGAGAGAGCTATGCTTTAGTTATCATGTGATAATCAAGTGTCTTCTCTCATATTTTCCATATCTTTCTAAAACAGTAAGAAAAGAGAATTCATAAGTTATTTCAATGCTTGAAATTTTACCATAGAATTATTTTTTTGAATTTTCTGGTAATTGTTCATATCTTTTATGACTATAAATTTTTTACACCCCTTTTCTTTTTAGTAATTGAGGTAATTTTACTATGAGGATACTATTGTAAGTCACACTGAAGAGCCAATTAGCTTTTTTTGTGCATGATTTATGCAAACAAGCTTAAGTATGTCCTGAAATATCTATCCCAATTTAGGTCACATGCCCCAATTTTAAAATGTTACAGTTCTTTATTGTCTCATGATAAAAACATCTTGTTGAATGAGTTTACATGTGCTATGCCCTTTATTAATTCTTGCATATTCTGGATAGTTTTTTCAAAGTACTGGATACACTGATTCATTCATTTTTTGAAGTGTCACATGCTGGATTACCCAGCATCAACACAGTTTAAACTGATTGTGTACTTAAAAAGAGCAAGAAAAATAAATTTTCCTTTCCTTTGTTTCCTCTTTCTTTTCTTCTCCTTCTTTCTTCCTCCCTCCCTCTGTCCCTCCTTCTTATCTTTCCTTCCTTCCTTCCTTCCTTCCTTCCTTCCTTCCTTCCTTCCTTCCTTCCTTCCTTCCTTCCTTCCTCCCTTCCTTCTTTTACAAATTAAAGAAAAAAAAAAAAACTCGCTCTCCAATTTAAACCATTAGACCTGTGATTGGATGCCATTATGTTACTAATGGATTCACAGTGCAATGTGACACCACTTGTGATCTCCATTGGGAGACACAGGCACATAATACACGCGTTTATTTTAAGTCTAAAAGCGAATTCTAATGGTTTCAGTATTTCTGTATTAAGTAACAAAAAAATTTCCCTTTGGTAGGAAATGTGTTGTAAGGTAATCTATGTTTTCATGGGATAATGGGTTCTTTTCTCTCTTTATTGGAACTATGCTGAAATTTCAAATTAGATTCATGAATTAAGGTGAAGCAGGGACATGCTTATAGTTCGCTCTGATTAACTCTCACCTTACCTTCTGTCAAATGTACATATCAGGAGACCTCATTCTCACAATCTTCAACTAGACACATGGTTCAATATCTAGTGCATTGTCTAACTGTAACTACATTGGGATTATGTGTTTATGATGAATTATGTCATTGCATGGTTTGTTTGTTTCTATTTTTACTAAATTTTATTTGAATACTAGATAGTTGTTAAGTCCTAACAAGATAAATTGCTTTTAAAAGTAAATTTTTAAAAGTCTAACTTTTAAACTAAGAAGAGACTATCAAATTCAAAATTTTAGATTAAAAAGTGAAGGTCCCATGAATTTGCTCAAGCCATGTATTTTATACCAAATGATTAACTGGTTAATATATTTCTCTTATTTCCCCCTCCATTATTTTTTTTCTAAGACATGGTAGGCTATAATTTTCTAATATAACTTGAGAATCAGCTAATAGAAATTTTAAGTTTGAGAATATGGAGGACATTTTTAAATTAGATGAGGATATACTGCTTCCAGTTTAGAGTCTAAGAAATCAGAGACCATCAGTGGGTAGAACTAAAGAATAAGCACTTACTGTGGATCTGTCACATGCTTTTCTTCCCCAAAACTCTTCTATCCAAGCAGCAAAGGAGACAACAAAAAAGTTAAGAGAGAACATTCACGATGACCATATTTTCTTAGAGAGGCAAAGTTGTTAAGTTGTTCAAGCATAAACCCTTTCTAATTCAATTTTTACTTAGGAAGTGTGCACACATTGGTGTGGCACAAGAATAAAACGATAGTCCACATTAAGTGTAACAAAGCAAGATGGAGGCTGTAGCAATAAAAAAGGTTCGTACCTTAGGCATTAAATATAGAATGATACTTTCATAGTGCATTTATATAATAGGATTGTCTACAATGACATCTACATCCAATTTGAGCTTTGTGTAAAACTCACCCAATTGCTCAAAAGTTCTTGTTATTTTTAAAATGTAATAATTTAAAAATTCTGCTTTAAGTGTCAGAAATGGTTAATTTAGCCACATGCTGATAAAAAAAAAAAAAAGGCAATGGAAGACATTAATAGGGCCATTCGTGCCAAGCAAAATGAACCAATTGTGCCGGCAGTTGGAATGCCATATGGAAAAATGAAACCTGGTTTCATAACCAGGATGGAGAAAAATCTGCCAAGGGTTATTTTTGTTGCATATTCATGACCTGGTAAATTGTGTTAATTGCTAAAAGAATGAGGAGTCAACCTCAAGAATGGATTTATTGTGATAGGAGTGGAACATGTTAAGAAGAGCAACACAGTTTCAGATATCTATCCAGGTGGTAATTCAAAGTTTTTCTTTTTAACTTAGAACTGGTAAAAGAAAAAAAATTAACTGTATTTTGTTTCTATTAAAATATATTTTCATATAACTTTCCCACATTTATAACACAGAAATTTGAAAAATCTCCTGCCCTAGCCTAGTATCACACTAAACTTTTTCCTTGAAAGACATTGCCCTCATGGTCACATGTCTTCCTTTTGCACTGTAAGCTACATGAGGACAAGAACTGTAACTGTCATCACCGCTATATTTTCTACCAATTACTGTGCTTACTACACAGAACAAGTCCTGAAAAAGTTTTTTGAGTAAATATAACTTTTCCAAACTTTTATTAATTGAGGCACAGATTTCTGGAGTAATGTGAATATACCAATAGGTGAATGGCTTTCAAAGATAAGTAACCAGTTTTCAGAAGTGGTTGCAAATTTGACACAATTCTTAATAATGGATAAATTTTTAAATAATGAGCCAATGTTAAATGTTATGTGCATCCATATTATTTTTATGGATATGGACCTATATGTTACATAGATCTAAAGCACATATAGTACATCAAACTGGTTCAGTATTAAGAATCCAGCATTTACAAAATTGGTATATGGACAAAGTACTGTAGGCCCTGCTGAACTGAATACTTGTCTCAAATAACATTGCTGGCTCTCCCGGGAAGTCAACCCCTTTACCTAGAATAACTCTCAGCATTGTGTCAATTGTGCCAATGCTCAGAGGAATACAGGTTACTAAACATATTTTTTAAGGTTTTTTTTTTTCATTTAATATTGAAAACAAACTGAGGATGAAATTATATGCATATTTCAGCAGGTGGTAAGAAAAGATAATAACCACAAAGATAATAAAATAGACACAATAAATGCTTTATCAAGCAGAGAGGAAGTGTCAGGCAATGCAAAAAGCATCTTGCACACATTATTTTATGCCATCCTCACATATACTTTATAGATGAGAAATTAATTTTCAAGTGACATTCAGTAAGATTTAAAAAGTTATTCAAAGTCACATGATTAAATTGAAGAATTAATATTTGACATTAGATTTATTGAATGTTCAAATACATGCATTTTCCACTACTTAACATCCCTTTGGTTATATAAGTAAATACAAGATACAACTGGAATTCAACATTTTCCTTTTCTGTAATTTTCATTTAATGTTATTAAAAAGTAATTTTTCTTGAGCAAATTCAGCAGTAACTATCATAATCTATCCAAATAGGATGAATTACATACTTAGTAATAAATTTCCTGACATCGCATGTGGTACTTAAGCCTTTAGTTGATATCAAGGAAAGTTACCAGTTTCGATCGAGGAAACAAAGTGAGACTATTTCACAGTATAATGAAGAAAATACTCAAAGTGATAAAACAAATAATGCCCCAGATGAACACATATCAATCCCCAAAAAAGTTTTCAAAATGTGTCTAGTCTACAAACATTTTATTATAGGATACAGGAATAATAATAGATATGGTAACTAGAAATTAATTGTATATTGATTCTTATTTTCTAATTTTCAGATTGTTCCATTGTTTTTATTTTATCTAAGAATGTTTATTGATTTTGTTGATTATCTTTCCTCACATGTATTAGAATTTTAGTTTGCCAACTCATTTAGTGTATTTTGCTATTTATTTTTTTTTCTGCTGGCTCCTGTTACTGACTTCAAAGAATAGATCATTGCTCTTCCATACATCAGTTATTAATCTCATATTTGCCTAAAGAAAACATCTAAATTTCATCCTTCAATCCTTTACCAAAGTCTGGATGATTTTTAAGTATAAATGCACTGAATTATTTAGTGAACAAATTAACATTTCATCCTTGATTGCAATATAAACAATTTATGCAGGAGAAATGTTCTACAGAAGTGATAAACGAAGTGTCTAAAGCCACTTGGAAACCTATGGGCATCATTTGGCAGTTTTGTGTGAAACATAAAGGTATTTATTTAACTGAAACTTGTATATCTTACACATACACACACACACAGATACATAACAGGAATCAAAGTCTCCTCGATAACTAATAATGACCTCTTCCATATGGAAAGCATTCATCTTTACCTGAGAAATCAAGGTTAGTATGTGTCCACAAAACCTATGTTATTTAGTGGTAATTATGGTATGTTTATTAAGTATTTCTTATTTTTTAATCTAGACGATACTGACCAGACCAGAGAATAAAGTTGAGGTTCTAAGATGAATTTGTGCCTAGTATGGGAGAATTTCAAAATAAAAGTATCTATGGAAAATTCAGGACCTATTCCTTATTCTCTCTTTACTGATTTTCATACTTTATTAAAGCTTTGTGATAGAAGATAAAAAGTGTAGGTTAAGACATATGAAAACATTTATAAATAGCCTCCCTGCCAGGCTGAAATGCAACCAGGATTACAATAAGTGCATGTTTCTATAATTATGCTTGGTTCTGTTCAGTCATTTACTTGAATTATTTCATCTTTTTCATCAATATGCTATTTAAATTCCTTTCTCTAATGAGCCTATCCTGATGAATACATTCACCAGCAATACTTTCTAGTGCTTCATCAAAATCCATGTCTTTTTCTTTCAAAGTACACAGCTATCCTATATTTTCTAGGCTCCATCACAGATGTGGTTTTGTGATTGAGTCCAGGCTAATGCATTTGAGAGGAAATGATAAGGGTTACTTCCATGATGAAACATGAAAATCTCCAATGTACTCTCTTCCTCTTTCTTATTTCTCCATCTGGAAACTACAGGTAGCAATTGAGGCTTGACTACACAGATAAGAACAGGCTGACATTGAAAACCAATTTTAAGGTGGTAAAATGTCTGGCAAACTGAATGTCTGAAAGGTTTTATAAGTAAAATGAATTCCAAAGACTTGCACACCTACCCAGGTGTTCTATAATAAACCATAAAATTTTGGTGTCTATTTGTTACAATGGCCTAGAGGACATAAATTAAAGTGGTATCTGTGAGCTTATTAGGAATTTGATGATTTATAAATCCTGACTACTTAAGAATTTTATTTTCTTTAACTCTTCAGTCTTCAAGGTTTTGTGATTAGTTGATTTCTTTCTCCTGTTTGAATGATTGTTTTATTACAGAATAACACAGCTAATTGGTAGAAAATTCAACTCAAACCATGAATACAATAAATGCTAACACATTAAATATCCAGAAGTTAAGCCTTTCCCTATGGAGGAAAGGGTCTTTATATTCAATTATCTAATTAATGGTCAAAAATCACCTCTGCCTGAAACGGTTACACTTAGGACAAACAGCTGTTAATTTAAAGATAAAAGATGGTTAATTTCTATTTCACTGGCATTCTCAATGACCCCTGAAATCTGATTAAGGAATCATATACACCTTAGCACTGCTTGTAAGTATCAACATCATTTAAGATATTTTATCACCTAGAAGTTAATAATTTATCATTAGTATTTAATCTTAATTTATCAACTAATGTAGGAGGAATAACATATTATAAAAGATTTTTTTCATGAATGATTTATAAAAGTAAGGAAATTGAAGTTAAGTACCTGTTGAATGATAGTGAAATAGGTGTATTTCTGGAAAGGTCAATAGATTCTTTTAGTGAGAAATTCAAATCAGAAAGGATGGACATTTGCTTCTTAATATTTTATGTTGTTCCCATCAAGTATGTGTATGTATGTGTTTGTATGTGTAAGATATACAAGTTTTAGGTTAAATAAGTGCCTTTGTGTTACACATAGAACTGCTAAATGTTGCACTTAGGTTTCCAAGTAGCTTTAGACACATCATTTATCACTTCTGTAGAACATTTCTCCAGCATAAATTGTTTATATTGCAATAAAGAATAAAAATGTCAATTTGTGTGTTGGATAAATTATCTGAGTATGTTTATATTTAAAAATCTTCAGAACATGTCTCTCTTTCTGTGGCATATATGATAATAATTGTTAATGCTCGGTTGAGGGTTTACTATATGTCACACACTATTTTATGTGCATTACATGTGTTAACTCACGTAATACTCTCAGTGACTTTACAAGAGTTTACACATTTTACAAATGAGGAACGTTGACTTTTAGAAAGGTTAAATATCTTGCCTAAGGTCATATAGCTAGAAGTGACAGAAAAATGATTTGAACCCAGTTGATCTGGCTCTAGAATCCCATACACATATTGCCCATATTACTATTTATAAATATCCAAGTAAGCTTTGAGATCTATTTTAGGAATTTTTTTCCTCAAAGTTCATTCAAAATTATAAAAGGGTCAAATAAAAGTATTAAATCAGCTTTATTTCACTGCATAAATATTTTACTAGAAAATGTATAGAGGAGATTATAGATGATTAATTTTATTGGAAGAAGCTTAAGTTAAGAATATTATTTTTTCATCTCAAACTTCTGCTCAAAATTAAGTACAAGTAATAAAAACTATGAGAGTTCTAGAATATTTGTTTAGAAAATTATCTAGGCTATTCTTCACAAATGAATGTAAAAGCAATCTTGGTTCTGATTGTTTTTCCATCATCTTCCTACTCCCTCCATCTTTTTTAATAGTACAGGTTGTTTTTGTTTCTATTTTGACATATTGATCGAATTTAGATTCATTTCTTGCTCTATCTATAGTGCTTTTGACACATAGTATGTTATGAAAACTCTTGGCTTCTTTTTTCTCTTGATAATAATAGCTGATAATTCCAAATGATAATAGCAATATTGTTTTCTTCAAAAAGTTATTGAAGAGATAAAATAAATTATTTAGGTAAGTTATATTGCATATGGTAAGTAGCAAAATGGAGACACAAACATTATATTTAATAATAATAACTATGTAAAATTCTATAAAGTATTAAGCTGTGTCTTCTTATTGTTTTAACTGAAAATGAATCACTAAAACTAAAATAACAACAAATTTAAATTATCATTATGATCTTTATGAATTAAAATTTAAAAACAAGAATAACTGTTCTTGAGCTACCATTATTCCTTTAATCGAACTTAAGTCACAGTAGTGAGAAATACAACTCCTTCTGCACACTGAAGACTATGATACTTCCTTGAACTACTGAGCTTTTAATTACAAGAGAGGGCAAAGACAATGCAAGTACGACAGTACTGATTATCACCACTGTTACTGGAAAAAAAAAAAAAGACGATATTAGGCTTAGCAAATATTCAGAGACTGGATACTGAGCTCATCGAGAGTCCCAGAGAAATATTCTCCTTAGTCAGAAGACAAGGGAGTCCTCACTAACTCGTTTTGTAGTCAACCTTTTGAAACATCTTGGATAGCTTGACAGTAAAGAACAATCTTAAAATCTATTGCAATCTGCCAACTACAGTGTAAAATTATTAACAATATCAGGAGTGGCTTTGAATGCTCTGTAGTAGATTATTATGACATAGTTATAAGATTTATTTTTCTTTAGATTTATGTCACACTATGGCTATGAACAGGTCAATTAATATTCAGTTAATTCACACATTATCAATATTTATTCAGCCTTAGTATTATTTGATATACTCATATCACTTTTCCCTCAAAAAATTTTAAAAAATTACTTTTCTCTCAAATAAATTCCTTCCTTCATTTCTCCTTTCCTTCTCCTTCCTTCCTTCTTCCCTCCCTCCTTTCTTCCCTCCATTTTTTGTCTTGCTTTCTTTTTAATCACTTCACCTATCACCCACTAGAAAGTCTTACTCCAGTCAAAGTGCTTCCTCCAGTCCATAATGTTTTATAATTTTTTTTCTTTTGGTTTCTATGTCTCCTCTGCACTGAATAATCTCCTCTTTTTCCACACTTACTTCTTGAAGGTACAGACTAATACCTTTTCTACTTTGAACGCCTGATGCATTATACAGTATTTGGCATGAATTTGACATGCAATAAATATCCAATAACTCAGTAAATATATATGTAGCTGCTAAGCACACAAAATGTAGATGGTCAGTAACTGCCTTCTATTTTCTCTATTCTTTCATTTCAGGCTTGTTTTTGCATGAGCAACCAGAGTTTGCCATGATTTTACATTATGAAAAAAATCTCAAAATTATTAAGGAACATTCCAAGGGTCAACAGGGCAACAAGCAACAATTACTTTCTCCTTCCATTTGCAGGAGATATAACAACTTAGTTAAATTTATCATAACCTATTTCTGCTTTTCAAACATTCAAAATGGATTATGTTCTTTAAATTTGAGTAATATTTACAGATTCAAGGTGATTTGTTTTCTCATTCATTAGTTACCAGTACCTCCTTGTACTGGGTGCAAAGAATTAATGTCATATCCAAAATCATCTTATTCTCTGGCTTTTCCCATAAGATCATAATATGGCTCCTGCATATTCAGCCTTTATCGGTTTTATAGGCAAGAAGAAGAAAAAAAAAAGCAGGATGCACTGGTATCTACAATTTTTTTTTTTTTTGATAAAGTAATGTTTTCCCAGTTCCCTAAACTCGAGTGGGCTTTCATTTAGATGCATTAGCCTGACATGTGTCATATGTCCAACTTTAGCTGCAAAAGAATGATTGACATTAGCCCTGATATGCATAGTATTCATAGTCTATGGCTGCTATAACAAATTTTCACACACTTAGCAGTTTAAACAACGCAAACTTATTATCTTAAAGTTCTATTAATTGGAGTCCAACAAGGTCTCACTCAGCTAGAATCAATGTGTCCACAGAGTTGTGTTCCCTTTTGGAAGGTCTAGAGAAGAATATATTCCCTAGATTTTTTCCAGTTTCTGGAGGATATTGCATTCTTTGATTTGTGTCCCCCTCCCTCTATCTTCAAAGCCAGCAATGGTGCTTGAGTCCTTCTCATTGTTGCATCCTAACTTCCACTTCTTTCTCCTTCACTTTTGTAGACCTGATTACACTGGACCCTCTCAGATAATCCAAGATAATTCTCCCATCTCAAAATCATTAATTCAATTACATCTGCAAAGTCCTTTTTGACATGTAAGGTGACATATTCACAATTTCCATTTTAGGATTCTAAGTTTCATTATAAATATCTTTGCCACAACTAATATGCTTGCAAACTTGACTGTGGCAAAGATGTTTACAACAAAACTACTGGGCATGGCTTCATATATTTAGAGCCCATTCAAGTGACACTTTTTATAATAGTTTTTGAGAATTTATGATGTTTCTTTTTATCCTGAAGCTGGATTCAAACAGTTAAAACTTGTATACTGTTGGCTGAAAACAAATCATGCTAATTCAACCCCATATTTTAATCAATAAAAAAAAGAAATCACATTATCACTTATAGCTTTCTTTTCATAAAATCAAAGTTTTCAGAGCTGAAAACTTTCTCTGTGACCTTCAACCCGCTGTTTGAATCTATTCCAGGTAATCTTTGTTTTATACCTCACAAATTCAGAAATTAATATCTTAGCACTCTAACCATAATGGAACAGATAAGACAAAAAATGAAAGGGTTTATAATATTGGTTAAATTATAGAGCAAATGTCAGAAAATGTTCAGCAGTAGTCAATTCAAGGGACCCTTCAAATGCTGAGCATAGAGTCTGATACATAGATTATCAAAGAATATTGATTAATTAAATTAAATTGATGAATGGGTAATTGAATCAATCCTTGAATAAATACTTAAATACAAATGCAATCATAGACAGGATGGTGAGTTAATGGGTATAATAACTTAAGAGCATCTCTCAGCACCTAAGGATACCTCTGAGGACTATTTCAGTATCTTGTGTTAATAGTAATTTTAAGGTTATAGCAATATTTAATGATAGATAAAAACATATATCAATACAACATTTTTGTGAAAAAATATTTTTTTAAAAAACCCAAGTTCTCTTTTAGCCTTTCTCAGGGCATTTATATAATAACAAAAAGAACAACAACAAAAAAATGTATTTCTGGCCAATCAGTGAGATATGATATCTCCTAGATCACTATGCTTTTCTCAGGTTTAACTTGGCATTATGAATCATTCCTCAAATGAATGGAAGTTTCCTTTAAGCCAAAATTGATGGTTTCTCATCACTAAAAGGTAAATATTTCCTCTTAGTGCCTAGATCCATGCAGAATGTCTTGAATAAAACGGTACTTTTTTTAGTAAATATGGAAGGCCAACATTTTCCATGTCCTTAACAAGTAGCAAGTAAGTCTCCAAAGATGATAAAACTACATTGAAAACTAGATGTGCGGTCTGTGAAACATATTCAAAGCCCCTGAAATCAAAGCTGCTTAACTGAGAGAACTAAGCCTCAAGTCTAGATGTTATCTACATATGGAATCAAAGCACTTAATAATATTGAATTTTTCCCCTAGGAGGGGAAAAAATGGCTTTGTTTGATTTGTTGACTCAGTGTTGAAACAGTAGAATTATATTAGAATATGAATTAAGTGCTGTATTTTGGAGAGTAAACACAACCTGGAACAAAAGGTACTATTCTGAGTTTATTACCTGACAAATGGAGATTCCTTTGACAGATTCTAATCAGGACAACCATCTCCTCCTGGCAGTACTGCTGAAGCTGGATGATGACATTTTATTAAATTCAGATGCTGGTGAATTGTCAGCACTTATCTGGCTTGTATGTTCTGCAGCTTTCAGCATTATTGATCATGAAATTTTAATATAATGCTTGGAAACGTATACTGCATTTCAAGGGCAGCTTCAGATTGATTTAGGCCTTAGCTGCCCCCAAGAGAGTGGTCAAGACTATTTTATGTATAATTCTTAACTTTTCTTTCTTCTTGTCTTTCTTCTGATCTTCCTTTACCTAACTTCTTGTCTTCCTCCTAGAAACAAAGTATTCCAGAAAATAAAAGAAAAATTCCAAATCTGGTTTGATTTAATTTGCAATATCCAAACTACTCTGGATACTCATATTTAAAAAGGTATATGTAACTATAGCATTTCCTGTAATTCACTAATATTTATCTATGTTTAAACATTAGTACACTAAGCTATTTTTTCTGAGTTTTGTGTAAACTTATAACACCAGTTATAATCAAATTTCTTATAATTCGACTCACACAAATAATAAAATTCTATTATATCATTTAAGTGACTTCATAATTAAGTCATTTCATTTTACATTTGACATAAAGAGTTTTGCTCAAATTTCAATTTCATTATTTTAAGATTTATTTGGACACTTAATGGCCTTTTGAATGATATATATATATATATACATATATATATTTTTTGAGTTATGAAGTCATTTCCACCCCCCTCCCTTCCACATCTCTGCTGACACAGGAGGACCATTGCCTGTCTTTACTTGTGTTGGTCTTATAATAAGATTGAAAGTCTGTTCAGTACATTGATTTTTTCCCCAACAACTTGATTACTACAATTCACTGTTAGCTGGCCACTTTTCAACTATTATATCAAATTGCAACATGTACAAAGTCGAACTATTACACTGGTCATTTGAAACCCCATATTGGGGACAGCAGAATCAACTTAATTCCTTTCCTTCAGTCTCTTGTTGAAAGAGTTTAACATAGACTGCGATTTCTATTTTAATAAAATTTCCATATCTTTAATTGAAGTAAAAATTTTAAAGAGCATGTCATAGTAGTAGCGAAGTAATCTGAAAAAATTATGGACACTCAAAATCTGTCCTTTCCAGAAGTTAACTACAAGGGCTGTAGAGACTAAATTCAACTTTAACGAGTATGGACATGGAAGCCTAGTTAACAGTCATGCTGTGACCATACCTCATAAAAAGAACTGCTCCAAGTGAGTGTCATGTGTCAGGAGCATCGGTATATATGAAAAATTATTTTTCACTTTATACAATGAGTGAATAAATTAATGAGAGGAAGAAAAAAAGAGTAACATGTCTTGGAGAAAACTTTGATCTATTCCAAAAGAAATTCAGAGTCTGGTTTTGAAATACTGGCATTAAAATAAAAGGAAAGAATCTATTCGTATATACCTCACAGAAATATTTTTTTAAAATTGCATTTTTGTGATAATTATTAAATGTATATGTAATAAAATAACAATAAATGAAAGAAAACATTTTAAAGAATTTTTTGTTTAATATGCAAAGTGGTTAAATACTTCTACTATACACAGAAAACACATTTTAATTCTGAAGGAAAATATAAATTAACTATTGAATAACTAGGAAAAAATAAATTTGGGTAGTTCTGTAATTCATAAAGAAAATATATCTTTTAGTGAGCAAAATATACAAAGTCTGAAGCTTTGAGATATATTTTATACCTAGGAAATGAACAAATGTAGAATATATAAAACCTAGTAATCATTATATTGTGGCAAAATTCATACACTTACAAAGACCTGCAATCCCTACTCTGTAATTATAAAATCCCCAAATCCTAGAAATCAAAGATTTATTTTCCTTCTTTCTTGGTTTCTTTCTATTTATTAATTTATTTATATATTTTTTAAATTAGGTAACTCATCTGACAGTCAAATTGATCTAAACTAAACTCTTTTATTTATTTATTTTTTTTTTAGGAAAAGACATTGTATTACTTTTAAATTAAATTTATTGGGATAGGATTGGTTAATAACATTATATATTTTTCAGTTGTACAATTTTATAATACATCATTTGTGTGTTCCCTAAATTCAGCAGTGAAATATGATTTCAACTGAAAGTGGCTATTTACTGGTATTTATTTATCCCAATTTGGTATAAAGCTATTTACTAGTATTTATTTACCACTGCTTAGTATAAATATTCATGTTTTGCTATAAAAATATTAATTTATTTTATTACTCATTGTCTCTAATCAACTGGATTGTTACATAATCTGTAGTATTTGTACCACATTACCTTTCAGAGCATTTTGCCTATCTAAACAGTTGTGAATTCTAAAACACTTCTGGTTCTATATATTTCAGATAAAGGATTGTGGACCTATACAGTGTTAGTGGCATTTTATAATGATATTTGTTGTTTTCCAGTAATTTACTTATTTTTTCAAAAAATATTATTTTATATCAATTGCATCCCAAGGACTGAGCTAAACACTGGAAAAATAGAACCTAAAATAGCTTACAGGCTAAAGGAAAGTATATGTAAACAGAAGTGCATTTAACTATGGCAATTACTAGATAGATGGTAACAATGGGAGGGTTAGGAAGCCCTTGACCTAGCCTAGCCTGTGAGATGGGATGATGAGGATGCCCCCTTGCTCTTACAAGTAGGAGAAACATCTTGGAAGAGCTAAAATTTAGACTGGGTCCAATGCACTAATTGGATTTAGTCATACCAAATGTTAGATGTGGAGGATCAGACAAGAAAAATCCAGCAAAGCTTTATCTGGTATCTCTCAAGTAATTGATTTTGGTTGGAACATAGGGAGTGAGAGAGCAAAATAACAAGGCACGATAGTAGGATAGAAATATTTGATTTATTCAGAAGATTCAAAGAAACTCGTATAGAATTTTATGCAAAAATGGACATGATCATGTTTGCTTCAATGATTTTGGACATTTTTTACTAAATAGTCAATTTTAAGTAGATAAATCTGGTAGGTGTCAGGGATACTGATTAGTAGATTGTTGTAGTAATACAGATAATAAAATTAATAAAGGCCTTATCTAAGACAATGGTCTGTGAAATTGTATTCCCTTAAACATTTTTCAAACACATGCATTCTTTGTAAGTTTTAAAAATGATATTAACCTTTGTTGATAAGTTTAAACAGATGCAACTGATACTGCTGGTCTACCTCTACACCTCTGTACAATATATATGCATGACAAAAAAGAGAGAGAAAGCCAAAAGAGATTTGGCTGGTAATTTTAAAAAGTTATATTATTATTTTAAAATTTTACAATATCCAAGATATGGAAGCAACCTAAATGCCCATTAACAGATGATTGGATAAAAAAGTTATGGTTAATATATATACTCAGCCATTAAAAATAAATGAAATTCTACCATTTGCAATGACATGGGTGGACCTAGAGGTTATTATACTGAGTGAAATAAGTCAGACAGAGAAAAATAAATACCATATGGTTTCACTTATATGTGGGATCTAAGGAGCAAAAAGAGCAAACTAATCAAAAAGAGACTCACAAATATAGAGGGCAATCTGGTGATAGTCAGAGGGGAAGGGGTTTGGAGGGCTGGGAGAATGGGGTGACAGGTTAAAGTACAAATTATTAGCTAATAGATGGTCACAGGGACGAGGAGCATGGCATAGGGAATGCAGTTAGCATTAATGCATTGGCTAGGTGGAAAGCCAGAGGAGAGAAAGAGCAATTAAGAAAATCATTTTATAAACTATATAAATGTTTTACCAATGTATTGTATACTTGAAACTAATAAAATAAAATTAAAAAAAATTAAAAACTCATATTGTTTTTAAAATACTTTGTTAATAAGAAAGCATAATAAAGTGAAAACTGAATCTTTACAATTTTTTGTTTATATTTATTTATTCTTTGTGACTAAGTCAGCCCCCATGGCACAAAATGCTTTTTCAATAATGTTAAATGAGATTTGAGGCTACTAAGTGTGAGTTTCAACTGTTTTGTTCAACTATAACTCCTAGATTAGTTTCACTTATATAATATACATTTAAATATATTTGCAAAATGCATACATAAATAAATGAAAAAATATTAAAAATAAATAGAGGAAAATTGTTTTGTTGATAAGTGTGTTTATAGCTTTTCCAGATTTTAATATAAAACCAAACAACAGATGACTTTATGAATTTATCTGTTATTTTCTTTTTCCCTCACTCTACTAATTTAGAGTGAAAAACCTTGTCATTTAATATTGCACTTAAAGCTATATTACTGAATTACTTCTCCCAAACTGTCATATGTATATAATTTGCTTAGTTTAAAAGTCACCGTGAGATCTATCAAGTTACTCTTTCTGTAATTCTATTTCTAGTGTTGGTGACACCTGAAACAACTTAAACATAAAATACTAGCTCTTCATTTATTTAATGTAACCTTGAGTAAAATTCTGAGAATATATTCTTCCTTTCATTCAAGATGTTATTGCACATGCTAAAAGATAATCTCTGCACAGTAATAAACAGAAAATCATAACCTTATCTCCATCATTTTCCTATAGCAATCTACTTTTATAAAATAACTGATTATATAGTATTTATTAATAAGATAATAGCTTTCATTAAAAAGTTGCTGTGTGTCAGGTCTGATACATACATTATTTCATGTATTTCTTAAAAAATATCATTAAGAAATATTACAGGTACCACTTTATAAGCCAAGAAATGAAGCTTAATGTATGAAATAATTCTTTTAGATCACCATCTAGGTAATTAGCAGAGCTAAATTTTCAGCACTAGTTAAAGTTAAGTCATCCTTTCACCACTGAAGAACAATATGTGCAATATACACAAACTTCTTGAGATATGATTCAGGGTGCAAATTTATATTTTACATCTAGAGTGACATATATGTTTGGCATATTATATGTCATATAAAATATCTTATAAAAAATACAGTGACAATTTAGGTCATTTTGTCAGTTCACATGCAGCCATTTCTATAAAAATTTGAAAAACATACTATGAGGAGAATCAAAGTTGAGATATAAAATTATTAAGGATTAGTAAATTATATCCATTTACTGATAGGTTGTAAAAAATAAAACAAAATACAGATTGTAGAGATAGATGTATTTTTCAACATTGTAAGACTGATAAATGAAGGAAAAAAGTCATAATCATTATTACAAGTAAATTAAGTTGTATAAGAATCAATCACTTTGCATTCATTATCTCATTGAATCCTCAACTATTTTAGCTTGTGCTTAGTTTTTCTGCCTTCTAGACATGATTTATTAAGATATCCAATCACAGAATTACCCCTACTTTCTGGCAACATCCAATACAAAGCAAAGCAATGCTTCTTTAAATCCTCTCCCAAATCTTAGTAACACCAGTCCATATACTATAGGAACTTATTTTAAATATCCTCTTACTGAGATGCGTCATGATTCTCCATGGTGTGCCTTCTCTCTTACTGCAATTAGTAATAAAACCAACTGATTAAACTAAAGATATGTTCTTGGTGCTTTTTGACCACAATGTATGTAAAAATTCATTAAAATACATTTTTTAAGTTAACTGGATGCTAAATAACTAGTTCAACCATTCTAATCTATTGGGTTTTAACTAACAGTAATTTGAACTTATGAACATTCAGTTTATTTGTTATAACCCTAAATAGTAAATATTTTCTCTACTTCCACCTCTTCCTTTTCTACTTCTTTTTCTCCTCCTTTTTATTTTTTCTGAAAAGGCAATAAAAGTTTTATTCTACTATAAGTGTTGTTTTATTGAGGTAATTAAGGTATAATTTGTATACCTCAGCTTTATTTGGTATACAAAAAAACTGCACATAATGAGTTTGGACATATATATACACCCATCATTCCATCACCACAATACAGGTAATAAACATATCTATCACCTCCAAAAGTTTCCTTGTGTTTAGTGCCTTTTATGGGGGAGGGGCGTGGAGAGTAAGAATACATAGCATGAGATCTACTTTTTAAACATCTTAAATACACAATACCTTATTATTAACTAAAGGCACTACATTGTACAGCAGATTGTGAAACTTACTGTGTATAGTTTTAACTTATATCCATCAAACAAAATTAAAATTTAATATATTCTGCATAATATATTTTATTTGACTAAAGCCCAGAGAATCTATTTATTTATCAGCTGTTTCCATCAGACATTATGAATTGTGTGGATATTTTGAAAAATGGTAGCTGAGCATAAAAGCCAAAGGCGAGGAATGCAGTAGTTGGAGTCAATGGTGTCTTCAAGAGTTCCACAAAATAATTTTAAAACCTCAAGGCTGAAAGGTCAGTGAGTCAAGTAGTGGCACGTGAAACATTATGGCTATGCTCTCAGACCCTGCATGATCAGGGGTCATCCCCAGATCTACAATAAATCACACAGATTAATTCGACACTACACACACTATCTTCAGACTCTATAAATCTTTGTATGTGCACGGCTCCATTAATTTAAAACCAAAAATAATCAGAAAAAGCCTGTGAAACCAGATAAACGCCTTTTTGCTAAAAGTGATCATTATTTTGTAATCTTCCAAATTTCAGAACAATATGGGAAATTTATTTACCTGAAATGCAGTTTTGAATGATATGCACTTGTTTAAAAGCTATATTTAAAAAAGGGAATGTTTGCAATATTCTGACACCATATAAAAAAAGGAAAAAAGCTATCTGTATTTCTTAGACAGCAGCAACATTTGGAAGATGAGTTAATTTAATTTAATTCTTCTTATAATTCCTTTTTTTGCCTACTTCTCTGACCAAGTATCAGTTATCCTTCACCAACATTAGAACTGAGAAAAAAACAAAATGCAGTATTCTTATATGTCTGCAGCAATTTTTTATATTAATATCTTAAAAATTTAACATTAATATATGTTTAGCTAAGTGTCTTTAATGTTAAAGAATTGTGCTATTCTATACTATTCTGATCATAAACTTTAAAAACATACATAATAAAATCAAATTTTTATTTCTTTTTCATTATTACTCTAGAAAATAAATTGTTGACTGCTAAACCAACTTTTAATTCTATTGATTCAATTATAAACTTTATCAACAACTATTTTTTTTTATTTTTCATCCTATGATCAGTTCTTTAAACAATATTGTCAGTTTTTTTTACAAAGAAAAGCGAGAACACAAAGTTTTACATTGTTTTTTAGTGGTAACATTAAATAGTTTGAGTAAAGGGAAGTTTGAAATCAATAGCCAAAAAAAGTGAAATAATATTTGTATTCTAAACTCTATCCTTACCACAAAGTAAGGAATAACAATTTTACCACAATATCAAATCCTTATAAGAAAAGTTCACAATCATTCAGATCATAAAATAGCTTTAGATATTTAAACTTTGGTTGTTTTTGCTGAGAGAGAGAGAGAGAGAGAGGACCCTAAAATACGCAAAATGTGGCAACGTTTCTATGAGATAACACTGTGACGACACCTGGTTATTTTTGTGATTCTGATCACTGATGGCATGAATGTTATTCATTTGTTATATTTTTACTCCTTATGCTTAGCTAATATGCTGTTGAGTGTCTGCTAATTTCTAAATATTTACCTAAATTTGCAGAACATCCTTTAATCTTTTCCAGAATAACAGTTGCTACTAATACACCTTTAGCTATTTATTTTAAATACATGTAACCATACATATAATTCGATGTTTTGAGAAAGAAAATTATGTCCAAGTTAAATATAAATATTGTTTATAATTAACATCATTGTTCCTGATTTACTTAATTACTAAAAGAATAAAGAATGCATATGCTCTAGAATTATATGTTATTTTTATTTACCTACTACTCTAATTTCTTGAATAAGTCTGCTGTAGCCTAATTGCTGGGGAAAAAGTTTGGAAAAAAGAAATCGTATTAGTCAGAGTTTTCCAGAAAAACAGCACCAAAAACAAACAAACAAACAAACAAAAAACAACCAAAATGTATTATAGAAAATAGATTGTGCAAGCTGCAGAACCAGGAAGGCCAGTGTTATATAATTCAGTCCAAGTCCCAAGGCCTGAGAACCAGGAGTTCTGATGTCTGAGTACAGGAGAAAAATAGACGTTATAGCTCAAGAAGAGAGAAAAGTAATTCACCCTTCCTTCATCTTTTTGTTTTGCTCAGGTTCTTTATGGATTGGATGATGCCAGTTCACACTGGTGAGGATGAATCTCTTTATGTACTTCACCAATACAAATGCTAATTTCTTTCAGATACATCCTCACAAACACACCGATAATGATTTACCAGCTATCTAGGTATCCCTTATCTCAGTAAAGTTGACAAATAAAATTAATTACCTCAGAGGTACTATGTAATGTCAGAGAACTGTGTTTCCCCATAGGAAAAATTCCTTCCTAGATTAATATATGGACCATGGTCGAGATGGCTTCAGAGACAGTTCCATGAGACATAAGAGTACCACTAAAGGCAGAGCAGACTTAGCCACATCCTTAGGACTCTGAAAAAAATAGCTTAAAAGGGCTCTTCTCTTTCTCTTGAAAATGATGTAGGTTCTATTTTATGAATTATGATAAAAAGATGTGATATGATAAATATAATATACAATATAACCTAATTGAACATATTTCAAATTACTCAGTCTCCTGGAAAAATAATTCTCTTTCTGTATTTACGTTTAAATGAAATGCCATTGTGTCATATTTATGTGTAGATGTTTGGTTAAATTTAAAAAATTGATACTCTGTAAGGTTCTACAACTGGGAAATTTTATGACATTGGCATTATATTTTTGAAATATTACACACTATCCAAGCAGATATAAATTACAAGTATTTTTTCACTACTTTTTGATCCATATCAGGAGAATTTTTAAGAAGAGATATACAGAATGATGCTGAAAAGTTATCAGTAGGCACACTTTCATGTTATTCTTGATGGAAATCTCAAAAAGTATGTTTCTGTTTTTGTTTTGTTTTGTTTTGTTTTTTGCTGTGAGGTCAAAGGACCTTATTCACATCTCAGCCTCTCAAGTAAATAGTTCCTAAAAAGCATTTTCCAAGAAGAAGGTTAACTGCTAATGGAATGAATATAAATATAGATTTTATTATTTTCCATGTCAAACAAACTAACAACCTCTCTGCCATTTTTGTAATCAGGTTATTGAAGACAGATTACCTAGAATAAAGCTTGCTTTTGAAAAACGAACAAAACTGCAACACTGCAACCAAAACTGGTCAAAGGCATGTTCATCAGTTAGTTTGACATTAAATATTTTACTATTTACTTGTCTTCATAGATATTGTTATCCTAAATATAATCAAGTGGTGTGGGTTACTTTCTCTCAGGCAACTATATGGTTCAGAAACAACTTAAATACAGTTTATATAATCAGTTCTTTAAACTTGATATTTGATATATTAAAATGCACAGTTTGGTATTATGATTGTTTTGACAAACAATGAACAGTTAACGACATTGGTGACACAGAAAAATTTTCCTTTCAATTTGTCAATTTATTCCTCAAATGTTTCTGTACTAAAATGACCAGATTTTAATTTTTCAAAAAACAACAACAATAACACAAATATATATACAAATTTTCAATCGCTTGAGTCATGTAAGGGTATGTAGATGCATTGTTTTTATCCTTTGGCTTTGGGCATTCCCTGACAAATCATTGCATTTTCCAGTGTAGGAAGCACAATCTGAGGTTATATTAAACTTTCTCTATTTTTTTAAAGTGAAAGATTTCCCATGGCAGAGTGTCGCTACTCTATATTAACAAATATTTAGGAATTATAAACATCTTGGTAATTATAAAGAACATGAATGCAAGATTTGTAAGAAGTAAATATGAACTTATGAAAGAGAAAGACAATTTCCAAAAATATATTTTGGTCAATAATTGCAATGAAAACAGAATACTGCTGTGGTATTTGTAGTTATTGATCTATAATAGGAAGATTGCCAACAGTGTCATAAATTGTTCTAAACATAACTTCAGAATTGCTGGTAAGTCAATGAAAGGTATTTACTGATTGATCTGCTTCTTAATTGGTGAATGAATTATATTGTGGGATATATACATATGTGTGTGTGTGTGTGTGTTATACATATACGTATATTTGTGTATGTGTGTGTGTGTATACACACACACACACACCCATCCACACACATATGTAGGAAATCTTAAATAGGCAGTAATATTTGTTGTAGAATTCAGTACAAAATTTCAGTCCAACTAAAAGTTACAAAGCCACGTTCTTCAAAAATTCATAACCCATGACATTTTTTAGAAAAAAATATGCTCTTTATGGTTTAATTCTTGAAATTGTATAAAATATTGTGAATAAACATTTAAATATTTTAATTTAGATATACGTTATATATTATGAATTATAATTTATAACTAATTAACTTAGTTTATTTAGATATATTCTTAAAAACTGTTACTTATGCCTCTTCATGCTTACAACTCAGTCTGTTTTCCTTCCACATCTTAAACTTATTATAGTTTGCAGATTCAGGTAAACATTGCGCAGGAATAGAAAAGGAAAGTTAAAGAACAATATAAGGAGTTTCTAGAGAAAAGCCAGGTTAAAATTACTTTTTTTTCTTTTCTTGCTTTGTATTTGGAAATCATGTTTTAAATATGGGCATTATGAGATAAAAACATGGGTAAATTTCCTGAGAAAATTGTTTGAGAATCAGTGGTGCATATTTTACTTTTATAGGGAAGAACACTTTAGTTCATGTATTTTAAACTTCATTTCCTAATTAAATAAATGAATGCATACTCAAACAAAACTAGACCTAATACATACACTGATAAAAATATACAATAACTCATAAAATAAACTTTCCACAAATTTGAACTCATTCAATCAAGTTTCTAGATCTAACTTATCAATTTATAGAAAATAAAGAAGACCAAGGAAGAAGTATGAGATCAGTAAATCTAGATTTAAGGAAATCCCTCAGGACAATCAGCTTAACAGCTAGAGGAAAATTTGGGAGCACAGGGAGTTGGGGGAAGAGAAGGAAATAAAAACTATAGATTAAAAAAATACATAATTAAAAGAAATCTGAATAAATGGTAATACATAGGCTTTAATTTATTTCTGATTTATATAAACAAATGGTTAAAAAAGCAATCTCAGTAATATGAAAACTAACTGGATATTTTACTAATTAAAAATCCTATTAATGTAGAGTTATATTTTTAAAATATTTTTAAAGATGTATTCTTAAATATTTATGGATGAAATAATGTTATCTGAAATTTACTTAGATAAAAATCTGCAGATGGTGGACATATAGGAGTCTATACAAAATTAAAATGAATCCATCAGGATATATTATACTAGTATCTCTACATTGCTATGTGTGTGAAATTTTCCATAATGAAAGTTAGAAAAGAATAAGAAAAGTAAGATTTGGAGATATAGGCAAAACTCAGACAATTTGCAAGAAATGAAAATTTTTGTGGGTGACATATAAATTTATTGGTGATAAAAATACAGATATGATTAATGTTTTGAGGCATGCTATAAAGAAAACCCAATCAATTAAGGTAACTCTTTTTCAGAAGAGAAAAAAATGGCATAGATAATAGAGGCTCTTTTCATCCCTCTGGTGACTAAATCAAGTTGTGATGGTAACAAGGAGCAGCAGCAAGGAAAAATCACCTAGGATCTAGATAAACAAGCCATACAACTAGGGAGAAGTCCAAGAAGTCATCGTGCAACGGCAGAAGGTAGGACCAGGCAAGGACGCAAGGCTGCTGGGTCTCCAGCGGCTGAGTGGGATGGAGGCTGCGGCGTAGCAGATGCCTCTAAAAAGGCCCAATCCGCTAGCGGATTTTCGAAGTGATGGACCACTCACTCTGAGCACCAATGCCATTTCAGCTGTGTGCAGGGGATGCCAGGGACTTACAGGGAGACATTGTCAGAGTGAGGGCCAAGGAGAGACTCGTTCTATACAGGAGTGCCGGTATCCATTGTTCCCTGTTGAGCCCTCCCCCTTACAAATGCATGGACACAGTGCTGCCATAGCAGATAACAGAGGTTGCCCTGTCGAGAGGATTCTTTCCCCTAACTCACAGCCCTACCCAAGCCACACCCAGGTATATCTTCAGCAAGTCAGGTGCTCCTTTATGATGTGGCCTTTTGAGGCAACTATAAGCACAGCATCTGTGGATCACTTGCTGAATCTTAACAGGTGGCCTCAGAGGAAGACAGGCAGGGGTTAAACTTGGCCTGCAGCTGAACCTCTCTCAGGACTGGACACTACTCTACAAATCTCAGGACTGGACACCTACTTTACAAATCCATACTAATAAGACTGGAAGACTTAAGAGCTTTGCTTAGCGCACATAGAAGCAGACATGGAAAGGCAGCCAAAATGGGAAGATGAAGAAGCAGAAACCATATGAGAGAACAGAACAGAGACCAAGATATAATAGAGCGAAGTAATCGGCAGATGCAGAGTTCAAAACACTGGTTATAAAGATGCTCAATGAACTTTGGGAAATGTAGATAAATTCAGCAAGAACTTCAACAAAGAGATAAAGAAAAAAACATAAAAATGGAAATGGAAATTATAAAAGGTTCCAGTCTGAAATGAAGAATAATTTTCTGAGACAGAATACATTAAATGGGATAAACAAAGGAATAAACAAAGTGAATAAAGAAAAGGATCAAATGCCCTATCTAAAGGATGGGAAAGCCACGGATATGCACTCAGAATGTCAAGAGAAAATGCCAAGACTATAAAAAAATTTAAGGATGTTATGGGACACTATTAAAGTTTTGTCTGATTGCGTAACTGAAGAAAATCAAAATGTTGAACAGCTGTTTGAAGAAATAATGATGGAAAACTTCCTTAACTTGGTGAAGGAAATGGACATAAAACCCAAGGAAGCTCAGAGAATTCCAAAACTCAGGGATCCAAAGAGGCCCACACCAAGATACCTCATAATTGAAATGCCAAAGGTTAAATACAAAGAAAGAATATTAACAGCAGCAAGAGAAAAACAGATCATTACTTAAAAGGGAACACCTATAAGACTGGCAGCTGATTTCTCAAAAGAATCTATGTAGGACAGAAGGGCTTGGCACAAAATATTTGAAAGGATGAAAATCCAGGATCTACAACCAAGAATAATTTATCCAGCAAAGCTGTCATTTAGAGTTAAAGGACAGATAAAGCTTCCCAGACAAAAATAAGCTAAAGGAATTTGTCACCACCAAGCCAGTACTACAGGAAATGTTGGAAGGAGTTCTTTAAAAGAAAAAACATGTAGAAATAAAGAATGGTGATAACTACATTCCTATCAATAAGTACCTTAAATGGAAAAGAATTAAGTGCTCCAACCAAAAGATACAGTGGTTGAAAGGTTAAGAAAACAAGACCTATGATTTCACTTATATGCAGAATCTAAGGAATAAAAAGAACAAACTAATCAAAAACAGATTGCAAATATAGTGGACAATTTGGTGTCAGACACAGGGGAGAGGGGTTTGGGGAGTTGAGAGATTGGTGTGAAGGGTTAAAGAAGTACAAATTAATAGCTGATGGATGGTCATGGGGATGGGGACCACAGCATAGGGAATGCAGTTAGCATTAATATTATGGCTAAGTGGAGGGCCAGGGGAGGGAGAGAGCAATTAGGGAGACATTTTACAAACTATATAGATGTCTAACGAATGTACTGTCTGCTTGAAACTAATTAAAATAAATAAATTTTTAAAAATTTCCAAAAAAGTTACTTTTTTTCAGTATGCATTTAAACTTAATTCTAAAATAAAATATATTTTTGTTTCCTCTGACAAAAAAAACTCTCTTGGAAAAAGTGGCAGCTAAGGCTTGTAGGAAGCTTCTGAAAGTTCCTTAAATGATAACCTTGCCTTTCTACTTGTTTCACTTCCACAGGCACATTGCTCCCCAACAGATTGAGGTCTTTACTCTGTCTAATCCACCATACATACTTTCCTCAGTGAACAAACCTGCTTTGCTACAGCTTTATTTTCTTAAAGGAGCTGGCTGTCTTGTTTCCAGGTAATGTATCTTGTGGGCAATTTTTCTTTGAATAAATTCTTTACATTCACTATTGGAAAGCAACTATTTCAGACATTTTTAGTAAAAGTCTATTTTAAATATATTGTGGGCCAACAAAAGTTGTCATAAGTTCTGCCTTGATGTCTTAGGGTTATAATTCAATTGGGAAGTTCTTTCTGACTCCAGTTTTAATGTGTGGAACATCAGGATAGCAGGAATTTGTTTTGTTTTGTTTTGTTTTTTCATTTATTTTTAAGCCTATGGAATGCAAGATTTCACTTCCTAAGAAGTGATCAAAATTCCAGAATATGGCTTATTTTTTACTGAATAAATCACTACAGATGAGTCTAATTATAAAAGAGATTGCTTCTATTTATGACCAAATTCATTTATAATTGTAACGTATTGTAAATAAAAATATTTAATCAGTAAATACTAAAAACATGTGACAAATATACGGATATTTTGTTAATGTGTTTTCTCCTGGGTTTTTCTCTGAATGTTGTTAACGTTGTTTAAGGGAAAACTCATAAATTTCCTAGGGAATACAATTCCAAAATTTAGCACTAATTATCAGTAATGAGATCATTGCATTTTAAATTGAGATGGGTTTAAGTCATTTTGCTTTAAAGTCAGCCTATCAATTTTTTAGCACCATATGAGCATTATGTAATTACAGTGAATTATACAATTAAGTGATATGAGATGCCTTGCTAGGTTATACATCTAAAAATGGAATGATTTAATTTGAATTGATTGTTGTTTATATATGTTTTAACTACATGTATGAGCTCATCACATCATAAAGAATAAGTGCTTGCCATGGTGACAATAAAAGAGTATTTAGTTTAATATCCAAGGAAACGTATGCCATATTTAAATTCTAGCCTTTAATCCAACATTTGTAAAACGTGTCTCCTGATTCTTTGTCTCAATTTCTCTGTTATTCAAATGAGGTTAAAAAATTAATGACACATGTTACATCAAAATATTACGTGACTGTAGAGAAGAGAAACTTTTAGAGCCAGAGATATGAATTTTAGAAATATGATTTTGATATTTTGCTGCATTTGAATATGTTTATACTCTGGTCTCAAAGGTCACTAATGATATCTTAATTGTCATATTCAACATTCTCTCTGTTAGTTTTCTTAGCATCCTCCCTGCCAGAATTTTAATATAGGCTTCCACTCTGCACATTGTCTTGTTTTTATTTCTAACTCTCTTTGGCACCTTCATTTTACTTTAGCTAAAGTGTCTTAAATGCCTACATAAACACCAGCCATATAGATAGATATAGATATATTAATAGATAGATTATAGGTATAGATAGACATAGTATGTATAATTTATACATACAATTTAATAATATATATACATATATATTATTTAAGATTTTAAACTAATGTGCTTAAAACTTTTTGCATGGTAGTAAAAAACAGCCCAAACAGCTCTCTGTGGTAGCAATTGCCTTAATTCTGTCCTTTCTTTTCTCCCAGTCTCTGGATGTGAGCCTTTCCCAGGTTTATTTTTTTGACCAACTCTTTTTCCCCCAAGAAATCCAATTAGGCTTACAATATTTACTATTACATCCATGTGAATGAATTTCAAAACTTATATCTTTAAACTTGACTTCTCACTAAATCTTCACATTATTTTCAAATAGCTACAAGGCATTTTCACATGAACATTTTTCTAGTAATTTTACGTACAATAGATCTAATACGAACTCATCATTCACTCCTCAATTCATGCCAATCCTTCTGATATTCCAAAGGCAACACATTTTAGTCAGTCATTCAGATAAGAAACTTTAAAAAACTCCTTAATCATTGCTTCTTTATTTTTCAAAGCAAGTAATATATTATGAACTACAGTATTCTCTTTTTATTATCACTCTCAATTATTTCTGCCTCTTAATTCCTGTGCTACAAATTTAGCTCAGGACTCTCCCACTTTATACATTCAGTTTATTGAAGTAAATCTCAACTTCATTCCTCTGCCCTGTCTTTCATCTTGATCAATCATTGTGAATATAATTTCTCAAAAGAATTTCACAAAATCATTTTGTATTCTTTTTCATAATTAAAAAGCCTCAATAGGTTCCATTGCCTTAGGAATAAATTTTGCCTTCTGTATACTTGAATTTCTACCCTTGTTTATAGGAAACCTTCAAATCCTTTACAAATATCCTAAATATCACTCAATATAAACCCTGTAATTCCAATTTGATAAAATAAAAACCTTAAACAAAAATAAGGAAAGACCTAGATGTTGTATTTTACAATGGCTCAAAGTGGTGATAAGGAAAGCTAGATGATAAATGTAAATTAGGAACAATTTATAGAAGGACTTGAACGTAAGTGCAAGATTCATTAATACTATATTTTAGCCGAGAATTTGGTCCTTGAAAGTAGAGAAAGAAAAACCCAATCTCCAAAAGGTAATGGTCTTAAAAAACAGCTAGACCTTTCAGCTGTGATAGACTATCTTTGAACAATACATGTACAAAATGAATTTAAGTTTCAGTCAAGTAGCCAAAGCAAAGTAAAGGTAACATAAAACAAGGACACAGCCATGGTAGGTTTAAGAATAACAGCAGAAGTAAGTCAAGTTGGCTTGGATGATTAGAGACGTAGAAGTCTGTCTGAGAATTAGGACCAAGGAACCAATGACTTAAAAGAAAATGGAAAAGCAAATAGAAGTTATAATGTAAACTTACAAATATTCAGAAAAGAGTATTTAAGTGGAGAGGTATATGATTTAAGGTTGCCTACACTACTGCTTTTATATTGTGACATATACTGCTTTTGGCATCAAGAGAAATTTAGTTTGGAATCCAATTTCTTCTAATTTAATCTAATTAAATTAGCTTTAATTTATTTATTCTAATTTCTTCAAAGCTATTTAAACTAGCTTTGTGTTCTGCATGTAAAATATTTAGCACAGTACTGGGCACACATTAAGTAATTAATAAATGGAAGTAAATATTATTATGGTAGTAGTATTATAATAAATATTATTTCCCCTAGATGTCTTAATTGGAAGCCTTTCAATCTTTAGGTACACTTTTGCTTTATTGATGCATCACTTTTGCCCAACAGAAGTAATTATAAAACTATGTGTTCTCAAAAGAAACTTTGCAGGCCAGAAGGAATTGGCAGGAAACATTCAAAGTAATGAAAAGCAGGGACCTGCAACCAAGATGACTCTACCCAGCCAAGCTATCCTTTAGAATTGAAAGACAGATAGAGCTTTCTAGACATGAAAAAGCTGGAGTTTATCACCACCAAACTAATATTACAAGAAATGTTAAAGGGACTTCTTTAAAAGAAAATGAAGAAAAAAGACCCAGAATATGAATAGTAAAATGCAACAGATACATGTATATCAAACATCACTTTAAATGTAAATGAATTAAATACTTGAAATCAAAAGACATAGGGTGGCTGAATGGTTAAAAAAAAAAGATCCTACATATGTCGCCTACAAGAGACTCTCTTCAGATCATAAGACACACACAGACTGAGTGTAAAGGGACAGAATAGATAGTTCATAAAAAGGGAAATAAAAATATAAAGCAAGGGTAGCAATATTCATACTAGAC
The DNA here is from genome assembly GCA_003508835.1 of Eonycteris spelaea. Taxonomy (NCBI): domain Eukaryota; kingdom Metazoa; phylum Chordata; class Mammalia; order Chiroptera; family Pteropodidae; genus Eonycteris; species Eonycteris spelaea. The sequence goes on from PUFA01000095.1 coordinate 5,316,163, forward strand.
ATAATAAAGTCTATAACAAGAGACAAGAACGCAGTAATCTCACTTCTAGGTATTTATCCAAAGAAACTCAAACACTATTTCAAAGGGACAAGTGCATCCATATGTCATTGCAGTATTATTTACTATAGCCAAGATATGGTGGCAAACTGGGTGTCCATTAATGGATGAATGAGAAAGAAGAGATGGTCATCTGCAACAACATGGCTGAGTCTAGAGGGCATTGTGCTTAATGGAATAAGTCAGACAGAAAAAGACAAATGCCATGTGATTTTCACTTATATGTAAAATCTAAAGAACAAAATAAACAAATGAAACAGAAACAAACAAACAAACAAAACAGAAACTCGTAGATACAAACATTTTGATGGTTGTCCATGGCAAGAGGGTTGGAAGAATGTGTGAAAATGAGGGGATTAGAAGTACAAATTAGTAGCTACAAAATATTCATGGGGATGTAAGCCATCGCATAAAGAAATTAGTCAATAATATTGTAATAAAAACGTGTGGTGTCAGATGGATACTAGAATTATGGGGGTGATCACTATATGTAAGTTATATAAAATCTAATCCCTATGTAGTACACTGAAAATAATATTGTATGTTAACTATAATTGAAAATATTAAATATTATTTTAAATATATGTGTATAAAATATATAACTATTAAACAATAGAGGAGAAAGAATCAAAATCAAAATCTTTTTTACTCATGCCTCCCTAAAAAATGTAGCAAAGAGAAAATAAAATTAAATTAAAAACATTAAATCAAATAAAGGGAAAATACAAAAATTGTTAAAAGTAAAGCTTAAACACTGGTAATCACAATAACAATGTGACCTAATTTCACTAATTTAGAGACATAAAGTTGCAGGTAAGACAAATTAGAAATAATATATTTAAACTGTTTACAATGACACAACTAATATATAAGTTCTCAGAAACTTTAAAATTAAAAGATGAAAAAAATTATTCCAGTAAAATAACACAAGTCTACCAAGAGAATGTTGGATTGCTGATTTATAGAAATCTTAATATTATTATCTATCTATATATCTTTCTACCTATCCAGACTATATTGGCATTATTTGTGTTTTAAAAAAGTAATCTTTACACAATAACAGAAGAAACATTCACAAGGGAGGTTAAGTAATTCTAAATTTGTCTGCTATTCATAAAGTGGCCCACAATATGTACAACTAAACTTGGGAACTAGAAAATCTCTATGGCTTCATGGAATATTTTAACATACATTTTCTAGAAATGAGTAGCATCAAAAAAATGCATATGTAATGATTTAAATCCCACAATTAATTGAATAAATGGAGAAAATTGGCAAAATATTATTATTAAAGTTCATTATATTAAATTTAATATATGAATAATCTTTTTAATATATTGGCCATACATAACAAAATAATTCAAGAATTTTGTATAAAGCATCAATCAGTTAAATAATATAACATATAACCACAATCAGATGAATTGTTGAATTCATATTGAAAGCAACATTCATTTCATTATTTTTCTTTTTTTGTGTGTTTTAGCATAATTTGGTTTCAGGCTGACATATTGATATCTTTTCAGAGATTTGTAAAAATTCATGTTATGGATCTCAAGTGTATATAAAAATATGCCTAATAAAGGCAATTAACCCTGAAATGTTTCAAGGGGCAATAAAAGCATGTCAAAAGGGCATGAAATACACCCATGGTATCCTGGTGATAAAGCTTCTGTTACATTGTTATTGAACGCTGTGATAATGACAGCACGAGAAATGCTTTTAAAGTGCTGGATAGAAATCCAGATGGCTTCTCACTAGGTTATTCTGTATTCTTCACTGGTCTAGCTAGTCAACCAGTGCTTCATATAAAGCTACCACAAGTAATTAATCATTTCTCTTATATTTGAATTTATTACTGTTTAATATGATAGAGTTAATGAAGCAATAATACTAAAAAAAAAAACCCTAAATTATTTTCATGTATAAGATTTTTGAACAATAAATTTAAAGCCACTCACTACTATTGTTGCTTCAAAAAAATTCATGAATTTGTAACATCCTTTCATTAGGCAGCAAAGAGTATTCCTCCATTTACAGCAGCCTAGAATCCTTTCATTCAAATTTGAATGATGCAGATAAACATTTGGTTTTCAAATGATTGGCTTAGATTATATAAACTTACAGAAACATATTATGTTTTAGATCACATAATTAGGCTATAAAGCTTAGATTATACAACAGACTAACAATTTTAAAATTGATACATAAACTTCAATATTTTAGGACAAGTAGGAAAAAAAATAAACAAAAAGGACATTTGATATATTTCATTCTAAAAGTCTTGTATATGTATATGCTTGCTTATTTATATTAATACATATATACAACATATATGTACTTTAAAAAAAATAATAGCACCATGCTGATAATTTTGTTTTATATAGCTTTTATTCTAAAAACTTTTGCATTACCAGTGCTGTTTTATGTTATTATATTCTTATAAATAATAGCTGTTGAATGTTTTTGTATGGTATTTTCCGTAAGTTGTAATGAAAAGTAAATGTTTTCTACTATCTTCAAACCATACACCCCATAACTCAGACATAATCCTTTTTAACTATTTCTCCTTATTATTCTTTTAATGTCTGGTGGAGATTTTGCTGCTCGCCCCAATATGTGTTCTCACTATCTTTTGGCTTATCCTTAGTTGGACCTATTGCCAAAAGAATAAAGATCACATTTTGTAACTTGTATTGCATAGGAAAGGTTAATTAATTAAGATATGATCCTTAGATAAAAACAGAAATATATGTGATAATTTAGAGAAGTGTTTTGAATAAGAGACACACTTACATTTTCTCCCTTCTATTTTCTTATACACTTGAATTAAAAGTTGATGCTTGGATATTAGCATATTCATTATGCTAAAAAAGCACTTTGTCTTCACTTTTTATAAAAGTGGAAAATATAAAGAAAGAAATGCAAAAGCAGAAACTAAGAAAATAAAAATAGACATAAATTACAGAGGTCATGTTTGAATAACATTATTAAAATTTATAAATATCTACCAACATTGACACAATAAGAGAAAAAAAGTAAATTATATATATATATATCAAGGGTGATATTCGTATAATATCATTATATAATCTTTAGACATCTAAAAGGTATTTAAAGAGGACATTAGGAATAATTATATGGCAAAAATTTGCCTATGTATGTAAAATGGACACATTCCAAGATAAATACAATTTAGTAAAGATGACAGCAGAAGAAATGATAAAATAGGGTAGTCTTATATTTATTTAAAAAAACAAATCTGTTATTAAAAACACTCTGCAAAAAGTGAAAAAGAAAATAAAGCAAAAAGAAATGGAAATCCATAGGTACAGACGGATTCAATTGTAGCTTCTTCCCAACCATTGAATTGTTCAAGTTTTCTCAGAGCTATCGAAGAAGAGTTTAAGTTTCTTACTTTATGTACTTGTAAACCAGTTATAAAAGTAATAACCAGGAGATAAAGTGTTCTGTAGCCTTTATATATTCAACTGTTATGACTATTTGGCTACCTCTCAATCTTCCCTTAAGTAATATAAGTAGCTGGTCTTACATATTGGAAATAAAAAAAAAATTGTAATATATTCCTGTGATTCATGTAATTGAAGGAGGCTGGTCACCACAAGAGAGAAACAAAGAGTAACCCAGTTCTTTCCAGAGAATTTGACAATAAGTGAACTTATTTATATTCTGCTTTCCACCAGTGAAAGAGAATAGTAGATGGAGAGGATTTTTGCAAGTCTCTTACAACATCGAGGCTTATGAAAAGACAGAGAACTGAAAATTTAGTGAAGTTAATGTCTGCTTAAATACCTAATACTATCTTAAGTAGAAAATAAAGCTTTTGACAAAACTATCTAATGGATATCTCTTGAATTTCTAAACCTTTCAACTACTCACTTATGAAAAATTTTTAATTAATTTGGGATCTGGAGAGGACAATGACATGAACATTTTCTTAAAATAAGTGAGAGATGTGGCTTGGACCAAGGTCACAGTAATGGAGATGGAAAATAAAGTATATTTGGAGGATGTTTTAGAGCAGTGCTTCTCAACCTTTTTGGCAACAGGGACCAGGGCTCTTATGAGAATCTATTGCCTGATGATCTGAGGTGAAGCTGAGGCGGTGATGCTAGTACTGGGGAGTAGCTACAAATACAGATGAAGCTTCACTAGCTTGCTGGCTGCTTATCTCTTGCTGTGTGGCCCTGTTCCTAACAGGCCATGAACCAGTACTGGTCTGTGGCCTGGGGTTTGGGACCACTGTTTTAGAGAATAAGATAGCAAGTCTAGCTAGAAGTTTGGATGTGAAGGTTGAAGGTAAAAGAGGAATACAGGGTTTCACCTATGGTTTTGACTTTTCTAAAGCCACTTATTCTATTTTTCCTCTTTCATCTGGTTCTGTTCATACATTATCTCTCCATGTCAGTCAGTGTTCTTCAAAGCAAACAACAGAAAATAATTCTGCTCCATTTACAGAGAAAACAAATTTATTGAATGAGTATTTGTTAGCTAACACTGTCACTGAAAGGTGATGAACTATGTTTGGGAATGGTCAAAAACAAGAGATGCAAGGCAGCTTCTATACAAATAGAAATTTGATTCTAGAAACTGGCTCATTACGACAGAGCTGTCCTGCTGCTGCTGCCACTGCGTCTCTTCAATAAGAAATCTGGAAGTTACCGTTTCTGCTTTCATCATCACTGGGATATTTTCTCTGTCCCTTTTCTTTTGAAACTAGCTCCTGATTCAAAGTTTGAAAGTAGGATAGGGGGGTTTGACCAGTTGAATCTTGGTCATGTAACAATCTCCATGCTTTAAAATAGGCTGGAAAAAATCAGCATCTGGTCTTTCTGACTTCTACATATTCTCCATAATAGAAAAGATTTTAGATGTTCCAGAATTAATAACTGAAAAATATTCATAAGACTCTACTTAGTATTTAAATAGTGTTGTTGATCAGAAAATCAATTTTAGACTGTATCTCTTTTCCTTTGTCATCTTGTTTTCTTATACACATTTGTGACTTGTAATGTCTACATGCTGAAAATGATACAGCCCTTATTCCATCATTTTTTATTTAATATCTACAAATACCTATATTAGTCTACAAGCCTTTAGATATATGTAGAAATAGAGGAAAAGTAGCCTCTACCATTTAGAATGCCAGGAAGACAAAGAATGAACAATATGATTATCAGAAGAAGTAATGATAATTGTTATGTGTTCAAAAGGACTCTGGAAATACAGAGAAAGGACTTTTAGCCCATCTGCAGAGACAGGAAAACTTATTCAAGGAAGATGATACTAACATAAATCTAGAAGACTAAGTGGAGTTAACAAAGTGAAGAAGGTAATATGGGTAATAGTTTTTCCAATATAAATCTAGTCCTTAAGAAATTAACAGTATAACAGAAGCAGTTGGTAAAAAAGTCAGGCATTCGAAAGAGCATGGTATGATTTAATTACAAGATAATTATGCCAAGAACACTAAATGCTTCCACATGGTGGCAAAGTGGGCCTTCTGTGACATGTTAAAATGTTCAAGAGTTACATGAAGGAGGTGTTAGCAGCCCTGTAACAGAAAGATTAGAGGAAGCAGACTGGAGGCAAGGAGACCAGACACAGGATAGTGTACAGCACAAGTGGAGAAGTCAAGCTTCAAATCCAGCTAAGTCTGAGTCACGTAAGGTTTTCACTCTCTCCTCTATACCTTCAATTTTTATTTTTATTTTGAAAAATAAAGTATCACTGCATATACTAAATGACATAATTTATATGTTTTATTTTCAAGTCAATAAAATCACAAACCAGTTATGTTTAATTTTAATGTCTAGATATGTGAAAAGATAGAAGCCACACTTGTATCTTCTGAGCACAATGATCTTTTCCTAACTTTCTGCAGACTATATCTTATTCTTTCTTTCTGGCCTAGATCAGAGCCATGGCCTTTACAATGCCTATTCTTAATGACTTATGTATCTGAATGCTCACTATAAAATTTTCCTTAAATACTTAGTGGCAATAACCATCAGATTTTTTTTTATGAATCTGTCTTATCACTTGTATTATTCTGTTAATTTCTTAACGGCAATATTCTTATGAAATAATCAATATATCCAACACATTGCCATGAACAGAATCTAGTGCCATGTTTTGAATTGTGAAAAACTATGTTTAAAAATTTGTAGGAGAAAAACAAATGCATAAATAAATACCATCAAAAGCTCTTTGCAGGATATATTGAAACTTGGCCTCAACTAATTATAGTAGGCCAATGAGGTTTTGAGAAGGCAATGTTGAGAAAAAGTTACTAGCAAAAAAAGATTTATTGAGGAATAACTTATGAATAGAGAAAGAGGAGGCGGCATGACCAAAGGACTGTCAGACCAAGATATAACCTATCAGGGTCTCTACCAAGCTAACTGCGATTTAAAGAAAAGAGCCTGTTAGAGTTCTTTATTGGGTGGAATGGCCACAACCTCCTTTCTCAGCCTCTTCATGGGTACCACCATAAGATGGGCTGGAAAGTACGTAGTCATTGTTACTTTGCTAAAATCGGTTCAAGAGAATATGCATGAAAAAATATGAAATTTTAGCATGGGGTAATCTACTCTCAAAGGTGGTTTTCAGTAATTCTCTACAACTGATGGAATGTAACTGTCTACCGATACTCTTTATCTTTAATCTTTATCTTTAGGACTTCATGGCTCCACTAACTTGGAACTTCAAAATTATTTTTCTAAATACACACGAAATGAATGAACCTTTATTAGTCATTGACCATAGGTTGCTCCTGGAAGATCCTGGCCTCAGATTGAATACTGAAGTAGATGCTGATGAAAATGGGAGCTAGAGACTGTCAGCTAAACGTATTCCTTGTAGTTGAGCAGTAAGTCCTTAATTGTACAACACAGATCCGTGTTTCTATGCACATTTAAAAAGCAGCTCTCCAGAGTTTGCTATTCTTCATGAAGGAATATCTATAAAGGGGATGTTAGTACAACAAACTTCACTGCTCGTCACTGGAGTTGGTGTCAGTGTCTTAAACAGTACTCATCATCTACCTGTTCTACTTATTCATTCCAATTTTTGCTCACTTTCAGCTATCATTTCTGTGGGTTTGTTTGGTGGTATAAAATATACATTTATTTGTAAGTGGTATGAGCTCCTGATATTAGTTTCTCAGATAAAGTTGCTGCCCTTGTTTATTCACATTTGGGCAGGGAGCACCAAGAGAAGCACAAGTGCTCAAACTGAATTATGCACATAATCCTCCATACCTCCACTGTGAAAAAGCAGCCCTACTGCCTTCTGTTATTCACTGCCCATTTCTCCTCTTGTTTTTTGTTGACTGGACAAAATGACCAGATGGCACTCATTGACTCCCATGAGAGTGTGTATCCTTTGAGGACCAAGAGCTCTAATCACACAGATCCCAGAGCTACAGAGATGGAAGGCACAACATCCCATGGTGAGTCATTAGTCCTAATGACAAGGCAAAAGTGCTTACTACTGCCTCTGCCTCTTGGTTCCTGGGCTCATGTATTCATCTTCTTTGAGGGATAATGCTATATAAATTCTCTGAGTTAATACATGTACGTGTCCTGGGGGATGTCATCTCATTTTGTAAGGATATTACCTCCAATGCAGTATTTCAGCTGTACCATCGGTGTGTTATCTCAGTACTCCAGCAAGTTAGTAGCTGCTGGGTAGTGTGGTATGTGAAAGGACCAAAAAATCCATAGTAATCTACTCCCACACCTCCTGTGTAAATTGGTTTTTCTCATTATATTCTATGTTACATGAAATTCCATTCATGAGGATCAGACATTCTGAACATCCCAAGAGAGCAATATTGGCTGAGATGTTAAAGGCAGTAAAGTCAAATCCATATGAAGATATGTGTTCATTTCTGTGAGGACAGTTCAGTGTCCCTTTTATGATGGAAGAATCCCAATGAAGTCATCTTGCCACCAAGTGGCTAATTAGTCTTCACGAGGAATGCTGTCATACAGAGCAATCAGTAACCTCCCACTGGATGATCAGAGGCAGCAGTTGCTAATTTGGCCTTGCTGTTTGAGAGTGCATTGATAGGGCCAGTATGTAGCCTCTATTAATGTCACTGTGGCCACTTCATGTGCCCATTGTTTCAGCACTAGCATGATTGTTGAAAAATGCTGCTTAATATTAACTGGATAATTCAGTTTGTCTACTTGCATGTGGTAGGTGCTTTCTGGTGGTGTTAACATTGATTCAAAGGTCTTCACATTCTGTGTCCAGTTCCAGATGTTTATTCACATGCCTCTAATATGAGACTTCTTTCCCCTGTTCTTTACTATTGTCCCTTTAAGACTTCCATCCGGCCAAGCTATAGCACTGCTCTTGTGTCCATATATATTCTTTTCTCAGGCTACTTTGCCTACTGTACAATATGGAAGATCAGGTGCAACTTCCAAAGGTCTACCCACTGAAAAAACTTTAATTTTTCCACTGTCTTTCAAGTCTATTTACATGTAATGCTATAATGTAGTCTTTCTCCATTTTTAGCTTATATACACTTACTGAGAAACCAATCCATAAACCAAACTCAGGTTTTCTTTTCTCTTATATATGTGATCATATTAAACCACCTATTGAACCATACCCTAGGTGTGAGTTGAGGGAAGACACCTGCAATAGGGCTTTATGCCACCCTTTGAATCACGCATGTTTCAACTCTTCCAGTATTGTAGGTACCTGTTCTTCCTATAAATCAGCTTTGTGCCATGGACATAGTGGATTAATGTGATGTTTTATTGATGTATGGATGATCAAGATCTTTTTGGAATGTGAATTAAGTCTGTTTATAATTCTAAAAAGGAGTTGAGAGTAGCTTATGAAAGGGACACCTGTTACCTTATTGGGGAAAGACTTCTTTATTATCTTTCCATACAAAGGAAGGTGAAAAGTATAAGGAACCAAAGTCTTTGGGTTTATCAAAGTTATGCTGTCCTCCATGTCAGCAGTTCAGGTTTTCTGAATTAGAGAACTGACCTTGGCAAAAATTTGTTTGGGCTGAGGATTCAATCATCTTCTTAGTTCAGTACTTGGACCGTTATACCTTTGAGTTGATATTCAGCATTTTCTCCTTACCCATTGTATAAAATGAGTTACTAAAAAGACTCTCTGACTCACACATCATTTCATTTGCCTGTTAATTTCCTTCAGATTTTTAAAAAATACATCTGTAGGGAATCAATGTAGACATACCAGCCCAAAAGGGAGCTCTGAAGCAAAGACTGCTCATTAGAGAAACACCGTGTTGAGTGAGGGCAGTAGGTATTGGCTGGGGGCCCCCCAGAAGATAAGCACATCTACTAGGAAACTGAGGCAGACCCTGAGAATTTATACCATGAGAGTCTGCAGGCTAGCCATTGTCCTGCAGCTGGGCAGTGAGTGCTTTCTCAACGTGACTCTTGGGAGGCCCAAATAACTGTTTGCCACGTAAGTACTCGCTATTCTTTCTAGGTCAAATTTTTAAAAATCTTGCCTTTTTAAAAACTGAGTTAGCGTTAAGCCATAAGATGTAGGTATGATCGATGATATCAACATAGTGTGAGTTTGAAGAAATTGAAATGTTAGACAACAACAAAGACTTTCAAAAAATTACTTAAACATTTTCTTTCTCATTTTTATGTCAACTAATCATTATTTTGCTTTCTCCACAAAAATTAGAAATTGTTACAGTGGAGAATGCTAGTATTTAATAACCATTCACATCATTTTGGCTTATTGGTAAAGCAATATTATTAAATATCTCCATTTAAAGTTAAGAAAATTGGGGAAATACTATGAATTTTCCAGGGACAAAAAAAACAAAACAAAACAAAACAAAAAAACAAAATTAGTGTTAAAACTCAATGATAACATTTAAGTAACATTGTTGATGACATGTATTTACTGTAAGTTCAAGTACTCTTAGCAAAATATTGTTGACTCATAAATTTTGAACACTTAATAACTGAATCATGAATATGAGAATTATTCTCAATTTATTCAAGTGAAGAAAAATAATTGTTATTAAAATTCAGATGCATCTTCAATTCTATGCACTTATCTCTTAGAAATAAAAATTAGCCATTTGAAATGGTTAAATAGTTATGGGTTTCATTATTCTCCAGAAAGCACAGCAATGCATGTTAAAAGAACAGTACTTAGTCATTGTTACTTTGTTAAAGTTGGCTCAGGAGAATATGCATGAAAAAATATGAAATTTTAGCATGGGGTAATCTACTCTTAAAGGCGGTTTTTAATAACTCTCTATGACTGGTGGAACGTAACGGTCTACCAATACTCTTTATCTTTGATCTTTATCTTTAGGACTTCATGGCTCCACTAAGTTGGAATTTCAAATGATTTTTCTAAATACTCACAAAGTGAATGAACCTGGACTTTCACAACAAAGCACAGTAAAATCTTTTCTAAATGTCTCTTTAATTCATCTCAAATCTTTGAGTTTATTTTAATCTGAGATTTATTATAACCATAGCAAAATACTATTGCCATTTGCTAACCCAATCAAAATTGTGGCATCAACTCATCTTAAGTTACATGTATGAAATGAAAACATCACCTTGGTGGAAAGATCATATTTAAGGCTTTATAAAACCACCTTTATCAAATTTATTATGATTATGATTGTGTTTTATATAAAGGAACTTCCACAGCTTTGTGGGGATTAGGAAGTGAGCTAGGAAGGAAACTAAGGCAAACTGCAACCACCTATGTAATTGAGCAACCTGCAAGAGGCTGCTTGGGAGGTATTGAGTGCGTTGCTATGAGCAGTGGAGTCTCACAATGTTGTATTTCCATTACTATTCCCATCACATATGGAGGTAAAAATAATTGGGTCTCACACAACTTTCTAAGCCCAAGTTTCCCTATACACAGAATATTGTTATCGGTTCCATGTTTTCACAGAGTTGCTTTGCTCGTTAATGAGATCATGACTACCACTTCTTTTGAGCTCTTTGAACTAAGGAACTGTATAAATAAAAGACCCTATTATTTCACCACTCTTGTTACTCACTAAAGAAATGGTCCCTGAAAATACAGCCTTTCACTTGCTCCGTGCACAAAATCTCTGTAGCCTGCAATAGGAGGGTTTGTGTGGCATAATTACAGGAATCTGCCTGTTCTGCTGGGTATTGTACAGTAGCGTTCCAACACATTTCTAAAGAAAAGAGATGCTAACATCCACCCACACTTCACCTAACACTGTTAATGCAAAACACTGACTCCAGATGTCCACAGTTTGCTTCCAAATAAAACCTCTTTTAAGAGACTCTGAAGTTTAAATGTTTAAAAATTGTCACTGAAAAGTGGATATTAGGGCTTTATCAATAACTCTATCAGTACTTTTAGGAGTCTTGACTACACTTCCATGTAATTTTGTTTTAGAAGCTTTCTTTTCATACTCTTTCAGATAGAGGGAGATTAACAACAGTAGCAGTGCAATTAATACTGACAGGCCTAAGAGCTTTCTCCCTATTTTGCCTATTTTTCTTCTGTTTGTAAAAGACTAAATTGGTAATGAATAGAGACAAAGCAATAATGCTAATTCATGTAGTTTTCTGCATTTTCAATACTATTATACTATATCATGAGTACATTTTATTACAGTAATTTAAGTAAAATACCAGAATATAATTCACCAATAGGCAAATGATATGTATGTAGTATATTTTTTAAAAAATCATGTAACACTAAGTTTAGGAGAATGTCACAAGAGCTTTAAATTATTTTAGACTAATATAGGAGGAGAAGGAGGAGGAGGAGGAGGAGGAGAAGAAGAGAATAAACATAATTAATAATATGTCATAGCTTTGAGCTAATTTTTTCCATAAATAAGTTTAGTTAAAATGTTAAATGACATTATCAATATCCATTTATTTGCATTATCCTAATTTCTGAAAATTTGTGGTCAAGATTTATTTATGTATTGTCCCTATACCACTTATTGGTTTAAGCATTCTAAGAAGGGTTTATCTCCAGAATTTCAGTATTTATTTTTCGTAATTCTCACTATTTATAAAATGTATTTGATTTAGTATATATTTCCTAATGTCTAAATATATATTTTTGCCCCATGCAAACTAGTCACAAATCCCCAAGACAAAGTCCTTAAAGCTGTCACAAAAGCAGAGGAGAGAAAGCTGTAGTTTTCTCATGGCAAGGGTTCAGTGTGAATAGATACTTTAAAATGCAAAGTGTAGGGGAGGGCATCTATCATGACATTTTCTTATTACCCTTGTTCTCTCTTCCCAGCCAACCTTTCTCTGTTTCTACTCCGTTTTCTGAGAAAAGAGCCTCTGATCTGTATAGTTCAATCTTACAACTTCCAGGACCACTTCGGGTCAGGCCAACACCTATGAGGCAATTTAATATTACAACTGAAAGACTAGAAGATACAAACTCTTACCAAATCACGTAAAATGAGTGGTTTAAAGAGGCAGGCTCCCTTTAAAAAGGCAATTACTGCAGATTAGCTTGTTGACAGTTCTAAATTACAGCTTTGTGCAGTTTTAAGACTATATATACCTTTTCAGGTCCGTTTTATCATAAAAAGAAAAAAATAAATTAAAAAAATACATATATACATATGTGTATATGTATGTATATATACACACACACACACACACACACACATACATACATATATATACCTATTGACTCCTCCCACCTTAACAAAATACTTTTCAATATATCTGTTACCCATGGGAGTGTTTCATGAACAAGTCTCCTGAAATCGGTACTACTTGGAAAACATATTTGTTTTGTGGAAAGCTTTATCTTTACCATAAACATGCATTTTCTTGATACCTAATTAGATTCTTTCTAATAATAGAAATCAGGTCTTTACTCTAGCATTTTGAAACACATAGAGAAAGGGTACAGGATAATTCCACACTATACAAATGATAAAAAAAAAAAAGTACATAGTTTAGCACATGTCAGAGGCCCTTATGATAGAATTATTATTTTAGTATTATATTTTTCTGATATATTCATGTTGTTGATTTAAATTTGATAAACAATTGCAAATTTCTGAAGAGACTACTTTTGTTGGGAATCTGAGTTAAGATAATGAATTTCACTACAAAAAATAGAGGAATTTTAAAAGGTATATTTGTGTTTTTAATTCAGTGAAAAAGAATGTCACAAAAGAATTTTTCCAAGTGTAAGCTAAGTTTTATACTTTCTATATTAAAATCTAAAGTACAAAAAAATCACATCAAAATAGCAATGATTATATTATTGCCTTGAGACTAGTTGATCTCCAGTAGTGATTGCATATTTAACAGAAAAAGAAAAGTATTCCATTACTTGACACTTCACTGAATATTGCCAGTTAATGATACATAGCACACTAAATTAAAATTCCTATAATGCTTTAACCATTTTGCAATAATATTTTAGAAAATACATAGTTTAAAATACATATTAACTCAACAAACTAAAATAATCCATTAAAGAGAAATCATATTGATTTGCGTACATTAAAATCATTTTGTACATTATTTTTGATTCTGGAAAGTTGTAACTGTGATATTAAAACATTATACTTGTCAGGTACTGGAATTCATAAAAAATGAGATTACTTTCCAGAGAAAGTGAAACGATTTCAAATCAACCTGAAAAATCATGAGTCACCTACAACTCAGCCTATACTCTAAATTTTAGTTAATCCCTTTCAGAATAACTTTCTTATTCCAGCACTTTTTGCAGCATGAATATAAAATAGTGTACTGCTTGGATAGGATTAATCTTTCTAAAGACTATTGGCAATATGATAATTGGTGGTTAACATAGTTGACCAATGCATACATCAGTAAGGCGAAAAGCAAACTCAAGGCATTCCTTCCTTCTCAATTTTTAACACCAGTCTCAACCAGTTTGATATCAAGAGGTCATTCTTTGTTTCTATAGTATACTCTTATGCATCACATATGAATATCGTGGTCACTAACAACCCATATATGATGGTGGTCACATGAGGTTATAATAAACCTGAAAAATTCTCACTTAATGACATCATAGCCATCATAAAGTCATCCCCAAACCTACTACACCACCAGTCCTATAAAAATATAATGCATAAAATTATGTGAAGTAAACAATACTTGATAATGATAATAAACAACAGTGTTAGTGCATATGTATTTACCATAATTTTTATCATTATTTTAAAGTGCACTTTGCCTATTAAAAAAATGTTTGCTGTAAAACAGTTTGCAGTGGGTTATGCCAGCAGCAGCCTCATACATCTTGTGTTTCCCGAGTCTCTTAACTGAATCATTTTCTCTTTTGCTTGATTTAATCTTGTGTTGTTTCATATAGGCTTGTAGTTTAGGAATAATAGACTATACTATTTAGCCTAGGTATATAGTAGGTTATACTATCTAGCAATGTGTTGTTTCACAAGGAAATTGTCTAATGACATATTTCTCAGAACATAACTCCTGTCGTTAAAGTGTTTGTCAAAGTGTTTATGTTCCTTTTCTCCTAAGAGTTTGTTTATAATCTGAAAAAAGAAATTCTAAATCTCATTTAACAAACAATTTAATACTTTACTCAATATTTTTTTTAAACTTTAATTTGCATCATCCTGGAAATTAGATATATATTTTTTATTTGATTCTTTTTAAAATTATTATTACACATACATGCATGCATGCACAACACACACATACTATGTGCCAGCATGCTGACTGAAAACATAACCTGTTATGAGTGACTTTTGCTTCTGGATAAAAGACAAATAAAATTTAGTCCAAAAACTTCTTGAAATTTTACCCATAATTAACTTCAACAAATCATTCCAATGATCATTATCTGAACTATTTTACACTCATAAAACTTCAGCTTATCAAATTTTGTGTGGTGGTCTTCAAACACTTTCTAGGATCTTTTGAGTTAGTATCCAATCCTTTCCAATTCAGTGATCCAAGCAAACACCACCAGTACTTCAGTGTTGGCTCACAAGAAAATAATAATTTGCCAAGAAAACCGGCTATTCTTTTAATGAGTGCTCATTATGTGTGAGGTTCATTTCTAAGCACTTACAGTGAATTAAGAAATTCAATAGTAATAAAAGCACTATGAAGTAAGAAATATTATAATCTCCATTTTATAGACAAAGAAATTTTGTCTATAAATTTTCCAGAAGTCACTGTCCTAACAAGGGACAGAGATGAGTGTCCAAACTAGTTATCTGTATACAGATTTCACGCTCTTAATTCTTGCACTAGATGATTTCTCCATGACAACAACAGGTTGTAGTTAAATACTTGTTACTTCTTTTAGGTATGTCATACACTATGTAACTCACCATAATTCTCACTATTCCTCATTGTCACCCTCTGACAGGGGTTAAAATAAAAATTGGTCATTGGTATGCTTACATTTCTATGTATTACAAATGTAAAGCAAATGTAAAAGATATTATCATTATGAATATAAGAAAAGGCCTGTTTTATTATTGGGATATCCGCCATTAACATGAGTTTGTAATTCTTCCATCTTTCTAAATATTCCATTCTCTTATTTAATCAGCGTCTTTTTCTTCAATATCTTAGAGACTTTCAGTCATAAGAATTTTTTTCAGCCAAAATACTTTGCCATATTCGAGTTTTCTTTTTTCTTTTTCTCTTTTCTTTTCTTCTTTTAACACATTTAGCCCTAATAGTACAACACTTCAACTTTTCATTTCAGTTATTTCATTTTTCTAGCCTGCTGTACTTATTTTGTACCTACACTCCCAAGTTAAAGAAATCTAAAATGATATGTTTTTTCTTCATCTCTGGGTACCAAGCACTTTCCCTTGCCAAATCCAAATGATGGTTCAGTCTTGCGTTTGAAACTCCCATTGATTTTACCTTTTGAATATTTTCTTATTACCTCTTTAACTATTCTATCTTGAAAATTTGCTCTTAGCTCAAGACAAAATTTGAAATATCTAAATGGATTGCTAGATATACTGAATTGTGTCTGATCTGTGGTATTGTCACCTCCTATTCTCTTTTCGCACTGCACACAGAGTGATCTTTCAAAAATGTAAGTGTGATCATGCTGTTCATCTGCTTGCAATATTCTGTGTCTATGGACTATAGAATGAAGGTCAAATTTTTTAGTATTCATTTCATGTTCGAACTCTGTCACTCAAGCTGTGATTTGAACTCAGTCTCTGTGTATAAAATTGATTAACACTAAATTCTTAGAATTTACTGTCCTACTTTTAGACTTGCTTGACATTCTAATAGTGAGCAGTAAGTGTTACTTCACAGAAATCTGTGAAAATTCTACAAATTTGGAATATGTAATCTTAAAGATATGTAAGCATTTTCTTTCCTGAATTTTTATGATGCCTTGAAAAGAATTCAAATACCTATGAATTCTTTTTTATGTGTTTAATAATGGTGGCCTTTATAGCAAAATAATAATAGATTTAACCTCAATTTTCTATGAAGAATTCCCATATTGCTCAGAAGCTGTCTTAGAAAAACAATATATATTTATTATTTTCCTTATTAAATACTTTGGTTAGTTGAAAGGTGGAATTAAAGGTACTTTCTTGAGGTCAAAAATGCTTCTTTACCTGAAATATGATGATTTTACTATTTCAAACACATACACACATATGTGGGTACTTGAGGTAGCATGTATGCATACATGCTTAGGGAATGGCATTTGCATGTCTGTGGCCTTATTTATGACCCTTTAGTCAGAACTGATCTGCTGTAATTCTCACAGTAGAAATCAGAATGTAAGAAAGCCCCTGCTAGCACCTTCTATTCAGACAGACCAATCTCCCATTTGCTCACAGGATCTTCTATCGCCTTCTTTTATATTTCAATTTCTGTGAACTTCTCATTTCATACCTCTTTCTTTAAAAATCTACATAAAACTCATCTTCATGAGTAATGAGCAGGTATATATAATCTATTATAAGTCACCTACATCTTTTTTCTCTCAATACTCATTTTTTTTGTGTTCCTACCAGAATGTGATGTCTTATTTCCTGACTATCACTTTAGCCTGAGAAGTTTTAGCAAACAGCAAGCACTCAGACTTGGTATTTTTTGAGAGACATAAAATGGAAGAGAAAAAGAGAGAGATTTGAGAAGTTTACAGAAGTAGTGGCTTTTAGCCTTGGCAATCGATCATTGCTAAAATGGAAGAGAAAAAGAGAGAGATTTGAGAAGTTTACAGAAGTAGTGGCTTTTTAGCCTTGGCAATCGATCATTGCTAAAAGACAGAATTTGTATAAATTTCTGGTATGTTGGAACACCTAGAGGAAAATGTAGCCAAGAAGAAAGTCCTGGGCAGATGTTAAAATGCTGCTCGACCATATTAAAGAGGCAAGGTATTACTTCTTTTTGACTAAGAATAAAAACATGACCAAAAAAAGAACATGTACAAAGTTCAAAATATAGTTAATTACCCCAACATCAGTCTTAAATAAAGGCCATCATTCAGATGCTTTACATGACAGAAAGACTCCCGTTTTGACAGTTGCATCGTCCCATGAGATACTTTCATGAAGTTACGAAAACCTATTGCTGTGTTGGCCTTGAATTCTCCCTAATGGACAGTCATTAAGTTACAATTCTCTGATCATTTGACAGAAAATTAAAGTCTGAAGTATTCTTGTTTATTTGTCCTTTAATATCCAGGAGGAACAGTGCATTTCATGTTCCATATGTGAATTATCCTTATTTAAATCAGTATCCCTTACATAAGCTAAAACCTAAATTGATTAAAGCTGTTACTCTGCTAGCAACGAGGATTTTTTTATTTGTAAAAAAACTCAAGAGGAAAATATGAGTTCTGCATAGACACACAGAAGTTACCCTTGGAGTGTCTACACATTGCGTTATTACTTTCAACAGTATATCTCAAAAAGTGATACAATACAGATATTACTTATGGAAATCTAAAACTTTCCCTATTTTAATTATAAAGCAGCATAAATATTGCTTTTATTTAAATTCTCTTTATCTTTTTATCTTTCAATGGCACATAATGACACCTTTGTTAATTGATAAACAATCAGGCACAGCATTTCTATTTTCATCTTTTTAGTCTCTTAAACAACAGAGAACTCAGTGATGTAGGATCGGGAATCCTGATTAAGAAGGATTTTCTTCTTGAACAACGCAACTACTTTGGATTTTCTTAACTAACTGAGCAATGAATCAACCAAGTAATACTTTTGTAATGACCGTTTTGTAACAACAAATATATTTTAGTCTTGAATTCTAAATTACAGCATTGATCAATAACTTGACAACCACTGGCCAAGTTCCTATTATTAAAATGCAGGAAGCAAAGCACAGCACTAAAAATAATGTGATAGCAAAGCGGATTACTTGGTAAACCTTATAAATTCCAAGGCTGCCTGCTATATAGAAAGGTTTGAATCCAAAGAGTAAAATAAACAAGGGTAAGTGTGTCCTATGCTGCTTGCAGAAACTAAAGGTTTCAGGGACCAGAGCAAATTTTCAGCAATCATACTATGTGCTCCTAAGAAAACAAAAGAAGAAAAATACCATTGTGCAAGTCTGACTTCTGACTTAATATTGGAGATGGGAAGTTGAGAATATTGGAATTTTTTTTACGTGGTTTCTCAAAATTTAACATATTATAAAGCTCAAATTTTTATTTTCTTTGTATTTTAATGTTGACTTAACTTGTTCAATTTTCTACAAGAATTGTCATTAAATGTTAAATTTTGAATAAGGACCATAGCTTATCATTGTAATTATAAAGGTTAATAGTAATTTTTAAGAAAATAAAATTATTGGTATTTCTAATACTGTTCAACATGAAACTGTCAAACATAGTATAAAAAGAATGAGTTGTACATGTAATTTTATTATAAAAGTACACCAGTTGCTATCATAAATATACTCCAAAGAAATCAAACAAGAAAATAAAAAAAATATGTTCATTGAAATTTTAATATATACAAGAAAAGTATAGATAATAAGATGATACAATTTAGTGTTTTTCTAACTTGATTTCTTTTGTTTAAAATGTTTCTATTACAGGAGTTTATTTTGAAACAACCTCTTTTTGAGTAAAATTTGGAAATAAGAACTTTAGATTAAGAATCAGAGAACCTGGATTCTTGTTTCAGTTCTGCAATTAAATGTAAAGTATGTCTTTGTCATTTGGTTTTTCTGGGTTTACTTTCCTTACCTCTTAAAGGAGAGGGTTCAATCAAATAAATGTACAGATTTCTTTCGGTTCCTCTATTTATCAACATATTTGATATCATAATTCTCTTATACTAAAACTGTTTCATATTCTTACAGTATTTTTTCTACTTCCCATAAAATAGTTTTTTAATAGGCTAAACTATTTTAATAAAGAACATACTAAATGTTTCAATGCAATAAATCAACAATGAAACCATGAAACACAATAGAAAACAAGTATAAAACTTGCCATATAGCAAATAGGCAATGAGAGCTTATATCTATTCAAAGTACCAGAAAGTATAAAATTCAAACCTAGTCTCATCTGATAATTCCTGTATGTTTGTAAGAAATCTGGTTACCATTTTTTTTTTTTGTATTTAGTATATTTGCCTCCTGGCATAACATACATGGCAACTTTTCATTTTTATTAGATGTGAAAAAGAAAAGCAACAATCTGAATCTCTTATCACATTAATGAAAAGAAATTCACTATCTATTCAATAAAAAAGAGAGAACTGGAACTTTACAAGACAAAGAAAGTGATGAGAAGATGCCAGCTACATTGTTAGTAGACTAGCATGATCTTTCTGTTGCTATAGCAAACTCTTCTTTGTTACAGCCTCCAAACACTGCATTTCACGAAAGAAAGAGTTCAGAGGTGATTCTGAACTGGAGATAGGCATATGCAAGATAGGTCTTGGTTGAATGCCAGAAAATCCACAAGGGTTACTGGTCCCCTCCTTGCATTGCCCACATTCACTTGCTTGCTATATATAGTAGAATTACAGCTTCTCTAGGACTTTGTTCTTATTTCTTGGGGGAAACATACAAGTGAAAGGCTAATGGAATGAATTAAAGCCTCTGTGCTACAGTTGACCTAATACTAAAACAGATTCTCTTTATTCTCATTATCCACCATCAATTATACAATCCCTTCAGGCTTGGCTAGCAACTGATGGGACGACCAAGACCAAGGAACCACTGATTACCATGTCTTTCTCAGACCATGGCTACTACATATTCCTATTTCCTGTTTAAACTGGAAGGCCCAAGAGATACCTGGTGATTTTCTTTACCACCAAATGTATCTTTCTTTCTCATTCTTCAAATGAATACCAGCTGCTGGCAACAGGGCCCTCCAGATGCTAGTATCAGCTGAAGCTTCAATTTTCACGATATTAATGATTAGCTTCTCCCTCTTCCATTGTTTCCACGTCTCCACAAGTGTGTCTCCTAAGAGAACTCTCCAATAAACCAAATGCAACTTGCCCTATAACAGAGTGATTGTCTATTTTTGTGGAACACAATCTAGGCAAATATCAGATTAAAATACTAAATAGGACATAAATTATTTCTATCATATTACAATTTCTATAGACTTATTTTTGGTTTATTGCTCTGTTGTATTAGCAAATCATAGAAAAGCTGCAGCAATGATAATCTTCCAAATTTTAAATAAGGCTATGAACACATCCAAAGTTTTTAAATTAAATTTCATCTGTAAAATTGATATTTGAGATTTGTTTCTCAATTTCATAAAGTAAATCCTGGTTCATTTTTTCTTGTAAGAAAACATCAACTGTATGCTGTGTGTGCCTTAACAAAATATCTCAATCACATACCTACCATTAGTAAAGAAGAAAACTAATAAATTTAGTTTGATCTCTAAATCAAGTATTAATATGTGTTGTGACTTCTAATGGACATTAAGAATATAAATTATCATGAAAATGATTATAAGTACTATATTTTGAAATTCCAGTCAAGATGGCATAGAGGGTAGACACTGCGCTTGCCTCCTGTTATGACCACATGAAAATTACAACAAAACTACAGAAAAACTATCCCTGGGTGTCACCTGAGGTCTGGCTGAACAGAAGTCCTACATCTAGGGACATACATAAGAGGCCACCTAGAGACTGGTAGTAGGGACAGAGACATGAAATAGGCCACTTCCATAACTCAGGTGGCAGTTGAGAATTGGGAGGAATATCTTGGCTGCAGAGTCTCCCCTGGAGTAGTAAAAGGTCATGGTTCCACACTGGGCTCCCCAGTCCAGGGTTCCAGTGCCAGAAAGGAAAGTCTCCACAAATTCTGAAAACCAGCAGAGAATGTGGCTGAATTAGATGGAGAGCTGCAGGAGTCACAGATGTTCCTCTTAGAGGGCCCACACATGGATTTACTCAGTGATGGACTCATTGGTTCTGAGCTCCAGCACTGGGATAGCTGCTCAAGGAGCACCAGGGACATATGAGGAGGACATATGAGTTGTTCAGCTTCAAGGCGAGGGCTGGAGGGGCACCTTTCTCCTGGACAGAAGTGCTGGTAGTACTCATTGTTCCTTTGTTGACCCTCCCTACTCCTAGTATGCGGAAGCAGGTGGCTGCCATATTTGAGTCTCTGTCAACCTGGTTAACACAGGTTGACCTGACCAGGTGATTCCCTAAAATCTTGCCTCTGCCAACTTTCAGGCCCACCCAAACCCAAGCTGCTTCCAGTGCTTTTGTCCATACAAATGTCTTGTCTTTGCTCATGCTGTGAACTTTTAAAAATCTCTCAAAGGTTCACAATACTTAAAGAAGCACCATCTGGCCTTGATATGCCCCATACCTCTTGCTGAGCATCCAAAAGTCCAGCACTAGTAGAAGCTGGCTTTGAATCCTCGTTTGGCCTCTTGAGGCACCTAAACACCCAGCATGGGTAGTAGCCATCTACGGATCACTTGGCGACTCTTACCAGGTGACCTGGAAGTGCACAGGCTATGGCTGAACTTGACCTGTAATTGGGTCCCACTAGGAGGCCCTTGGGCCACATATCTGGTAGCCTGCTTTCAACAAAGCCAGAGCTGGAGCAAAACCCAGGGCTGCATATAAGGAAGACATACATGAAGGTCAGACTGGGCAGGCACCAGAGCCCTGCTAAAGTGAATCCTGCTTCATAGAGTCAGGCCCTCATCAGCTAATCTTCGCAATCAATCATCCCAAGGGTTAATCCCTCCCATTAATGTACAAACAGCAACCAACGCTCAACCAGAACAAGAGGGCACACACAACCCATTCAAGGGACACACCTTGAGTACTTGCTCAGGTGACAAAGGAAGACTGTGCCACTGAGTTCCATGGGACCTCTACTACATAAAGCCACTCTACTAAGATCAGAAGGCTTAGGAGCTCTACCTAATAGGTAGAAACAAATACAGGGAGGCAGCCAAAGTTGGGAGACAAGCAATCTACCAGAGACAGAGTTTAAAACTACAGTTATAAGGATGCTCAATGAACTTAGGGGAAGAGTAGATGAATTCAGCAAGAACTTTAACAAAGAGATAGAAAACATAAAAAGGAACCAGTCAGAAACTAAGGAAACAGTAACTGAAATGAAGACTATATCGGAGGGAATCAACAGTAGATAAGATTAAGCAGGGGATCAAATCAGCGATTTAGAAGAGAAGGTACCAGAAAACACCCAAATGAACAGCAACAAGGAAAAAAAAAATGTTTTAGAGTAAGAATAGTTTAAGGGGCCACTGGACAACATCAAGTGTACCAACATTTGCATCATAGGGATACCAGAAAAGACAGGTCAAAGAATTGAAAACTTATTTGAAGAAACAATGACAGAAAACTTCTCTAACCTGACAAAGGAAATAGACATACAAGTTCAAAAACACAGGGAGCACCAAAAAGGATGAACCCAAACAGGCCCACACCAAGACACACCATAATTAAAATGCCAAAGGTTAAAGGCAAAGAGAGAATATTAAAAGCACCAAGAGAAAAGCACCAAGAGAAAAGTTACCTACAAGGGAACTCTCATAAAACTGTCAACTAATTTCTCAACAGGAACTTTGTAGGCAAGAAGGAATTGGCAGGAAACATTCAAAATGATGAAAAGAAGGACCCACAACCAATATTACTCTACCCAGAAAAGCTATTATTTAGAATTGAGATAGATAAAGAGCTTTTCAGGCAAGAAAAAGCTTAAAAAGTTCATCACCACAAAGACAGTATTACAGGAAGTGTTGGAGGGATTTCTTTAAGAAGGAAAAATATATATGTCAAAACATGAATACAAAATGATAATAACTACATATCAACAGGGTCTTCAAGTGAAAATGAATTAACTGCTTTAATCAAAAGATAGGATGGCTAAATGGATAAGAGAACAAGACCCTTACATATGCTGCCTATAAGAGACTCACTTTAGATTAAAAGATACAGACTGAAAGCAAAGGGATGGAAGAAGATATTCCTTGAAAATGAAAATGAAAAAAAAAAAACTTGGGATAACAATACTTAGACTAGACAAAATGACTTTAAAATAAAGGCTATATAACAAGAGACAAAAAAAAAAAAGAATGCAATAATCCACTTCTGGATATTTATCCAAAGAAACACAAACTACTTTGAAGGGATGTAGGTTTTCATATGTTCGCTGCAACATTATTTACAATAGCCAAGATAGGGAGGCAACCGAAGTTTCCATCAATGGATGAATAGATAAAGAGGTGGTACACATGTGCAATGGACTATTACCCACCCATAACAAATAAAATCTTGCCATCTGTAACATGGATGGACCTAGAGGGTATTGTGCTGAGTAAAGTAAGTCAGGTAGAGAATGAAAAATGTCATGATTTCACTTACATGTGGAATCTAAAGAACAAAATAAACAAATAAAACAGAAACAAACGGATAGATACAGAGAACATTTTGAGGGTTACCAGATGGGAGAGGTGTTAGGGGGAGTGGGCAAAAAAGAGGAAGGGATTAAGAAGTAAAAATTAGCAGTTAGAATGTAGTCATGGGCATATAAAGTATAGCATAAGGAATATAATCAATAATATTATAATTACTATGTACAGTGTCAGATGGGTACTAGATTTATTGGAGTGAATGCTTTGTAAGTTATATAACATCTAACCACTATTTTATACACCTGAAACTAATATAATATTGTATACCAGCTATAATTGAAAAATAAAAATATTTTTTAAAGGACTATACTTGGAAGAAACTTTTTATTTAAAGTCTTTTGATTCTTATCAAAAACAGCACGTGATATTGAGGAATTTCCCCTCTACTCAACCAAGGAGAGCAGAGAATAATTGGGGGTTCTATTTGTAATTGGAAACCTCACCACTTTTTCAATAAAAATAATTTCAGAAGGTGTGTCATGACATCATTTTAAACACATACCATACCATCAATACTTTTATTTTTCATTTCAAATTTCAATTCTCTCCTACACAATCCACTTCTAAATATAAACACAGCTATGTGTACTTTTCAATTGTGTCTGATGACAGATTCCAACCTAGACAAAACAATAGTGTGGAGCAATGGAGAGGTAAATTTTGGTGCGTACTCTATGACATCACTTCATGTGTCCTCTTCAGCCCTCCCTTCAGCACATACTCTCTTCAGATGTCTAGTCTCATGTTATTCTAGAGCTCTTATTCAGATAAAATTAATATAATGAATACAAGATGCAAAGTTTAGACAGGAAAACCTGTATGATCTTTTTTTTTTTTTTTTTTTTTTTTACATCACGCGATTTAACTTGTTCCACCTCTCTTAAGAGTCATTATATTCAAAAGTGTAAGCAATTTACTACATGCACTAATTTATAAGCATTTGCTTTGGGGAAAAAAGTACCACAAGAAAAAGCATTATTTAGGATTCGGAAATAAATGTCTGCTTATTGAGTTTTAGACATGAGTGAAAGAGATATATTATTTGAAGAGGGTCTATCTTATAGCCCATCAAATTATACCACTAATCTCTTTACACCATAAACATGAAAGTCCACTTCTTTTTGACTGTTGGTTAAACAGTGACCAAATAGTGTCTTGATAAGCCTTTCATTATCCAAAATTTTTAAAAATAATGCGGATTGCACATTAACATGTCCTTACCAATAGTTTTGCAATACTTTGTAGAAATGGCTTCTCTAAGATACTACTGGAACATATTACATATTAATCTCCTGAACAATTTAACTAATTTTAACGTTAGAATCAGGTCATAAAATAGAAAATGGAGGAATTTTTAGCTTCTTTATTTGTTTTATCTAAATATATTATTGAAATGTAAAGTCAGTTAGTATTAATTGTGTAAAGTATTACTTGTCAGAATCTTAAATCCTTAACCAGCTACTAATTGTTTAGACCACCCTTGATTTCTCCCCTAGTTTGAAGCTTCTCATCTCTTTTTGGAAAGTGAAGTATGGTCCACTTTATCATATGTATGACCTTCCTAATCAATAGTCACTAAACAAAGAAATGAACTTTTGAGTACTGACAAGAATTTTATTTGAGACAAAATTTGGACATACAAAATAGATCTTGAGCAATTCTTTTTCTGCAATCTTTGAATGCCTTTCTGTGTATTCTAAAATACTAACTTGAATAGGTGAATCATAGATCCCCCCAAAAAAAGGCTGAGAGAAGTGTTTCCAGTGGGACATATGTTTTTTACTTTCTATAGCAACAACTTAGTTTTTTTTCTAGCCTTTCATCTATTTATTTATTCAATGGTCATTGAGGTTCTGTCAGGTATTAGGCATGGTTCTTGTTGCTGTAGATATAACATTGCTGTGGATATAGTAAAATGAGCAGAAAGTTATCTATCTATCATCTCTCTCTCTCTCATCTATTTTTCTATCATCTATCTATCTATCTATCTATCTATCTATCTATCTATCTATCTATCTATCTATCATCTCTTTCTGTCTACCTACCTACTTACTATCTACTTATTTATTTGATAATTTCAGAAAATAAGCACAGTAAGTACAATATTAGAGTGTGATAAGATAGTGATTGTAATGATGAACTGCTTGTTTAATATATATTCCCATCAATGTTTACTTTTCTTCAAGTTTTATTGAGAAATAATTGACATACGTCACTGTATAATTTAAAGCTTACGGCATGATGGTTTGATTTACATATATTGTGAAATG
The DNA here is from genome assembly GCA_003508835.1 of Eonycteris spelaea. Taxonomy (NCBI): domain Eukaryota; kingdom Metazoa; phylum Chordata; class Mammalia; order Chiroptera; family Pteropodidae; genus Eonycteris; species Eonycteris spelaea. Next base: position 5,342,430 of record PUFA01000095.1, read on the forward strand.
ATTACCACAATAGGTTCAGCTAATATCCATCATCTTATATAGATACAATTAAAAGACAATTAAAAAACATAATTTTTCCTTGTGTTGAGAACTCTTAGGATTTGCTCTTTTAACAACTTTCCTATATATCATCCAGCAGTGTTAACTGCAGTCATTAGTTGTACACCACATCGTTAATACTTACTTTTCTTATAACTGAAAGTTTGTATTTTGACAACCTTCCTCCAATTTCTCCTCCTTCTACCCTTCCCATCTAGTAAACATGAATCTGATCTCTTTTCCTATGAATTTTTTTTTCTTTTTTTAAAATGCTAAGTGAAATAAGCTAAAGACAAATACTATATGATCTCACTTATGCATGGTTCCAATTTTTATAACAGGAGCTTTAATTTTAGCCATGGAAATTAACCCGTTTGAAAACACATGATGTTGAATTTTGAGATCATGGGCAGTGTGTTTTGGGATCTCTTTTTATACCAGTCTGAGGATGCAAGGCCATCTTTCAGAAGGATTGTCATGGCTTCACAATTTATGTGCCAAGAACTAGAAAATATAGTGTCAAAATTTGTCTTTTCCACTCTACTTAAGACTGAGTAAGCAATCATCTAGCTCATTGTTCTTGTTTCACATATTACCACATATTCAAATATCCTCACCTAATGTGCACATAATCTATTTCTTTTCTCCTTTCTTTCTTTCTTTCTTTCTTTTTTCTTTCTTTCTCTTTCTTTCTTTCTTTCTTTCTTTCTTTTTCTTTCTTTTCTTCCTTTCACCAAGGCAACTGTCACAGATTGCAAGGACTTTGTTTGCTTACAATCTCTTATTTTTATTATTTTTATTTTTTTACACCTACTGCACCTGGTCTTCCTTAGTGGTTTCCCATCCAATTACTAACCAGGCCCAACCCTGCTTAGCTTCCGAGATCAGACGAGATTGGGCTTTTCATTGTGGCATGGCCATAGACTGATCTCTATTTCTGATGGACCACAGAAAGTAGGTTACTTAAGTCTTCACCAGAATGAAATTCTCATTGCCTTCACTCTTTCACTACATCTTAATCATGTTGAAATTCTCTATGTTCCAGCTAAAGATACGTACCTTGTTGAGTTACTATTGGTATCAATCTCTTTACATTCTAGGATCATATTTTTAGGGGGAAAACAAAGAATAAGGTGTCTCAATGTTGTGATGAGTTCTAAAAATAAAACCAGAAATGTCTGAAAACTCAGAACTCATGGGAAGAATAAGACCAAAAATATGACCATCCCTCACTAAAAGGCATCTAAAACTTTCAACTTCTTGAAGGATATATCCTCTATTATTTAGTCTAAATTCCTGAGTGAAAGAATCAGACTGGTTGAGTGGAAATCTATCACTAATAAAAATCTCAATAAATAATAATCCTAATAAATCAACTTAATCATTCTGTTAAACTAATTTGAATTTTTGAACAGAACTACAATTTATTATTCCTCTCTCTAACATCATATCTATTCATATTTTTTTCAAAAATGTCCATCTCAGTAACTAGTTGAATAATAATAAAAAACAATTTTAAAAATAAAAGCATATTGGAAAACCTATTACATAATTCAGAACAGGTGTGGTTTTTCTGAATTTGAATCTGTGAATCATACACTGTTATTATCATCCCCACCCTTATTGTCCTTTTTTAATAGTAAAAACATGTAAGACTTAATCAATTATAATAAATATTAAAAATAAATAGGATAATAGGGATTGTATCATCCAAAAATCTCACATCTCAAACAAGCATAAAAAAATTTGTTTAGTCATGCTCTAAACTCTTAAAAATATAGTTTTCCATGGGAGTGTATTTACTTCAGTTATCTTTATTTAACTTGAAATTTTGTAATTTTCTTTTTACTTTTGGCTTGTTTCTCCATACATTTCTTCTGTAAAATGTTAAATTAGGTCAGTGTCTTGAAAAAAAAAGAACAAATAGCAAGTATATATGCATTTTTACTTAAACTTTCAAAATGGTTTATATCTCTGCAAGGATTATGGTCATTTGAGTCTCTCTGTGGTTCTGTGTGTCCCAGGCTTTAAAAAAGCTTTTCCAAAGCTTCTCCTTAACTTCCTAAACTATTTATGAACTTTTAAATGTTTATAATGGTATCTTCAAAACTCAAATATTTGAAAAGAAAATAAGCATAGAATTTACTGTTCCATGCAGAAATTTAAAAATTCTTGTTACGACAAACAGGACAAACAGAGACTTATGGACGTGGACAACGGACTAATGGTTACCAAAGGGAAGTGGGGAGAAGGAAGGAGAGAGGTAGTTGGGGTAAAAGGAGTCAAATATGTGGTGACAGAAAGAAATCTAATTATGGGAGGTGAACACACAATGCAATATATGTATGCCTTACTGTTAATAATACATTAATTGATTAATTAAAAATCTTTGTTGCTATGGCTTCATTGTAATGTTAGTGTATTAAACAAGGTAAAGGGTTGTGGATTCACCCAAGATGGCCTCATTGCTTAGGTGAGTGTACCGTGGTTTGTGGTCTTGATCTCTGCCTTATTGACTGGCAAACTCCCATCTCTCTTTTATTTTTTCTTTCATGTATCACTGTTTCTCTTGAGCAGGCCATATAATAGACCTATGTAAGTGGGAAAAATTTTTTTCTTGAGCAAACATTCAGGTATTTAACCAGCACTATATGTATTTCAAAAACAGTGTATGGTGCACCAAGGAAGGAATGATGATCAAGGCAGAAATGTTATTGACTTTATGAACTATCTATTATAAAGAAAGATAAATATGAAGACAACCTTAACATCTTTTATAAATGTGTCAGTTAGTGAGGTAGAAGCATTATGGGACAACATAAGAGGAGAATTCATCCCAGTAAAGGGATATGAAGAAAAGTGTTTTATAGAAATGTATTCAAAGATAGATATGAGTAGGAAAAATTGTGGAAGAGAGAAGGAGTTATTTTCCAAATTATTTATGTTAAAATTCAGAAGTTTAGTCACATAGTGCTTCTCAATGAACATGGTCTTGTCATGGAGTAAAGAGTTAAATTCACTAAGGGAGCCACTGTTTTCTTGGACAATGCTTATATTAAAATTATTAGTACCTTTCAGGATAACTGGTCTTTCTTTTTAAACATTCCATTTGAACAACCCTTCTAGGTGTATTAATGCATTAAATGAGACTACAATTGCGTCTTAATGGCCTGTAAAACATGTCTTTTTTGTAATGGGAAGGTAATTTATGAATCTAAACTATGATTCTTTACATTATAAACTTCCAATTTAAACCTCAGAAAATTGTCTTATTTCTTAGAATATATAGCAATATATCATATTTCTTATATAATTTAATATAAATTATGTATTATATTTAGCATATCTTCACCTTAACCCCCAGGTAATTTTAGCATTCAGGAAAAAAAAAAAAGTAATTGGACACAATGAAAAAGGACTGTTAATTCTGAAAGGAATAATATATTCATCCAAACTGCATAGTCCCACCTGAAAAACGGGCTAGAAGTCTATTAAAGATTTAAGGCAACCATCTCATTACCATGGCAGAATTTAATGTTTTCCAAATTTTCTGACCTTTATATTTTAGTAGTAAATATTTTAAACATAAGAAGAAGAATGTTAATCTAAAATAAAAAACAGATTCAACAGAACATAACTGACTTCATTTCATATTAGACAGAATAAAATGGATCAGATTTGAAAGTTGTCATATATGAAAGAGGATCATTTTATAGGAGGTAATAGCAAATGATTTTTCAATTCTAGTAAAGAGAGAATGTAATTAAGATGCAACAGAAGATTTCATTAGGAGAGAAGGCAGTTTCCATAAGTTAAAAGTAAGGGGGTTCAAAAAGAATTTTGACTTGTTTACCAATGCATTCCATTGGAAAGCTTTCTTGTTTAACTTGTTTACTTTTAATGGCTATTGTTTGGCATTTCCTGAGTACAAAAAGGGTAATATGATCACTTGAATCCCTCCCAGTCATGTTTTTTTGTTATTAGTATTATGGTGGCTTTTCCAGCCTAATGACAAGCCAAAGAATGCTGTGTGCACTTACCCACCCAGTTCTTCTCTCATGTAACTTTTATAATATTTTATCATCGGTAATGTAATTAATTTCCTAAACAGTCCATGAAAGAATAGAAAATCATAACCAAATGCTCATTCTTAGTACAGGTCAGTTAGTGACATTAATCTATTTTCCTATGGGTACAGTAATGTAGCTTAAATAAAACATAAGTATTGTTACATATTTATAGAGACAAAATATTTTATCACAAATTTTCCTGGTTTAATATTTTATTTCAAACTGTGCCATCTACAAAGTATATGCATGGTCTTTTCTGTTTCTCATATAAATAGCAGGACTATAATAGAATTTTTCAAAAGCAATAAAATTATTAGTTGAAATTTATGTTCTGATTATTATATAACTATATTAACATGACAGCTGATGTTACGGTGAATTAATACATAACAACCAAACAAAGCAAATGTTTCTGCTTCTTAAGCAATTGATATTTCAATATTTCATGAGGTAGTAGGAAGGTTAAGATACGTGAATTAGACTAACCCTTAAGAAAATACAGGAAATACAAATATAGAGTAAGTCTGTTGTAAATAGCTAAGTAAAATCCTTCAAACTTAACTAAACTCTGGTAAGAGTCTGAATTCAAATGTCTTAATCCCAATTCAATCTCAAATTCATTGTGTAGCCTCTAAGAAGTCATTGAGTTTGCAATTCAGCCCCTTGATATACATAAAAAGAGGGTAATAATTCCAGATTATATTGTGAAGATAATATATTCTATAAACTAAGTATACCTAATAATACAAAATGGTAAATATATTGACATTATATTTTATCATAATAATTCATGATGGTCAGTTTAAATCTAGAGAGCTAGTAAAGTATTGCACTCCTTTGTAAAAGCTACATTATAAATGGAAATCATGTCTATATATTTTATTTTATCTAATGTAAGACACCATTATTTTAGGTATGATTGGAAAGAATAAAATGTTGCCTGTTAAAATATAACATATTTTCTTACTCCTTCAAATGTATTTTGTTTTATCTGTTTGTTTTCTTTATCTTTACTTATTAAGGTATTTCTTTTACAATTGCATAAACATTAATTTTTGCCATATGACTTACCATTTTTCCCCCATTTTGTGAACACGATACATTTTGCTTTCAATGTCAAAACATGCTTCTAAATTTTGAAGACTTTAATTTTTTTTCATTATGGAAAATTTTGAATATATAAAAAAGTAGAGTGATAAGTATAATGAATCTCAATGTACCTTTCACTCAGCTTCAGTAATTATGAAGTCATTTATACACTTATTCACTTCCCCCTTTTTCACTGGTATATTTAAAGTAAATTATGTAACTTATTTATAGTTTAATATATATGTATAGTTCATTGTATATCTCTAAAATATATATTTAAGATATTTAAGTCATAATAATACTATTATTGTAACTAAATTATGAGTACATTTACAATTCTATCATATAATCAATTCATAGTGTTGTCTTGAAATACCTTTTAAATGGCAATTTAATTGTAAAATTTTTTTAAATATAAATGCATTATAAAACTCAAATGAGGTGAAAATAATAGTTTAAGTCATTATCTTCTAAGCTTAATGCGCATGAGATAAGACATTTATATCATAAATGTTGCTTTTATGAAATATATTTAACTTTCATACCAATTCCAAAGATATTAAAGTAAAACAATATATTTCTTCAAATGTGAAATGTGATTTAAGTACTATAATTCTTTTCCTTTTCTTATGTAATTTGTGACATTCTGAGATTATGTAGATAATATTTTTGTAATAAATGAATAAACTATGGATACTTCAAGGATACATTGACTGGTTTAGCAATGTTTAAATAGTACAGTTCCCAATATTTGACATTCAGTGTATTCCAATCTAGGTGCCATACAAAAACAAGTTACCAATATATTTTCATCTCTGGAAGACCCAAACTATTAATTATAGTTCACTGATATTCATAATTCATATAACATTTATACAGTAATGAATAATTCTTAAGTGGTAAAATCAGTTAGGTGTCTTTAATGCTTGGTACAAATACAAAAACTTCAACTACGTTTCAACAAATTCTCTCAGATCGTGCAGTTTCTCAGCAACGTTCTTTTGGCAGATATTGTCAATCTGCTGACTCAGCATTTATTCCAATCTCTTCCTAGTATGCATTTCTACACCACGGGACCTAATGCTAGAAAGTATATAACTGAATTTACATATATGTTTGAAGTTACACCTATCAAATTCATCTGCCAAATATTTGGAAATGAGCAGAAATAGAGTACTGCAAGGTAGAAGCCTGCTAACTTCTGCTGCTTTTTCTGTTACCTCTGGCCATTGCATCAATGGCAGCGTTTGCCTCCTTTCCTTTCTCCCGTCCTGTCCAGAGGCTATTTGAGAGGTCTTATTGCCCATTCTCTAGTTTTAAGGGCATCACAAGGCAGTACAAGCATTTATTTTTCTGTTGCATATTAAAGCAGAGTTCTAGAGGTCTCAATTGTACCATTATTTTTCTATTTTAGCATAAGACTTCCTGGTATTGGCAGGAGTAACATGCTGCTACAGTAGTAACTTACTGATTCTATAACTTCCTGTAACTTCTAGAGGCAGTCAAAATCTTGGCAGTACAGAACTAAACTGTAACTTTGGGTGTTTTCTTAGAAGATCATCTTGGAGTGTGTTTCTTGAGTCTACCCATGAATTCAAGTATCCTGTGGCTATAGATCTGCTGGCTATTTATGATGGGTTTATTTGGATATCTACAGATGAACCACATTTGTTGAATGTGATATTAGATGATAAGCATTTTAAACAAGTAGACTTTCCCCTGTTATTCTTTGTGACCTCCTGAATCAAATAAAGTATGAATTAAGGGATAAGAAATGTCTGAATATTATATGGCATATTTATTATATGGCATACACAAGGATAGAGTACATTTAGATTTTTACATTTTGACTATTGTGAATAATACTGAAAACATCATAACACTTTTCAAATAGAAAGTTTTTAGGAAAAAAAGTCTTTGAGTTAGTTAGAATAACTAAATGTTGGAAGTCCACATAGAAAACAAATTGGAAATATGTATATTAAAACATATAGTGTTATATTTTCATTCATAAAATAATTCATTGTTTTAAATAATACTTTGAATTGCTTTAATTTTACTCAAAACCTTTTTGAACTATGAAAATATAAAATGGAACATATTTTGTATTAATTTGATTTAAATAATTTATAATGTTTTGTATTGTGATAATGACAATTTAATTTGCTATGTTAAAATTACATATTTTAATTTTCTTGTTAAAATATACAGCACATATATTATTAACAGTATAAATTATTACTAGTATTTTCATGGAAACCCTATTTAACCACTTAAAATTAATACCATATCAAAATATTAATAAATATTTTAAATAATTTAAAACACTCAGATTTTCAACTTAAAACGTCTATTTCTATTTTTATACATTGCTATCCAATTTAAATCTACATACATTCTCAACTAAAAGTAACTGAGCTCATAACTATGCATGGATTTTTAAATGACTTTTCCTTCATATTTATTAAAGGGTTACTGTTTCAAAATAGTTTAAATAATCAAAAACTTTAATGACTGACTTGTGTCATCTCACATTTACCTCAGTTTCATAAACTATTCTCTTTTCCATTTTTTTAATCAATAGAAAAAATGTCATATGTATCTTTTTATGGGTAGAAATTTTTGTTTCTGCTTTTCTTTTTGTTTCTACTTTGTTTAGGTTATTCTTTTAACTTACATTTTTAAGAGTCGGATTTCTGAGTCAAAAGGTAAGGTTATTTATGTGGTTATATCTATGAATTTTATATTTCATATTGCCTTTCTGTTTTTTAATGTTTTTGAAAATCAGCAACAGTATAAGAGTGTACCAATTTTAGCATAGCATGCCACAAATTTGGAGTTACCACTTTTTCTGCCTTAATTTAGTGGACAAAGAAATAGACATAATCATTTCTCTCTTAAAGTATACCTAGTTTAGCCAAATATTCTCTTTTAATATCTATCATTTTCTTAGAAAGAAAATTTTACTGCATCATGATGGTGTCATCATTTGCATTTAAATAACATGATAGCATTAGAATAATTTTAATAGAGCAGTATTTTCACTGCATGATTGAAAATGCTTACCCTGTAAATGTAGATTTTCTTTTCAGAAAAAAAATGTCAGTACAATAAAAAACTAATGAAGTCTGTCTGCCAAAATTAAACATTGACTAGACATGCCTGTGAACAAAAACCTGGGCAATTTGAACATATGCTAAATAAATCAGCATATTGGGGAAAAAGGTACACACTGAAATTGTTCCATGATTGCTGGACAATATTTTACTTCTATGAAAACAGAGAACTAAGAAAGTTAAATAGCTATAATGGGCTAGGAGAAGAGGAAAATGTTGAAATATTTCTTTATAAATGTTTATGAAAATAATTATCCTTCAAACATGTGATTATATTTGATCCCATAAAAATCTATAAACATATTAAGAGGACAACAGAATTTTAAGCATTAAGCAGCATGAGGTTTATTAAGAATAGATATGCCATAGAAGCTTAATAGCTTCTTTTGATTCATTGTTAATTACAAAATTAGGGCATGCTGTGAATAAGCTCTATCTTCAATATTTAGACTCTAATAAGTATTTTAGATTACTGTTTTTAAAGTACACTTTACCATTATAACTTCTAATACATTATTGTTATGCAGCATGGTTTGAAGCTAGATATTGTCATTAACCTACTCTACTGAGTAGAGACTAAAATAAAGGTTAAGTAATCTTTTGTGATACTGGTCAGAATTTAGTTAGGACAAAAACTAACACTTCTAAATCCACTACAGATTTTTATCACTTTGATTACTGCACATCATCAATGTAAATCCATTACTTTAATTTTATTTAGTTTTAAGGGAAAATGAATTAAAATTGATAAATGGAAAGTACTGATATCTAAATATAAGTTTATATGTACAGGAATACCAATATATTTTGATATCATAAAATATTAGGGAAATAGAACATAATGAAAGTCTATGTTAATCTCACCATTCAGATAAATTATAAGAAATTAGATAAATTTTAACTATGACACCAGCCAGAGAACACAATGACCTTAAAAGTAAGCTAAATCACTTTGTATTTTGTTATTAAAGTTGATTTTATGAGTCTTAGTGCCATTCCAATGCACTGAGCATCATCATATTTAACTCTGTTTTTGAAGAAATAAAATTATTAGTATTACAATCCACGTTTTTTAGGCTTGATACATTTTATGCATCACATTTAAAATATGAAACAACTTCTGCATCAAATTATTCCACTTCCTAGCTCAAGATGCTTTAGTGGTTCTTTCTATATAACAATTTCAGTATATGATCTCAGCTTATGTCTCTAAATTTATTTTGTGCCACTATCAGCCTTGCATAGCTCTCTCTGCTATTGGCTCACTGCTTTCTTGCTATTTTTTGAAACAACCAAGTTTATTTCTTCTCCAGAGTATTTTTACTCATAATTCCTTCTTTTCAATGTTTCTTCAATCATTCACGTGACTCACTGTATCATTTCATTGAAGTCATTGTTAATTTTTCCTTCTAAAAGTTCTTCCCTGTGCATCATTTCTATAATAGCATCTTCACTACCTATTGCTCTTTATCCCCATTAGCATTTAGTAAGTAACCCATAAAAATTTTTTGGATGAGTGTATAAGTGAGTTTCAGTTTTTCAGCTTAAAGTGAGTGCTACAATAGGTGATTTCTAGAGTTCCTACTATTCGTACTTCATCATAAAAATAGCTACAATTCACACTGAATGTCTACCACATGCTATACAGTTTCCTACTTAATACTTATAATAAACTTCCAAGTAATTTTTATTATCTCCATTTTATATATGAGCAAACTGAATGTGAAGGGGCAAAGTACATGGCTCAGCAACACAATACTAGTAAATAAAAAATGGAATTCAAATTCAGGTTTACTAAACTGAAAGCTCATAAACTTTATGCTACTGAGGCTTTTAAAAACTAGTTTCAAAATACTCTTATGTGAAAGCTGATATGTGAAAGGCTACTCTTATACAACAAAATGGCTCTGATTGCAGCAAAGGAAAGGAGACTCACAATGACATCTCCAAAAATTATTTCTCTCTCCCTTCAAGGCATCTGGGAGCAGTTTGAAGACCAGTAAGCCACCTAATGCTGACTCTCAAACATTAATTATGAAATATTGGCAACAATTATTTCCTCTAGGCTTTACCTAGCTCACCTCATGTTTTTCCAAGAATAATCCAGAAATGTATTGTGTTTGGAAATTCAGCTACAAAATAAATTTGGGAGAATTTCAAAGAGTACTCAAATAACCCAAGCAGTACAATGTGTATGTGGATTGAAAACTCAAAAATTAAAAAAAAAAATTAAAATAGTATAATTTTCTATATATGATTAAAAACTAATTAAAACTATATATATGAAAAAATAGAGTCAAATATAGCTAGATAAAATGACGTTGAAAAATAAGACAAGGTAGGAGGTTACCATTACTAGTTATTAAACTATAGTAATGCATATTGTTTTAAATAGACTAGACAAATAAATCAGTGGAACAGAATAGGACGTTCAGAAATAAGTCTGAAGATTTATGGACACTTGGTTCATGTCAAAGATGACAGTTCATAGCAGTGTTTTATTATTATTATTATTATTATATTATTATTATTATTATTAATGGTGCCAGGTAGAAAGGTATAGAAATAAAAATGACCCTATTTCATCACAATATTCACAAAAATGAGTTCCAGATGGACTGTGAGCTGAATGCAAATAGCAAAAATAGTAATACTTTCGAGGAGATTATATAGGATAATACCACAATCTGTTGAAAAAATAATTTTTTAAAAGAGCAAAGGTACAAAACATAAATAAAATCTTGGTAAATTATAACATTAAAATTAAGAATATCTCTTCATCAAACAACATGGTATGAAAACAAAAAAATGTGTCAACACAAAGAAATAGTGAAGAGCTCTTTAACATATATGTATTTATATTCTAAATATATATAAATATTTATTTATTTATTATTTATTTATTGAAAATATGCACACATATAACCAGACAACCCCTAACAAGATACAAGAATAGGAATAAGAACTTCCAAATAAGGCATAGCCAAGTAACCAACAAATACATTAAAAAGAGTTTAACTTCATAACTAATTTAGTGAAATGTAAATAGTAACACAATAAGATAAACTTCTGCCTCCAGCCAGCCACAATAGATTAAAAAGAAGTGATTTGACATTCAATTTGGAAAAAGTAGAAAACTATTCAAAATATATTAGTTAGTGGTATTCAGATAGTACAAAACTGAGGAAAAATTTATATCAATTCTTCAATTTTTGAGTTTTCTGAATTATGTTAATTTTTTACTTATATTCCTAATTCTGGTACAAGGATGGATAGTTCAAGCAGAAAGATTAGTCTTCCTGACTTGAGGAGATAGAGAGATAGAGATAAGGATTTGGTAAAGACTAGGTGAATTTCATTGTAGAACAGAATACTAAATTTGTGTGCAGAGAAAAGTCCAAAAAGTTCAATTTATCAACATGCATAGGGTAAAGCTTCATGATGCCATATAAACGAAAATAAGAAGTTCTAAGCTGGACAAATCTCAGTGCTTCCTCAGGAGTGGGAGATGCTTGGCCAATAATAAGCTAGAATTAAAAGACTTTGTGGAATATTCAGGTCTGTAGTACAGACCCACAAGATGCCAAATCTTAGGAGTGGGTTACCAGAACTATAGAAAAAGGTATTCTAAAACTATCCTTAAAAAACATAAAAGAATGCCTTGAATTAATCTAGTTGAAGTACATATAATTTAGCTAAAGACAAAACAAAATCCAGCATCCTTAATAGGAATATAATATGCATCTTTTAAGAGTATAAACTTATAATATGTACAATCTAATCATGTACAGCTGTTTTGGAAAACAGTTTAGTGGTTTTTTTACCAAACTAAACATGTTTTTAGAATATGAAAAAAATGATCACCCTTCTTGGTATTTACCTAAAGTTGTTGAAAATGTATGTCCACACAAACCAGCACACAGATTTTTATAGCAGCTTTATTCGTAATTGCCAAAACTTGGATGTCATTCAGGAGGTAGATGGATAAATAAACTGTGGTATATCCAGATAATAGGATATTATTCAGCATTAAAAAGAAAAGAGCTATTAAGCCATGAAAAGTCATGAAAGAACCTAAAATTCCTATTATTACGTGAAAGAGGCCAATCTTAAAAGGCTATACACTCTATAATTCCCACTATATTACGTTCTAGAAAAAAGCATAACTCTGGAGAGAGTAAAAAGATCAGTTGTTTGTAAGGGTTAAAGAAATTGGAGAGAGATAAACAGGTGGAGCACAGAGAATTTTAGGGTGATAAAAATATTCTGTATAATACCATAATGATAGACATGTTATTATATATTTATTCAAACTCATAGAATGTACAACACTAAGAATGAGCTCTAATAGAAACTATGGACTTTGAGTGATTGTAACATGTTAACGTAGGTTCAAATGAACCTACAAATGTAACATGTGTACCAATCTGGTGAAGGATATTAATATTGGGGGAGGCTATGTATTTGTGAGGAAGGGAATATATAAAAAAATCTCTGTACCCACCCTTCAGTTTTGCTGCTAAAAAAACTGCTCTGAAAATATAGTCTTCATTTAAAAAATACAATGTAGAATTTGAACTTTTTTAGTTTATTAAATGTCTTTATTAACAAAACTAACTTTTGTTAATAAAACTATATAGGTTTTAAATGTACAATTCCATAATACATCGTCTGTATATTGCATTGTGTGTTCACTGCCCCAAATCAAATCTCCTTTCATCACCAATTATTGGACTCCCTTTGGCCCCTTCTATCTTCCCTTCACCGTTTTCCCTCTTATAACCACCATACTCTTTATTGTGTCTATGAGCTTTAGTTTGTTTGCTTTGCTTGTCCATTTGTTGTTTTCAGTTTTATATCTCATATATGAGTGAAATCACATGGTTTTTGCCTTTTTCTGACTGACTTATTTTACTTAGCATGATATTCTCAAGATCCATCCAAATGGCAGTATTTCATCTTTTCTTATGGCTGAATAGTATTCCAGTGTATTTATGTACCATATTTTCTTTATCCAATCACCTATTGAAGTACACTTAGTTTGGTTTCATGTCTTGGCCACCATGAATAATGCTGTACTGAACATAGGGGAACACATATACATATCTTTACAGATCAACGTTTTCAAATTTTGAGGGTAGATATCCAGAAGAAACATTGCTGGGACCAGAGGTGATTGATAGTTGACTAGACACTGGAGGAGAAAGGGTTACTAAACTTGAAAAATAGTGATAAAAACTATTCAAAATGAAAGACACAGAAATAAAGAGAACAAAACCAGTGAAAAGAGCTTCAGTAGCCTTATGATATAAATGCTAGCACATATATAATTGGAGAAAAAGAAAAAGCAGAGAGGGAGCAGAGAGAGATCATTTAAATAATTGAATAAATAATTTAAAATGTATTAAATTTATGAATGTAAATTCATTGATCTAAGAATCTCGACCAATCTCAAGCAGATGAACACAAAGAACTACATTACTGTAAATCTGTAAAATATTGCTCAACATCAGTGATAGAGAGAAAGGCTTCAAAGATGCCAGGTGGGAGACAGGTCAGTGGCTTATGTACAGAGAAACAAACAAAAAGAAATAACTGAGTACTTCTTGTCACACACAGAGCAAGAAATAAGACAGTAGACCAACTTTAAAGTGTTAAACTAAGGTAAAAACTATCAAACTGAAATCTAAATTCAGCAAAAATACATTTTTAAAAATGGAAGGGGACATAAGTATTTCTCAGCGAGTAAAATATGAACTAACTTACTGCTAGCAAACTTTTAGTACACATAATATTAAAGGCAGCTTTTCATGAAGGAAGAAATTACCAGGTGAATAATTGGATTTATATAGCAAATTAAAGACCAATGGACTGGAAAATATGTGGGTAAATAAAAGACACTTTTTATTTCTAAAAAATTTCTTAATAGCATTGTGATATTTATAACAAAAGAACAAAAGGTATGACAACAATAGGATGGGAGAGACTGGTCTATACATACTCTGATAAACCTGTTAAATTACATTTGAAATTATTTACAATTATTTGAAGGTAAACAGTGATAACTGAAAGATGCACTTTTTAAACCATCCATTAAAAACATATCAAAAAAAGTATAGCATAAGCTAATAATGGAGAAATTGTAATACTAGCAGTACTCAATTCAAAAGAAGGAAAGGAAAAGAAGAAAATAAGAACAACAAAAAAAGATGTAACAAAATGGTGATGTGAAGATTTAAACTCAATCAAATAGCTACATTAATTAGAAATTGTCTAAACACTCCAGTTTAAAAAGAAACCTTAACAGACTGGATTAATAGCAAGATACAACTGAATGTCATTGTAGAAAAGCTACTTTATAGAACATTAAAAAAAAGAAGTAAAAAATGGAGACAGATATATTATCCAAACACAGTCAAAAAAGGGCTGAATGACTACTTTAGTATCAATATGTATAGGTTTCAGAGTATAAGATATTTTTAAGGATGATGAGGAATATATATAAAGGGGACAGTTTATCAAGGAGAAATACTCATCCTCATCATACATACCTAATAACAAAGCCAAGAATAACATAACTGAAAAGAAAATAGGCAAATCTAGAAGTATTGTTGGCAATTTCAATACTTCTCTCTGTTAACCATAGAAAAGGAGATATAAAATTAATGAGATATAGAAGATGTAAATTAAATATAAATCATATTTATAGAGCATACCACGCAGACAAAACATTTTTTCCAAGTTCAAATGGTGCATTTAACAAAATTGATGATTTGTTGCACCAGTAGTTGTCTCAATAATAAAAATAGCAAAATAGTGCAGAATATCTTCTCTCAATAAATTGAATTAAATTTTAAAGCCCATAAATTCATAGAATTAAAAAAAACATTTTGAATAACACATGCTTAAAAAATTCAGAAGAGATTGTAGAAATGTTTTGTTAAGTAAAAATTAAAACAACACATCCAAATTTTTAGTTACTGTTAAAGCAGTGCTTAGATGGAATATTATAGCTTAAAATGTTTATATTAGAAAAAAAAAAAATGAGCTACCAGCTATACTACACACCAACTAGGAAGATTAAAATTAAATTTTTTAAATTGAAAGTACTAATTTTGTTAGGTTGTAGGGACAGATCATCTAATACATTGCTTGTGGGAAAGTAAAACTGTATGAAAATTTTGAAAAACATTTGATAGTTAATTTAAATATATATACAATTACAGTTTGGTAAATAATCTTAAAACATATACAATTACTGGGAACTAACAATTCCAATCCTATGCATTTAGCCGCTCAAAGTAAAATTACATTCTCCTAAAACAGGGCATAGAAGTTTTATAGTAACTTTATAACAGAGAAGATGACCAATGAAAGTACTTAGAATATCATATTTAAGAATAAGTTAGAGAAAGAGGATGCTAAAGAGCAAACTAAGATTTGAAAGAAAATGGGACATAAATAGATCACAGAAAGAAAAAATGAACAGTTTCAACAACAAAGTAGCATTGCTTTGCTAAATAGTACAGTGAGACCAAGTAAGATAAGGCTTAGAGAGTGATCATTTGGGTTTCTTTATAACTAGATGTCATTGATAACCTTGGAAAGGAAAGTTTTATTACACTGATTGGTTCAAAGCAGATTACAGGTTTTGAGGAGTGAATGTTAATAAAAACATATAGAAAGGGTGTGTGACTTGGCTGTCGATGGAATGCTGGAGACAAGAGTGTGAAAGATAGAAGATGCTTTTTTATGGCAAGGTTTCATTTGGGATGTAAAACACTAGTGTTAAAATGGTGTCTTGTTTTAAAGGAATGTTTTCCAGTTACATATTGGAAATGAATAAATACTGTGAAGAAAATAGTACTTAATTCTAAATCTTACTTTTTAAATTTTGAATATATTTCTTCTACATTTTATACAATGCTTAATCTAATCACATGGAAATACAAATTGTCATGCTGAAGTTTTTTAATCTGAAAATCTGTTTTATAATATTTATCTTCTTAGATTAGTATTACCATTTGAAATATGTTTTTTGAAATTATAAGCAAGTAGTAACAACTTTAGGATCACATCAAGCCATTGTACCTCTCTTTCCTCAGAGTATGTTACAATTTATATAATATATATAATCTCCATCCTTGTTACTGAACACTTAGACACAGATGAATTTCTAGGAATTTTTTAAATTATTAAACAAATCGAGAAAATGTCATGATTCATCTGTTTCATCTGTTTCTGGAATGCAGTTTTAACTTGTCAACAGTAAGACTGACATAGTTAGTTAGTTTCATGCTCTCCTAAAATGATGATCTGAATGCGATCGTGGATTTGCTGCAGATGTTAGAAGCAAACCGTCTCTAACAGATGTATAATCTGATTAAATATTCTATGCAGTGATATTGTCAAAACCTATTAATCACTCTTTCAGGACACATTAGTGTAGGCTTTACTGACAGCTGTGAGGATTGGGACATCTCTGCAATTGCAGGTACCATTGCTCATCCACACCACCCAATGGATCTTAAAAGGAAAAATAATTGTAATAGGCAAGTATGCAGTGTAGTTAAAATTTTTTGGGTGTTATTTTTCCCATCATTACAGAGAAGAAAACAAATTTTTTTTCCCTCCAATAATGTTTGTGCTACCTACAATTATTTACTTCTTACTCCTAAATTGCAGGATTGCTTTCCACCATGTTACAACTAATTCAAAACTGCAGATATAGAGCTGAAACTCCAGCATGCATATATTAAGATGCAGTTCCATGACTGATGATTGTACAATGTGTGTTCACAGACGAATAGTAGCAAAGCATTTTTCCCCACTGAGAATGCTAACAAGTATTGATTTCTTGGCCACTGACACACACAGGTGCTGCAATTTATTTTGGAAAGACTACTACCTTAATTTTATAATCACCAGCCTCCGGATCTTATTATTGTCCTTGGTTCACCCTTACAGTATGAGATTCCTGGCAGGATTAATGATCGTTAGTAAAACTAAACAACTGTTTTAAAATATGTAACCCAAATGTTCTCGCATTGAATTATTCGGAGTTCCAGAATTTTTAAACCGTAGTCTGTTACAAATAAATAAATGAATTATAATAAAAAGTTTACTCTTGGTTTCCAATTCTCTCATACTCTTTAAAAAATACAATGCAATAGAAAAGGCTAAAATTTTCAAAGATTGGGCTGCTCAAGTGTTATAAAATGAAGAAGTGTAGCAGTGAGTCTCTGATCTAACTAGAAAAATTAAGGGAAGAAGGACAAAAATATACTTGAATTTTCAAATCACCAGTTAAAGTTTGAATTAATCAGATGTTATTCCTAGTGGATAGAAAGTAGTATTAGTATTATTAGTAGTAGTAGTAAAATAGTAATAGTAATAGTAGTAGTGTAGTAGTGTAGTAGGTAGTAGTGGTAGTAGCATTCAGCCCTTCCACGTCACTCACAGAAAGGAAATTCTTGCTTTTTGCAAAGCTTCCTGCACCATGACTTAGTTATATTCACTCTCCACCAATGCATTTTTCTTATCGGGAAATCTACAGAATTATCTTAAATGTAAAAACAGCTCCCTTACCTCGGGAATATGAATATGTATCAATATCTGCTGACCAATACTCACTACCTTCATTTTGTTCCCAAGCTGCTGATGAGAGAGGAATTTTATACTTCACAGATTTATATGCTTAAAAAACTGTTACAGAAGAAATAGAGATTTTTTTTTTATTTTATTGATGAATGAACTCTTAGCAAGAATATAGAAAGAGTTGTTACTTTGAGTACTTGATTATGAGAACAAATTTATTAATCTTCCACCTTTTCTTAATTCCTGAGTCAAGGTAATCAAAATGAGAAATCTTAATCACTAAATAGGAAGGTCAAGAATAGCTCTATTTCCAATATTTCAACCAATAATCTTGCTTTTTTGCAAAAGTTAACCAATAATAATGTTTAGGCCTTTGATTGCTTATTAATTAATTCCAGGCATCCTAACAAATTCTTGGACTATTGAATCACTGTTTTAACATCACTTTGTACAACAAATATTGCAAATAACTCTGGAGTAATTAGGTACCAAAAATTTTAGAAAATCAAAAGAATACACCTGATTTTTTTTACTATTTACTTTGTTTCAAATCTTATCATCAGAAAAAAAAAATACCATAGAATCTGATTGTATAAAGGAGTTAGAATGGTTTGAAAAATAATTAATACTATACAAATGTGGGGACTCCAAGAAACTAAATATAGTGCTTATTACAAAATAAAAAATAAACTCATTAAATAACATTTGTCTGTCTGGAAAGTTCTGTACTTTTCATCTGCAGTACATCAATCTTCACTACTTCAGGGCTTTCTTTTCTTCTAAAAATAGAAGAAAGACCTAGTTATAAATATTAAAATAATATCAAGTGTAGCAAAATGATTATATTTTGATTGTTCAAGAACTATAACATTCTTTATAGTATTTGGACAAAATTCAATTGGAATGTTTTTAAAAGACTATTTGCACAGGAAAGTGTACAAATCACCTAAACCCAATAGTTGTACATATAGGTGCATATGTTGAAATAATAATTTAACTGGAACTCAGGCCTTCTACCATCACTGAGTTTAATTTAGTGTTAAAAGACATATTTAAATCATAAACGGCAAAACCACTTATTTTTATGGGTGAGCTCACTATAGGAAAATAAAAAACCTCTTTTTCAGATTTCATAAGTCAGAAAAATATGATAGAATATTAATGCCAAATTAAATTGTTATTTTTATCAAGGCAATGCATGCACATATTTTAAAATGTCAAATAATTCTACAAAGTTTAATTAAAAACATTTGTTCCCAAGTTCCCCGCTACTAACTCCTGTTCTCAAAAACTTTTACTTTAACTGCATTTGTCTTTCCTTCTGTTTCTAAATTCCTTATTCTCAGCAATAATTAAACTACTATTTTCTTTTTCTTTAGTTTTAGATATTATTTATTAATTTCATATAATAGAAGCTGAGGATTTGTTATAATTTTTCACAACCAAAAACATATTCCCATTTATAATTTTATGACTATCCCAGTTATAATTTTCCACAACCAAAACATGTCACCATCTTCATCACAACACAGTCAAACCACCAGTCCCTGAGCATCTCAATGTCACAGTTTTGTGTTATATAAGTAGAGGGTGGACATTTCAAACAATGTTGGTGATATTCACCATGTGGTGCACTGTTGGTGATATTCACCATGTGGTGCACTGTTCTCACATGTCCCTTCAAATTTTGTTTCTTTTGAGTGATTGCCTTTATCTTAATTGCTACCATAGTCATATTAATTTCTCCCACATTCTTATGGAATATTTAAACTCATCAGCTATTTGATCAGTTTCTTTTACATGCTTGCAGATAATTCTCTAACAGCACTAATCTTGCTCCTCTAAATTTAGAGAGCTAGATTTCATCCCGATAGCTCCTCCACCACTATCCTAGAGATTCCCTTTGATTTGCCATATTCAATCTTATTTCTTGGATACTAAAATTTCAACTTTCTTGCTTTCTTTCCTCATTTAGTGGACCATATCTTTGAGTAGCTCTCAAGACTGGGTGTATATGAGTTCCTGGTATGATATGCTACTGTGTATGTATATCTATGTATATAAATATATGTGTATATTTATGTTATATTTTCTCATCATTAAAATATTACTAGATATATATGTAGAAATTGCTAATCATTTTTTATTGTTTTGAAGATCTCTTTCTTTTTTCATATTACCTTTCTAGAAATCCAAAGTATTTATATTCATATTCTTGATTTTTCTGGAAGCATTTACAGTATTTTTATTACTATTTTCCTGAAACTTTATAATAATAATCTTTGTTTGTTTCATTTATTGTTCTGGATAACTTTAATTCTGGGAACACGAGTCCTTGAATTGTGATAACTTTTTTTATTTCTTTAGACTCTCTCTTTCATTTTTAAAATGCCAATTAATTTGTTGGACTTCCTGCACTGGCCTTTTAATTAATATTTTTATCATTTTTTACTATTTTTCATTTTTATTTATCTTTTTGTTCAGATTTCTGAGGACATTATTTCATTTTATTACAAAATACTTCTATTTAGTTACTTTGTTTAATTTGTACTATAGTATTTTTAATTTATAAGGGCAATTACTATTATTGTGTAAATTTTCTCTTTTTATGCCATTCCATTGTTTTCAAGAATTCTAAATCATTTAAAACATTTTCCTACTTCTTGTATTGTCTTTATTTGCTTTGAGGTAAATTTTTATGATGGTTTTATTGGTCTTCCCTGTTAGAATTTTATACAAAATTTTTTTTTTCTTGGGCGTTCATAAGCTGATAAATAGGTCATTGTATGGTTACATTTTGAGGAGAAGGGAGGAGGGTTGGTGCTTATGTTGGATTTACATAGCACTATTAATTCTCATCACTTTACTAAGCATGCCAAGTATCTCTAGATCCTTTTGCCTTTGCACTAAGAACAATTCCAACTTTAACTGCATGCTCTCATTGGAAATAAGTTCAGCTCTTAACATTTTCTGCTATCAGAGGGAAAGTAGTGCTCTCACATTTTGGTCTGAAGACAAATAAATAATGCTGAGAAAACTGGATATTCACACGCAGAATAATGAAGCTAGATACCTACCCTTATATCATATTCAAAAATTAACTGAAAATGAATCAAAGACCTAAACATAAAAGCTAAAATTAAAAAATTCTTAGAAAAAAACATAGAAAAAAACATAGAGAAAAGGTTTGTGACATGGAATTTGACATTGATTTCTTGGCTATAACACTAAAAACATAGGGAATAGAAGAAAAATAGATGAATATAATTTCATTAGAATATATATATTTTTAAAATATGCATCAAATTGTTACTGTACGGGGTGATGTGAAATTTGCCAGTGCCTGGTGGCCCAGAGGGATCCTCATTCTTCCCCACTGACTCAATAAAGAATTAAAGACCAGTAAGCTTAGAAAAAAGTATGATTTATGAAAGTACATTTCAAGGAAGAAGCGAGTCCCACCTCAGAGAGATATAACCATGCAAAACGAAAGGTATGTTTAAAGTACCGCTCCAAGGAATGGGCGGGTTATAGCGAAGAGTGCTGTGACAGCAGAAGAGGGGCATTCTGTATTATATTAGAACAGCGATGGAAGGTTACAAGGGTGGTAATAAATGGCACGTGAGGCCATTTTGATTGATGGTTTGCTGTTATATAACTCTCTGCCTACTGCGCATGTAGTTACCCAGAATTCAATTTATTATAATTACATTCGGTCCACAGAATGGAAGAAAATATTTGCAAACCATATATCTGGTAAGGATTTACACCCAGACTGTACAAAGAACTCCTACAACAAAAAATCAAACAACTCAATTTAAAAATGGGCAAAGGATCTGAACACATTTCTCCACAGAAGATATACTAATGGCCAATAAGCACATGAAAAAAAGTTCTTCATCACTAATGTAGGAAATGCAAGTCAAAACCACAATGAGTTACCACTTCATGCACATTAAGATGACTATTATCAAGAGAACAAAATAAGTGTAGGTAAAAAATGTGGGGAAAATGGAACATTTGTGCATTACTGGTGGGAATATAAAATGATACAGTTGCTGTAGAAAATGGCATGGTGTTTTTTCACAAAAGTAACATAGAATTACCATATGACCTAGCAACTCCACTTATAGGTAGTGGAAAAACTGAAAGCACAGACTCAAGCAGAAATTTGTACACAAATTTTTATAGTAACTTTATTTATAGTAGCCAAAGCATAAAAATAACTCAGTGCTCATTGGCAGGTGAATGGATAAAAATAAAATAAAATGTGGTATAAGTATACATGTGAATAATATTCAGCCTTAAAAGAATACAATTTGGAAATAAGTTACAATATGAATGAACCTTGAAAACATCATGTTAAGTGAAACAAGGGAGATGCAAAGGGAAACTATTATTTGATTCTACTTATATGAATTACCTAGGGTAGCAAAATTCACAGAGACAGAAAGTAGAACGGTGATTACTGTAACCACATACAAACTTAACATTTCTTCAAGATATAGCTTTTTACTCTGATTCAAGCAGGTTTACCTAGCATTGGGATTCCCTTGCGTTTTCCACCTTTATCTTTCCGTCTTTGTATGACTGTGTCCTTAATCATTAAGCCTCAGGACATAAAGTTCCCTCCAGCGTCAAATCTTTTAATAAAGCCTCAGATCTGTTGCTTATGAGGACAATAAGTTTTGGTTAAACCAAAGATAATATCTTGACTTTAGATGTGTTTCAGCCACCAGCCCACCAGGGTGGAACAGCCCCACCAACCCTGGAACCAGCAGAGATGACACCATGGCTGTTTCTAGAACCAGACAGGATGTTCGGTTACCCCAGTCCAGTTCAATCGGTAGCACCCACAACCTCAACAGCCTCAGTTTCCATGTCTAATAATTTTCTCTATATACTCTTATTACCCTACAATACACTCAAGGGGCCAGGTCTTTGAGCAATAGCTCACCTGTATCTTTGGGACTTACAACTCTCTAAAATAAACCTTTATTTCTGTGCTGCAAAACTGTACGTATCTTACTGAACTTGGACTCCTGCAGGCAGACAGACCCCTTTGCTCTGGTAACATTACCCCAGGGAATGGGGAGTTATTATTTAATGAGTACACAATTTCAGTTTGAAAAGATGAACAAGTTCTGGAAATAGATAGTGGTGATGTCTGCACAACGTAAATGTACCTAATGCCACTGAATTGTACACTTAAAGTTAGTTAAAATGGTAAATTTTATGTTAAATATATTTCATCACATAATAAATATGCAAATATCTCACTATTAATACTCTTTAAAGTCTCACTATTATAACTATTAATATTTAAGCTTTAAAGAAAAAATAGAAATGAATGCAAACAACTTTTATTCCAAACAGATCAATCTTGATAAGTACAAGGCAAATCAAGAGCAGTTAGGGCATGGTTCCATAATGTAGCAGTTAGCACAGCTGCTTTACATGCAGAAGGTCCTGGGATCACATCCCAAAGGAGCCATAGTCCATAGGCTATAGCCATGCCTCCCTGAACAAGCTCTATGTCTGATCTTTGAAGCTAAAGCAGGGTTTGAACCTGCGAGTTAGTAACTTGCATGGGAGACCACTAGGAGACCAGGTCCTAATGTGCATAAATAATTGAATAAAAAAAAATTAAGAGAATTAGTCATTAACTTTTTTTTCTTTTTTATAAGAAATGATGGAGGTGGGCATACATATCTATAAGTTTCAGAAATGTGATTCAGTTTCTAGTTTTTTGTATTTTAGCAAAGTGACATATTCTTATTTTTCTTGATTTCACAGCCATTAAAATGAAAACGTAATAATTATACCAGTAGTATTCTCCCTCTATAGAGCTGGGGTTCTTTGAGCAAGAACTGCAAAAGACTGATGGTAAGGCCATCTTATGAATATTCCATAATATAGAATCAGAGAAGACATGAAATTCTGTAATTATACAGGAATTGTGCTTATAGACAAGAATGAAGCAAACACTCTGTGCAGTAACAGGTTAACTAGTATGTTTTGGGTGTCCAAACCCTGCACATTTCAAATAAACTGACTTTTGACTGGTTTCTGGGAAATAACCTCTAAGCCCTTTTACTATCTTACCTGATAATGGCATTTTTTATACCTGAGGCCATTGACCATACCAGATAGTTTAAGCTAAATATGTGATTTATTGTAAGAGAATTAAGCCATGAGGTGTCAACTTGATCAACTTGGAAGGGCTGGAGACTGAGAAACTGAATATGGTCCCACGAGTACGTCACACCTACGTGACCAATGACCAATAATACTCCTTGATACCAAGTCTCAAGTGAGCTTCCCTGGTTGGCAATACTCCTCCATCCATACTGTCACATCTCCTTGCTGGGAGGATTAAGCACTATCCATGCAACTTCACTGAGAGAAGAAAACTTTAAGCTTGTGTCTGGTCTCTGGTGGATTCAGCTCTCTTCAGCTTTTTTCTTTGCTGATTTGAATCTGTATGCTTTTGCTATAGTAAGCAATAATCATAAGTATAACCACTTTTCTGAATTCTGCAAGTGCTCCTGAATCACTGAAACTGGCAGTGAGATCAGGACAAGCAACACATAGTTTAATTAAGAAAAGTATCCTTCAAAGGAACGTACAAAAGGGCCAAAAATTGTTAAAAATGATAGAAAGTCATCCAGAGACAAGGCAAACTGATTAAGTTTACAAAACCAGTACAATAGAATACTCATCCTGTAACAATTCTAGAGATAATATTTACAACATGCCTAACTTCAGCCCTATTGGTAGAGAGGATTTAATTTAATCTAAGATTTAAAAACAAAATCAAATCTATTATAATCAAGAATATGATACCTGAGTTCCTCACTGTGTATGGCTTAATGGATAAATAGGATTTTAACTGAGGTAGCATGGGCTCTGATTCAAGCGTCTCCAATTGCTTTCACTATCCTTTGGCAAATTAGACTCTCTGTCTCAATGTCAGCTTCCCACATGTATAATGGTGATACCAATCATGCCAACTTCATAATTTATGGGCATGATGTAAGTTAATACATGTAAAATGCTTAACCAGAGCCTAGTGAGAATTCCATAAATGATTTTTACAGTCATCCCAGAAGGCAATGCAAAGAAATAAATAATTGTTTTGGTCTAAAAACTTACAAAGAAATCTTCACTCTTAAGTTATTCAAACATATGAAATAAGCATTCTTCTTCCAAAATATAACAACTTCTGTCATTTTATTTTGCATTTGTGAAGAATTATTGTTAATGATTTTAAAAGCATTACTTTAGAATCCATGGTAAACATTATCACTTGGCTTTTTTAGCTCTTTATTCACTAATATAAGTGACTGAGTACTCCATATGTATTTATAAAATACTTTTTTAAAAAAGTCTATTTATACTAAGAAAAGATAAATCTGCATTTGCAAAATGCCGAATGACTTTATTCCATTTTGCACGTATGTAGTGACTTAGAGCATTGTCATCCATGGTCTCCACAGTCTGGTTTAGGAACAAAAAAAATAAAAGAAAATTCTGTATCATTTTTGAGATTGCGTTATTAAAAATAGTTGCAGAAGGGACAAAATAGAGAAACACCCCTGTCATCATCTGCCACTACCATGGCCCACAGAACCCAGTCCCAACTGAGGACACCATACTGTGTGAAGCTGATGTGTTTGGTGGAGCAGGAGTGATCCTCCATACAACAATGACACTCTGCTAGACATAGAGAAACAGAGCCACACACATGGAAGTTCAACATTTGTGTATGAAAGGAAATATCCAGACACTGAGGATACTTTGTTCCATACCTAAGAAAAAAGAAATCACTCCTGCTTTACTGTCATGAATTTAAATGTTTTCTTTTTCAGTAAATAGTATTAGTCTGTGGCTATCAGCAGTCTTCCTGTTTCTCACCATCTGTTGTTTCACTCGAATCACAGATTCTGATCAATAGTATCATACATTTTTCAAAAATATATCATTCTTTCATTTGCATTAGCACTAACAGAATATGAGAG
Organism: Eonycteris spelaea; assembly: GCA_003508835.1. Taxonomy (NCBI): domain Eukaryota; kingdom Metazoa; phylum Chordata; class Mammalia; order Chiroptera; family Pteropodidae; genus Eonycteris; species Eonycteris spelaea. Next base: position 5,368,362 of record PUFA01000095.1, read on the forward strand.
ATCACTTTCTTTACCTTGAGAAATATTCTCTTATTTCAGTGTTGTCACATGTTTACAAAAAACAACCAACAAAAACCAACAAAAACAATCACAGGAAGTTTTTAAATAAGAAACGATCATATACAAAGGACTCTTAAAACTCAACAATAAGAAACAAACTCAATTAAAAAGGACCCAAAGACTTTCGACAGATGTTTCACCAAAGATTTACAAATGGAAAAAAAAGCATTTGAAAAAATGCTCCACATCATATGTCATCAGGGAAATGCAAATTAAAACAACAATAAAATACCACTACATACCAATTACAATGGACAAAATGCAAAACACTGACAACACCAAATTTAGTGAGAATGTAAAACAATAGGAACTCTCATGCATTGCTGGTGGGAATAGAAAATAATACAGCCTCTTTGAAAGACAGTCTGGTGGTTTCTTATCAGAAACTAAATATAAGCTTGCCATCTGATCCAGCAATCATGTTCCTCGCTACTTAAGTAAAGGAATTGAAAATTCATGTCTACACAAAAACTTGTGCATCGATGTTTATAGCAACTTTATTTATATTTGTGAAAATTTAGAACCAATCAAGATGTCTTTTAGAAGGTGAATAGATAAATAAATTGTGGTACATCCAAACAACACAATATTATTCAGCACTAAAAAGAGCTGATTATATCTCTTCACTGATTAAAACACTTTGATGGATATCTATGTTCTTTAGTTGAAAACTAAACTTAAAAGACAAAGCCTGCAATTAACTGCAATTTAACTTTCTGGTCTTACCGTTTAACATTATTGCTTTATATCTCATACTTTCACTACATTGACCCTTTTTAGTATACAACGAATTTTATTTTCCATAGGTTCTTTGCATTATGTTCTCTCCTCCTCTTAAAATGCTGTTCACAAATTTTCAACTGCCTAATTACTTTTCATTCTTCAGATCTAGTAAGAAAACTAATTTACTTAGAAGAGCTTTTCTTGCAGGTCATAAAAAATCTATATCCTATTCTTATGTTTTATTATGTCTGGTATTTTCCTTCATGTCATGTACATTCAAATGTACTTCTTTACAATTTCTCTTTCCTGGTATATTGTAATCTGTGAGTTCAAGGAATCTACCTATTTTGTCAATAGCACATATCTAGCACATGATATATTCTCAAGTAATATTAAAAATATATCATTAAATGACTAATCAAATGGCAAGGAGAAAAGTAAATAAGGAAGAAATTGTGAGCTGATCACAGGATATTTCTGACTCTGAATATCTAACTGTATTCTAATCCAAACTGGGATCAAATTAATTGATTGATTTTTTACTGAGAAATTTTTTTTTTAAAAGTGTTTGTCCAAGTGAAGAATAAAAGACTATAAATAGCTTTTAAAATATATATAGATAAAAATTATAAAATAAAAAATTTTATAAAATAAATATAACTAAAACATAAAGAAAAACTTTAGTCTAATATAGCATTATACTCATAATCTATTTTTAATTATTTTCCAACTTTTCCTAAAGTGAAAACCCAGAAAAAAAATGAAATTCATATTATACCAAAAGACAAATCAGTCATCAATATACATGTATAGCTCTATTAAATCTCTTCTAATTACAATATTAATGATATTAGAATAAGAAATACATTTGACAGATGGCTTGTTTTACTACTTGAAACAGAATAAATTATGCTTGGAAGAATTAAAATTAGTACCAACTTGAAAACTTGTTAGCTTTCTCTAATACACACACGTTATTTCTTAAGATGAGCAAAGTATTTTCTGTCTCAGTATGTTCAATATCATATATTTTAAGATTTAAATTCCTATAATTTAGCATTGTGGTTATGCAGATGTACAGTTAGAGACATATTCCCTTTAGGGAGGTAGAAATTTCCGAAGTAAAATGCTGCAGAAAGAATGTTGGTAAGAGTGCATTTATGGGGCTCTGTTAATTTTTCTCAGTATTCAATAGCCACACTAGATGAAATCCTCATAGATCTTACAACATGAGCCATAAATTATAAATATCACCACATCAGCTTAAGGATTTACAGAGGAATTCTACAAACATTCAAATGTAACGTTGCTCAGAATTCCATATTTACCTCGATTCAAGTTATATGAGCACTTCATTACAATAAGTAATAGAATTTATTATGTGACAAATGTATTTTTATTCTTAATTTCTGTATTTGGGGATACATCTGAATTTGGCCAATTATAGTTCATAAGCGAATAAATAAAGTTGTATGGTAGCATAGCCATGCTCATTCATTTATGTATTGTCTATGACAAGTCTAGCTATAATGTCAGAACTGAGCAGTGGTGACAGAGACCTTATACCAACAAAGCTTACTATCTGACTCTTTGCAGAAAAAAATTCTGATCCTGCTATAAATTATTGCAGTTATCTGATCCTTGAATATGAGAATGTTAACCTTAAGAGTTTTAGCCTTCCCTGAAATTACCAACAAACCTCACACAAACAGATAGTTTCTGAGTCCAAAGTACAAACTTGATACAAATAGCCACCGAATCCCAGGAGAAGCTACATATTCAGATTTTGAAGAAATGAAAATAGGTAAGTTTCTCTTCATTCCAATATATGTAAGTGGAACAACAAATTAATAAGTAAAATACCTAAGTCGACTTCCTTATTTCAGTTTCTAATAGAGAGTTAAAGGCTCAGAGGTAATTTTATAATTTCAACAGTATCAGATATGCTGGCTGCGATTTTATAAATATAATTCCCTTAAAATTTTTATGGGCTTTCTGTGTATCTGATTATATTTACCATGCCCCCAAAGTCATACAAATAACAGTTTTTGATAAATGCTTCTCACTAGCAGACTAGCTCATAGCTCAGACTTCTTAAGGTTTATGACTTTGATTTTACTTAGCACCTTTGTCCAGCAAAAAAATATCTACTAGATACCACCTTAATTTTTTGAGCTGTCTTAACAAAAGATCTCATAACCACACTATTTATTTGATTTTAACTTTGTCACTGTATCTTACTTTTAGAAACTTTGGCTCAGAAGATATAAAAAAAAATAGCTTTATTTTCAACCTAGCAAGCTCTGATTCCTCTGTATTCTCTTATAATTTTAATTCCAATGTGTTCAGTTATTTTTTATTTCATACATTTATTCATAAACAGCTAAAATAAACATGTGTTCAATATATTGCTTAGACAACTCTTGCCAAATCCAAAAGCTCTTTAGAAAAAAAATTCAAGTTACCTGAGGCAACATTTTTAACAGATATGTACAGACTTAACACAAGTGGCCATTTTTCAGACCCTCTCAAGATGTTTCCTTGTCATTTTTCTGGACTTTTCTAACAAAGTCTTCACTATTTTTCCAGTCTCCACTAACACCTCCTTTCCACTGTCATCCGGCCTCCAAAACAATGCCATATATTTTAGTTTTCTGTTGTTGCAGAGCTCCACTACTGAAACCAATTTCTGTATCAGATATCTACTGCCATAATAATTTTACAGAACAAATCACCCTTTAATTACTGACATTAACCAATGAGCTCTTATTTTTCATACAACTGTGATTCAGCATTCAGGCTCGGTGCTCCTCTGGCTTTAATTGGACTCACTTATATTTTTGAATATTAGTTGACTGTCAGAAGAGATAACAGGGGCTACTGGACCACCTGTGTCTCATCCTCCAGCACACTAATTCATTGCTGTGATCATAATGGTGACAGAGGGCAAGAGTAAGAGTGGAAACACATGCTTTTTCAAGCTTATACATAGATCACAGCTGCTAACATCCCTTTGGTCAAAGCATATCATTTGGCTAAACTCAGAATCAAAGGGCTAGGAAATACACTTTTCCTCATTGGTGAAAAGAACTACATAGTTACATTGCAGAGGGTGTGATTAAAGAGAGAAATGAAGAATTAACCCATGAATGCAGTCTCCACAATAGTCATAGGCCTCAGTGGTGACCATGAAAATCACATAAATACTCTGACAGCAGTTAGTTCAAGAGAATGAGCCCCACATGTCCAGTTTCTTCCTCTACTATCCTGTGGGTGTAAACCCTTACACAAATAGTCACTGAGTCCCAGAGTAGAGACCAGGAACATTAATCTGATAAATAAAATTTAAAATACACGTTCTCTTGGAATTTAATCTGGCTCTTCTTTTTGATAGTTGTAGGACTTTGGATATCTCACCCACTCTATCTCATAGCTTTTCGTTCTGCAAGACATTGTATTTGTTTTGCCTGTGTATTTTTTTTCTTTGCCCTTATCTATAAACTTTAAGACTAAGGCATGTCTTTCATATTAGACTTTCTATGACTTAGTAAAGTAGAAGGCATATAAAAATTTATTTAATGAATGAATAAACTATTTTGGTATAATAAAGGATATATCTGAAATATAAATGGGTCTCTATATTAAAAGTGAAACCCTAAAAAGACAAGAAGCAGTAAGAAGTTGTTGACTGATTTGAGATGGGCTCATTTAGCCTGGTTCCCCAGAAAACAGAATCACAGATGTGGAGTGTATATTGTTTGACTAGATAACGTAGTCCTATGATTGAAGAATAAGAAAAACAAAGCAAGAAAGAAAGGATGCTTCATGACGAGATTTATTAGCAAGCTGTCCTCTGCCACTAAGGTGACTCATCATCTGATCTCTGGGATCATGCTCCTGAAGATGACATATAAATTGTGTGTTACCAATCTGTAAGGAATTGAAAAGGGGAAGATTTTATCCACTTGCTCCTACGTCACAGCTCAGCTCTTGGGGTTTTAACTTTCCTACCCTTTCAAGGTTATACATATTTGTGCATGAGCTACCCTCGTGTGGTTAAGAACACAGAGCCTTGTGGATAGCATCACTAATGCTGCCTCCCCACACCCCACCAATGCAGGTGAAATTTGTGTGGGGGAGTTAGGAGTGCAAGCAAAGTCAAAGAGTATTCCCTCCGAGCTGAGCAAGAGGCAAGTAAAGATGAGATGATCAACAGTAGGCTTAAAGAGGCAATTTTACATTAGGTTATTAAAATAAAAGTAAAAGGCAAAATTCATCTTACGAGCTAATATTCATTTATTTATGATTTTATTAATTTAAAAAAAATTTTTGCAAGTTTTGTCTGCTTTATTTCACTACTTTAGGAAATTAGGCAAAACAGGGCCTGTCATTATACTGCATACCTGGTCGATTGTGAATAAGAGGTGTATCAAGGACTTCAATTTTACCTGAGGGAGGAACTATGCTTTGAAGATTGGTAACAAGTCACTCATAAACAATGTTGAACTGTAGGGGAAGAAAAATCAACACATTTTCATATGGAGGAAAAGTGAATATTTTTTAAAGATGAATATCAAGAATGACAGTAAAATTAATTTTCTGAATAAACTAGAGACAGTACAAAAAATTCATAAGGATGGAATTGAAGGAAATGTCAGTGATCCAACAAGGAGTACCAAAGAATGTATAGGCAGGGGTCAAAACGTAACGTCAAAAGAATGCAACCAAACAATATTCCACCCTTTTGCAACAAAATCTCTGACAATAAAATAACATTCATGAAATCTAAATAAGAATCAACACATAAGGCAAAACATTGGGGTTTTTACATTAAATAGATTCAGTATGCATTGAAAACTATTGTATAAGATAGTTGCTAGTAAATAATTCATTTTTAATTTACTTCTGGTTGGCTTGGTGTATAACCAATTTTGACAACTAAATTTACGTAACATTAATTTAGGAAGAAGAAAATTATTTAACCATTTCTATATTTGAATAAAGAAGAAACCAAACAAGTTCTGTTTTATACATATGAATGGAAAAAGCATTGAGATTTCTAATACTTTCTCTGCAGGATGCCAATGTTATATAGGAGAGTGACCAAAATGGATTTGGCGTACAGAGGGCATACAACTAATCTAAATCACTTAGCCGTTAAAGTCTGACGCTAAAACTGAAGTGGTAAAAAGTCAGCCTATAATTGAAATGAGAGGAAACTTGGCGTGATCCTATTGGTTTCAAAGAATTTCTTACATTCCTGAATTTACTGTGTGTTATAATATAGTAAACCTGACTATTAGGTGTTTCTTCCAGCTTATCACATATAAACTACTTCAGTAAGACCTATATATAACTAAAATATAATTAAACGAATGTGTTCATATGCGTAGAGACTCATTTGTATGTTTGCCTGCATCCTTCTACCTTTTTTTTTTCTACTAAATATCTTGATAGGATAATGAAGATAATATAAGCAATGTATCTGCAAGAAGAGTGAGTTTCTCCTTTTATATATCTCTCCATGGTCAAATTGAAACCCTTCCTTATGTGAAATGTACAGTGTTCCCAGTCCATTTTCAGTAAATGAGATTCTACCATGTGGGTACTACACACTACTTTAGTACAGTTTTGTTTGACAGATGGTCACTGTTCAGGAACACATTTTCTCTAGTTCTGACAGTACCTACGAGTTGAATTTCCTCTTAGATGTTAGACTTAACATCGGTAAAGTTTAAAATATGCAGTAAAGTGATGACCCATCTTTTTGAGACTCAAAAGCACAGTATGACAAAAATGATTAAACATATATTGACACTGTGTGTGAATGTATTCTATCATGTGAAAAGTATGAATTGCAGTATATGAGATCTTATGCAAAAATTGTTTGCTGTTCATGACAATTTAAATTATAATGCAATGTGTAACAATAATATAATTTGAAAATATTAATGTGATATCATCTTTTTACAAAATAAAATAAATATGCAGTTTTTAGACACAGAGACCTGGAAATTCAGGGTTTAAGTAAATTCTATTTTTTACTATTTGTACTTACACAAGATACTTAACTAATCAGCATGTCTTCTACTACAAAAAATATATATTTCTGATTTTAATTTATTGTTATCATTAAATAAGACAACCTTTCTATAATTATAAAACCATGTAGTTTGCACAAATATGTCAACACATCTTAATAGATTTGTTTTACAATATATGAAAGTATAAAACATGTCCTAAATCTCTTGTCAATACAGTATTTTTTTTCCTCTACTTTTCAATTATTATACAAAGGAAATCTTGTATAATCTTCTCTTTGTTCTCTGTGTACATTAAGCATAGGTATTACCACTGGCTTCAGCATTGAGAATTTGAGTGCACAAAGGATTGTCAGTTCAAAGGGCTTTCAACTAGTACACAGAGCAATTCCACTGGATAGAAACTGATGTGTTATATCATTAATGAGAACTTTAGAACAAACAGATATTTTGTCTAAAAAAGAAGTTGGAGCAGACTTCTTTAACTTGTGTAATATTAAATGAAAATTTAGGATGGCGATGGCATATTATTATTGGAAATTAGGAATATCTCTTGTCAATCTAGAAATGGTTGGTAAAAATACATTTTGTGTGTCTGTATATCTTTTAAGTTATGTACTTGTGTATCTTTACTTTTTTTAGCTATTTCTGGGAGAATAAAAAAGGAAATGTGTAAAAATGGTTTATTATGACTGTCTACAATCCTTGAAGTATCCTCATTATTCAAATAGTAGCTGAAATCCAGTGTGTAAAAAAAAAATATTTCTTCATGAGACATAGCACCAATAGCATTCTCTCTTGATTCTCAAAAATCAGCTTTTATGAATTTCTCAAGTAAACTAAATATCGGTAAATTTTCCTTCAGGAATGTTTCAGAAACCACCGTAGCTCAATGTTAAATAACATACTAAATAGATATTACAAGTCTTAGAAAATTATTTTTTTCTAAATAATATACCTATGTTTTTCATAAAATTAAATTAATTTATAAAATTTTTAAGTATATTAAACTATGCAATGTTTGACACCTTTCTCCACATTCATTAAAAAATTGAATTACTTATTTTTTGAATTCTGAATAAATTATTTGATAAAAAAACATATTTTCCTCCCTCTGTTGTCCTATATAATCTCTAAATTATTGCTGTGAGCTCTTATTGCTTCCTATCTAATCAGATTAACTCAGTACACTGTGCACCAGTATTACACAAATAAACAGTGTTTACCTACTCTTACTATGGTCCTCAAACCTTTCAAAGAGTTCTGTTTATTTTTTAAGCAATAAAATAAAACCAATTAAATATAGATAATAGAAGCTAAATAAATGTAAAGTGCAAAGGAACTGGGCAAGATAGAGTAACAGACACTGAATTTACCTTCCCACCTGAAATAATTAAAACTTCTAGACAAAAACATAAAATAATGGTTTTTAAGATAGTGAACATCTGGCAACCAACAACAAAGGACTATGATTATTAAAAGGGGAACAATTGAGATGTGTGCTCTATGATTACTTTAGCTTACTACTAGGAGAGAGTTTCCTTGTACAGTAGCAAAAAGAGAAGAACGTAGGCAAAATTTAGGACTCTTCCTTCCTGAGTTGAAGAGACAAAATTGAAGCTTTGAAAAAGAAAGGTAGATATAGAAAGCTTCATGAGAGAGTAAGAGAGACAGAGAGAGAAAGTACTAGAGATACTCATAGTATCTCTTTTGAATCTTTAAGTAAACAGTGACTAGAGAATATGTTTGAGGAAATCAACTTAGGTTAGTAAAAGAATTACCCAAAAAGTTTAAAAGGTGAAATCCTCTAAATTCACACAGCGATCAGAAAAAAAAAAAAAAAAAAAAAAAAAAAAAAAAAACCTCATAACTTACGGGGTATTAGGATGAGTTTGCAGAAGGATTATTCTTTAAGTAGTGACAAAAATTAGTTCTAGACTATGTGCTATTCTGATCATCATTAATCAAAATTACCGAGTATGCATATGAGCAATAAAATAACCTCCAAATTAAAAGAATCAATTATTTGGTACAAACATAGAAATGTCAAAAGACTGAATTAGTAGACATGGGGATTTGAGCAGTAATTATAATTCTATTCCATATGTTCGAGAAGGTAGATGATACATTGATCATGTTAAGCAAAGACATGGCAAACACTAAAAGTATCAAGTTTTTATAAATAAAAAACTGCATTGTCTAAGATGAAAAACATACTGAATGGGATTAAATATATTATAGCCATTTCAGGGGGAAAATAGTGCTTGAAGACATAGAAAAACAAACTCTTCAAAGAAAAACTACATAAAAACAAAACAGAACATTAGCATGCTATGAGAAACTTTAAGCATTCTCACAGGAGAGAAGTATGGTGGACAGAACATAAAATATATTTGAAGAAACTAAGGATAATAATTTTTTTCAAAATGTATTGAAAAGGTAAATCCATAGCTCCATGGATTTAAAAAATACCTAAAAAAACTTACATAAGGAAAGCTACACAAGACAAATAATATTAGATTGCTTAGATGAAATAATTTTGAAAAGATTTTGAAAGGAGTCAAGGAAAAAGACTTTACATATTTGGGAATGATATAAAAATGACAACACACTTCTCATAAACAATGCAAGTCAAAGACAATATTAAAATAGAGGAGATGAGGAACAGGTGATTTAAAATTCTATGCCCAGCAAAAGTACCTCTCAAAAAAAAAACAGGATTAAATAATGATGTATTCAGATATACAAGAGCTTAAAAACATCACTAGCAGAACTGTGTTACAAGAAATATTAAAGGAACACCTTCAAGCAAAAAAAAAAATGATACTTGCTAGAAATAAGAATTTAGGTACAGCTGCAACTGAAAACTTTTAGGGATGGTGGCTATGTTAATTTTCTTGATCATCATGATTTTTCATATGACAAAGCTTGTAAAATTATACATTTAAACATGTGCAGTTATTAGATGTTGTTAAGGCTGATAAAAGTACAAAGAAACAAAGAGATATCAATTGCCTTGAAAATTTTCATTTTCAGAGCAGTATGCATGTCAAGACATTTACGTAGAAAAAAAGTTTTACTTTTTAAATTATTTTCTTTCATTTCAAAATTTCCAAGTAAAGGCAAAATTATTTGTTGAAGATCTAATGTAAGTAACCGGCAAATCCACTTATGAAGTTTTGTCAGTTTTGATGCTCAGTTCTATACCAGGATATGCATGTATAATGTACATGAAACAGTTTTCTCTCAAACTAACAAGAGCCTATCAATATCTAAGGTATTATTTATTCTAAGTAAAAAAAAAGAATAAATACAACAAAAGAACACACAGATACTTTAAAATATGTAAAAGTAGACTGGCGGAAGATGAAGGACTAAGTAAAAGCAGAGTTCGCCTCCTCCCAGGACCACATTAAAATTACAATCGAATTGCAAAATAATCAACGTGGAGAATCACCTGAAGTCCAGCTGATCATAACACCTACATAATAATATAATATAATGATAATATAAAGAAGGAGTCACTTTGAAGCCAGCAGTGAAGGTAAAATCAAGAATAGGGCTGAACCTACACTGCTGATGATGGAAGATCACTGGGAGGGTGATTAAGGCTGTGGAGGCTCCTCTGAAGGAGAAGGGGGTCCTGGCCTCATTTGGAAGCTCCGCAGCCCAGGGTCCCAGCCAGGGAAGAGGAGTTTCCAATAACTGACTATAAAACCAGAGGGGATTCCGGCCATCTGGGTGAGACGGAAGGAGACTGAAGCCCTAGATGTCCCTTTGAAGGGCCCACACACAGGCTTTCTGACCTGCGGACACTCACCGGGGCACCAGTGGTGGGTCAGAGGCTAGCCTGGGATTTATACGAGCAAGTCTGTATTATTTGGTGCCAGAATGAGGGCTGGAAGGGCAGCCATCATTGTGCATTAGTCTGGCCCTATTATAGGGCAATCTACAGACCTTACCAGCCTGACTGTGCAGACCCTTCCCACAGGGCATTACGAAGCCCTGATCAGACAGGATCAGACTGCCGACTCAACCTGCAGATTGCCAAGGGCTTTTGTTGCTGAATGGCTATCATGCTCTGCTTATTCAGGGTCAAACATTCATAGCTGACAACATGCACTATGAGTGAGCATTTCTGAGATAGTTTTAGGTAGATCACTGCTGCCAACATGAACTTGGGTGTATCTAAGTGATCTGTGGGCCAGTCCCAGACAGCAGATGGTCTTACTGTGATCCGGGACTTTTGCAGGAACACACGAATGGTTACCCAGGCTGCAGCAAGACTGAGGCTGTATTGATCAGACAGCCATTGTCTCGATGAGAACTCCCCTGCCCCCAAATTGTCCCAGAAAGCCCACTGACAGGGAACCGCCACAGCCTTCCCCTCCCATATCTCTCAATCCACACAGGCAACAAACTTTGGCTAACAGGGCAGGCACAGAAATCTGCTGCTGCTGTAAGAGTTGCAATATTGCACCCAGGGAGTGCAAATGTCTGTGGGACCGCTCCAGATGGCAGCTGTCTCACTGTGACCTGTGACTATAGCTATAATGCCCGGGCATAGAAGTTTCAGCAAAACAGACTATATTGGCCTGATGGCTCTTGTGTCTCTGAGATCATGCTTCACCCAAGTCACAAAGTGCCTACAGCCCATTGACTGGCAGCCTCCCCTGCTCTGCCTGGCTCTGGGGTTGTGCATTCTGTGTAAGCAATAGGCTTTAGCTAGCGCACTGAGTCATTTTGGGGAAAAAAAACATTGTGGGCGCCTATACAAGCTGCAATATCTTTTGCGGGGTTTGCAAGAGTCTGGGACTGCCCCAGACAGAAGCTTCTCTCTCTGTGATCTGTGACTACTGTGAGAACATGCGGACACAGAAATTGCAGAAAACTGAGGCTATTGGACTGATGACCCTTGACTCCCTGAGCTCTTGCCCCATCCAATACACAAAGTGCCATTGCATGTTGATAGGCAGCTGCCCCAGACCTAGGGTGGTGCATTCAGGCCAAAGTGGGCAGCAGCTGACCTTGCTACAATTGGAAACTTGTACAGGGAGCCAGAGACAGCGCTGGCATGTAAACTGACACTGCGGTGGCAGGGAAATTTACTCAATAGACTCAGGAGACTCCTGGGGTCCCTGTGCCACCCACCATGCATATCTCCAAAGGCTTGTCTAGTTTCAGAGACTATAGGCAACTGACAGTGTGAGATCCAAAGGAGCACTGGACCCTCTGCTAAACTGCCTAGGTCAGGGACAGGTGATACATGACTGCTACCTACAGTATTGTCTCTTCCACTTACCTACGGAGCCAGCATAGGCAACAACCATCTGTGCATTGTTTTGTAGTTCCCACTGGGTAGCCCTGATTAATCAAAAGCAGCAGCTGACCTTGGCCTACCAGGGACCCCCTCTCAAGGGGCCACAGAAACCAATGCATCTGGAGGCCCGCACCAGACCACAAAAGAGCAACTCCTGACTAGCCTTGTTGGTACACACAAAGTGTGGTTGCAACAAGTATACAAGCCAGCTGGGGCAAATCCCACTGAGTGGGATCAGCCCCACATAGCAACTCTTACCCTGTGGGTGTAGCCAATTCCCACAATTAGTCAGCCTGGGCATTAATCCCATCTACTGATGTGCTAGCAACAATACATACAACCCACACAAAGATCAATTCCATATGCCCTGGCATTTGGAGTCAAGGAGAGTGTGCCAGTGTGCCACACAGGACACCTTCCACATTAGGCCATCTGGCCAAGGCTGAGAGATGAGATAAATATTCCTGACACATAGAAATGAACACAGAGAGTCTAATAAAATGAGAAAACAAAGAAACATGCCACAAACGAAGCAACAGGAGAAAACTCCAGAAAATAAGCTAAATGAAATTGAGGTAAGCAACCTACCAGAGACAGGGTTCAAAATGATGGTTATAAAGATGCACAATGAACTTAGAGGGAAAATGGATGAACACAATGACAATCTCAATAGAGAGATAGTAAGCTTACAAAAATAAATAGAAACCATAAAAAAGAATAAGACGGAAATGAAAAACACAATAACTGCAATGAAGAATACACTAGAAGGATTCAACATTAAATTGGATGAAGTAGAAAATTGAATCAGTGAACTGGAAGACAAGGTAGTAGAATACAGCCAATTAAAACAACAAAAAGAAAAAAGAATTAAAAAATAAATTAAGGGTAGTTTAAAAGACCTCTGGAACAACATGAAGTGTAACAATATCCAGATTATAGAAGTATCTGAGGAGAAGAGAGAAAGCAAGGGATTGAGAATCCATTTGAAAAAATAATGACAGAAAACTTCCCTAACCTGGCAAGGTAATTAGACATACAAGTTCAGGAATAACAAAGAGTCCCAAGCAAAAGGAATTCAAACAGACTCACACCAAGACACATTATAATTAAAATGCCAAGGTCAAAGACAAAGAGAAAATCTTAAAAGCAATAAGAGAAAGGCAGCTAGTTACTCACAAGGGTACCCCCATAAGAATGTTTGCTGATTAATCAAGGTAAACTTTGCAGGCCAGAAGGGACTAGCAAGAAAGATTCAAGATATAAAAAAGAAGAATCTACAACCATGAATACTCTACCCTGCAAGGTTTCCATTAAAATGGAAGGTGAGATAAACAGCTTCCCATATAGGAAAAAGCTTAAGGAATTCATCACTAACAAGCCAGTGTTACAAGAAATGTTAAAGGGACTTCTGTAAAAAGAGGAAGAGATAAAAAAGAAAATAGAAAGCACAAACATGAATAATAAAATGGCAGAAACTATGTACCTATCAGTAATCACTTTAAATGTAAATGGATTAAATGCTCCAATCAAAAGACATAGAGTAACCAAATGGATAGAAAACAAGACTCATGCATATGCTGTCTATAAGAAACCCACTTCAGATCAAGTGAAACTCACAGACTGAAAGTAAAGAAATGGAAAAAAGATATTTCACACAAATGGAAATTAAAAAAAAAAAAAGCCAGGGTAACAACACTTATATCAGATAAAATAGACTTTAAAACAAAGGCTGTAATAAGAGGCACAGAAGTGCATTACGTAATGATAAAGAAATCAATAAATCAAGAGAACATAACCCTAGTGAACACATACATACCCAAAATAGGAGCACCTACATACAATAAAGCAGTATTGACTGACTTAAGAGGAGAGATCAACAGTGATACACTCATAGTAGGAGACTTTAACACCCCATTGACACCAATGGATGGATCTTCCAGGCAAAGAAATCAATAAACAATGAGTCTAAAAGACATGAGAACAAATAGATTTAATAGATATTTTCAGAGCATTTTTACCCCAAAGCAGCAAAATATATATTCTTCTCTAGTGCATGTGGAACATTTTCCAAGATAGACCACATGTTAGTACACAAAACAGGTCTCAAAAATGTAAGAAGATTGAAATTATATTAACCATCTTCTATAATCACAATTATATAAAACTAGAAATCATGAAAAAGAAAAAGCTGGGAAATACACAAACGTATGGAGGCTAAATAACACGCTACTAAACAATGAATGCTAACAAAGAAGAAATTAAAAAATACCTAGAGCCAAATGAAAATGAAAACATGACTCGAAATCTATAGAACATAGTGAAAAGAGCCCTAAGAGGGGAAGTTATAATAATACAGGCCTACCTCAAGAAACAAGAAAAAGTTCAACTAAATAATCTAAACTTACACTTAAAAGAACTAGAAAAGAACAGCAAACAAAGCCCAAAGTGAATAGAAGGAAGTAAATAATAAAGATCAGAGTGGAAATAAATGAAATACAGTTTAGAAAATCAATACAAAGATTAATAAAAACAAGAGTTAGTTCTATGAAAGGATAAAAAAAAATGACAAACCCTTAACCAGACTCATCAAGGAAAAAGAAGAGAGGACTCAAATAAATAAAATCAGAAATGAAAGATGAGAAATAACTACAGACTCCATAGAAATACAAAGAATCAGAAGAAAATACTATGAGCATTTATATGCCAACAAATTGGACAATCTGGAAGAAATGGGCACTTTCCTAGAAACATACAATCTCCCAAGACTGAGTCAAGAAGAAACAGAAAATCTGAACTGACAGATTACCACCAATGAAATAGAATCAGTAATTAAAAACTTCCCAAAAAACAAAATTCATGGGGCAGATGGCTTCATACGTGAATTTTACCAAACATCAAAGAAGAATTAACACCTATGCTTCTCAAACTATTCCAAAAATTTCAAGTAGATGGAAGACTTCCTACATCCTTTTATGAGGTCACCATTACCTTGATTCTAAAACCAGACAAAAACATTACAGAAAAAGAAAACTATAGGCTGACATCTCTTATGAACATCAATGCAAAAAATTCTCAACAAAATATTAGGAAACTGAATTCAGCAATACTTTAAAAATATCATATGCCATGATCAATCTGGATTTATTCCGGGAACACAAGGTTGACATAACATCCGCAAATCAATTAATGTGATGCACCACATTAACAAATTGAAAAATAAAAAACAAATGATCATATCAACAGATGCAAAAAGCATTTGACAAATTACGGCATCCATTTATGAAAAAGCTCTCTGAAAAGTGGGAATAGTGGGAACATACCTCAACATAATAAAGGCCATATATGACAAACCTACAGCTAACATCATACTCAATGGGGAAAGGTAAAAGCATTTTTCTTAAGATCAGGAACAAGACAAAGATGTCCATTTTCACCACTTTTGTCCAACATAGTATTGGAAGTTCTAGCCACAGCAATCAAACAATAAAGCAAAATAAAATGTACCTGAATTGGGAAAGGAGAAGTAAATCTCTTGTTATTTGCAGATAATATGATGCTATTTATAGAGAATTCTAAAGATTCCACCAAAAACCTGTTAGAACCCATCGATGAATTCACTAAAGTAGCAGGATATAAAATTAATACTCAGAAGTCAGTGGCATTTTGATACACCAATGATGAACTTTCAGAAAGAGAAATTAAGAAAACAATCCCATTTACCACTGCATCGAAAACTATAAAATACCTGGCAATCAAATTAACCAAGGAGGTAAAAGACCTATTCTCAGAAAATTATGTCCTTTAAAAAAGGAATTGAAGAAGATAGAAATATTTGAAAGCATATATTGTGTTAATGGATAGGAAGAATCAACATCATTAAAATGGTCATACTATACAAAGCAATCTATAGGTTCAATGCAATCTCTATCAAAATACCAATAGCATTTTTCAGAGAGCTAGAACAAATAATCCTAAAATTCATATGGAACCATAAAAGAACGCAAATAGTCATGGCAACTTGAGAAAGAAGAACAAGGAAAAATGAAGGTATCACACTACCTGATATCAAAATATACTACAAGGCTACAATAATCAAAATAGTGTGGAACTGGCCTAAAAACAGATACATTGATAAATGGTAATGAATAGAGTGCCCAGAAATGAATCTATGCCTATATGCTCACTTAATATATGACAAAGAAGGCAATAATATACAATGAGGTAAAGACAGTCTCTTCAATAAATGGTTTTGGGAAAATGGGACAGATACATACATACATACATACATACATACATACATACATACATACATACTGAGAGAGAGAGAGAGGAGAGAGAGAGAGAGAGAGAGAGAGAGAGAGAGAGAGAGAAAGAAAGAAAGAAAGAAAGAAAGAAAGAAAGAAAGAAAGAAAGAAAGAAAGAAAGAAAGAAAGAAAGAAAGAAGGAAAGAAAGAAAGAAGAAACTGGAAGGAATACCTTCTTACACTGTATACAATAGACTCAAAATGGATTAAAGACTTAAATGTAAGACCTGAAACCATAAAATTTCTAGAAGAAAACATAGGCAGTAAACTCTCTCATATTGCTAACAGTAATTTCTTTTTGAACATATATCCATCCCCAGGCAAGGGAAACAAAAAAAAAAATAAATAAACAAGTGGGGCTACACCAAACTAAAATGTTTTTGTAAAGCAAAGGAAACAATCAACCAAACAAAAAGACAACCATTTAATTGGGAGAAGATATTTGCTAATAATATATCTGATAAGAGGTTAATATCAAAAATATACAAAAAACTCATACAACTCAACAACAACAAAAAAAACCAAATAATCCAATTAAAAAATGGGCAAAAGACCTGAACAGATACTTCTCCAAAGATGAAATACAGATGATCAATAGATATATGCAAAAATGCTCAAGGTCACTAATTGTTTGAGAGATGCAAATTAAAACCACAATGAAATATCACCTATCACCTGTCAGAATGGCTATCATCAATTAAATATAAGAACATCAAGTGTTGGCAAGGATGAGGAGAAAGGGTAACCCTCATACACTGTTGGTGGGATTGCAAATTGGTACAGCCACTATGGAAAACAGTATTGAAGTTTTTCAAAAAATTAATAACAGAAATACCTTTTGACCCAGTAATTGCACTTCTGGTGTTTATCTAAAGAAAACCAAAAACAATAATTCATAAATCTATGCACCCCAATATTCATGGCAGCACAATTTATAATAGCCAAGTTATGGAAGCAACCTAAATACTCATCAATAGACATTGGATAAAGAAGTCATGGTTCATATATACAATGAAATATTACTTGGCCATTAAAAAAATGAAATCCTACCATTTGCAACAACATGGATAGATGTAGATGTTATTATGATGAGTGAAATAAGTCAGACAGAGATAGATGCCATATGATTTCACTTATATGAGGGATCTAAAAAAACAAAAAGAACAAACATCAAAAATAGACTCACAAATATAATTTGGTGATGGCAGAGTGGGAAGGGTTGAGGGACTGGGAGAATGGAGTGAAAGGTTAAAGGTTAGTAGTTGATAGATGGGCATAGGGATGGGGAGAACGACATAGGGAACAGTTAACATTAATATATTGGCTGGGTGGAAAACTAGAGGAGAGAAGGAGCAATTAGGAGGATTGTTCTATATACTATATAAATATCTAACCAATATACTGTATACTTGAAACCAATTTTGTAAAAAGTCAAAAACTGTATAAAAGTAGTTACATGTACATTTTTTAATGTGCCATCAGTGCTCAAGACCAAGGTTAATATATTAGAATAAACTTTGATGAATGTTGAATTATTTTGATGATATACTGAATCACTGTCAAGAATATATTTGTATTTAATATTCAAGTATAGTAGTATTTTTTAAAGATAAATGAATAAACTCAAATATAAAAAGCTCAACAACATGAATTTGTATATGAAGACATATTTAACTCAAAAAAAGAGTTGTGTTTGAGAGATTCAGTTGCTTTTTCCTTGGTTTAGGTAAACAAATGCAAATAATCACTTTAGAGAATGGCTTTCTAGTTGTTGCTGCTGCAACAATACAAAAGCCAACTTCATATCAATAAATATGTGAGTAAAAATACCTTTGTATGAGTCCGGTGATGCAATATGTGGTTTGGGGTCAAGAACATGAGAGATGAGAGGAAAAGAAACAATAAAATATAGTCTAGAAACTTGTTTTCTGCTGATCAGGACTGAAACAAGATGCATACTAGAATATATAGAATATTGGATCAATGAAAAATTCTTTGAGCAATTGTCTGAATATTTGTATTTTATTTCTCTTGGGGGAGATTTAGAGACTTTTAGAGTGAGCCCAAGAATTACTTCTTGACAATGATCTGTGGATTCAATGCAATTCCCATCAAAATCTCAATAGTTTTTTTTTTTTGCAAAAAAATAAAAAAATCCATCCTAAAATCTATACAAAATCTCAAAGACTCCCAATTGTCAAAATAATCTTTTAAAAAAAGGACAATGGAAAATGTCACATTTTTTTTTAAATTTAAAACTTGCAATAAAACTACAGTAATCAAAATATACTGATATAAAGACAGACATATAGACCAAATGGTACAGCTGCTATGGAAAACAGTATGGCACTTCCTTGGAAAGTTAAAGATAGAATTGTCACGTATTCCAGTAATTCTACTTTTTAGTATGTATATCTCCTCAAAGATGAAAGTAGTTTCTAAAAGGATTATTTGTACACCAATGTTCATAACGGTATTATTCACAATAATCAAAAAGTAGAAGCAACCCTACCATTTACTGATGGGTGAATGGATAAACAAAATGTGGCATATGTATAGAATGGAATATTAGTCAGCCTTAAAATGGAAGAAAGTTCTGACAAATGTTGCAATATGAATGAACACGGAGCTCATTATGCTGAGTGAAATAAGCCAGTCATAAAAAGGCAAACAGTGTATGAATTAAATTATATGAGGTAACTTGTATAGTCAAATTCATTATGGCAGAAAGTAGAATGTTATATGGAACTGAGAAGAGGGCAAACGAGGGGATCACACAATGGCCCAAGATTTTCAGTGTTATGAGAAGAGTTTTTAAGACAAATGGTGGTAAAGTTTACATACTAATGTGAATGTACATAATACTATTGAACTGTACATTTAAAAATACCTAAGATAAAAAAGAACCATGAGTAAGGCATCTATGTTTGCTTGGGCCAAAAACTTTTAATATAACTTATTATTTAGAGCTATAGTGTGTTCTGATATATCCTCCAATATAAATTCACATATATAAAACCATGTGTATACATTGTATATCAAATGTAATGTATACATACACATATATGTTCCATGAAATGTACATGAAAATACATTTTCAGGGTGGCTTGCTGTATCATTGTTTATAAAAGAGTTAAGTGTTAGTAATCATTCAGCAAATCATGAGTATAGTTTGGAAATAGGTTATATGTCATACATTCTTTAGTTATTTAATTTTGAGTAACTTATAAACCAAGCATTGTACCAAGAGCAATATGCATTATTTTGTCTAATTATCAGTAACTCTTATCCTCACTTTTATAGCTTTAGGAATGGAAGGTTGGAGAGTTTAATTCTCCTGTGTATAACTGACAGATCTGTGTATAATTGACAGATCGCTGGGTGTAGGTGAAAAGCACATCTAGAGAGTACAATCAAAAGAATATCAGAGCAATAAAAACTGGGTGAAGAAAACTTGAAAAACTTAATGATTAATTCTCCCAAATCTATATTAGAAATGACATATATAATTGACCTGAAACAATGTTGGTTAACATCTCATAGTGTTCTTGTCTGAGGAAATATACATTTAAAATCCATAATCCTTAAAATATAAAACTTCGTTACTCTCAAACTATGATTGGTCTAAGCAAAGTGAAAAGAAAATGTGATATGAAGTTTCTATTCAGGAAGAAATGTGTAAGCAATGGCCAGAACTTGCTGGGAGCCAAGTGCTAACAAGGTAAGTATTTTATTATTTATTTATTTGTTATTTGCTTATTTATTTATTTGTTTGTTCTGTTCAATTTTATATTTCTCTAATATTTAAATTTTATTATGAAAATTTCAAACATAAAAAGTTGAAGAGAGGATACAATGAAATCTTATATCTCATGACCCTTTATAATGGATTCTCACCTTATACTTTTCCCTCTCCAAACCTAAAATCAACCTTAGTTACTTTAGCATCTAAGAAAACTTAATGAACAACAATATTTTAGAAACCAGAATCTGTGCTCTAGGAGTGCTCTTTGCTGCTACTGTGATGTCTTTCTGTCTTCTCATATATATCAATCATAACTATACCCTGACATTTTAATTCACCTTTAATATTGCCATGTTAAAAGTTATATTCATTTTCTTTGATTTAATATTGTATCTTTTTGCTCATAATCAACATTTTGTTTCCTAACAACATTCATATAATTACTTATTTACTTTTCCTACAACATTTCTTATATTGTTTCAAAATGACAATAATGTTACTAACAATATAGCAGGTGCAGTTTAAGATTGCTTTGCAGAAAACACAATACATAATCTATACCTTTTTCTATGTGACTTTAAAAATATGCCTTTAAATATCTTGGTATTTGCTCTACCTTGAGCAAAAGGACATGAAGGGTTAAACATAACAGAGTGTTGTCTACTATATAATAAATAAATAAAAATGAATCTAGAATACTTTTGGCACACCTAATACAGGGACCTCAACCCCTGGGCAATGGACCAGCATCAGTCCATGGCCTGTTAGGAACCAGGCTACACAGCAGGTGGTGAGCAGCAGGCAAGTGAGCAAAGCTTCATTTGTATTTACATCCGCTCCCCAACCCTAGCATTACCATTTCAGCTCCACCTCAGATCATCAGGAGTTAGATTCTCATAGGAGCACTAATCCCTGGTGCTAAAAAGGTTGGAGACCGCTGTTCTAATAAATGCATGAGACAGCTTTAGAGTTATATAAATTCAGAAGACAGCATATACACTGTATTACGTAATAGACAAGAGTAAGAATGGCTTCTCAAAGCTTCACATTGTCGTGGCTATAATGACATCCTGATTAGTCTAGTTGTAACTCAATTATCACATTATACTAAGACTTAGATTCTAAATCACTCTCAGGTCTTTAGAAAAGCTACATAATCTGTCTTATTTTTTTACATATAAAATTAAGATAATTGTTTCTTAAAATTATATTTGAATGGTATACTGAAATAGCAGTAAGACATTAACAGAATGATTAGTAGAGAGTTAGCACTGAAAAATATTTGCTATGGTTAGTAAATTTTTTTAAATGAGGATAAAATCTTTAAAATGGAAATCATAATCTGAGAAGGTAATCTGAGGATGAAATGTAGTTATTTTTGAGTCTATCAAATTCTGTGTAATATATTGTGTATTCATGTGTCATGTGTTTTTCTGGGAAACTATCATAACTATTAATACATTTGCAAAATAATTTATAAACCAAAGAAAAATATTTTCAATCAAACTATGCTTCCAGGAGAATGAAGTGAATATATTTTGCCTATTCTTCAGTTACAACAACTAAAAATCCTAGACACTATATATATATTTAAATAAAATAAAATAAGAAGACTTTGAAAGGTAGGAAGAAGAAAGAAAGCAGAATAAAAATTTTGGGAACCAAGAAATAGCAGAGTGCATGAGTTCCTTGGTTTTTCTTTTTAGTTCATGCATACTGGACTTGGAGCTGAAGAAGACAACATACTTGAAATATTAACAAGTACAGACATAAAAAGCCCCCAAAGGACTAGGATTGAGCAGTTTAGAGAGAATATATTTAGACAAACAGCTTGTGTATGTTAGCCAAACACCACAGAAAAAAATGGTGGCCTAATTTCACTCACATCAGAAAGGCTGAGTGAAGAGCACAGACATCCACATTCACCAGATTGAAATAAGGCACCCTGACAACTTGTCATACCAGTGGCAGCCACATGCAGAACCTAAACTTCCAGCTATACCAGGAAGTAACTAAGAGATTGCCCCCGTACTCCACTGGAGTATTTCTGTGGAAGCCTATTGAGAGTCAGGACTTTTACCACCACCCAGAATTTATTGTTACCTTCTCCCCATGGTGTCATTGGAGGTCTTGAGGACAGTACCTAGGCACTCCTACTATTGCCAGATTGCTATCATTAGACACCCAGTAGACACACAGAAATCCTACCTCCACCCAGCAGTGATGAAAAGCCCTTATTCCCCTCCAGTGGTATCAAGAATTATAAAAATGTCTGATGTGATTCTAAATCCATATGGAGGAAATGTTTAAGGTACTTATATTAAAAACAAGAGGGTAAGGAGGCATTAAGGTAGGTAAGGTTTGACACCTTATTTGAATGGTAAAATATCAGCACCAGTAGACTGTAATACGTTTTGTATTTATAATATAATACTTAGAGTGATCACTACAAAATCTACATAAGAAAATATGGTTTAAAACACTATGAGTAAATCAAATGGAATTCTAAAATATATTCAAACAACCTGAAAGAAAGCTAGAAAAAAAAGAAAAAGAAAAAAAAAAAACAAGATAAAACAGAAAACAAAAAAATAAAATGAGGGTTTCAGACCCTCATTACTAATAATAATTATAAATTTACATAGTCTAAATAGACTAAAGAAAAGAAAATCATTGTAAGACTAAATTTAAATAAGATGACCCAACTGTTTGCTATTTCTGGGAAACTCACTTTGAATATAATGGCAAAGCTACATTAAGTGTAAAAGGATGGAAAAACTGTGTCATGAAAATATTAATGAAAAGAAAGCGAGAATAGCTATATTAGTGTCAGATAATGTATACTTCAGAGCAGAGAACATTACAGAGACAGTGAGGGACATTACATGATAATAAAATGTTGATCTACCTAGAAGTCATAGCAATCCTAAATGTGTATGCAGCAAGCAACAGGGCTACATAATATGTAAAGCATAAACTGTAGAATTGAAAAAAGAAACAGATATACTTACAACTATAGTTGGAAATTTCAACTTCTTTATCTGAACAATTGATTGAACAACTAGACTGAAAATCAATACAGATATAGACTTGAATAGCACCATCAACACCCACAGAGTATAATTGACATTTATATAACACCTTCATCCAACAACAGCAGAACACACATTCTTTTCAACCACCTATGGGAGATATACACTGCATGTCACATTCTTGAAATATGAAATTTTAAATATGGAGTAAAGTTTAGTGGTTGGTCAATACATGGGAGTGGGATCGTGAGCATGGCTATAAACATGAGGTAATTCATGGTAATGGAAATCATGTGTATTTTGACTGAATCACAGATAATATCCTGGCTTGTGATATTGTATTGTAGTTTTACAAGATATTGCCACAGGTAGAAATGGAGTGAAGAGTATATGAGGTCTCTCTGTATTATTTTTTAAAAATATATATATGAATTCCATTACTTTAAAATGTTTCTTATATTTTTGTTTTGATAATAATAATGTCTCATCTATTTGATTTAATTGAAATGATCAAAAGCATGAATAAACTCCAAAGGCAGATTAATGAAAATTTTTAAAAAGTATGTTTGATTCTATAATGGTTCCTTAAAACATAAGTAGACTTTTGAAGGAATTGACATACTCACTTCATCTTCTTCAATGTGCTGGATGGTAAAGAGCATGTAATTTTGAATTAAATTTCACTTTGGGTCTTTTCTAATAAAGTATACTTAAGTAAAGAACTTGAGAATTTACTATTACGCTTTTATTCTTACTTTTATAATTACCATCAAGTTAGGAGCTTTGCTAAGAATAAATACCCAAGGATGAATCATCAACAGTCTAGCAACCTAGATAAATTGGATAAAATCAGGGAAGAAGTTGGCAGGAGATGTCTTAAATTTCAGCTTTAGGAACAAACTTTCCTAAGTATAATACTAAGTAATTTGTAAGCTTGCTCTTTAAAGTTTTGATTTATATCTACAGGTTTTGAAAAGCCTATCTTGATCATTACATGCTAACTTTACTAGCATAATCATTTTGGAAACACTTGTTTTTCTCTTCATTCTAGCAGCCTGGGCTGCCTGCATCTTTTGGTTCTCTCAGAAGCTATATTTTCATAAAGTACTGAGCTCTCAATGTGGAGTGCAGGATACTACTGAGCACCAAGAAAAGGAACTGGAATGTTTCTGTAGCAATCAAGTGTTGGGATCTTCACAGTGTGAATGCTTGCTACATGTCAGATTAGGTGCCTCAAGCACGTGACTAAATTAGGATCTAATCACCTTCAATTTTCGTTACAAAAGATGTCAATAATAGGACCCTCATCCACTATTTGACATGACTAGATACAGCAGTCCCCAACTTTTTTGGCACCGGGGATTGGTGCTCCTTTGAGAATCTAAGGTCTAATGAAATTAGATGGAGCTGAGGTGATGTTAGCAGTGGGGAGTGGCTGCAAATACAGACAAAGCCTAGCTAGCTGGCTTGCTGCTCATCTCCTGCTGTATGGCCTTATTCCTAGCAGGCCATGGACCAGTATTGGTCTGTGTTCTGAGTATTGGAGACCCCTGTACTAGAATATTCCTGCTTTGATTTTTCTCTACCTTCCTTACGCCATCCTCTACCTACATACCCATTCCCTATTTAAATTAGCAAAAATCACTCCTAAACCAATTCAAAATGACAATTGCCACCAAAGAAGAAATAGTTACTAAGAATATTCAAAAGAGTGGAGGCCCAATTCAGCAAAATTTGCTTTCTTCTATTGTAAAAATTCATAGATATAATTTATACTTTAGAAATTAAACTTTTTTATTATTCATATGTTTAAGAGATAATAATCTGTTCCTAAAAGTTTTTCTTTAGCATTAATATTCTGTGGATGTCTTTTTATGCTTACATAGCTTTCATTCCCACCCCTAACCCCTTACATTTGAAGGGATCAATTGCAAACTTTATACATGCAAAACAAAACAATCTCCCCACTCCCCAAAGAAACCAAATAGCAATTTCTGTGCTGAAATTGCAATCTCTTTGCATATTTTTTCCTTTATCACATGAACTTAGTGCCAGATTCTAGATAACTGACATGTGCATACATGTGCATAGTAGCTTGGTGCTTTTTCTCTCATGTGAGGAAGAGCTTCTAAAATGTCTTAAGGCTCAGCCAGGAGTTATAACACATTTTTTAAGCAGTAAGCTGTACTCATTGTAGTCTTAAAGCAAGCCTTCTGGTGAACAAAGTCATAATTCTGTAGAAATAAGGCCACTGCAAGTTAAAAAAGAATAAAAAGGCTATTACTTTGAGGCTGGCAAACCATAGGTCATACATGCCTTGCTTAAAAAGAGAAATCAACAGCTCAACACACAGCAAGAAAAGATGTAAACCTGATGCTTCCTGAAACTATTCAGATTTATAATTTGCTTGCTTTCTGGATTTCACAGTAGAATTAAATTATTATTGCCTCTTTCAGTCTCCTTTACCAAAGAAAAAAAATAAAGTGGTCATTGGTCAACCAAATGAGTTATATTTTGCCACCTTGACCTCCAAATCCATTAGAGAAATGTTAGCCATTTAGCAGCTTTATGTAGGCTGTTTGAATGATGCAGCTTTACTTTTTTATACAAAACTTAACTGTACATACCTTGAATATACATTATCATAGGCTTAGCATTCAATCTAGTAAGATAAACATTGTATTAAAAATTGGGTCATAGTGCTTGTATAATTTATATTCATTATTTTGTTTTACCTTTATCCATTCTACTCTAAGTTCTTTGATGTTCTATGATCTGAATAATTCTGATTTCTCTTAAAAATGCCAAAGGGAACTTTGATTCTATATTAGATGGAGTTTCTTTTATTCTAAATAAAATCATAATGATCAAAGGAATTAAATCCAACAAGCACAATATTTTATGGAGTATCTATTATAAGCTCAATAATGTGCTCTGCATCTGAGTGAATCTAAAATATATAAGATATACTCAGATTTTTAAAAGCTCACAAATGCAATATATAAAAATAGTCAAGTAAGTAGAAAATAATATACAAAAAAGTAGAAGAGACTCAGAACAAAAACAAAAAATAAAGAACAAAAAATTAAATTATCAGGAAAGAATAGTTCAACTTCATTATTTATTTGTGAACTATTTTTACCCACTGTGCTAATTGATAAAGTAGATTTAAAAAAAAAAATAACACATTGCCATCACATACTTTGTGGTCTACTAGAAAAAATTGACTACTAGACAACTCTCAAATAGGTATGCATATAAATAAATTTGCCATTATAATACTATATAATTTAATATATATGATATTATATTGATCAAAAGGAGAGGACCGTTTTGGTTCAGGAAATTATTAATCGTTTTAAAATCTGGGTGAAATACTGAAACATGATAGAAAGAAGGAATTGAAGTGGAGGAAGATATGGTAATTGTAATGCCCTGGTTTGGAACTCCACCAGCCAAGAAGGAAACTGACACCGATGCAAGCGCAAGAGGGAGTTTATGACAAACTCGAGTTTGGACTCCACTCGTTCACTGATGCAGCAGTGGTTGAGAGGAGCCCCGACCGAGGGGTTGGGACCTAATTTAAAGGATAAAACCGCAAGCCTTGGGGAGATGCCTTGGCGTTACCAATTGGGGGGTTAGGTTGACCTTTAAAGGGATTGGGTGCTAGGTTGTTAGGTCTACGTGCAAAAGGGGGTCGTGTAGTTGGGGCTGCGTATAGAGGGGCGTGCGCAGAAAGGGCCGAGTGCAGAAGGTGCCAGGGTGCAGTAATCAGAATATGTGCAGGAGGAAATAAGGGTGAGGGTGCCTTAAGGGCCCACCAATTAGCGGGCTTAGCTGGTTTGGCCAGGTGGTAAGGCATTGTTCTTGACCACTGGCCTTTGGGAACTTTTCGTACAATTCATCTTGGGATCACTCAGAAAAATGGAATCATTCCAGTCATTCAATAATTAGTAAAATAGTATGAATGAAAACATGGAAACAAATTCCAGGCATACACAGGAAAGAATAATGAGTTAAATTTAGCTAGAGCACAAGCTACCCAGTAGGAAGTAGAGAAAAAAATCTCAGGCACTTACTAGAGGAGTTATAAAGAATGCTTAAATTCCTGGCTGAGGAGATTATACGTTGACTGCTGGAAATTTTTGTGTGTGCCATTTAGCTCTGGTAATGTGAGGTAAAATTATTTTACAACTAGAATATCCTGTAATTTTTTAAAAAATTAAATAAAAAACAGTATTGTTTAAAAACCATATCACACAGAAGTGCTGAAATAATTTTAAATTACACATGATTCCAACCTAATGCAATCAAGCAGTTATAAATTCAGGAAATAATATTTAATGAATTTTTGAAATTTCAGAAGCAAATACGTCATTTTTTACATCTCTTATCACTTAAGTACATGGGGTAAAGATTTCATTTGGAGCTCACCCACAGTATGACAAAAATGTCAATTCTTATTGTAAGTCAAACATATGAAAGAAAATAAAGAAAACAAGAGCCAATTTAATTGAAAAGTTAAGTCTTAGACTGCCAGCTCAACTTTTTTTCCTAAGGCACAAGTGTAACTTTTTTAAAAAAAGTATTGGGCTTGTTCTCTATGGATGTAACTTTTTAAAAAAAGTATTGGGCTTGTTCTCTATGGATGACTGTAATGTACTCTGAAAGAAGCAAGACGAGAAAATATAAACTATATAAATTATATCCAATTACAGAGCTAGAATGACCCAATTGGAATGCATTTAAACTCTTAATTTTATTAAATAATAAGCAACTTGACACATACACTAAATGAATTGAGTGAAGCAATTAATGTAGTTTTCATTTTCATTTACATCTGTCTCATACTCTTGACAATAAACATCTTTTACTAGTAGATGATGTTTGGATAAGTGGGAGAGAATAAAATAAAACAAGAAGGATGGAAGGAAAGCAGAATATCAGGATATTTTTAATGAAAACTGTAAATTAAGTTATATGCCTAATCTACATTAATAGCATTGCTAATAATATTATTCAATTGCGAACTAACTACATAATAACATTTGGAGATACACTACAAATTCAGCAGTCAGCTGTAGACTTATGTATTGTTAATACCTGGCAAAAATATTACAAATATGTTTCAAAGCTTTTTATCCAATCTCGAAGCCAAGAATATGGGCAAAAATATAATTTTTGCTTATTCTATGCTAGACGAATTTTAATATAATTATATATGCCACAACAGCACATGTTTTCACATAAAATAGTCTCCAACATGGGACATACATTAAATGAGAAGTGTGATTTACCCCAAGGCTATTTTTATTGTCACAAAGCATTTTTTTCATATAAAATTATCTCTAACATGAGTTACACAGTAGGTCAGAAGCTGCGATTTAGCCCTAGGCTATATGTGCATACATACCAGTAGGAAGATCAACACCAGCATGTGATGTATAAGAGTATAGTGGAGTGATTAAAAATAAATTTTTCATTTTTATTTCTTCTCTCTTACCAGTTTACCTAACAGATACTAGAATTTAAATAATACTGATGATTTCAAATTAGTATCTATTTTATCCTCCTGCCTTCTGTCATGGATCAGGTTGTTATCATTTATCATCTTTTTCCATGAATAATATAATTAGTACTTACCAGCATTTAAAAATTTTTCTCAAAGATGTATTAAGCCAAAGAACAGAATATTTCTTCTTTATACAAATGAAAGTTTCAGAATCAATGATATAGAAAAATCAATAACCTAAAGAAAAAGTCCAAATTTCTTAATAATTATTTTATTGGAACTTCCTGATTTGGCCATGCCTCTCTTGAGTTTCCCCTTGTCAATCCATACAGATATGCTACTAGAATCAATTCCTATGGATTACATTCTTTCATACTTTTTTTTTTTTTTCATATGTGTCCTTTATCTATACCCTACCTTTTCTTTTGTTTTAACTTTCACTTTAATACTCATGCTCATCCCAAAAGTTCATATGAGACTTTCTATTATAACATGTTTCTTTTTCTACAAATTGTCCCCTTGACTTTTAGACTCTGAACTGTTAAAGTACAGGAATCCTGCCTTGTTTATCTTTGTACTCCAAACAGGCACAGACAGTACATGGCATATAATAGATATTCAATATTATTTTGTGGAAGAAAAAAAAAACTTTCCAGGGTCACCCAGATAGATCATACAGATCATATTTGTGTTTTCATAGCATTAGTGCCTTCTCCTATAGTAAAATTGTTTCTAAGATGATAGAATTTTATTATTTAAGTATGTGTGTCCACCACTAGAGAGTGAGCTTCTTTTATAAATAACTATTTTATTTACCTATTTTTTACACTACTTGAAATAGTGCTTAGCCAGAAATAGTGATGTGCATTGATCATTGACTAATTTCTCAAATGTTCTGATTATTAATGCAAAGCCAATTGTAAAGAGAATCATTCTTACATCTGCTTAACTGAGAATCATGAATTATACAAGAAGACTTTTTCTTTTTTAATTGTGTAAATGGGTCTCTGAGTTGGACATCTTTTATTTACAGTCTCCATTATACTATTTTAAGCTGATTAATTTGTTTACATGATCTGCATATATGTCAGGCTCTCTATCCTCAGTAGTATGTAGTATAATGTTCATGATTATATAGGAACACAATAGCTAAGTCTCTCTCAAAATAAAAAAAAAAAAAACATGCAGTATCTGGCCTCAGTGTGCCCTATACCTCTTACTGAGCAGCCCTGCTCCTGAAACTACCAGCAGCTGGCAGCATGACTTCTTAAGGCACCTCCAAGACCAGTGTGAGTGGTGGCCATCTGCAGATTGCCTAGTGTGGCTCATGGCAGATGGCCCTAGGCAAGGCACAGTCTACAACTGAACTTGGCCTGTGATTGGGCTCCTCTCATGAGGCCCTGGGGCAGCATGTCCTATAGTCAACTTCAGAGCAGGAGCACCCCTGGGGCTGCCTCCACAAATAACACATCCAAAGGGAAGACTGGACAGACACCAGAGCCCTGCTAAAGCAAATCCTGCTCCAATGGGCCAGTCCCTGCACAACAGCTCCTCCAATCTAGTCATGGACAATTCTCACATCCGATAAGCCTGAGGATTAATGCTTCCCATTGAAGGGCAAACAGCAACCAAGGCTCAACTACAACAAGAGGACACATACAACCTATACAAGGGAAACACCTGAAGCACCCAGCTCAGCTACCAGGGATACTGTGCCACTAGGACCCACAGGATACCTACTACATAAGGCCACTCTACTAAAACTGGGAGATATAGCAGACCTACCTAATATATACAAACAAATACAGAGAGGTAGTCAAAATGGGGGAGACAGAGAAACATGTTCCACATGAAAGAACAGACAAAGCTACAGAAAAGAAACTTAACAAAATGGAGACAAACAATCTACCAAATGCAGAGTTCAAAACTCCAGTTATAAGGATGCTCAATGAACTTAGGAGAAGAGTAGATGAACTCAGAGAGAACTTTAACAAAGAAATAGGAAGCATAAAAGTAGGGATAGAAAACAAAAAAGAACCAGTCAGAAAAGAAGACTGTAATAATTGAAAGGAAGAACATATTGTACGTAGTTAACAGTAGGTTAGACAAAGTAGAGGATCGAGTC
The DNA here is from genome assembly GCA_003508835.1 of Eonycteris spelaea. NCBI lineage: Eukaryota > Metazoa > Chordata > Mammalia > Chiroptera > Pteropodidae > Eonycteris > Eonycteris spelaea. Next base: position 5,399,224 of record PUFA01000095.1, read on the forward strand.
AGTGATTTAGAAGAGAAGGTAGTAGAAAACACAGAATCAGATCAACAACAAGTAAAAAGAATGCAAAAAAGTGAGGATAGTTAAGGGCCTCTGGTACAGTATCAAATATACCAATATTCACATCATAAGGGTACTAGAAGAGAAGAGAGAGACCAAAGATTAGAAAACACAGTTGAAGAAACAATGACAGAAATTTTCCCTAACCTAACAAAAAAAAAAAAAAGAAAAAAAAAAAGACATAGAAGGCCAAGAAACACAGGTAGTCCCAAACAAGATGAATCCCAAGAAGTCTACATCCAGACACATCATAATTAAAATGTCAAAATTAAAGACAAAGAGAGAATCTTAAAAGCACCAAGAGAAAAGCAATTAGTTACCTACAAGGGAGCTCCCAATAAGACTGACAGCTGATTTCTCAACAGAAACTGCAGGCCAGAAGGGATTGGCACACACTATTCAAAGGATAAAAAAACCCAAAAACCTACAACCAAGATTCCTCTGCCCAGCAAAGCTATTATTTAGAATCTAAAGACAGATAAAGAGCTTCTTAGATAAGAAAAAGGTAAAGTTCATCGACTCCAAATCAGTACCACAAGAAACGTTAGAGGGACTTCTTTAGGAAGAAGAAGAAGAAAATAAGAAGAGAGAAAATATGAATAACAAAATGGAAATTAGTGTATGTCTATCAACAATTACTTTAAATATCAATAGATTAAATGCTCCAATCAAATGATAGTTTGGCTGAATGGAAAAGAAAACAAGATCCTTACATATGCTGCCTACAAGAGACTCACTATATATCAAAAGACACACAGAGGCTGAATATAAAAGATAGAAAAAATAATTTCATGAAGATGGAAACAAAAAACAAACCAAAAACTGGAGTGGTAATACTTATTCCAAACAAAATAAATTTTAAAACAAAGGCTATAATAAGAGAGAAAGAAAGATCCAGTAATTCTGCTTCTGGATATTTATTCAAAGAAACCCCAAACACTATTTTGAAGGAGGCATGAGAATCCACATGCTCACTGCAGCATTATTTACAATAGCCAAGATATGGAGGCAACCGCGTGTTCATCAAATGGATAAAGAAGAGGTGATACATGTATGCAATGGAATATTATTCAGTCATAAAAAAGAATGAAATCTTGCTATCTGCAACAACCTAGGTGGACATACAGGGTATTGTGCCGAGTGAAAGACAAATGCCATACCATTTCACTTATATGTGGAATCTAAAGAACAAAACAAACAAACACACAGAGACAAACTCATAGATACAGAGATCATTTTGAATCTTCCCAAAGGGTAGGGGATTTGCAGGGGTGAGGTAAAAAAGGGGAAAGGATTAAGAAGTACAAATTGGTAGTTACAAAATAGTCAGGGGGACATAAAGTATAGCATAAGGAATGTAGTCAATAATATTTTATGTATGGTGTCAAATGGGTACTAGATTTATCAAGGTGATCAACTCGAAGTTACATAAATGTCTGATCACAATGTTGTATACCTGAAGCTGATATAATTTAAAAAGTTTAAAACATTTTTAAGTGAGTATTTCTAGTTGAAAAACTATAGAGTCAATGAAACATAGAAAGTAATATAACAAAATATATAGAAAATTTTTAATGAATATATTTTGAACTGATATAAGAAAAATTGTGTGCGAGAACATTGTATTGATAGATATAATAAATAATTAAAAGTGAGCAATAAGACAAAGTTAAAAAGGTCAGGAAGAAATGGATCGAGTCAGGCATTTTCATACATCATAAATACTTAGTTCTTATTTTATGGTATATTGAAAGGAGATTATTATAATTAACAAAATTATAATAAAAATTATAACAAAATTATAATAAAAATATAACAAAAAATTCACAGAATTTGGTGTAGATCTAAATATCTGACTGCAGCATTTAAGTCAATGTTTATGATTTATTTTAAGATACTTTGTTTCAGAATAAATTTAAATAAGTAAGGTGGATTATTTTATACTTATAACAAAATAATAACTGTACCTTTGTATAATACTCTATAATTAAATGCAATAAGTGAGTTTAAGAACATAATTTATCAATTCTTATTCATCTTTTACCACAAATGTGATTTGTTATGATTTTTATTATTAGTTTACTTGTGTATTTATTTTATTTTTAGAAGCAATCATTTGGGGGCACTGAACTGTCATTTTTAGATGAAAAGAAAAACTTCAGTGAAATCATTGAAGTAGGAAAGTCGAAAAAAAGACTAGATAACAAATTCTATGGATTAAGAATTATTTATATTTCACTTTAACTTATACTTCACAAGTTACTCATGAGTTTTCCTTAAGCTAGATTGACCACACACCCAGATTTTCATACAAAAGTTAATTTATGCCATTTATAGGAAATGTTTATCATGGAAAGTTAAAATATATAATTCAGTTATAATTTCTGAAATTTTCTACCAAAGGTATTTCTCTGCTGAATTTTACTTTATTTTTTATTCAGTTTCCTGGTGTTTGATTCTTTTCAGGAGAGCATTCATTCTTAGGTCATCCTTTATTTAGGAGGAACCACTATCCTCATGCTATTATCTTTCATCAGGTGAATATCCAATCTAATGCTTGTATTAAAAGTAAATAAATAATCCCCAAATGTGCTATTTAACTCAGAACAGCCTTTATTTCTCAACTCTGAATTTCTATTTGCCTCTATTAAAGTAATTAATTCATAAATATAAAATGCTCAAATGGGTCACCTTTGTCCTGCTCAAAGAAGAGGCCTCATTATCCCCAAAACTAAAGATAGAAGAAAGAGAGAGTTAAAGCGTGCTATAACAAATCTTAGTAGTTTACAATAGATTTCTAGGTGGAAACAATTTCTAAAATAATAGCTATAAAAGAATAAAATCTTCTTCCATTTTACACACTGGTTATCCTCTTAGTTTCCTTCTTAAATAAATGTAGTTTTGACAGTATTTACATAAAATAAAAAACAGATGCTTTGGCCTGGTGGTTTGCCACCAACATACTTTTCCATACAGATACTCGAGGGAGGCATTGAATATGTTGTTTCATACTTCACATGAGTCACCATCTTTAGTTTCTGTTTTAGTGATCTTGAAAATGCCTTTTTTTTTTTAAACTTTTTTCTGCCTGAATCTCGCATGACAAAACATTTAGGATTTAAATCTCAGCTCTTCTACTTTCTAGTTGTGATCTTATGTAAATTAAAGTAGTCTGAGCTTTGGTTTCCTTATCTGCTAAGTAGGTATAAAAGTAGTATATAAGTGATATAAATAAATGAATTAATTTACATAAACATTTAGAAGAGTACCTAGATTAATTGATTGTTTGCTTTTGTCTACAGACTATTTTGCTTTTTAAAGTTTTTAAAGAACAAGATGAAAATTACCAGGCCTTGAATGGTAAGGAATAGGCCACACTAGAAAGGCTTAGCCTGGGCTTAATGACTAGAGAGAATAATAATTTGGACCTATTTCAAAGCTGTTTTTATATGTTTACTGCCAAATCCACCATCTATCGGTTCAAAGAATATATTCCAGTAATGCCATAGTGGAAAAACTGGTCAGTGGAAAAATTGGTGCCTCCCAATTCTTCAGGGAAGTACTCTTCACCCTGCTGTCGTTTCAGTATTCTAAAGACTAAAAGCCGTGAAGTTTATAGAATTGCATACAGGAAGATTATTTGAGAAAGCCCTCAGGATCTACATCTAAAATAAAGAAAAGCAAAACTGTAATGCCCTACAGAGGCCCTGTAATGCCTCAAATCGAGGTAAGATAATTGGGTTCTGTACCTCCTTAATTAAGCAGTCATTGAATATGATTTGCCCCTGGAAGGGGTCATAACCTTTATGGCGGTAACGCCTTGCCTCTGAGCAACCCAGAGAGAGATGTGATACGGTCATATAGCCGACACCACAGTGGACAGAGGTTGTGTTTCTCCATCCCATAGAGGAGATCTGGTGCAGTATCTCTGTCTCCATGAAGCCTCTGAAGTTTGAAATCTGTGGTGACTCTAAGGAATTGTCAAGTTAGAGGAGACACAGACACTGGTTTACTAACTTTTATATCATGTGAGAAGAAGCCCACACAGAGTTACATACTTTCCATTTTTTACTGTGTTGTCTGGTTTATGTGGCCTGTATTTGGCCTACAGCAGATTGTACTTATTTAGAGGAGTTCAGAATCAGAAATAGAAATTTATAAGATGCTTGACACTAAGTTAGTAAAGGAAAGGTCATTTATATGTTCAACCAAAAAAATTGAAGAGAGTAAAAGATAGGAAGGTTTTCCTTTTTTGACTAGTTTTCCATTTTATATTCCCCAGTAAAGGTACAAATTTTTCTATTACATTCCGTGTTAATATTGAAGTGGTTTAGACATGGTTAGGCCAATTTCTACTCTCAGAAAATCACACAGAAACCTAATAAAATTAATTGATTTCTATAGGGTTTTTGTAAAAATATCTGTGGGCAGGCTTTGGCCCATTTTCTCATTTCTATTATGGCTGACTATGAGGTTTACCAATAACTTAGTGAAGGGTATGCTTAAAAAGTCTTGTTTATATTTAGGGTGAGTAAAAGTATTATTCTTATGATGCAAAACCATTTCATAGGATCAATCTAATGCATGACAGGTGCTTTTTAAAATATAAAATGTATAGCTTTCATAAAAAATTTTTAGGCATAAAAATTTTGCTAAAACAATCCAGGGAGGTTATAGTGTTTAAAAATGACTAATAGAGCATGTAAAGGAGTAAACTGCTTTATACTATTTAAATTCATTCATTCTGATTTCAGTTTATATATGTCATTTTAAAAGACAAAAAGAACTGAAATGAAAATTCTAAGGTGACAGGTCAAAATGAAAGTGGTATCCAATGACTGTATGTGAAATACACAGGCTAGAGTACTCTAAATGTTGTAGTGAGTATACTAACAGAAGGGGGGAATGATGTATTAAAGATGACCCCTGCAGTCGGCACAGGAACCTAATATTACTGAGCTTGTACTTAGCACCAGGTACAGTCTATTAGGTGATCACACAGATTTGTTTCCAAATGACCAAACAGGCTGAAGAAACATCGATGAAAGCATAAACACTTCATTTTGCCACATCTTTATGTTGGAATTAGGACATAACTTTTTAGGAGTTCCCAGAGAACTGAATTGTGTGTAATAAATTATCGTAATTTTAAAAATTCATCAATTATATAATTAAGAAGTCTTAATAATAAAAATTATTAGTAGTATTTATTGATTAATTCCCTCAAGAATAGCTACAAGTAGGCAATATCGACAAGAGCTTCTAAGAGCTTGCCATTAAAATTTCCTAAAGATATTCTCCCCTTAATATTTTCATTAACAGTTTATTGCCTCTTGTAATGAACAACATTCTGGACACATTCTCAATTTTTCTTTTATTTAATTCTTACAAGTGCAGAATATAGATCATTATCTCAGTAATTTCAAAGGAGGTAACTGAGAAAAATCCAATATTGAATTTCTATTAAATATTCCATAAGGCCCTTCAATACAGTAACGGTTTACCCAGCCTCAATCTATTATTCTAACAATAGCAACTAAGGCTACTAAATGTCTGCTGAGCACTGGGCAATGTGTCAGATGTTTCATGCTCACTATTCTAAATTTTTATCGTAATTCTGAAAAATGTATTTTTCACAGTGGGAAAAACTAGGCTCAAAAAATTTAAAAATAACTTGTCAATAATAGCACAGTTAACAAATGGGCCAGCATTTGAATGGATAAATTAAGTACAGTCCTTAGCATTACAGAGATTAATATTTAAAAGAGAAATAATGTAGTAGTGACATGAACTAGGTCAATGAAAAGAGGAAACCTGAGGGAGGAGTTGAGAGAAAAGAGGCCTGTCTGGATTTACAGTGAAAAGAGGGTTAGAAGAATGGTGAAAAGTTTTATGAGTTCCTTTAAACAATTTGAGAAGTTTTCAAAATTTGCCATGTGACCCTGTGACCATGTCATCATTTGGAAGCTAGAAGAGCAGGAAACAAAGCTTCACACAGATGTGAGAACTAATTAGATAATGTTAGTACTATACACTGAGCTCCTTAGAGAAAGGTCTCAGAATGCAACATATTAAAACAAGTGCACTGAGGCTCTTTTGGTCCCTAACAGGATTAATGGGAATATATAATATTTCACATATGCAAAGGAAAGAGAGTGGAAAGGCACTAGAAAAATGAAGCCAAATATAGAGAACATTTTCTTTTAGGTGCAGTCTATATTTAGAGTTAGACCCAGATAAAACACAGAAAAGGAAAATAGAAAATCAGTTCTTGGAAACTAATTCATCTAACAAAATTAGGAGCAGAGGATCTAAAATACAGTATGCAGGAAGTGAAGAAGGAAAGAAATGAAAGCAAAGTCTTGCTAGCTGATGGGAAGCTGAACCTTTCAAATCAGGGAGCTTAGAATTTGGTTCACAGTTTTGCCCAGGAGAAGGATTTAATTCTGGCTTTACACTGGCTTTTGAAGTGAAAGTATTCTTAAACTAAAGGATGTAGGGAAAGTGAAATTGGGTAAGGGGACGTGTGCCATTTGTCTTCAGAATCAGCGCAATAGTAAACATTATCTGTAAGAGAAACATTCCTCAAATTGCATAGGTTGGAAAAATATGTAAGACACTTGCATCAACATGAATGAGTTTTATTTTGTCTAACTGCATAAAACTATTACTGTATGTGTGTATATATACATATTATGTATTTATATGTGACATTATATATATTATACATAATATATAATTTATATATATTATATATATATTATATATGTATAATACACATATGATAGCTTGCTACTGAAATAAATCAACTCCATAATACTATGACTAGGGTTGCCATATTTGACAAACAAGAATATAGGCATCCACTTAAATTTGAATGTCTTGTAAACTATCATTTTTTTTCAGTATAAATATGTCTCAAATATTGCACAGGACATCCTATATCCTAATACCCTAAGACATTATTTGTTGTTTATCTCAACTTGAAATCTAACTGGCGCCCTGTTGCCTGACACCCCAAGTAGAGCCTTGACATGAACAGTGCAGAAGAACATTTTCTAGAGTTCACACAACAAGAAACTTTAGGGAAGAAAAGATGTTTATCCATTTGTAATTAGCACGAGTTCTCTTTAAGAAGCAGATACCAAAAAGCCCTTATTTTCAACAAAATTATTAACTGAAATTAGCTGAGATCCTTAGGTATCAAATCTAATAACTAGAAATATTTCTCAGGAATTCCGATTGAACATCTGTCTTCTTTAAAAACTAATGGTCTTACCAAATTTTGTGTATTTCAATTTCACATTAAATAAATACTAAACCAGAAATCACACAAAACTCATAGCATAGTGCTTATATTTATTGCATTGGAGACATTATACTTCTGCTGAGTCTCCTCATAGGGGTTTGTTCATGCCCGGGCCTGCATGGAAAACTGGTGAGAAAGGCCCTTTAAGAAATATTTGAATTTGTACAGAGTAACCAGGGAAAAGAGATAAAGGTTCTTCCACCAGAAACAAAGATATAAATTGGTATACATTGGGGCATGTATTTCCAGGGTTGGGGCAACTCTGTTTAATTTCTAGGGGTACTATGGAACCTCCTTCAAGATAACTCATCCCAAAAGAAAAAGAAAATTGGTGCAAAAATCAGATCCAGCAACACAGCTCTCAAGAGATTTTAAGCGGTCCCCATTGGCTATTTCCTTATGCAAACTGACCTGTGCCGTTTCAAATGGTAAGGATTATTAGAATTCTTCTTGAATACTGTTAACGCTGAACAGTGAGAGGTGCCTAAGGAACATGTTGCACCTTTCTTATTTCCCCATTCCTTTCCCTTTTCCAGTTATGTGGAATGGAACCAAGTCACAGACTGAATTCTGCTGTATATACAAAAATCTATTAGTAGGCAGGCACACAGGCAAATAACCTATTCAGTAATCTCAACTTTCTGTCCTTTTAGGTGTCCTGAGAGTGCCTAGAATGAAAGTTTTACTAGATGCAGGTACATCAATATTCTACAGACACGGTACACAACAACTTATAGCCAGAGTCAGGCAGCAGAATTCTCTGATAAGCATCTGTAAACAGAATTAGACTGAACCCTAATTTAAGAAACTTATTCCAAAAGCATTGTCCATCTCCTTTCCATACAAAAACAAAAACAAAAACAAAAAACAATTGTTATAAATAATTTATACATTTATCAATCTTTACACCTATAAAAATAATTTTTAACACCATTAATTAGTAAAACTTCTGCTTCATCAAAGATAAAAATTGCTGAAGTCCGTTCATAGTTCCTCCTGGGATGTGAGCTCCTAGTTAAAGATAGTTTAATTGTTAACCAACTCCTGTAATGATATGTATAAAAAATATGTGATACACATATGTTTTCCAAAGTATTTTAAAGCAAATTTCAGTAAATATAATACACCTGGATATAGCCCGGACATGCTGTGGGCTAAATCAAAAGAGCTATGTCACTGAAATGTGCAAAACCATGTGGCCTGAAAGCAAATCATTAACATAATCTGAGAGGAATATTTTCTAGCTTTTTTACACCACTGCTCAGGTTTGCTGTTTTGTGGATCTTGGTGGTCACTACCAGAGACTTATTTTACACAAAGGAGAAAAATAGTATTACTTAATAAAATCATGGCAAGACATACCAATGGAGCATACCTAGTGGAGCAGCACAGAGCAGAGGCAGCACTTGAGGGGGCCTGGTGTGGGGTAACAAAACACTGGTCTTGCTGGGATGATCGACATAGTCATCATGGGATTTCTGCCTACGTGAGGTCATTCAGCTACACCTTCAGATATGGAAGGGGTCCTTCAAATTTCCAAGAAGTAAAAAGCCAGTCAAAATTAGTTTCTATTGCTGATGTGACCTCTTTTGTATCCATAAGCAGATGATACCTTAAAAATTCTAATCACATTTACAAACAACTTTTGAACCTACCAGAAATTTATTGGATATTGAGAGTCAGAACAGAAATAAGCAGCTTTAAGTTATTTTAAAACTTTCCACATGAGAAGTATGCATGTATTTTTGAATGTCATTTGTTCATAAGACTCTTTCAAAAGCTTGAAATAAGATAAAATTTTTGATGATTAACATAACAATTTTTCTAATCATACAGCTCTCTTATGATGCTCCATTTTTATACTTATATTATTAATAAATTCAATAATGGAAAATTTACAAATAAACATAATTATCATCTAGATAATATCTCCCTAACAGGAACATAGTCTTACACACTTCTTCGATTAAAAACATGCAGCACAGTTACTTTTTAAATGATATTTTTGAATGATTCTTCCTCATGCCATATTTATGTCTCTGTGTGTAAACTGATTATAATTCTATAATGTATAGAATAACATTTGAGAGAATACAGTTGTGATGTGATATCTAACCAAAGAAGACTAAATATTAAAGTTCCAAAATCATTTCATCTTGAGATGGCCTAAACTACAATTCTCACATCCTATTCATAGAGTAATGTCAGAAAGACCTATTGTCTCTATATCATGTAGTTAAAAAGAAAACTCTTTCATTAAAGCAAAATACTGCCCCATGTTGCTCCCTATTATATATTTTGGATCAATTGGAATAGAGATTTCCTAGAAAATCTAGGTTTTACTTTGTAGCAAGTCAACTTGACCACAGTATCAAAAAATGCTAAAGAACCAGCTATAATCAGAATCTCCTCTCTCCTTCTCTCCTAGGAGAAATGAAAATTTAAAGACCAGTAGTTTGTGTAAGACACACACACACAACACACACACACACGCACACACACCTATTGTTGGCATCTGTACAGAAAACATTAATACCTGGGATTAGTAGGAAGTTATTAAATTTGAATGTAACTTTACCTGTTCTAAAAGTTTTAATTAATGAGATCATATACACATAGACTGAAAGAAAAGGAAATGGCAAATATCTTAGTTCAATAAAAGACTCCATACAAAAATCATTCCTAATCAGTCTAATGTCTTTTAGGAAATACAACATTTTATTTCCCATCTTGTTAAAGAAATGAGATGCTGCAAAAAAAAAAAAATACTTCTTTTAGATGCAACTATGATTCTTCATGATCTGCCCTGAGATTTATTTCACAATTTACAATACTGAAGTCAGCCAAAATGTGTATAGATATTGCTGAGGCTTTTTTTTTTTTTTTAAGAAAATAAGAATTCATTCTAATATAAACCTACTTTTGGAGAAAGTGTGCCAAGTAATCAAAAATATTTTTAGATTTTGCTTTTATATTACAGAAAGATATGCCTTCAGGGAGTCATTCTGAAAAAATATTTTTAAGCTCGTCAAAGCATTCACTACTTTTTACTACTATTGACTAGAAATGGTTTAGAATTTTAAATACCTGCACTGCAAATATTGTTAACCAAGTATTGTAGAGATGATAAAAAACTGTTTCTTAATAAAGCACATTACCCAGTGGACAAGAGAAAGCAAAGGAACATTCAGAAGTAAGTGGTATTTAGTGCTGCAATACCTGTAGTAAGAGAACATCACATTTTGCTCTTAATAGCATACTCTGAAGACATTCAGGTGCCTTATCCTACAGCCCCATGTATAGCTTTGAATAAGATGTGTATGACTAAGTTTTTCATATATAAATTTTCTGAATATATCACTAAATACACCAATGTGCATCTCTGTGCACTGAGAAAATTTACTCTGATGGAGATGTCATGATTTTAATTAGAAATAGAAAGGTATCTAATCCCAAGAATATCACTTATGTTTTTATTTATGGAATGGAAATTCTTAGCCTCCACTTTTTTCTTTTAACAAGATGTTACTTTTCTTAACATTTTCATTTGCAGTGCCAGTCATAGATTTATATTCTTTAAAAATAGTAACTATGTCACATGCCATATGGAGTATATATTGAAATATAGTAAAGATAGTCTGAATATTTTTTAAGCAAAATGATAATCTGATTTTTAAAATAGCAGAACACTCTTTTATGTATGGTTGCAAACCTGTGTGACTAGGAAGCCTATGAGAGTAATTTTTGTATCGTGTTTTGTTTTGTTGCCCTTCCAAGTTTCCAGCATATGATCATCTATTAGCATATGCAAGACTTAGAACATGAAATCCTTTTGTAAAATGTTATGCCTCTTTTTTTTTTCTTGTTATTGCATCTGACATGAATTCAATTTACACATATATTGAGCCCACGTATATGCCAGACTGGGGTCTAATTTTGGGGGTCACAAAAATGAATGAACCAAGCTTGGCTTCAAGGTTCTCAAAGTTAAGCAAGAAAAACAGATTCATAAGGTTGTGTTCAAAATACCAGAATCATAGAAAATTCCCTCTAGTGACACTTTTGTTGGGGGAGTGTGAATTTTCTTTTATGTTCCTATATTATTTTTTAACAGTATATTACTCATGTAGTCAACTTGCCTCTAAACACTGAAACCCATCTACTGCGATCTAAAAAGTTGTACATGAAGATTTTGATTGCTTATTGGTGCATAAGTAGACCCTCTTTTATAATGTTCATTTTCTAGTACAAGACCAACAACTATTGTATAGATTAACCATGATTAATTAGCTATTTATTTAATTGTTATTCTATTTGGAGAACAAAATATTGAAGCGGTATAAAAAGTATTCCTGGTAACATAGGATAAAAATCATCAGTATCATGGAGCATATGCTTTATTTACACAATTGTTCATACAAGGAATTTAGTTATTTTATTTAGTGAATGTAAAAAGTTAATAAAATAGACCAAATTTAAATCTGTGGGTATAAATCTATAGGTTTATATAAACTACATAAATGAAAATACAAAACTATTGTATATCTTCATAAAATGTTAATGATTTACCATATTTACTTCAGATATATTTGTAAAATAAATATTATTGATAAATTTGAAACTCTGTATTATTCTAGTCATACCATTCATCTTTGTTAATGCACTCTAGAGATGATATTACTGTCTGGAATATGGTGTTTATCATTACATGAATTTCTCAATTTTTATCTATAAATGTATCTATAGGGAAAATATAGCATTGTTTGGCATATTTCCTGTTAAAATGTTTTGTGAAAATATAGTGTCTCAGTGGGTCCCAGGTCTGGCTGTGATCCAGGCTTGTGGCTAAGGGGTAGAACTCCAGATTTAAAACGTTACATTAATGTAGTAATGTGCTTACATATGTAAATAAGGTGTGTACTTACTAAGTATTACAAGTCATACTTAGTAAGCTAAGTATGACTCAGCTTATTGTTTATCACGCATGTGGCAGAATGCCACTATTGTTCTCCAATGTATATAAAGCTTATGTGGTCCAGAAGCATGGGTTCTCCGCAATAAAGTTGGTGCCTGCCATTTTATTCTCACGTTGGCTCCTTGTGCATTCTTTCAACTGGGCATCTCAACACCGAAGTCTTCCCTTCTTGATCAGCTTGGCGCTAACAGTCTCTCTTATTTTGAATCTATGTTTTTGATTTACTCCTTCAAGTTATGTCTGTTCAGTCATTCATTTTATAATTTTTAAATAACTTATTTTAGAAATGTACCACTATCTACTTATTTTTTTATGACGGATATTTTAGTTGAATCTTTCTGTTTGTGATAAACTAAGCTTCAGTAAATATTCTCTGCATACCTATTGTTCATATGTGCTAGGGTTTATCTAGGGTGGTATGTCCTAAGTGGTTAAATCACTTCGTTGTTACTTAATACTTTTAAATTTTTCTAGGATCCTCTCCAGGGAAGTCTGGGAGCATTTTTTAAGGAGAGCCACCCACGTGACTTTTAAACCCAAGGAAGTATAGGAAATTTAACTCATTCATGTAATTCAATACAAGTTGAATTACAAAGTGTTGGTTTGCAAACTGTTCTACCCTGCATAGAGGGCAAGGAGAGATTAAAGAGGCAGACCACTCCAGATTGCAATAAGACAGATTTAATAAGCAAGAGAATTTGCATACAAGTCTTGTCTTGGGCAGCCTAAAGATGAGTAGATCTCTAAACCTGCCTGCCAGAATCTTAAAACTTCATATAGAAGTTTTAATTGGGTTTAGTAACATGTACCATCCAGATGGTCTCAAAAATACATTGCTCTCTCAAGGCTGCATCCTTGAAAATTACGCCCACTGTGAGAAACGTGGGCAGAACATATATTACAAAGTCAGGGACAGGGTGAATAGCGTCTGATTGCTGGGGTCTAGCTCTCAGTGAACAAGTGATTACATCGCCTAAATGACCTTCTCCAACATGGAGACTACCTAACAATGTTTTATCTTCACATTTATTAGGTAAAATCAAATTTGTCTCCAAAGCGATTGTGCAATTATTGGTCTATAAGCAGTGCATGTGAGTTCATATTTCTCCAAATCTTGGTAACATCATTGTGTGTGTATGTGAATTAGATTATTATGAAATGGTTTGGATTTGTGTTACCAGTATCTCTTTAGAAAACAGCTATCTGTTCATGCACGTCTTAGGTTGAATGCTTACTTTATTTATCTTGATGTTTATTTTATTTCTAAAATATGCAGTCATCTATAGAATCTCAAGTACTACCCATTATTCCATGAAGATTTAGATTCTAAAACACTGTTTTATTCTCCAATACTACCTTTGCCATAATTTTTGGTAATTTTAATATCACATAAATAATTCTTTCTATTGTCTGGTTTCTTTTTTTTTTTAAGCTCTTTCTTCAATTACTATATCCTGCATACCATCCCAATCACCGTATGATTATGCCTTGGACCTTTACATTGCCAATAAGTGAATTGTTTTTTTCAATTCAAATATTCCATTCCTCAAATTCTCATTTTCAATCTTTCTAATATATTTCTTACAATAATTCTTCAATGAAACATCGTATCACTCATTTCCTTTCACAGTTTTTTCTGTTCTTCACTACTATGTCCTAATTTCACTCTTACCCATTGTTGATGCCATGGCCAATGAATATAATCACTTTCTAAAGACATTTCAATTTCTTTTGATTCTCTCTTCTCCCATCCTATGCCCAACATGCTAACCATTGTTAATTATAATTCTCGTCAACCCAATTCTGTACCCAGAGAGCTGAAGATGCTACTGTTAAACCTACAAGTATGTTTACTGCTCTCTTCTTGAGTAAATTACCACTAAAATTAGTGAGTTGTTAGTACTCTAGTCTTGCTTAATTTACTCTTTCAGTCTCCTGGATAATTCAACATTTCTTTGCTCTTCAAGCATCCATTCCATATGCACCTGCCTTCTTCTCACCTGACTACTTACTGACAATAAAGAGATAATGAAAGAATTTCTCCATGCTTTAATCACACCTTCATCCACATACTTGCCTCTGTGTCTGTCTACTTTGTTTACCCTCCTGTTAGTCTAAATAACAATATTTGTTTTTACTTAAAATCAATTATCCTACTTATAAACTATATCCTAGGACCTACTCAAGGTAATAACTCCAGGAATTGTTTCAGATTTCTCTGGAATCAGTTTTTTTCTCAATTCTGGATAGTTGCCACCTGCTATAAAATATTTCTTCTTCAAAACAAACTATAAGGATCTCAAACTTAAAATTTCTAAAACCTAACTCTTGTTTTTTCCCCCAAACCTGCTCTTCTGCAGTCTCTCCTCTTTCTGAATGATAAGTCCTTTCTTTCAGTTGCTCTTGGTAAAAAACCTTGGAATATATACTTGACCTATTCTTTCTCACATCTTGCATCAGATCCATCAGAAAATCTCTTCAATTCAATCTTCAAAGGAGATCCAAAGATTATCCACTTATCAGTAAACTTCACTTCACTATCCTGCTCCAGACTTCCACCATTTTCTACCTGGAGTTTTCTAATATATCCTAACTGAATGCTACTTACAATACCATTGTTCCCATCTACAGCCTATTTTCAACTAAGCAATTAATTAACATGGTCTCTTCACAACACAGATCAGAGTATGTACTGCCTGTGTTGTATTCCACTGAGTGAACAATATTTATTCATTCCATTAACATGTATTTAGGATAATTCCATATATATTTTAATATCATGGCAAAAATATTATCATGCATATGAGTTTTATTCAAATACATATATTTTTAGAAAATATTTCTAGAATTAGAATTTATGGAGTCAATCACTATGATGTTTTATTACTCTGTAAATAAATTGAACATCTTTACAATAAATCTTCACTGCCACAAGTACCAGTTTTAATCACTCTTGCCAATTTGGAGCTTTGTAATTTATATATTTTGGCTCAATAAATAGGTCAAAAATGTATTTTAAATACTTATTTGATTTTTCAATATTTATGAGTAAGATTGAATGTTTTATATTTGCATACTAAGGTAATTTCTCTTTGTTGAATATTATATTTTGAATTTAATTTATGACATTGATTCTGCTGCTAGTGATGATGATAATGACTATCTTACACAGACATGTTGAAGAGACTCTAATTCTGTCAATTGAAACCTCCAATTTTTAAAAAAATAAATCTATTTTATTTTAAAACAGTTTTAGAGTTACAAAAAAATTGTTATGATAGTAGAAAGTTCCATACAGCACACATACACTTTCTCTCATTAACAGCTTGCATTACTATTATACAGTTGTCACAATAAATCAATACTGATTCATTATTATTAACTAAAGTCCACAGTTTATTCAGATATTCTTAGTTTTCACCTAGTATTTTTTTTGTCTTCTGGGATCCTAGCCAGGATATCACGTTACATTTAATTATCATGTCTCCTAGAATCCTGTTAACTGTGACATTTTCTCAAGCTTTTCTTGTTTAGTGAACTTGAAAACTTTGAGGAGTACTATTCAGATATTTTGTTGAATGTCTCACAATTGGGATTAGCCTGATGTTTTTCTAATGATTAGACTGAGGATGTCTGTTTTCTGAGAAAGTTTTAAAAAGTACAGTGCCATTTTCATCACACCAGATCAACGGTATGTTATATCAAAATTACGTATACTGTTGATGTTAACTTTGATCACCTGGCTGACCTAGTGTTTATCAGGTTTCTCCACTATAAAATTACTTTAACTGGCATCCTTTCCCCTTTTATACTGTACATTTTAGAAGAAAGTCACTATTCATAGCCCACATTAAAGAGTAAAGTTATAGTGCATTAAATTGTCTACATAAATGATTTAGAATTATTTTGCAAAAAAAAATCTCACACATTTATTTATTCAATCACTTATTTATTTAGTATAAACTCCTAGTATTCATTTTAAACTTTGGGTTATAATGCAAGGCTACTTTACTTATTTTGTTGATCAAATTGCTGTAGCTTTGGCTGTTGACTCCTGTGTCCCTCTGATAAATCGCCGTCATTGTAGTGTTTTTCATTTGTTTGTTTCAGCACTTCTTTAATTTCTGTCACTCTAAGATGCTATAGGTTCATCTTGTTTATTTCCTACACCAGTCCTAGACTTGGCCATTTCTCCAAGAAGCCCTCCTTTTACTGGAGAGTGATATTAGAAACCAAGATCTAGGTGGTTAGTATACTTATTGCCACTAGAATTTCATTGCCTCTAGGCTCTCTCAGCTGGCAGAACAAGAAATTATATGCATGCATACTAACCTGTGCATATATACATATCATCAAATATTTCTATATGTAACCATCTACATCTATATTGAGCTACACATGAGTTCATACTGATATCTCCAACTCTGATTCCTGGATTATATGATAAACTATGTTTGGCTTTGTGAGAAACTGGTAAACCATCTTCCCAAATGACTTCACTATTTTTCATTCATTCTAGTAACTAGTGACAATCCATGTTGTTCTGCGTTCTCACCAGCAATTGGTATTATTAGTTTTTGGATTTTGACATACCAATGGATATATAGTGGTATCACCTATTTTTAAAATTGGGTTCTTTTCTTTTCTTTTCTTTTTGTTGTTGTTGTTGTGTTGTTGTTGTTGTTGTTGTTGTTGTTGTTGTTGTTTGACTGCTGTTGGCATATTTTAGCTCCTGGATTCAGCTGCACCTGAAACCACATGCTTTTTCATCAATATGACCTAAAAAATTCCTTTTATTTGAGGCAGTTTTCATAGGGTTTCCATTCACCTGCAGTTAAATGAGTTTCAAGAAGCTTCTTGGGTCAGGACCTAGTGCTGAAGAATCATAAAAGAGTGCTCTTTTTCAACTCTAAGCCAGGAAGAAAGAATATCGAGTGCTGGCCAGCAACCTCTAGCACCTGCCTCCTTTTTTCAATTTATCTGAGGGGGGAAAACACACACACACACACACACACACACACACACACACACACACACACAGAGTTTTGCTCAAACTCTGAGAATTAAGAGGGGGGCCAAGAGGAGAGAGGAGGGGGAGAAGACAACCTTCTCTCTAAGTAAGAGGAAGGATATTGTTGGTAACAGAAAGCCTGGACTAAAAAGGAGGGCTCTGCGTTAGCAGAGGCTTAATCACCTACCTGCCAGTGTAAAGAGCTGGAGAGAAGGCAGGGCAGGCTGACCTGGAGCCCACAGGTGGGTGTGGGGGTGGGGTTTGGAGTTGAACCAGCCACCTCGGAACTCACTTGCTTTTGGCTGCTGTAACTTCCTGTTTTCAATGAGCAGGAGGCATTTTTAAGGAAGAGCATTTCCCAGCAAGTACTCCTCACAAAACACCATTTTTGCTACATTCAGTGGAGATGAATCAGACACCAACGGGTTCACTTTATTTTATACAAAACAGAATTCTGTGAGGACTGTGAGGTCCTTGCGAGGCTGGTGGGTTTTCTTAAGAGCAGAGGAATAAATGACTCATTCCAAGTTGTTAGACAAAACCCAACACAACCAGCTTCCCCCTCGAGAGCCTGGGCTGGTGCATCGTCCCTCAGGAAGAGCAGTGGGTGGGCTGGCTGCCGACCCACCTCTCATCCAAGGCTGTTTCCTTGCAAGAAGGTCTTACAAACACTCTATTTCTTTATCATCAAGGCCCACTTGGGTGCTGGAAATGCATGCCACCAAAAGCTTGGCCTCCCATCGTTCCCACCTCATTCATCTCAAATCCAGGAGTGTTGGCATTTTGCAAGAAAACATATTCTTATTTCTAAAATGTCCAACCCGCTTTCCTTGGGAGTTTGGGGCCAGGTCCATGAGTATCACTCAGCCTTCAAGCTATGGCCCCACTTCCCTTTGAGAACAACTGGAATAAACAAGCTGAGTGCTTTGTCAAGGTCCTAGTTCAGTCCAGGGGGGATTCAGAGTTCTCTCGAGTGTTTCTGGCAAATGGTGAGGCTGTCTGCAGAGGGTCCTCCATTTGCAGGAGAGTCCTGTGTCATTGCATCCTATGAGAATTTAGGCACAACAATCCTGATATAGGTAAAGAAATGGGTACAAAAGGAAAGAGGAAGACTCTGGACTTTGGTAGATACCATTCAAATTTGTCTCCAGATTATCCTCTAATGCAGTGGTTCTCGACTTGGGGACAGGGTGGTCCTGGCATCCAGTGGGTGGAGGTCAGGGACAGTGCTGAATATCCTAAAGCATAGGATGGGCCCGCAATAGGAAACATTTGCCCAAAATGTCAACAGTGCCACGAAATAGAAATAGAAATCCTGCTCAAGCCACATGCTGGGATCCCAGAGAGAGGAAGCTCTGGAATAAGATCTGAAGTGTTATTTCTCCAAACCCTGCAGTGTATCAAGAGCCAAGTTGCCCTGCTTTGAGACTCACCAAGAAGGCCTGACACAAGGACTGGGGTCCGCACTCCCTGGCTAATGGCCTTTCACACTCAAAGACTTTGGTAAGAGTGTCCAGGGGACACTGGTGTATTGATTAGGAGTGCTTCGGGCTGTGATTAAGAGCATACATGCCAAAGAGTGACCTAAGTAAGGGCTTATTTTTCTCCCATAATGAGAACTTCAAAAATAGGTGGTAGTTTCACAAACCCAAGCTGCCCAGCCTTCTCTGTGATTCCCTTGGCTTCCACTCCTGAACACAAGCAGCCACCCCACCTCCCCGAACCTTTCCCAGCTTCTCAAGCAGGGAAGGAAGGATGAGCTCTCCTATGTGTCAGGAGTAATGGTGTGCCATTTTCAAGCTGATTCTCCATAGGCTTTGTGTTCATTTGCTCCCTTTCTCAGACCTCTGTGACCGTCGTAAGGGCAAGGCTAGCGTGCAGAATCAAACCTTCTTTCTCGGGCTCCAGACAGAAGTTTGGGTTCCCACATGTCCTTCCAAGGGCAAGGTTCTCTCCCCACAGACACATTGGCTTTGGCTACGTCTGCTCTGGCTGGAAAATTTTTGCAGGAAAGAACTTCGGGTTCAAGCCAATAGGTATTTTCAGCACCTTGCCCACATATCCAGAACGCAGGGTTCTGAACCAAGAACGGGAGGTCAGGACCCTGCCCTCAGAGTTCGGAATCTGGTGTGATCCAGATATCCATCGGGGCCTCCTGGGCTTTGCAATGACCCTGATCCCATTTCCTGTCCTGTGAAAGTCCAAAGCTTTCCCAAGAATTCTGTAGGTTCCAGTTTGTCTGACCTCAGGGTCCCTCCGTTCTGATTCTGAGTCCTCTTCACTAAACTAACATGGTAGATGGATCCTGCTGCCTATGTGCTTTCTCTCTTCCACACCATGAAGAGTCAGATGGGAAAAGCATTTTGACCTTTACTGCCACCCCTGGGAACAGTGTTCCTAGGCTCAGGACACAGGTCTGCAGCTCTGTCTTTAAAGAGCCGCTAAATGATCTTTAGACATCCCTGTTCTAGAAAGACCTTCAACCACACCAGCCAACCACTGGGGTTGTTTTCTTATTGTTGAATTTTAAGAGATTTTTATTGCATCTTTATCAGTTCTTTATCAGGTATATATTTTGCAAATATTTTCTCTCAGAATATATTTTTATTCTCTTGAGAGAAACTTTCATAGAACGGTTTTTAATATTCATGTTTTATTCCTTTATGTATCATGCTTTTGGCAGTGTATCTAAAAAACACATAACAAACTCAACATTATGTAAGTTTTCTCCTATGTATTTTCCCAAAAGTTTTATAAGTTTTATTTTACATTTAGGTCTATGATTCATTTTTAGTTAATTTCTATAAAAGGTGTAATTTCTCTATCTTGGTTTTTCATTTGTTTGTACTTGGATGTTCAATTTTCCTGTCACTATTTGTTGAAAAGGCTATCCTTTCTCCATGGAATTGTCTTTGCTCTTTCATCAAAGATTAGCTGACTCTGTTTGTACAGTTCTGTTGTTGGGTTCTTTCATCCTTTTCCATAACCTATTTGTCTTCCCCCACAAATACTGTGTTGTGTTGATTATTGAAGATTAATAGTAAGTCTTAAAGTTAAATAGTGTGAGTTCTTCAACTTTGCTTTTCTTTTTCAGTATTGTGTGTGGCTAGTCCAAGACATAATATTCCATACATTTTAGAATCGCTTTGCAAATATCTGTAAAGAATTTGCTTCGCTGTTGATTGAAATTGTGATGGGTGTAAAGAATAAATTAGGAGGAACTGACATCATAGTAGTATAAAGTCTCACAATCCATGAACATAAAATATCTCTTCATTTTTAAAATCTTTTTTCTTCAATTGAATTTTATAGTTTTCCACATAAAAATCCTCTACATATCTTATTAGATTTAGACCTACATGTTTTATATTTATTGCTATAAAAATGGCATTATTTTTAAATGTTTATTACTGGCATTTAGGAGAGCAATCGATTTTTTTTTAATTAACATAGAATAACTTTGTTTAATGGCTGATCAGTTCCAGGATTTTGTATTTTTTCAGTTCTTTAAAATTTTCTGTGTGAACATTAATCTTTTTTTTTTTTTTTGGAAAAAGAAATTACAATTTTATTTATTCTTTTCTAAACGGTATGCGTTTTATTTCCTTTTTTGTCTTATTAGCCTAGCTAGAACTTCCAGAACAATGTTTGATAGGAACAGCAAGAGAGAACAACTGTTCCTTGTTCCTGAACTTAGGGGAAACCATCTAATTTCTCACATTAAGTATGATGTTAGTAATAGATTTTTTTGTTTTTTTTTGTTTTTTTGTTTTGTTTTGTTTTGTTTTGTAAATATCCTTTATATGAGTCAGGAAGGCTAAAGGAGGCTGAAGGGTGGAGAAAATGCCTTTTCTCTGTTAAAGCTTTATTTCCCTGGAGAAGAAGCTTTTTTTTTTTTCTTTTTCTTTTTTTTAATGTAAAATGCACTGAACAAGTTTCACAACAATTATTGTTACCTTTCCCTGGAGGGAGCCAGGAGAGCTCTCTTGAATACTCTTTTCTTTTTTTTTTTTTTCCTCTCTCTCTTTCTGTTCCTCCTTCCCTCCTTCAGGCCCTCCTTTCCTCTTTCCCTCCCTCTCCCTCTCTTTCCCTCTCTCTTCCTCACACTCCAAGTCTTACTTTCTTCATCTGATCAAGTGGAGATCAATAACAATAATTCTCCCAGCCACATAATTATGCTTACATTTTCAATTACCAAATACAATGAATTTATTAGTTAGCAATTACAGCATTTTACAAAATGACTGCCAAAATATTATATAGCTTCTATTTATTAAACATCGCCTACTGTCAGACAATGTAATTATTGAATCACAAACATTATCTCAAGATGTATTGAAAAGGATAAGGTCCCACATGCAAAGCCGAACACTAAAACTATGTGTATTATCTTAAAACACTGGAGTGCTATTCAACTTTACACCAATACATTGATTTTGAATCTGATAAATGGCTACAGTTATTTGTCCAAATACATATTTAGAAAACATCTTTAGCAGGTCATATTCACTCCAGTTCACCATAGTTCTTACTATTTCCTACATCAATACTAAAGCTTGTCTCAATATATTGGTTTACTTTCCATTCCAAGTAAATAAGAGAGGTTTTGTCCTAACATTCAGCCTTTAAAATGAAGTTTTAATCTAAATAGCCATGCCTATGTGAGTTGTCACTCAATAAAGCAATGGAAACCACACACTGATTCCTGAAATAGAGCCATTTGCTGACTTTTTGGCCCCTTCCTTGCTTACTAGCAATTGAGCATCAATCATGTAACGTATTTAACCTGACAAATGAACAATTGCTCATTTTGACTAGCAGCTTTCCAAGTCTTCAGAAACTCGTAGAAACAAAAACCCAAGAAGATACTCAGATTATGGACTATGTTTCTGCTGTCACCTCATCTTCAGAGCTCTTGCCCCTGTATACTGTCCATCTAGATGTAGAAAGTCAAAACATCAAGGAATATCTAAAATGGTTGAAAGGTGAAAAACTTGTGGTCTGCTGAGACCATGTAAAGTGGTGGCCGGAGCTGATATATGTTCAATTCTTTTTATTTATAAGAATCTTTTAATTAAATGTAACAAATTTCTTACTTCTAAGTAACAAGTATTGGAATTATTACTTTTCTATGTCCCTGAGCACATAACAAAGAAAATATTAGGATGTAATCCTTTAGGTTGTCAAGAGCTAAGGAAAAAAAGCCCACGCTGAACAAAGTTTTCATAAACCCCAACCTTACGCAGAAATATATATGAATGGTGTAAACCTTCATTTCATAAATGTGTAACTCAGGGTTCAGAGAAGCTAAGTGATGTTTTTAAGATTACACAGTAATAATAGTGATTATCCTCTGAGGTTTGGGTCAGTCATGAGTTCATAGCCTGGCTCTACCATTTTCATCTGTGTGCACTTGGAAAAGTTATCTTAATTCTCTCAGATTCAATCACCTCATCTATAAAATAAAGACAACCATACACACTTCATAGGGTTATTCTCATGATGAAATTAAATGAGACCTATAAATACTTAACCAAGAGTTCCTGGCATGTTAATAACAGCAAAAAGAAAGCAAATAGACGTTTGGATGAATTATTTTATTTATCTAAATTAAATATTTGTTAATCGATTCACCGATGTTTTATAATTTTATTATTCAGATTTATATTTCTTAAGTAAATAAATAATTAGACATAAGAAACTATTACTTTGCATATGGGATAGAGAATGGCATTTATGTATGTATATATAAAATTCAAAATAAAATTAAATTAAAAATAAAACCAAATAGAAAAATAAGAAAACATCAAGTTCAAATGTATTGCTCATAAAGCAACAATGAGCTCGTTTGGAGCCATATGATCCAGATGCCAACACTGAGGTTCCTACATAAAGCTGTTAAGTGAAAATGGCCTTGTAGACTGCTGAACCTTCGAACTGCTGTAACTTAACATAACACAACAGATGGAATCATTGAGGAATGGTAGAGTGTAAGTGTGTGTCTATATGCCTATGTTAGTGTGGGAAGTTTATAAATATCATCACATTTCACTGTGCTATTAGAAAAAAGATTGGTGGGAAACAGAGTGATTCTAAACTGATCATACCTATCTATATCTATATCTATATCTATATCTATATCTATATCTATACCTATACATAAAACTTTGCAAAAAAGGTAAACAATTGTCATAATTGTCCTGATAGTACATCAGATGACAAATGTAACTTTGCATTTTGCTAATTTAATTAAAGCCTGAATCAATAGTCACAAATTATTGAGTTATTTTTATGGATTTTAAAAAAGAGATATAAATCTCTTTATAAATTAAATGTAAGAAGGAAAAAAATGAAAACTGTAAAATATAGGGAAAGCAGAACAGCTAAGTAGTTTTTATATCACATATAATTTATTTATCCAAGTACTCATTGATATATTTCCTCAACAAATATATATTGTGAACCTATTATTTGCCTGTTTTAATCTCTGAGGATAAATAGTGAAAACAGAATCTCTGACCAAATGGAACTTACATGTTGGTAGAATTATTCTGACAATTAGCGATTAAATAATTAAATATATGAAATTGTTTCGGGGTAAAGAGACAAGACTCATGGTCAGGACTACTTTGATGGGGTGATTGTGAAAGAGATATTATCTAAGCAGACATAAATAATGTAAGAAGAAGAACAATGTCAATATCCAAGTAAAAAATGTTCTAGGGAGTGAAACCAAGAAGAACATGGAGAAAGAGACTGTTGTACTTGAAGTATATTAAACTGACTTGAGATGTGGAAACAATGGAGAGAGTCTGTTATGGGGTTAGCGAGTTAGGCAGGGGCTGATTGTATTCAGTCATGTAGATCATGGTGGAGTTTATATTTCATTCCAATGTCAGAGAAAGCAACTGGAGGTATATAAGCACAAAATAGTATGAAATAATATACATATATATTTTTAATATCA
Source organism: Eonycteris spelaea (assembly GCA_003508835.1). Classification (NCBI taxonomy): domain Eukaryota; kingdom Metazoa; phylum Chordata; class Mammalia; order Chiroptera; family Pteropodidae; genus Eonycteris; species Eonycteris spelaea. The sequence goes on from PUFA01000095.1 coordinate 5,423,543, forward strand.
TTAAATCCTCATATGGATAATGGATTGTAGGAGGCAGCGTTGGAGCCAGGGATACCAATCAGGAGGCTATTGTCACATTCGTCCAGGTGGCAACTGGAGGTACTCTCCTTCCTTCCGGTGCTTCTCTTCCTGACAAAAACTAGTTCACACTGTTAATAATCTCTATGCCCTTGTAGAGTGCATTATATTTTTTTTCAAAAATGTCATCTTATTGAAGTTACTAGAACTGGCATTGTTGTTTTATTTACAAATTTGGAAACCAAAATATAAATATAAGTGCCTTATTCAATACTAATTATAATGTGAAGACTATGACATGGACATTCTCTCTGCTTCCTAATCTTAAATATATATCTAACTATAACAAGTTCTAGAGTGCCTACAATAACTAACTTAAAATACCCTCAATCTAAATCCTATTATTTTGGACTATTTAATTTAATACATTTATCAATTTCTGTTTAAAATAGTGTCTTGTTACCCATACTTAATATTGTGCCTCTACATGTTTATTAAGATATATATGAAAACAACAACAAAAAATATTATAAAGCAAACTAAATTAGAGAGTCAATTGATTACAAAAATCTGAGCAGTATTTTCTCCATTTACAATAGAATTTAAAACTACAACTGGCAACTAACACTCCACTGTCAGAAAATGTAATTAGAAAATAAATATCATTCTCTGCTCTCCCCAGGCCTCCTAACCTCTGCTTCCTCTCTCTCAGACTTAGATAACTCAATGCAAATAAACCAAAAGAGAAACTGAGCACCTGCCTCTTTACATTTCATTTTTTCTTTTCTTTCTTTTCTTGATTTCTTCTGCATATTTTGGTTTGTACAACATTAAAATTTTATCAGCATTAAAAATTTATGATTACACACACACATACACACATTTTAATAGTACTGAATGTAAAAAGTAAAAATTGCAGCCCTTTCTCCCAGCCTACTAAATCATACTGTCCAGAGGTAATAACTGTTAATATTTTCCTATGTAGATTTCTAGAAAGTGTTCCATTCTTGTTGTATTGGAATTTTGATCTTTTTAAATCATACAGTGAACATCATTGTATATACGTATTTGTATTTATTGAATGTGTCTGAAGGAAAACTTTTTATAAGTTAATTGTGAGTCAGAATATTTTTGCATTTGGTATTTCATTAAATACTGAAAGTTTGTTATCCTTTTCCAAAACATTTTCAAAAAAGAGAATGTATTAGTTGACTTACATAAGATCATCAGACTGGTTGGCCATCTGTATGTCCTCTTTAGAGAAATGTCCATTCAGTGTCTCTGCTCATTTTTTAATTGTATTGTTTGAGTGTGTGTGTGTGCGTGTGTGCGTGTGTGTGTATGTGTTAAGTTGTTTGAGTGTCTTATGTATTTTGTATGTTTAATCCTTTATCAGATGTATCAATGGTGAATATCTTCTTCTTCGATACAGTAATTGTCTTTTTGTTTTGTTGAATTTCCTTTACTGTGCAAAAACTTTTTTAGTTTGATATAGTCTCAAGACAAATGAAAAGATGCTCAACATCACTAATTATCAGGAAAATCCAAATTAAAACCACAATGACATATCACTTCACACCTGTCAGAATGGCTATCATCAATAAATAGACAAACAAGTGTTGGTGAGGATGTGGAGAAAAGGGAACCCTCATGCACTCGGTGGAATTATAAATTGGTGCAGTCAGCCATTATGGAAAACAGTTTTGAGGTTCCTCAATAAATTAAAAATATAACTACCACATGACCCAGCAATTCCACTCTGGCTATTAATTTGAAGAAAACCAAAACACTAATTCAAAAACATATATGCACCCGTACATTCATTACAGCATTATTTATGATAGTCAAGATATAGAAGTAACCTACATGTTCAGATAAATGGAAAAATACATGGAACATATATATATAAAATGGAATATTACTCAGCCACAAAAAGATTAAAATCTTTCTATTTGCTGCAACATGGTTAGCCCTATACAGTATTGTGCTGAGCAGAGTAAGTAAGACAGAGGACAATAAATGCCAATGATTTCACTTATGTGTAGGATCTAAAACACAACAAAAATGAACAAATAAAACAGAATCAGACTCATAGATACAGAGAACAAATTAGTGGTCACTAGATAGGAGGGGGTTGTGGGGTGGATGAGAAAGGAGAAAGGGATTAAAAATACAAATTGCCAGCTATTAAAATTGCCATGGAGATATAAAGTCCAGCATAAGGAATATAGTCAATAATCAATAATATTGTAATAACTATATATAGTGTCAGATAAGAATTAGACTTGATCCTTAAGTATATAAATGTCTAATAACTACATTGTACACATAAAACTAATACAATATTGTATTTTCAAAGTAATTGGAAAATAAATTAAAAAAAAAAAAAGATTACCATATTGGTGGATAAAAGATAACAAAGAGGAATGGATAACAAAGCCAAGGGGAAGAAGATGAATGGTTAAAAGTTTAAAAGGTAACTAACATGAGACGTTTAAATGGTGCTACATACATTACCTTCATTTGCATCTCTTTACCTGACTTTCTGTATGTTTAGCAATAATATTGTTTTCCTGTGAAATCATTCTTCAAACACTTTTTTTTCAGTTTTCCATTCAGTTTATTTCCTTTTTACTCCTTGATTTGTGAGTACTTTTTTTATATTAATAAAATAAAAATTTGCTCTATGGTACATGTTGACCATGAAGAAGATAAATAACTGTCACCTTCATCCATTTAACTCTGTTGAGCCATTCAGGGATCGAAACGTCTAATAAAATTAGGAAGGAAACTTGAAGTGACACTTTAGTTTAGCGTGAAAAATTTGCAAAAGTAAATTTCTTCTGGAAGGAATAATATCAGGAAAAGATCTTATATCATTTTGATCAATGCACACTTTTTGATTTGAACAAATCCACAGGAAAAAAACAAATGTTATAGATCCTTGTCTATCAGGATTATACTTAATGATATCATCTTGACCTGGAAATTAGTCTAAGAGCTCTGTACCTCATCCTGCTTCCAGACTATGGAACTGAATGAGGAATTCCAAAATAACCAAGAAGATGAATCCAGTACATACACATGAAATACAGATAAATGCTCTATTATATTACATCTGCATATATCTTTCTTTATTCTATAAAGAGGCAAGGGAAAACGCCCAAACTTTAGTTCTCTTGGAAAAATAAAACAAAACCCTTAGACATTCTATTGATCTTTCAGAAAATCATTCATTGAAATCAATTTTAGTAAAATAGCTTGGCATCCTCAATAACATAAAAGAAATGTAGGCTCTGTGAAATTAGAGGTAAAAGTCATCTATGTTTTTCACAAAATTGTTTTCAGTGCCTACAGCATATCCAAAATTCTACTTTGATTGGTGAACATCTGATAACAATAATGAATAAGAGCAGACAGGGAGCCTGCTTTCAAGGGCTTTACTTAACAAGAATAAAAATGACAAATTTTCCATAAAAATAAATACTGAATTAAAACTAATCAGATAATGGTACTATGAGTGTATGACTATAACAGAAGAAATGCTTTCCTGACAAAGCAAAAATTGAGTTAGGAAAGCATCTGAACTAATCATGGAAATTAAACTGGATAAAGTTTAAGAGAAATGACATATGCAAAGATGATTTGCAAGATTTGTATGAAGTGTTTGAAGAACTAAAAGAAGGCCAGTAAGATGAGTGCAGAGAATTAGGATTCATTTGGAGAAGGCATTTTGTCAGATAACTGTGAAGAAGTAGTTAAGACTAGACGATGTCAGATATTAAGGAACATAGAAATAACTTTATTATTCCAAGGATACTTTTGCCCATAAAATAATAATTAAAATTATAACCTAGTTCTTTAAGTAAAGGAAATACATGCTGAGATTTTAAGTACAAGAAAGACATACTGAAATTTATTTTTGAAAATAATCAATCCCCAATAAGAAAAACAGGTGAGAGAAAAGGGGATAGATAATGGATGACAGTGGAAGCAAGCAGACCATTCAAGATGTTATTTTAAGAGCTTGCATGAGGATGTTAGCAGTAAAGCTTAAAAAAATAGGAAGAATAAGACATATTAAGGATGTCAAATCAATAAGAATTTATGGTGTGTATTAGATTTCTGTTAAAAGAAGGCAGAGTATCTGTTATGAATCTGAGATCACTGGCTTAAAAATGAATGTTGTTACCAATTACTGATAGAGGAAACAGTAGAAAAGAACACTAGAGTAAATTTTATTTTAATACAGAAAAAGAAAAACCTTTAGTCTGTTATAGGACAGTGATTCTGAGCTATCTGTAAGACATTCAAGTGCAAATGTCAGGCAGACTTTTAGATATACTATTTTGGAGCTCAGAAGAAATTTATAGATGAGAAGTATAAATTTACATATCATCAACATATAAAAGATGATTAAAATTGTGAAATAGATGAGATAATCTAGGAAAATAAATTGAAAGGGAAAGTAAGAGAATATGAGAATAGATATTGAGAATGCCCCAAATTAAATGACTGAGCAGAGGAATACAGTGAAAGAAAGTGTTTGTGGAAAGGTAATAGAAAGTCTTTGACAGTATGGGGTCATGAAACCTAAAAGTAAGAGTTTTCAAAAGTAAAACTTGGTTGATGAAGTCAATTGCTACTTTTTAAATGTTTTTTAACATTCAAATTGTAAACTTAAAAACGGCCTTTGAATTAAACAACATAGAGGTAATTGAATAATTTTACAAGAGTTACTTTGAGGGGTGATGATGAAATAAACCCAATTAGAGTAAATTGAGTAGTAAATGGGAGCTACAGAGAAAGATTGAGCTTAGAAATAATTTTAAAGAGATTAATAGGAGAGAAAATGAGGCAAAGTCTAATTAAGGGTTAGGGAAGAGAGGTGTGTGTGTGTCCACCCATGTGTGTGTGTGAAATGTGCATGTATTTAATTATTTTTTTGTTATTTTTGATAATATTTTAGATATTGAAAAGCAATGGAAAGGATTCAACTGATGAAAGACAAATATAAAAGAGAGGCAGGGGAGAAAGAAAGAATGAGTATGTGAGAGAGAAGGACTGAAAGAAGAAAAGATGACAATATAAGCTTTCCAAGAAAAAGAAAAACAGAATGAAATAGATTCTAAAAGCACACATGACTGGGTTGGAGGGGTCATAAGTTAATCTGTTTCAGTAGAAGGAAGGTGGGATAGAATGCATTCAGATATAGAAATGGAGTAAATTGGGGCTTTACCCCAGCTTTAATTTATAGAGGCAAATGAGTTAGAAAATTCTTTGGGGAATAGTTGAAACAGCTGTAAGTAAAGAATTTTGTTATAGGGTAAAATATTTCATTTAGTTTTCTTAGTGCTGTCAGATTACAATAAACTCCAGTGTATGAATCTGTGATTCTGGGAGTGAGTAACCGAAGTGAAGATCAGTTTGGTGAAGGAGAATGAATCAATAGAAAAGCTCTTGTATTGAATGAGTTATCTACATAGATGATAAAATCACTCTCTGTAGTGGAGAGGAAGACAGGGAGCTGGAAAAAAAAAAAAAGACTACATATAATAGGGATTTCTAGTCAAGATGGCAAAATAACTAAACTCTATACTCACCTCCTCTTATAACCATGTCAAAATTACAACTACACTACAGAACAGCCGTTATTGAGAATTGCCTGAAGTTTAGCCGAACAGAAGTCTTACAACGGAAAACATACAGAAGAAGCCACCTCGAGATTGGTAGGAGAGGTGGAGTGCTGGACTGGCTGGTCACACAGTGTGTGTGGCAGTTAAGGATCCAGAGTAATATCTTGGCTGCAGAGGTCCTCCCAGAGGAGTGCGGGGTCCAGGTTCCATTCCAGGCTCCCCATTCCAGGGTTCCAGACCTGGAAAGAGAAGTCCTCACAACTTCTGGCTGTGAAAAACAGCAGAGATTGTGGCTGAGTGTGACAGAGGGTTGCTGGAATGATGAGCTTTCCTCCAACAGGACTCCCAAATGAACTTACTCACCAACAGACTCATTTACTCTGAGCTTCAGCAGCTTGAAAAGGTGCCAGGGACATACGGGAAGGAACTGAATTGCCTGGCTTTAGAGTGAGGGTTAGAGGGGAAGACTTCTCCCAGACAGAAGCATGAGCAGAATCCATTTTTTTTTTTTTTTTGATGAGCCCTCCCTCTCCCAGCATACAGACTCAGGCAGCTATCCTATCTGAGTCCCCATCAGGAATGGTCAGCCTGCTTTGGTGATTCCTTGAGACTCTGCCCTGATGAAAATTTGGGGCCCACCCAAGCCACTTTTAACCACTTTTTCATACAAACAGACTATTTTGGCTCATGCCACAGACTTTCCTAAAACCTCTCAAAGTTCCATAAAACCCAAACAGCAGCATGTGGCCTTGGTTTACCCTGTACCTCTTGCTGAGTAGCCTCAAGCCAGAGACTACCAGCAGCTGGCAGCTGGCCTAGGTTCACAGCATGGACTTTTGAGGTGCATCCAAGCCCAGCATTAGTGGAGACCATCTGCACATTGCTTAGTCTGGTTCATACCAGGTTGCCCTAGGCAGAGCACAGGCAGCAGCTGAACTAGGTCTGCGGTGGGGTCTCTCCCAGGAGAATCTGGGGCTGGCACACCTGGTGCCCAGTTTTGGACTGAGCTAGAGGAGCCCTAGGGCTGCATTCCAGGATGATACATCCAAAGGGCAGAATAGGAGATGCCAGAGCCCTGTTAACATGAATCCTGTTCCATATATCAGCCCCTGCACAATAGCCCCTCCACTGTAGTCATAGACAGTTTTCACAGCTAATCAGTTTTAAGGTCAATTCCTTCCATTAACACGGAAAGAGAAGCCAAGGTTCAGCTATGACAACAGAGCACACACATCTCACACAAGGAATACAGCTGGAGCACCAGCATCAGCTATCAAGGAGACTGTGTCACTAGGCCCCACATTCTGCAAAGACCGGGAGACATAGCAGCCCTACCTAATAAATAGAAATAAAAACAAGGAGGCAGCCAAAATGCAGAGACAGAGACATGTATTCCACATGAAAGAACAGAACAAGCTCCAGAAAAAGAATTCAACACAATGGAGACAAGCAAGCTACCAGATACAGAGTTCAAAACTCTGGATATAAGGATGCTCAATGAACTTAGGAGAAGGGTTGATGAACTTGATGATAACTTTAACAAAGAGATGAGAAACATAAAGATGAAGATAAAAAATATAAAAAAGAACAGTCAGAAATGAAGTACACAATAACTGAAATGAAGAATACATTACAAGGAAACAATAATAGATTAAAGAACAAGATCACATCAGTGACTTAGAAGATAAGGTAGCAGAAAACACTCAATCGGAACAACAGCAATAAGAATAAGGAATCCAAAAAATGATGATAATTTAAGGGGCCTCTGGGAAAACATCAAACATGCCAACATTTGCATCAAGGGGTACTAGAAGGAGAAGAGTTAGGCCAAGTAATTGAAAACCCTATTTCAAGAAACAATGATGAAAAAGTTTCCTAACTTGGAGAAGAAAATAGACATACAAGCCCAGGAAACATGGCAAGTCCCAAAAAAGATAAACCCAAAAGAGCCCACACCAAGACATTTCATAATTAAAATGCCAAAGATTGAAGACAAGGAGAGTCTTCAAAGCAGCAAGAGAAAAACAGTTACCTAAAAGGGAGTGCCTGTAAGCATGGCAGCTGATTTCTCAACAGGAACTTTGCAGGCAGAAGGGATTGGACAAAATATTCAAAGTGATAAAGTTCAAGGACCTACAACCAAGATTACTTTATCCAGCAAAACTATCATTTATAATTGAAGGAGAGATAAAGAGCTTCTTGGACAAGAAAAGGCTAAAGGAGTTCATCACCACCAAGCCAGTATTACAAGAAATGTTAGAGGCACTTCTTTAAAAAGAAGAAAAAGAAAAGATAAAAAAATATAAATAATAAGATGACAATAACTCCATATCTATCAAAAATTACTTTAATTTTAAGTGGATTCAATTCTCCAATCAAACTATGGAGTGGCTAAATGATTAAGAAAATTAAAACCTTACATATGCTGCCTATGATCTAAAATTCACTTCAGATCAAAAGATGTAAATAGACTGAAAGTAAAGGGATGGAAAAGATATTTCATGAAAATGGAAGCAAACAAACAAACAAAAAGCTGGGAGTAGCAATACTTATACCAGACAAAACAGACTTTCAGACGAAGGCTATAACAAGAGACGAAGGAGGACCCAGTAATACCACTTCTGGGTATTTATCCAAAAAACCCATATACTATTTTGAAGGATCAGAGGGCATGCTGCGAAAAAGGGGAAGAGATTAAGAAGTGCCAATTGGTAGATACAAAGTAGTCATGGATATGTAAAGTATAGCATAAGGAATATAGCCAATAATATTGTAATAACTATGCACAGTGTCAGATGGGTACAAGATTTATCAAGGTGATCACTTTGCAAGTTATATAAATGTCTAACACTATGTTGTATACCTGAAACTAATGTAATATTGTATATCAACTTTAACTGAAAAATAAATTTATTTTAAAGAGTACAGTTAATAGAAAAATGGAGTGAATAACAGAGCTATTAAAAAAAAGCCATAAAAGGACATAATTTACAAATAAGTGGATTATAAGCAACAATGTGAAATGTAGAGACACCACTCCTAATTCCTATATCTAAAAACATAATATCTGAGGGAATAAATATTAATCTCAAGTGTAGATTCTAGATCAGTATAAACCAATCCAAAGAAGTGAACACTTGTTCATGGTAGAGGATGAAAATAAGGTGGTTTTGCTGGTTATGGAGTGCCAGTAACAGAAGGTACTAAAATGTCTGGGGCTTTAGGAGAAGAAAAGTTACCTACGTTAGCCTACATTAGCAGTAATGGAATATATAACATTGTGTAGAATGCTGAAATGAAATAGGCTAGATGGCTGGATGTGGAGAAGAGCTCATACTCTGTGTGTGTGTGTGTGTGTGTGTGTGTGTGTGTGTGTGTTCATATGTGCAGATTGTTGAAAATTACATGAAATACAGGTGAATTTCGTCTCATGGAAAGGAGACTGATATTGTGCCTAATGGACAGAGAAGCTCTCTTCTTTGGCAGGGTGATAGTAGATCCAGAAATGATCAACTCCAAAAAGAAAAACCAGTGCAAAAAAAAAAAAAAAAAAAAAGAGTATACAGTTAGAAAAAGAAAGGTGCTAGTCTGAGTCAAAAACAAAGTTGGGAAATGGAAGTTAAGGGATCTACAGCTAGAGAGTTATGGAGGGAGAGTAGAATATTTACAACATAATAAATTTAAAAAATCGTATGTCAAAATGTTTGTCAAGATTAAAGCACATTTTTTACTTAGACACAAATTTTTTAAATATTGAAAAATAAAACAGTTCAAAAAAGTACAAGGAAGACTTTCACATTATTATGTTTAATGCTAACTCTCAGAGACCAATGCTGTTTTAAAAAAACACAAATGATCTAATTTTCCAAGTAGCAGTGAACTGTATGGATTTGAACTTTTAAAAAATTAGGTATAATTGACATATTAACCCAGGAAGAAAATATATGAAAGTGTTAACAAAGATATCACAAGCAGTGAAAATGATAATTTTTACGTCTTACTTATGCATTTGAATATTATATCAATATTCTGAAAACAGAAAAAAACAGCCCTTATAATTAAAAAAGATATTATATGTATATGTATATGTCTGTATGTGCATATATATGTGAGTGTTTGTGTGTGGGAGAGAAAGGGAGAAAGAGAGAAAGAGAGAGAGATCAATTTTATATTATTTCATCTAACATAAATTTCCCTAATTTTTAACAAAATGATAGTCTATGTAATGCCAAAATAAGCAATTTAAAGAGATACAATATGGCGCACATAGTTGCCAGCATCCTCTCTGATCAGTGCGGCCCACTGAAAAGATACAGCAATAGACATTTTATCGATTTTTGTGTCTTTTCTATGAAGGGGACAGTTACAGCCAAACTCATTCATTAGTGCTTGTTAACACAACTGCTGATCTCTGTCCACTTGGACTCTGGTTCTTCCTAGTTAAGCATATCACTCACTGCTTGCACCCAAAACAGATTTCTTTTAAATACATGCCCTCTTTAGGTGCTGGGGAAAAAAAAAAGAATAAAAGAAAAGAAAAAGATATAACAGACATTACACTGCTTCAAGTGAATTAATAAGTAGACTTTGGAAAGATGTCTACAAATGTTAAGTGGTTAAAGCAAGTTGCTAAAGTCTATATATTTGTGTGTGTATGCAGTACACATATACGTATACAGTATATATACACTTAAAGTATACTATGCATAGATACATATCTACATACATACATATACAAATAAACGCAGAGAAATACTAATATATATGTGTGTGGAATTGTGTGTTCAGAAATAATTCTATATATATTTAAAAATGTTTGGAAAATTTGCACAAATCTCATAAGTTATCTCTGTGTAGGGCCTTTGACATTGAAAATTGACATGTATTTTCTCTATTATATAAAATGTAATGTTTAATTAAAATTTTCCATTATGGAACTCTGATAAAGTTGATATGAAATTCAAAGAAATATGTCCAAATGGAAGTGTTTGAAACATTTTTCAGGCTGGGGGTCATTTTTTAAAAGTTCAGTGGAAAGATTCTGAGTGAATTACTGAAAAACAGCAGCAGTCTCTGTAAAATTACAGTCTGGAGATTCCAGCTAAGGAGCCTCTACAGAACCCAGCAAATGCTGATGAGAATGTTCTGCTTCAAGTACAACCAAGTCCAGACAGTGGAAAGCTAACCTGGGAATAAGAACCATACATTAGAGGAAGAGCTTCATTATTCCCTGAAATTTTCTCCCTAATAATTTTGGAGAGAACAAAGTCAAAAATGTAAGCAGGCAATTAAAATGGAGAAGTAAACACAACCTTTTCACCAAATGTAAAGACAAAGCTTGGAATGAGCTGTCTCTACATGCAAGAGGAAAAAATTTACCCTGATATGAAAAAGGAAAGATTGATCAATATGTTGAGATGGATGCTTTAAAGTTTAAATTGAAACTGTATTGTTCCACTTCAAGCAATCACTTGATTTCCTATTCTCTAAGACTAACCAGAGAAAGTAAATGTTCTCCCCAAGTTTTTATCCAGTGATAGCAAGAAAACTTACCCCACTAAGCAGCTTGAAAACACATGGGAGAAAAAAAAAATAAGTTGTGTTGTTAATTAATTAAATTAAAAAAAAATTGTTCAAAGCACCAGTTACATTTCCTTCTAAGTTTTTTTAAAAAAATATTTCACCAGAAAGAAGCATTACTTGTAACTAAAAGAGACATAAAAAATAGTGAAATATTAGCAGAGCATTATTCTATATTAAGTGACATATTAGGCAAATGACAGAGTTTGAAGCTCAATGACTGTGTCCAATTCTAAAATAATCAATTGTAAAATATGGTAAGGCCCTGTTAAAATATATTATACATATTATATATACACAAAAATAATGTGTGTATGCATATCAAATAAGTGATATCTCACATATATATCATATATAGCTTATGTTAAAAATCATAAATAAACTAAATAATGAAATTGTTGAATCTAAGTCTTGTCTTAGAAGGTAGAAAGCATCATAGAAGAGCTATTTGAATTGATTATTATCAAATGATCCATTGGTCCCAATTGGTGGATAAAAGCATTTTAGGCTGTCAAGATATGCACAAAGGTACAAGGAATACCATGATATGTTCTGGAAAGAATATCTATATTAATGTAATTAGCTTATAAAGAGGGATAATGAAATAGGTCTGCTTGGTTGAGGAAAGAATATGGAGTTGTTCATGTCATCCTGAAGAATGTAGATATAATCATTTGACTAATGTGGAAGTTATAATTGTATGAGTAATTTAAGTTTAACTTGGAAACAAAAGGTTGGATTAAAAGTTCCTTCTCAGTATATTTATTGTATTTTTTATTTACCTTTTCTTCATTTCTCATAGCACATGTAAAATTATATATTAATTATCAGGATACTTACTTTCTCAGTAGACTGTTGGATTCCTGGTGTCAGAGGCTACCTTCCCTGTCAAAAGAACAGTAGGTTTTGTAGGATGGAGGAAAACGGTAAACTGGAGTTCAAACATAATTTGGAAATAGAGGTGGGCCTATCCAGGAGGGACAGTGGACATTAGAGATTTTGGGTGGAGTAATGAAGCAACATTTCTCAGAAATAATGAAAAAAAGAAGCAATATTTGAAGCAATATTTCTCACAAATAATGGGAAAAGCAAATAAATGGATCAAGAAGGGAATTCTGGAATCTACAAACTTTTTAAATGTTATAATTAAAAAAAAAAATTTAAGGAGTTACACATCTAAGTTATTTGTTATATTTTATAGAATAGTTTCTTATATTTTGCAGAATGATTATATAATTTAATAATTATCAGTGTGGCAAAGTTGGGTCGAGTAGAATTACTATAAAGTTAAATTTTGCCAGTTTGATGGATATGCTTATATTTTTCCAATTGGGCCATAAGTAATACAGAACAGCTATTGTCTACCTGGATTAAGCATTTGAGTGTGAAGATGAGCTCACTTGTACAGGGTCTTGGTTTTATCTCTCAGTTTAATGTGTGTACCATGTATTTACAAACTATAAGCTTCTAGCTAAAAGCTATTGTAAAGTTGGAAACAACTGGCACACCAGATGTACCTCAGTAGGTACAGTGTGACCTATTGAGCGATTCACAACATTTTTTTGGTTTGATATTCACTTCCTGCCTCTGTAGCTGAAGTTAGGAGACATTCGACTGTGTGGGTATGACAAAGGTAATAAAAGTGAAGAACAAAATTATTTTTGTATTGTGGTTGCTACACTTGTCTTCTCCAAAGACAAGAGATGAAATTCACTGAACTGAGAGAGGATTCTTTGTAGCCATCTACAGTGCTTGCTAGATGGAGAGGAGGCTGGCTATTTCAACACAAGTACCAGCTGCCTAAGGAGTTTGTTGATAGAGTAAGTTTAGCATCCTCAAAGGCAGTATATATCTAGTTTGTTGCTACATATAGCTATCATGTTTTAAAAACGTTAAACACTGCTGTTATTTCTCTTTCCAGCTCTTATTTGCCCCCTTAGTTTTTGCATGTAGTATTGCCACATATAATGCACAGATAGATGTCTATTTTTTAACAATTATTTTTAAATGAGCTTGTTAATATGACCTTATAATTATGTACAATAAAAAGAGGCTATGATGTTTCTCCACTTCCAAATAAAAGTCATATTACTCTCCAGGAAAATTCAATCCTCTTTCTTCTTCTTCTTCTTCTTCTCTTTTTTTTTTTATAAATGCTTTAACCTCATTCGAAAATTATTTATTCTATCTTTACTCACAACCTAAAGAAAATTGACTCTTGTATTCTACAGAGTAAAGATGCTATTAAAATAAAATAGATAAAATAACAGCATTTTTACTTTTATCATCAAGCACTTGGGATCAAAAATTTTAAATGATTATTTACTGTTTCACAAAAACTGCATGTTGTATCCTAATCAGAAATTTAGAGTGTTTCTTGAATAGCTATAGAATTTCTCTCACATTCAAATTAAAGACTTACATTTACTTATTTTCAGTTATCTGATCAAAATTTCCACAATTCCTAGCAAATGTAGGGGAATTTTTTTTTAAATAATAAAGTTTTGTCTGATGGTTAGCCCCAAATTGGATTAAAACTCAAGATTAGATATGAATGGGGTAAAATTTCATATCAGCAGCTGGAGCAGATCCTATGTTGTATTGAAATTTTAATTTTCAGAGGTGAAAATACAAGCTATAACAAGCCTTTAAATAAGAGGAAGAAAAAATACCTGTACAAAATAGTTTTTTTATTTACTCAGAAATTTTAAAAAATAATAAATCTTAAGAAAAAGTGAATGTAAAAAACCACTTGACTTTTCTAGTTTTCAGCATTGCTTAGTCAACAACTCTAGAAATTATGATTTGGCTCTCATTGTTATGCTAAGTATTGGTTTATATGCTCTACATTTTCCACTTGTTCATTTAATTTAGTCAAGAAAAAATAAATATTAAGGGCAAATTGTGATAGGTCTTTTGACATATTTATACTTTTACACATTTTGTGAAACTGTGGCAGTCACCAATGTTAGAGCACAGAATGGAAATGACTCAAAACCGTCTTTTCCTTTTCTCTTGCTTGCTTTTGTAAGTCTTTTCTAGATGTCAAGATTATAGGGGTGGGTGGGGGGAGATTAAAAAAAGACATGACATTTTCCCTAGCACTGTTGACATTTTTAAAAACATATTCAAAAGCATCCTTAGTCAGAAAGATCTATCCTAAAATTAAAGCACACAATGCCATTTTCTAAGTGACTATACAAAGAATATAGGGTCTTGTTTTCTTTATATGTAAAATATCATTAAATGTTGTGTATAAATTATTGCATTCTTAACTTTTATACTTTCCATAAAGCCATCTTCTCAGAAAAGATGTTCCACAATGAGATGCATGATAAGCATTTTTTTAAGAACTATTTTGATATTACTAGTATTAAGTATGATTTCCATTAATTCATATTGAGTACATTTTATCTACAGGCATTATGCCTTTTGGGGATAGTTACCACCTAACACAAAATTGCCATCCTCAAAAAGCTCATTATTAATGTTGAAGAGAGATAAGAATAAAAATTATTTTATTAAAACGAGATGAGCATTAATAGATTAGTTGATGTTTTCATAGAGGAAGGTGAACATTTGAAAGATCACTGCACTTCTATATTTACGGAGCTGTTATTATTTTAGTGAATGTAGAAGGTAACATTCTAAGAATGACCCCCAAGTTTTTCCACCCCTATCTAGGCATACCCTTTCTCTCAGTTATTCAATCAAATGCTAATCTAGTTACTGCTTGAAGGAATTTTGTAGATATAATTAATGTCCTCAAACAGCTGACCTTAAAGTAGGGAAATTATCTGGGTGAACCCGACCTAATTACTTGAGCTCTTTAAGGCCAGAGAGTTTTCTCCAGATGGTCACAGAAGAGGATGTCAAGAACTGTATTCTGTTCAGAATGAGAGAATACAAACATTCATATTATGAACCACCTACATGGATTACATGACAAGGAATTGAAAGTGGTATCTAGAAGCTGAGAGTGATCCCTGGCTTACAACTAGTAGGAAAAGAGAAACTGCAGTCCTAAAACCACCAGGAAATTAATTCTGCTAACAACCAATAAGGTCTGAAGAGAACCACAAGCTGCAGATGATAACTACAACCTCAGCCTTGATTTTAGCTTAATGACATTGCTGGAGGAGGTTATCAAGAGAAATGGCCTCGGGTTATTTGACCTGCAAGCTAAACCTGGGCTTCTTACACCCTCCAGGGTTCTTGGAATTTATGATATGCCTACCAATCCCATAGTAGGAGCCATTTTCAAGGATGTAGCCTTGAGAGAAAAATGTACCACAGAGACCATCTGGACTAAATCTGTGTATAAACCCAGTTAAAACTTCTATATAAACTTTTAAGATTCTGGCAGGCAGGGGTGGAGATCTACTTGTTTACAGCAGCCCAAGACAAGCCTCCTATATAAATTCCCTTGCTTATTATATCTGCCACCTACCAATCTGGAGTGATCTGCCACCTACTTTAGTCTTTCCTTGTCCTCCACGTACAGGGCCAGTTTCAGATTTCACCTTTAAAACTCTCAAGGTTTCAGACCAACTGACATGTAAACAGAAAATCCATTCTCACTGTGCCTAGATTGGGTGACCCACAGAAATTGTGAGGTAAATTTGCCCTGCTTTAAGTCATGACATGGACTCAATTTCTTGTCTTCCTACCACATATTTCTATCATAAATTTTCTAAATCTTCTGGAACAGGAAAATTATATGACTTAATTGATCAAGAAATGAATTAGTCAGCACTTTAGGCAGTAAAGTCTCAGTGGAGAAGTTATAAATTTTTGTTTACGAAGATTAAAATTACAATAATTAAATTTATATGAGCTCAAGTTTTCTTATGTTAAAAAACTGCTAAAACTATTTCTCAGGATTTTTAGATAAGTTAAATAACACCTAAAATTTTACCTGTTAATGAACATGAGAATCCTCAACAGATGAAATGAAAACACACTTAGCTAAATCATGGTATAAATCACCAAATCCTGTGGATCTCTCATCTTAAATTTGACATCTATTCATTCCTTCTCATTCTTTTCACCACCCTAATAGGTAACTTATCAGTTCATACCTGGACTGCAACAGCTTCATATCTCATCTCCATTTCAGTCCACATTAAATATATTCGATCCTGTAAAAAGCTATTAACTTGGATTCTAAATGTCCATGAACTCCTTTAATATAACAGGAAATTTGTCGTATAAATGCATATAGTTATTTTTTTATGTTTATTAAGTTTATTGCGGTAACATTGGTTAATATAATTATACAATTTTCAGGTGTACATTATCGTTTAACATCTGTATATTCTATTGTGTGTTTACCACCCAAATTCCAGTTTCCTTCAGCTATCATATATTTGATCCCCTTTACCCACTTCACCTTCCCCTACCCCCTCATATTTGACTCCTTTTATCCCATCCTCCATCCCTCTCCTCCTGCCCATCTCTACCCTCTGGTAACCACTAGTCTATAGTTCATGTCCATGAGGCTCTGTTTGTTTGTCTTTTCCTTTGTTGCTTTTAGGTTTATATCCCACATATAAGTGATATCTTGTGATTTTCAACTTTTTCTGTCTGGCTTATTTCACTTAGCATGATTATCTTGAGTTCCATCCATGTAGTTGCAAATGGCTGTATTTTATCTCTTCTTATGGTTGAGTAATATTCCATTGTATATATGTACCACAGCTTCTTTAGTCAATCATCTATCATAGGACACTTCGGTTGCTTCCATGTCCTAGCCACTGTAAATAATGGTGCTATGAACATTGGTGTGCAAATATCTTTATGGATATGATTTTTTAATCTTTGCAGTAAATACCCAATAGAAGGATTGCTGGATTATATAATAAATCAATTCTTAGTTTTTTGAGGAAACTCCATACTGTTTTCCATGTGGATGTACTAATTTGCAGTCCATCAGCAGAGTATGGGGTTCCTTTTTCTTTGCATCCTCTCCAACATTTGTTATTACTTGTCCTGTTGATTATAGACATTCTAACATGTGTGAGATGGTATCTCATTGTGATTTTGATTTACATTTCTTTAATAGCTAGCATGTTGAGCATCTTTTTAATTTGTTGGCCATTTGAATGTCCTCTGGGAAGAAGTGTCTGTTCAGGTCCTCTGGTCATTTTTTGATTGGATCTTTTTTTTTTTTTTTTTATTGAGTCATATGAGGTCTTTTTATATTTTGGATAGTGGGCCCTTATTGGAGTATTGCTTGCAAATATATTTTCCCGTTCGGATGGTTGTCTCCTTACCTTGTTGACTGTTCCTTTTGTTGAGCAAAAGCTTTTTAGTTTGATGTAGTTGCATTCATTTATTTTTGCTTTTATTTCCTTTGCCTTTGAGGTCAAATTCATAAAATCCTCTTTAAGTCCAAGGATCTTAAATTTTGTTCCTGTTTTTTCTATGCATTTTATTGTTTCAGGTCTTATATTTAGGTCCTTAATCTATTTTGCGTTAATTTTCGTGTGTGGTTCTAGACAATAGTCTGGTTTTCCTTCTTTTGCAGGTAGCTTTCCAGTTTTCCCCACTATTTATTGAAGAGACTTTACTTTCTCCACTGTATAATTTTTGCTTTTTGTCAAAAATTATTTACCCATATAAATATGGGTTTACGTCTTGACTCTCAATTCTGTTCCACTGGTCTGTGTGCTGTTTTGATTACAGTCACTTATAATACAATTTGAAGTCAGGCAGAGTGATGCCTCTAGCCTAGTTCTTTTTTCTCAGGCTGGATTTGGCAATTTGGGTCTTTTGTGCTTCCACACGAATCTAATGATTCTTTGTTCTATTTCTTTAAAAAAATGTCTATGGGTTTTGATGGGGATTGAATCAAATCTGTATAATGCTTTAGATAATATGGTCATTTTAACTATGTTGATTCCTCCAATCCAAGTATATGCAATATCCTTCCATTTCTTTGTATCTGCTTTGATTTCTTTTAATACAGTCTTATAGTGTTAATTATATAGGTCTTTCACATGTTCCATTACATTTATTCCTAGATATTTATTCTTTTTGTTGCAATTGCTAAAGGAATTTTTTTCCACTTCTTTATCTGACACTTTGTTGTTAGAGTATAGAAACAGTATGGATTTTTGTATGTTGATTTTGTAACCAGAAACTTTATTGTATTTGTTTATTCTTTCTAGTAGTGTTCTTGTGAAGTCTTTAGGGTTTTCTATATAGAGAATCATGTCATCCATAAATAATGACAGTTTGAATTCTTCAGTTTTTATTTGGATGCTTTTTATATCTGATTGCACTCGCTAGGACCTCCTTTGTTATAATGAATAACAGTGGCAATAGTGGACAGCCTTGTCTTGATCCTGCTCTTAGAGGGAAAGTTTTTAGTTTTTTACCATTAAGTATAACTTTGCCAGAGGGCTTGTCATAGATGGCCTTTATTAAGTTAAGGTACTTTCCTTCTATACCGATTTTGTGAAGTGTTTTGATCATAAATAGATGCTGTATCTTGTCAAAAGTTTTTTATGCATCTATTGATATGATCATATGATTTTTATTTTTTAACTTTTTTATGTGGTGTATCACATTAATCCATTTGCATATGTTGGAACAATCACTGTGTCCTGGGATGAAGCTCACTTGATCATGGTGAATACTCTTTTTAATATGTTGCTGTATTCTGTTTGCTAGTATCTTATTTAGGATTTTTGCTCTGTGTTCATGAGAGATATTGGTCTATAGTATTGGGTTTTTTTGTGTTCTCTTTACCAGGTTTAGTATCAGGATAATATTAGCCTCATAAAATGAGTTGGGAAGTGTTGCCTTCTCTTCAGTTTTTTGGAAGAGTTTGAGGAGAATAGGTATTAAATCTTCTTTGAATATTTGGTAGAATTCACTGGTGAAGCATCTGGTCCTGGACTTTTACTTTTGGTAGGTTTTTGATGATTGTTTCAATTTCCATACTGCTGATTGGTCTATTTAGATTTTCCAGTTCTTGATTGTCTAGGAAGGTTATATTTTCCAAGTACTGGTCCATTTCTTCTAGGTTATTAAATTTGGTGTTATATACTTTTTCATAGTATTCTTGTATGATCCTTTGTATTTCTGTGATATCAGTTGTAATTCCCCTTTCATCCCTGATTTTGTTTATTTGTGTCCTTTCTCTTTTTTCTTTAGTGAGCTAGCCAGGGGTTTGTCAATTTTATTAACCTTTCAAAATAACCAGCTCTTTTTGCATTTATTTTTTCTATTTTTTTTGTTGTTTTCAATTTCATTATTTTTGTTCTAATTTTGATTCTTTCTCTTCTGCTGACTTTAAGCTTCATTTGTTCTTCCTTTTCTAGTTTTTTTTTTTTTTTAAGATGAAGCGTTAGGTTGCTAATTTGGATTTGTTCTCGTTTTGAAGGTAGGCCTGTAATGATATGAACTTCTTCTTGATGACCGCTTTGCCATGTCTCAAAAGTTTTGATATGTTTACTATCATATCATTCACTTCTATGTATCTCTTGAATCTTCTTTCTATTTCTTCTCTTACCTAATTATTTTCAGTAGCATATTGTTTAATCTCCATGTATTTGTGGTCTTCCTGATTTCTTTTGCAATTGATCTCTCTTTCAAAGCATTATGATCAGAGAATATGGTTGGTATGATTTCAACTCTTATATTTGTTAAGGGCTATTTCTGTGTCCCAGTGGTCGATTCTTGAGAATGTTCCATGTGCACTAGAGAAGAATGTATAAGCAGCTGTTTTGGGATAGAAGGCTCTGTCAATTATATCTAATTATATCTAATTGGTCTGATGTGTCATTTAAGGATGTTATTTCCTTATTGATTTTCTGTTTGGATGATCTGTCCATAAACAACAGTGGTATTTAGATCCCCTACAATGATAATGTTTTGGTTTTTTCTCCCTTTAGTTCTGTTAGTAATTGCTTTACATATTTTGGGACTTCCCTGATTGGGGCATAGATATTAATAAGTGTTATATCTCTTGGTGCATGATTCCTTTATCATTTGAAGTGTCCCTCAGTATCTTTCTTTACCTTTTTTTTTTGAAGTCTATTTTATCCATATTAGTACCACTACTCTTGCTTTTCTCTGAATGCCATTTGCTTGAAATATCATTTTCTACCCTTTCACTTTGAGTCTATATTTATTTTTGGAGCTTAAATGTGTCTCCTGGAGGCAGCATATGGTTGGTTTTGTTTTTTGAACCATTCTGCAACTCTGTGCCTTTTTATATTAGTAAGTTCAGTCCATTTACTTTTGGAGTAATTATTGAAATATGAGTAATTATCTTCTTATATACATTTTATCTTTTGCTTTCTGGTAGTTTGGTGTTTCCATTGCTTCCTTTCCTTGTGTTCTGTTTTCTTTATTTTTGGTTGGCTTTGTGTGTTTTGCCTCTGGTTCTTATTTTATGTTATATACTTCAGTTCTGAATCTTTGGTGTATGGTTACCATTACAAATACGTAAATAGTAGTTATATATGTGTGTGTGTGTGTGTGTGTGGTGTGTGTGTGTGTGTGTGTGATGTGTAGTTGCCCATTTTCTTCTGTGCGTGCCTATTCTCATTCCCTTTTTGCGAATTTGGATCTTTGAATCCTCCTCTTTTCAGTCATTGTTATCTCAATTTGTCCCTATGTATGTTTGAACGTTCATTACTATCTTGCTATAGCAATCCTCTTATTATTTAAGGTTATAATGCTCTGTTCTTAATGAGGTTTCACTCTTCTGCTTCTATTTGCCTGATAATCACATTACTACTAATTATATATATTTTTGTTGTTGTTGTTAGTTTGTTTTAGGTGAGCTGACTTGTTTCAGTATTTCCTGTAGTGCAGTTCTTGGATTGAAGAATTCTCTCAATTTTGTATGTCTGAAAATGTCTTAATTTCTCCATATCTAAAGGAGAGTTTAGCTGGATACATTGTTCTAGGCCTGTAGTTACTTTCACTTAATAGTTTAAATATTTGATTCTATTCCTTTCTGGCTTGTAAGGTTTGTGCTGAGAAGTCCGATGATAATCTAATGTGTTTCCTTTATATGTTACCATTGTCTTCTCCCTGGCTGCCTTGAGGATTATTTGTCATTGATTTTTGATGACTTTAATACAATGTTTCTTGGTGAAGGCCTTTTTGGGTTGAGATAATTGGGTGTTCTGTTGATTTCTTGAATTCCAAGCTCCAGCTGATTCCTTAGATTTGGGAAATTCTCATCCACTATTTGTTTGAAAATGATTTCTAGTCCCTGCTCCTTTTCCTCACCTTCAATAATGCCTATTATTCTTACATTTCCTCTGATTGTATCAGCTAGTTCTTATATTTCTCTTTCATTATTTTTTCATTCTTCAGTTCCTTTTCTTCCTTCTGATTTATTTCTAGATTTCTGTCTTCGTTATCACTGATCCTTTTCTTCATTTGGTCACCTCTATTTCTGAAGCTTGCTATTTCATTTTTTCAACTTTTTCAGTGTGTTCTTCATCTCCAGAAGTTCTATTTGGTTCTTTCTGTGTTTCAATCTCCTTGCTCTGCTCATCTAGTTGTTTTTTCAGTTCCTGAAATTGTTTTTGATCTCATTGGAGTTTTCAGAAGTACCATCCTAAATTCTCTGTCATTTAAGTCATATATTTCCATGTCTGTAAGCTTATTTTCTGGAGATTTTTCTCTTTCTTTGTGAGATGCTTTGTCACCTTGTTGGTTGTTATGGTGTTTAGGGGACTATTTCTCTGCCTGGACATTAATGGGTGTATATATGCTGTTTTCCAGAAAGAAGGATTATTATATAAAGGTTTGTCTGTAGTCTGTGGCAAAGAAGGCACTTTCTTTTGGTTTCCAGTAGGGTGGTCTGAACCTCTTGGATCCCTGCATTATATAATGCCTCAAAGTATCCATGCCAAGCTGTCATCACAAAGGAGTTGAGCGAAATCATCTCCGGTCTGGCGGCTCTGGGTTCATGAAAATCAAGTTTTGTCCTCAGACATGAGGTAAAGAAGGAAATCCAGCCACCTGATTTTGTTTTTAGTTTATTGCTGTCCTGGTCAGAAGAAATTATTGGTCCATTGTTTAAAAATTACTAAAGATGGCAAGATATTTGCAAATTACTTTATAATGAATAACTTTAAATAAGAAAAAAAAAGCGCAGATCCCACGCCAAGATGTGCTGCTGTGCAGTTTGGGTGTTTTTTTTTGAAGTTTTAGATGTTCGAGGGAGAGATCTGGGACATCTCTCACTCTGCCATGTTTTCTGTTGAAATGCAGCCCATAGCACTGGTTGCCCGCTAAGAACTGAAATGTAACTTACAGGGCTGGCCGCTTTTGCTGTGATTGGAGAGGCCACTCACAAAGATGGCTGCCCAGCTGTGAACACTTGGTTCTGAATCACTCAAAGCTGAGCTGGGCAGCAAGCCAATTACAGTGCCCAGGAAATCTGCAGATTGGTATGGTAGGGCCTCAGAGAGACAGTGGCAGTAAGATCAATACAGCCTCAGTCTTGTGCAAAGTTGGTAACTGTTGTGAGTTCCTGCATAAGACCCAGGTCACAGCAAGAACAGCTGCTGTCTGAGACTGGCCCACAATGCCCAATATCTGCCCAAGTTCATGATGGCAGCAGCAATCTGCCTGACCCTATCTCTGAAATGGGGCTTACAGTCCTGACCACTGTTGCTGGGATTAGAAACACTGCTCACAACAATGGCTGCCCTGCCGTGAATACTTCACTCTGAATCACTCAGCTCAGGGCTTGGCAGCCAACCATAAACAACTGTCCCTGGCAGTCTGCAGGTTAGGTGGGGCAGGCTGATCCCCTCAGACCAGCATCTCCTAATGGCTCTGTGGGAGGGGTCTGCACAATCAAGCTTGCATGACCTGTATGGGGCCAGACTAAGACACAATGGTGGCTGCCTTTCTAGCCCTCTTTCTGAGTCCAGGTAATGGAGATTTTTTCAGAATTAATCCCAGGCGATGTCCCGGGTGAGTGTTCGCAGGTCAGAAAACCTTTTGTGCAGATCCTTCAAAGGGACGTCTAGGGCTCAGTAACCTTCTGTCTCACCCAGGTGGCCAGAATCCCCTCTAGTTTCTACAGTCAGAGTTATTGGAATCTTCTCTTCCCTGGGCTGGGACCCTGGGCTGGGATCCTGGGGAGCCCTCAGATGAGGCCAGGAACCCTCTCTCCATCATTGGAGCCTCTGCATCCTTGCTCTCCTGCCCAATGATCCTCCAACACCTGTGGGTGCGGGTCCAGCCAGATTCAGAACTTTGCCCCTCCTACCAGCTTCAATGTGGCTCCTTTATATTATCAGATGTAGGTGTTATGATCAGCTGGCTTCAGGTGATTCTTCAAGTTGATGATTTTATAATTTGGCTGTAATTTCAATATGGTCCTGGGAGGTGACGAACCCTGCTTTTACCTAGTCTGACATCTTTCTCCCCCAGTCTGAATATAGTTATTTTTGAAGAGAAATATTCTTTAGCCTTCAATACAAATCTCAAAATTTCAAATGAATCCTTGACCTAATAATTAATTTCTAAAATGCTATTCATCGTTCCATTTTTCTGATATAATAATGGGTGGTTCATCATTGCAAATAGGTTAAGGTTTTGATTTGGCCTTCTTTTTTAGCTCTTTTAGGACTTATCATGATTTATATCATCTCAGGTCTCCTTTCCCTTTCAGCTGGAACCAGGCGTGAGTTCAGACTTAGTGCTTATCACAGTGTTGTGTGAATACTATAATCTGACAAATTTATTTAATCTGCTTTTAAATCCTTTATGTAGAATGGTTTGACTGAGTTCAGCTTTATTTTTTATGTTTCATTTGTGAAGATCTTCTCTGAGCCAACATGCCCATATCCAATGGGAATAACTATTCTGCTTGCTTTCCAAATCAGAAGGCTGAGAATTCTAAAAGATAACTTTAATTATTACTACATGGAGTGTTTCTCATTTTAGTTTACTAACAGGTTCGAAAGATATTGTTTGATTCTCCATAATCCCTTGGCATTTTCCGCTTCTGTTTATTAGTTTGGGAGTATATTCAAGATATAGCCAGCTTTGTTTAAGTTTGGAGGAATCTTGCAAACCCAATAGAGGATAGCTGTTTTACTTTAATAAAATCTTTCTCACAAATTACACTATCCTAACCAGCTTTTTTTTCTAGGCTGTTTTCACACAAATGTGTAAAATCTATACCTCTAAAGAAGTAAGTATAAAAGCCATCTGAAATGACTTTGTAATTTATTTTGTAAAATAAAAACTCACATCCATACCAACATCAAGAACACATTTATTTTAAAATATTTATTAGTAAATGAACACTACTTTGAAAAATAAGAGTCTCAAAATAAATTGCTATATATTTTTGTTTTAAAATATGGTTTCTAAATAAATATTAGTATATTTACTTATAATTCAGCAATATGTAAGAATTTTGAACTGTTAAAATAAAAAGATCATTTGTGTCAGTATATTGAAAAACTTGCAGTGACTAGGCAGAATTTGAATTAAAAATAAAAAAACTATCACTTTTTATGGCCTTTGAGCTCTGTAACTCATATTATCTTCTTTAATGTTTTAATGACATTATGAGGAAACTATTTTAGATGATTTCAAAAAAGGAAACATGTTCAAAGGAACGTAAACGCATATATCCAAAGTAGGAAGATGCAGATAGCCAACAAGATATGAAAAGATCCTCAACATTACTATCATCAGGTAAATGCAGATCAAAACCAATGAAATACCAGCTTACAAGAGTCAGAATGACTATTACCAAAAAGTCAACAGATAAACAAAATGTTGGCAAGGATAAGGAGAAAGAGAACCCTTATGCACTATTGGTGGACTACAAATTGGATACCACCTCTATGGAAAACAGTATGGTGATTCCTCAAGAAACTCAAATAGATCTACCATTGACTAGCATTCCACTTTCTGGTGAAGGGTAATATTGTCGAATAACATTATGATAAGTTTACAGCAGTGAGAAATGATTGACTGGACTTAGTGAGGTCATCACATGTAAAGTACATAAATGTTGAGTCAGTGCATTGTTACACCTAAAACTAATATATACGTTGTAAACCAATATACTAAATCACAATAAAAAGAAAAACAGTAACATATATACTAGTAACTTCTAGAGTTCAAGCATGAACTTAGCTGTCACTTGAGGTCTTTTTATTATCTGTACTGAACATTAGATTCTTCTCTAGTTGAAGATCACTTCCGCCCCCCACCCCAGAATTTTATAGCTTATTAACAGCAAAAAAAAAAAATGTGCACACAGCTTCCTATTTCATTTTCTTCATTGCATGTGCTTTGTTTCCTAGTTACTCCTATGGGAGTGGTGGGCATCAAGATCCTGGTCCCTTGAATCTCTGTTGCACCCTATTGTCAATGCCTCTGGGTTTCCGCAGTTACACTTGATTTTGACACTATCGATCTGACTGGTGCCGGATGAACTTCTTGGTCCTCTTTTTTTACTATCTTGGGTTTCACGAGGGGTCTGAGGGCAGCCATGATGTCAAATAGAGATGGCTGCCAAGAATCACTTTTATTTCTATTCATTACATTGATGAATTATTACCTGAGATGTACTATGTAGGCATAACCTTAAAGAACATGTGTATACACAAACTATACACACAAAAATATATGTAGAGTTATTAATTAGCTCTATTAAATAAGAAAACTTTTCTAATATCTCCCTAAAGACCAAAGTAATTTATGGAATTTCAGTTCATCCCTGTCACTTGTAAAGCATAAACACATGTGTGTAATACCACATTAAAAAAATAATTTTAAAGTTTTAAAAAGAGACTTTCTTTGATCTTAGCATACATGTCATTAGAACCCCAAGAATAATATTGCTTGATTGGTTCTGGATAACCATATGGCTTACTTGCTTCTCATTCGTGTTTTCACTTTTGCATATAACCTTTCTATTGACATGAGTATTTGAAGGTAGTTCAATCAGTGTTTAAATTATCTCAAATTTAGACACATTTCCTTTTTAAAATTTCAACTAGATACTCTTTTCTGGCCTCCATTTCTGGTGATGCTCCATTCTTGCCATGTTTAGAGTTGCCTTAGCTGAAACCTGAACGATACTTGTGCATTTTAACAACTTTTGCTTATAGTTGATTAATCTCATGTGTACATCTTCTTCTCATCATAGAGAGTTTGGGGTACAGTAAATGTTGAGAAAACTAATTGTTACTCCCAAATGAATAGGGCTTTCATCTTATTAAAATATCACCTTGTTGAATGCTTAAGAAACTTATAACAAAAATTAGTGGTTTCTGACATGGTTTTCAAAGTTTACTCTTTCCTGAAAATATGTTTTAAAAAAAATCTTCAAAGCTTACAGAAAAATCAGCTATCTAACATCACTATATTTCCCAATGAATGTCTCCTGTTGAAAATATATCCTTGAAGTCATTTTGTTTGGAGAATGAATACCGATTAAAAGTATTTCATCTGTTTATTTACCAAAGAAATAAAACATATATACCACCATTGTTATTAAATTGTTAAACTAAAAGAGAAAATATAGTGTCACTATTTTAAGACATGAAGTGAGAGAGATAAAGAATTAGAGACTTGGCATTAAGTACTGAAGAATATTCTTCCTATAATCGATCTTCTAAGAATATTGTCTCTTATTTTTTAAAAGTGATTTGATGTTTTAATGATGACATTAGTTGTGGGGTGGGAAAATGCAATGAAGAGAACACTGTATAAATAAACTAGATACAAACAAATTATAGTAGTCCTCCTCAGTATTTCCTAACATCTTGAAATTTTTTATCTAGAATAAAAGAGAAAAAAATATTTCATTTTCAAAGGAGGCAGAGACCACTTAATATCATCTCAGTATAAATAACACTAAATGATGAGTGCTCTGCTAACAGACTAGAAGATATACGTACAACACTAAAAATAGCTTAGTTCCTTATCATAGACTTAGACACATAAGGAGAAAGATTGGGCTATATGCCAATCTGTCAGATTGATATCAGTTTTAAAATATGTTTGCATATAGCTTCAAGTAGCTTTTCAACAAAGTTTTAGATAGGATTAGCACCAAAAACCTGGATTTTATAAGAGAAAAATGTCCTACCATTCTTAATTGTAGGTTGGAGGCAGGAATGTTGTAGAAAATTTTAAGGGCAAGATTCTCCAAACATGACTTGGAATGAGATTCACTATGCACCTTGGTAATGAGGAAGATGAAAAATCAGCTGGGATTTCAAGCGCTCCTTTCATTATTCTTTCATTCACAGTCTTCTTCTCTTTGCTTTTGTAGAGCTGGGTTTTGCAAATGGCATTTTTAGTATGGAGTAGCCTTGGTTTAGATTCAGCAAAACTTAGTGGAACTACAGACTCTGTATACTGTTTTGTTTTTTGTTTTTTTTGTTTTTCAATTTGTAAGAAAGGGAAAATAATCATGACCTCTTAAGTAATGTACAAATCTAATGTCTGTGAATAATTTTACAATGTTGTATCAGTCAGGGTCCACTCAGGGAAACAGAAACTTCTCTCAAATTTTTT
This sequence comes from Eonycteris spelaea, assembly GCA_003508835.1. Lineage (NCBI taxonomy): Eukaryota > Metazoa > Chordata > Mammalia > Chiroptera > Pteropodidae > Eonycteris > Eonycteris spelaea. The sequence goes on from PUFA01000095.1 coordinate 5,451,316, forward strand.
GAAATGACTTGTCACACTGCAAATGAAAGAGCTGTGAAGTCAACTGGAAATTACAGTAAAGCTTAGCAGCAGCAGGAGAAACTACACATTCTAAATGTATTATAAAGTGAGGAGGTGGTGACGCTGGCACCAAGGAATGGCTGTGCAAAGGCTGCTAGAATCACTTATATCTTGTTTAGTCAGAGCTGGAGCCAAGTGGGGATAAAGGAACTGCCAGAGAAAGGAGGAGACACACCTTGGCTTTTCCTTTAGTTCCACTCTCTATTTCTCACCACTGTTTCCCATTGGTTCAACTCAACTACAAGTCTGCTACTGCAGTAATGTGAAAAAATGTAGTCTATATGGTCAGCGGCCTATTACACAGAGCCCAGCACTGGACAAATAAAGATTACATTTGAGAAAATAAAAACAAACAAACAAAAACACCCAAAGACTGGCTCATAGTTCACATATGTGCTTTGTAAATAGTGCATCTCTGATACTGCCATTACTTAACCTAATGCCTTTCACTTCTGAAATATTTATGGAGTCTTATATGCTCCAAAAAGTACGTCTTTTGATAAATTAGTTCCACAAAATGTTAATTTTTTTATGTTAAAATATATATTTTTGTTCAAATAAGTGAGTTTAACAAAGTTAAATAAGATTGTCTGTTTCAGGAGTTTCAGAACCGCATTCTGAGTGTGACTCTTATAAAACGTAATTCATTATTTAGTCTCTCAAACTTAATTGACCATGGAATCCATTGTCCTTGTTTAGACATTTTGATAGGACTGGAATCTTTACCTGTACTCCTACAAACCCTTAAGTTTACATAATTTTCATCTTTTTTGTTTATGTTGTTACTCTTGGGATATACCACAGCTAATAATGCAGAAAGGAAATACCAGGATCGGGAACTAATTTTAAACCATGTTCTGATTCAAAATTCTCAAAATATTCATTTATATTCAATGGCAGCTGTTGCAAAGACAATTGAACACACATAAATTGTTCCAGGAATCATCCTGGGCCACAGATTGTTAGATCCCGGCATTGGCCATTTCTACAAAGGCAAATTTAAGTAGAAACTAATCCTAACATCTTATTTTCCCAAACTCGTCTTTTTCCATTTCCAAGTACCACTCCAGACTACTTTATCTTCATCCTTACCATTACTCAAGGATTTCTCTTGACCAGTAATTTTGCCTATAGTGCGCCCCCTGTTGAAATGCTCTGACATTCCTTTGCACCTGCCACAAATCAACTAGTGTTTCAATTCTCATTCAAATATTTTCTTTTGTAAAATCTGTCCAGATGTCCCTCTTGCAAAATAAATTGCTCTTTCCATTTAGTTATGATTGTTCTTGTTATGTATCCCTTTATGCCTCTATCACATTACATCAAAGTTAGCTAGATCCCTATCTCCTTTGATATGATATAAATCTTAAAGTTTGCATTATATTTAATATTTGCCTATATATTTAGTTTTTTGCATAAAAACTGGACCTTTGTACCACTCAACAAATACTTATTAAGATGACTTAAACTCTGGCCATAAAAATAAAAAATAACAAAGAAAAACATAGTTTGGAAATTACTATTTGTTATATTGTTTGGGAAAACCACCTGAATTATTTAATTCATATTGTATGTTAAGGCATAACCTTGATCTATACATCCTATTAAAATATTATTCCATGGGCAACTCATTTAGCCCTCAATCTCCCTAAGCAAATTTGTTATGCACCCCAATACTTCTATTTTGGTATTCATCTAAGCACTTTCCCTCCTGTGTACAAATGGATAACCCTCTATTTTACCCTAAAGGCACATTCAAGCTTGAAAAGGGCTGTAGTAATCCAAAGAGAATGTATCCTATTCCCATTAGCAAAACCATGACTTTCAAAGAGAATGCCAAAGGACATTATTCATTAAAAATGAATTAACAAAGCTTTCTGCAATTTTTGCTGCAAGATTTTTCTTTTACAAAAGACTAAAAGAATGCATGATGCAGTGGATCTCCAAAGGAAAAAAATACATTCTGGCAACTATTCAAATGCAAATTTGGCTATGCTGAGTGTTCAGGTGATAGTCGGATGTTTATATATTGTTTATCATGTAAAAGTGAAGCACTCAGACAACCTAATTGGGTTATTAAAATTATTTGTTGGGGAGAGACAATGATTTCTCTGAGAAGCTTCTACATAAAGCTATTTTTTGAAATGGCAGAGAAAGGTGTACCAGGATCTTTTATGTAAAACAGAAACTAATGAAAAAATCAAAATACACAAAACAAACAAAATAAAAACACACCCTCACAAATACAGGGAGTTTTATTAGGTCAAAATTATTAATAATTTCTGTGTAATTATTGAATTATGAGTTGAGATTGTTTCACCTTAGCTTATATATTATGTTTCAAATTTGTGACTCCCCTTTACCATTCTTTAGCAGTTTGAACCATTCTTAAATTAACCATTCACCTTGCTTATCATGTGCATCTTCCTATGTCAACATCATTTGCCACTGCCAGTAATCCCTCTCTACTACAAACATCTCTAGAAATTTTAATGGTTTCGACAAAAAGTGGAAGCACAATAATAAGTGATCAGGTAGTCCTGCTACCTGAATATCAGAATGTGAGTTATTACAGATCCTTAGCAAACTAACACACTTTGTAGGTTTTGTTCAGAGATATTTTGAATTGTTTTTTCCTAAAATGTTCAGTTAAATAAACTTCAAATACAATGTTATTCTAGTAAGACGGACCTCTAATTCAATCACTTTTAAGAAATGTCTTTCTCATTTGTTAATATTGCACAAATCATATCAATGACAACAATGAGGCATTAATACTTTGCAGTTATTATAGCTGAGATTATTTCTTTTGTTTCCAGCCTAGGCAAAGTGAAAATAAGCACTTGTTCACCCAACCTGCTTTAAAGAGTCAGCAATAACTTGGGAAAAAAAGGATATGTTGGGCCTAATACAATTTTGGACAACAAAAACAAAATGACAATTAATGTATTTTTGGTTTCCTTTTTTTTCACCCTTTGTGGAATGAGAAACATGGAAGTTTAAACAACAGTAATTATAGAAATTTTTAACCTCTTAAAAGAAAAAAAATATTAACTCGAAGTCGATCATCAAAGAAACGTCTACAATATGACCCAATCTGTTTTTTGCAGACTTGTCTCTATTAGAAACTGACACATATTCCCTGTGCTTCAGCCAACATGCAGTACTTGCAATTTTTCAGGACACAACATGCATTTAATCACATCTGCCATTCCGACCTTGCCATTTTCTCTACCACAATGTCCTCTTTGCTATGCACTAGCCACTATTGCATAGCTTTTTGTTTCAAGGCATTTCAAAATTTTATGTTTGTATTATCTAAAAAAAAAAAATGTTCTCTATATCTCTTAAAAGTGTAAAAATTATTGTACATTTATAGTGACCAGTAGTGCAGGAAGGCAAAAATATAAGATTTTCATGTGTCAGAAGCCCAAGAAGAGATGAAACTCCTATATTAATGATAGATTTCAGCCCAGGTGGTCAGGGATCTTTGAGTTGTTGACTTATATATATCCGTGCCTAGAATAGTGCCTGACACACCATATGCTCTCAAATATTTGTGGAAGAAAGGCAAGAAGGCAGGAAGGCAGGGAGGGAGGAAGGGAGGAAGAAGAGAAGGAGAAAT